>CAXIVR010000009.1:75170364-76370364 GCA_964035755.1 Teleogryllus oceanicus
TTTACGTGCCGTATTTTGCCTTCATTTGATTCTTCACGGATTACGCTCCTAAAGAGTTCACTTGTATAGTATCGATTCCATTATACGTAAATTTTCTTTGTCTCCTATTGTGTTTATTTGTAACGCTATTGTGTTGATTCCTTACAACTTACCCGACTCGACTTTATGTCCTAGTGTTGTTTATTTTATTGTTATTTTGTTCTCAAAACTTGGTTTTGGAATTAATTGATTAAATAATAACAATAATGTAATTTCATGAAGTCGACCCTTTTTGCATAGCATGAATACATAGGAGGGGCAATGTGCAGCGTGGCCGCTGCCGCTGGCGGGGGCGGGGGGGGGGGCAGCGAAGAGGCCGTGGGGGTTTTCCGCGACGCGAGACAAAGGGCGGCGCCGAGGCCGCGCTGTGGTGGCGAGGAGGGTTGCAGAGAGGCGAGTGGGAAGGGAGGGGGGAGCGGGTGGACTGCGGCGGCACGCGACGGCCTCGCGCGCCTGCGCTCCTGCAACCCGCAACGCGGCCGCGCGCGCCACGCAGTGTGCAAGGCGCTCTGGGCCTAGCGAAAGGAAGTTACCCGAAATACGGCGGCGCTGGGGAAAGGGGAGTTGCCTCAAAGGGTTTATTACTCAAAATATAGTTATATAAAATAATTATTTTTTTTATAAATTTGGAATTACGTGATTCGAAATTTTAAGATAACCCATATTAAAGAGTACAGTTAAGAAGTAACATTTTATACAAAATCATTGATTCTAACGGTTTGATTTAGAACTGGCACTTAAGGAGATATAGTAGAGGTAGAGCAGAACTGGAGTTAAATCCTTGGAAGACATCAACTGCAAACAACAAAACCGTCCTTGATAGAACATAGAAATGAGTTGTGGACGGTGATAAAATAATCCTTCGCTGTTTTCTATAACCTCTCTTCACGATTATTTTGCAAGAAAAGAACGAAGCACAGTTTGATGCGCGGATGATTCTTTCGAGGCCTCAACTTCGTGAACTACCTGCTTCTCAAATGATATAAAATAAATATCATATCCATAGCACTGTAAAATTATTAGCTTTATTTAAAGTAAAGGATCATTATTCGGTTAGTAAAAAAAATGACAATATCCGCAGTGTATTTCACAAAATACATTGTTCAATCGCAAATTTGTATATTTGTTCCTGATAAGGAGAAATATAAGTTCGTTCCTAATCCTGGGAGGCGGAGGTTCTCTTAAAAAGTATTCAAGGAGGCGGGGAACATAGTGATATCTCATTTTGCCTATCCAAAGTAAAAATCGTACAATATCTCCGAAAAATAAACTCGCGATACAAACTCTGTACAAACATATTCGTGGAACTACAATGTGTGTAACAGGAAATGTAAACACGAACTGAAGTATGTCTACATTTACACATACTTTGCTTTTTCCTCTGCCGTCTAAAATTACAAAAATTGTCACTGTTGTAGCGATCCCTGCCGTTATGAAGGAGATCCTTTTCGTCTTAACGAAAGGAGAACGCGTGACCCCGCGCGCCGCCTGCATCGCGGCCATTCGCGAGCCCGCGATCGATTCCCGGCGCATGGGCGACGCGTCGGGCGCTGCTGCACTAAGCACTTGGACTTGCTGCGCGGGCAATCATGAAATACCATCACAAGTATTGTTTCTGCCTCAGGAGATAGTTTACTCTCGTTCTCCGTGAAAAAAAAGTTACTTGACAAAAGAAACCGGAAAATAATTGCCTACCTGAGGGAACACTGTGATCTGATTTTCTGTTAAACATATTGCAATTTCGTTGTTTGTTTTTATTTTTGCACTAATAAAAGCAGCGTGAAGTCAGTGCTTGAAGGAGATCTCTTCCTGAGATGTGTTGAGTAATTGGGAGCTGATGCTATTGCGCTATTACGCTTTCGTAACTCGGAACCGTGCCTGCTGAGAAAGTTGGGGAAGTCATGCTCCAGATCGGATGGGCAGCCACTAAAACTGCGGACAAGGCCACCGGCTTCTTCCGCAACCAATGCGGCAGGTAGTGTGGTATCGTGATCCCAATCAGTGTGTCTGATTGGCTGGGATTTCTTAGGTGGCATTGCAGATTTTGCATTAAATATTGCTTCGATAATTTCTTATTGATTAATTACTAGAACTCATATGCCTTGTTCGTCGGAAGAGAAAACGACTTGTGAAAAAACCTTTGTATTTGACTAAATTTCACTCTATTGATATGAGAGATTCTTTGGCCGTTATTAGTGTTACAAAAAGTCTCCATTTCGAACATTTTTATATTTCTTTGTGCATACACACATTATTTATGACAATTGCAATAGCAAAATTTGCGGCGATAGCATTTGCTGATAAAAAATATGTATTGCATTATGCATACGGTTCTCAGTAATTTAAAAAAAGACGCTCTCGTATACATAAATTCTATCAGAAATGCGCTGTGCCTAACGAGTCAATTCTGGATTCAGCGCTTTTTCTCATTACTCCAGAATGGGAGAGGTTTCTCCCCATGGAAGCGAAGAAGGGGAACATGGGTGTATGGGCCACGCAAACGCCAGTGACAGCTGGCAGATGTTTCCGTACGCGAACACTCGACACCATCATACCTCCGCGAATCCCACCCCTGTCGGTAGCTTACGGGTGCTGGATCTTGTTCATCTTTCTGGCGTAGTTGTCATCTCCGAAAAATGTATCTCTTCCTAACCGTTCTTGCCTGTTTAAACTTGTTATTCCAGTCTCATAAAAAGCATTTTCATTCACTTGCTTAGGTTGGGCGAATATTAGAGATTGATACCAGAACTTTCGTGCGACACCTCCAGTATACAATTTGCCGTTCCTTCGTCGTAACCGGTCAGTGATCAAACACTTCTGTGTTAATCTCATATTTTATAATATCAGCAGAAATATGTGTGCATCGAATTGATTTTTCGCGTGGTATAAATCTTTTACTACTCTTACGTTATGGGAATTAGCATCTGCAATAGTAAATACTCATATGTAGTTGCTCTGGATTACAATAATTGTGTTAATGTCACTTAGAACACGCGTTCAAGAGTTGATTGATTCCATTATCCTAAAGTAAAAATAGCGCTGACGGTGTGCGAAAGCTGTGCGGAGCTACTTAAGATGCTTGGGTGTCAATGTCTGCGACAACCTGCGCAAACAGCGTCCCCGTCCAGATAAGATACGGCGCGGAGAGTGCTTCTCGAGCAGCGCATCTCGGCGCTTCGCTTCGTTCGCTGGAGGGTTGAAGGGAGCGGCGGCAGCACCCAGCAGCCGTGGGCGAGGGAGTTTTTGCTTTTACTAACCGCTGAAACATGCGGATGAATGAACGCGTGGAATGTTCTGTATTGTCGGTCATTCAAAAAGTTGTACTTCAAATAGTTCTGTAAAATTACCTTGTAGAGAAAAACTCATTAATTTGGAACGCCTATTTCACTAGCTTCTCTGGCGCATTACCAAGTCAACGGCGAGGCTTCGTCCTGCGGCCTGTGCGTTTAGTTTAAAACGTTTCGACCTGACCCAAATATCCAACGCATTGTACCTCAAAATACTAATATAAATTAACTTGCCTAGCTCGCGTAAAGACTATAGATGTACCACATAGGAAACTGCTTTGAGAGCAGATATTTTCTCGAGGCCCCTGCGTTGAGCCTGGAGTGATGTCGTGGCCTTGCAACCTTGATATTGGCGCTCTTTGTGTGACGCACTCGAATAAAAAGGTGTCACTCGCACCGAACGCATCACGGAGAACGCCGGAGTGGATGAAGCCCAGCGTTTTCACCCGATGGCTATAGTGAAGTTGCAACCGGCAATCAAAAGTTGGCGCTTGCGTAGTGGAAGGTTTCTTCTTAGCATTTCACCTACACTAAAATTTAGGAGATAGCTACCGTTATTGATTGAGTGATTGGGATGGTATTTAAAATTTTGTATCTTTCAACTTATGATTTTATACCTACAATCGATTGTGAGTCTTTCTAGCAGTTTTTCCATTAATAGAAAATGATAGTTTAAATGCAAAATTCAATATTGAATTTCTTCGTATTGATTGGACCCCTACAAGAATATTCATTGTGAAAGCTATTTAAAGAATAGAATCACCTGGTTTTTTTTCTTAACTGGAAACTTAAACAGGAATATTGCAGGTACACTATGAACGAGAAATATAATTTAACCGGTAAATTTTATACCGTTCAGCCTTGATAATTTATTGGATGTAATAAAGTATTGACCTTTTTTAATATTAAAAAACTTGAACCTAGTTTGCGAAAAAACTTACTTTAGTATATTTTGTACGCATTGATGCATATGATATTTCCTGAACATTAGAAAATGATCCGTGTATTAATACAACGGATATTCTTTAAAACGACCATTAAATGTTCTTTTCAAGAATAATGGGGTGCTCGATGACAACCTAATCGGGTATCACCGGTGCAAAAGTCAAGGTTTTGCTTGATAATTCGAAAACCAATTCAATCTTCGCCGGGAAATTTGGACGTACGTGGAGATGATTAGGAAGAATTTTTATTCCGTTTTCGAGAAGTGCTTTTATTATTCCCAGATAACTTTACCTACTTCCTTAATCGAACTCGTGCCTTTCGCACGTGTTCAATGTACATGTGTGTGCATTGGCTGGTTGTCGAAAAGAGCGGCGGGGCTCGCGAGGCAAAGAAGCGACCTGCACCGCCTGCGCCTCTCCCTTCCGCCGCGGCGGGCGCCTCCGCTGCCGCTTCCGCTTCCGCTTCTGCCGACGCTGCGGCGCCGTCGCCGGCCGCCGCCGGGCGGAAACCCATTCCCTGCTCGCTCGCCTGGCGGGAGAAAATGGACGGACTTTCTTTAATTACATTTATATGTTTCGTGGTGATCACTGATGCCGCTTGAAAAAGACGTTTTATGAGATGAAACATACGACGTAGTGCTAATAAATTTCAACGTGATGGGATAAGCTATTTGATATCTTTGTGAATTGACGCCTAACGAATTTGTACTGGATGAGCTTTATTTTTGTCAAGAGAATTATTTAGTATCTAAATATCCCCGTGTCCAGTAAATGGTATGTCCGCTTCCTGCCCGTTCTTTGAAACCTGGTCGAGGCTGCTGAACGTAATGAGATGTCCGAACATAATGTAGGTATTATTTGCGAATTGTGTGTGCAGTAAGGTTAAAGATCATAACATTGCTACTTTTAATGGACCTACGTAAGTATAAAATATCAGAGAATATTCGAGTTGTGGGAAGTAATTCATGATGTAAGCGGGTATTAAACATTAAAAAATGAAACTACTTGTCCGATACGCCAATTCTTTTGTGGTCGTTAACAGTTACGAAGCTAAGTGTTTCTGATTTATTTATGTGAATGTGTTTGAAAGAAAATACGCGGAAAGCTTCGTCTGTTTACCCTTTAATTATAAAGTCTCTACAGTGTTGTCTGTTTGGCGTGTGGTGTACTCTTTGCAAAACGTAACGACTGACACAACCCACTTCCTCTCCTTCCGTTTCCTGATTCTGTGATAATTCGCACATTTGCGCGGCATTAGAGAGTTAGTTTCATGAAACTTGTTAGCTGATAGTAATTTATTAGCATACAGCTAGAACAAATAGTTAAACTGCAAGACGTGTCTGCTTTCGCAAGAATTCATTCATAAAAGGCATTGATTGGCTACTTCATAATTTTTTTTTAATTGGTTATTTAAGGTCGCATCAACATCTCGATCATTAGCGACCACTATTGATATTAACGATATGGGACTATGAAGATGAACCGATATGCTGATGATAAGGGGTGAAAGGACGAACACAAATACAACCATGCCTGAGGCGGGACTCGAACCCGCAACCCTTCGGTCCGAGATCACTACGACACTACTGCCTTAGCGATCTCGGCCACCGGACCGACCCATATTTCTTTTGTCTCCCTCTTTTGTGTTTTCTTTCTTTCTTACGCATGTTTGAAATTAGAGGAAAAATGGGACAATATGGTTTAAAAAGGTTTCTTAGACGACACGAAGTTGAACTCATGTTAATGCCGTGACTGGAATGAAGGTGTGTGGTTGGCTAATGGTGCGCGTTGTCCCGTGGCAGACGCCGCTGTCGGGCAACGGCGACGGCGAGCAGCTGGACACGCGCGGCGGCTGCCGCGTGGACGTGGCGGGCGACTACACCAAGAAGAAGCACGTGCTGCGCCTCAACACGCTCAGCGGCTCCGAGGTGCTGCTGCAGGCGGAGACGGCCGACGACATGGAGCTCTGGCTGGGCGCCGTGCACCACGAGGTGAGCGCGCAACACCATCGCAATACTTTTTAGTGTGTGTGTTAGTGTGTGTGTGTGTTAGTGTGTGTGTGTGTTAGTGTGTGTGTGTGTTAGTGTGTGTGTGTGTTAGTGTGTGTGTGTGTTAGTGTGTGTGTGTGTGTTAGTGTGTGTGTGTGTTAGTGTGTGTGTGTGTGTGTTAGTGGGGTGTGTGTGTGTTAGTGTGTGTGTGTTAGTGTGTGTGTGTGTGTGTGAGTGTGTGTGTGTGTTAGTGTGTGTGTGTGTGTTAGTGTGTGTGTGTGTGTTGTGTTGTGTGTGTGTTGTGTGTGTGTGTGTGTGTTTGTGTGTTGTGTGTTTGTGTGTGTGTGTTGTGTTTGTTGTGTGTGTTGTGTTTGTGTGTGTGTGTGTGTGTTTGTGTGTGTGTGTGTGTGTTTGTTTGTGTGTGTGTGTTGTGTTTTATTTTTATATTCATTTATTTTTTATTTTATTTTATTTTATTTTGCGCGGATCCGCTGTGTTTTGTTTCAACTTGAGTTCCATCCTTGGATGCCGAGCGTAGCCGAGGGAGTTGGCTTAAGCATTGATGAGGTCCCCTTTCTGGAACAGATAATTACGGTGGTGGTTTGCCAATGTCTTCCACAACGTTACTGATGGTAGAGGTGAAAAGCGGATGAATAATGATGATGATAAGAGGTGTGTTATTACCGAGGGGATGGTGACAGACGTGTGATATGTATTTGTATACCACAAACAGAATATTTCGTGATATCTGTAACCATTATGCACTGTTGTAGTAAATATATGGAGAGTCCCACTCTACTATATTTGAACCATCTGTTTACCGTTATGCAGATAGATTGTATAAAATTATAACGTTTTAACAATATATTGCGACGAATTCTGGGTATGTTCTAGAGTTCCTTAATGATGTAGATTATTTTTTATCTATGTGATAACAAGAGTCGAGGTACCACGATGAGTATGTTTGATTTCATTGACGGGCAAATGTTTTTCGGACTGAAAACAATTATTAATGATTCAGATAAATTTGTTTTATTTTTCTTCTTTAAATTGCTAATCCTTCTTTGTGAAAAATATTACTCGCCTAATAATGGCATCTCTTATTTCCGCTCGTCAAACGCGGCTTGTCCGTGATTTGCCTCATCTCCGCATCTTATCAATGCCTCGTCACAATCTCCCACACATTTGCAATGTACTCCAAAACACTCGTGTTGTGTTTGAGCATCTTCCATATTGGACTTTCTTGCCCACTTGTTTTTGTGTCTTCAAGTGTTGTAATGGATTTACATCTGCAAATGTGATGAATAAATTCATCTTTCTTGAATATGAGTCGTAGCAAACGCATTGCGCAGGGAATATGCGAGTTGTACTCTTTCACACTCTGCAAGTTGAAACCCTGGACACCAAGTAGCCAAGAGGATGCAAGCCCCGAAACTTCCGATTTCAGCAGTCGACCTCTCGATTTCTCATCAGGTAAAAGGATCTGATGCCTCTTAACTATTTCGCTAGTGTGGAAAATGCTGGAATGGAAGACTACGAAGTTTTGGGTGAACGCATGACTAGCCCATACGCCAACTCATCCATTGTGTTATTTTTACGGCGGTTTTAATAAATCTCTCCGCTTGCTTGTGGTTCGTGGCATGATCAGACTTTTTTGTGCACCCCTATTCGGAGTTCATGTGTCGTCCTCACCCCACCCCCTTCGCCATCACACGGCACCTACATAATTGTATTGTCCGAATTGTTTCGTTATTATTATAAAATTGCTACGTAAATACATTTGAAACGTCAAGAACAAGTCGTGAGCATTGTTTGCAGAATCTTACACGTAAAGCTAGAAAAAACCTTTTTGTGGCATTTCCGTGCCCTGTAAAGCGGAGCAGAAGGCATTGGAAACGAGTAAAACAAAGAAGTCGATGATAACGACATGCCCGAAGTTTGATAGTACTATTTTAGAACTACGATAAATAACATCTGCATTTTCTTATCTACAGTTCCATTGTAGGAACAAGATTAACTTTCCTGTTTTAGTTTGCAATATGTATTGCATATAGGAACGTAAGAGTGAGTTGGTTAAGTGTGCTCTCAAAGTTTTTGTCACCTCTGGCTGGCGGCGTGCGATATCGCCCGACGTACTTTTTGAACTCCCCAATGTCTCTTGCTCCCTGTAAAACGCAAGAGAAAAGTCCAAAACACAATTTCACCTTCCTATTCTCGTAGGATTCCACAACTAACGAGTTCACGATTTGGTGTTTTCAACACGACGCAGTAATTTTTTAAGCAGTTCATTGTTAGGTAGTAAGTTTCACCTGGAAGACGAACGAGATTGAGTAGCTGTAGGTACACCGGGCCACTCCCTCCGCCGCACGTGGCACCCCGCGCTGGCCAGCCAGCGCCTTATCTTCCGCCTCGGCGCATCGCGTCGCCTTGCCTTGCCTTCCGCCCGCGCGGAGGAGCGGGTGCGCGGGCGTTTATCGCCGCCCGACGGAAAACAAAAGCCGCGCGCGTCAGACTAATCAGCGTATCGGGCTATCGAAGGCGATAGGTATCTGCGGAGGGGCGGTGACGCAAGGCGAGGCCGCCCGCCAAGACTGCGCCACTCTGCGCCCGACGCCCTTGGCTCGCGCGCGCTCTTGTCGCCGTGGCGTGCCTCCTGCGCTTCGACGCTTGCTCGACGTCTTCTGTTCGTGGCGTCACTATCGTGTCACCCTTCGTTGATGTTTGGAGTCATAGTTGTGGGAGTAGAAGTGTCCGCGGCAGCTGGCCCCCGGTTCGTCAGCGACTCCCTCGCCGCGCACTTCGCCTTCGGACGCGTGTGCCTCGCTGTGGTTCGCCAGTCGCTCGACTCCCGTCAGTGGATCGTCTGAGTCGCCTGGGTCACGACTCGTCCCACCGTGCCGGTTGGATTTCACGTGTCGCTGCCACGTGTGTGTCGTCAACTTGTGCCCACTTCGTGAATAACTTCCTCGCTGTGCCTCACCATGCCCAGTGACTTCGGGACCGACCGCTTGTGTAGTACCATCGCCTTGTGTTACTGTTGGTGCGGCGACAGCCCGCCAATAACACGACGCCTGCCTGCGTCGTCAGAGTGGTGACATCTGCGCTGTGCATCGCTGGACTTCTCGTTGCCGCTGGAGTCGAAGTAATCTCAGCAGAACGTGTCCGGTTTCTCAGTAACCGCTTCGCTGGTCCTGTGTTTGTGTCGAGGAAATGCGCGCTCACCTCTTTCAAGATCCAGCAGCTCGTCAGTGTCGTTGGGACGGCATTTCCGGGTCGCACCGGCGTGTGTCGCGAATTCAGCCTCTCTGTCAGCGAACTTGCTTCCATATTAGCGTGTTGGACGTACATTTCCATAAAGAGGTGCTTGTGACTACACTTTGATGAGTAGTGGTTCTAACAGGAGTAATCATGAGATTGATTAATCAAAAAGATCAAAATATTTTCTACTCAATGATACCTGGCCATCTGACCTGTGCAGCGCTTTGTTTGTGTGCTTGTTTATTTCTTAAAAGTGACAATGCGCCTGATAAAACGAGATATGTGGACACGTTATTTCTGTATTGTGGCTGGACCACGGAACACGTAAAGGCACAGGTGTAACTAGCCTGCCTGAAGTGTGCCTGAAGGGACAGCATCTCCGTTATTTCTCCCTCCTATCGGGGCTGTTAATACTTGTGGTTCACCGCTCGCTTTCTGCGGAGTCGGAGGACTCCATGGTAGTGTCCCCATGGCCGTGGTCATGCCCACGACACACGCAAAAAGAGTATCCATCTTTCTGTGCAGTCAGAAGTGAGCGAAGTGATCACTGGACCAGAACTATGCGGATACGTCGTGTTTCCCTTCTGTCCGAGCGGTGCGAAGACGTTGATTGTCGTGAGGTGGAAGCGTGAGCAGGGAGTCCGCGCCCCATGGAGAGCCCTGGCGGCCACGCCCACACGGCGAGCGCGCCCCGCGAGCGGGCGCACGCGCTCCGGGGGGGGGCCGGCCAACAGCCTGCAGGACGGGCCCCGCGCGCCGCGCTGTTCGCCGCGGTGCGCGCGCGCGTGCCCGCCCCGCCGCCGCCGCCCTCGCCCTCGCCGCCGCCCCCGCGCCCACGCGCGCCCTCGCCTTCTTCCCCGCCACCGGAAAGGTAACTAGTGGCGGGCGGCTCTCTTCGGCACTTGTCCGTTGCTTCCCCCGAACAAATGCCCCCAACTAAAGGGCCACGGACCGCAACCTTCCTTGCCCCCTCCTCTCCCTTTATACACACACACACGCAATGCACTGCACTTCCACGCATATCGGGAGCTTGGGTATTGTCCCGGCTGGGGCGGTGCTTCGCTGGGAAAGACACCTCGAACCGACTGCAAGTCGGTGCTGGTTCTCAACTTGCAGACCTATAGGAATCACCGTCCTATCCCGAAATGTAACATTCACCAGACTAATGGGACTAATAACCAGTTGACGTGCCCGAAAAGGCTAATCACTGAGACACGGTTTAAAGCAATTCGAAGCACACAATTCTGGAGGTGCCTCGTATTCGGGCTGGGGTGGGGGCGAGAGAGGACCTGACACAGGGCGCGCGAAAAGTGGCGTTCGCAGGAACCACCGACGCGTCGTGCTTGGACTGGCTGCGGTTCTGTAAATGGTGTTAGTTTTCTCGGCGTGGTGATGTGTGCAAATGCTACGTCATCACGTCTGCCAAGTGGAAGTCAAGAATCTAGTAAATAAATCAATAAAATAAAATTGTAGGTAAAGACGCCATCAATGTATGCCTCGTGATTTGTACAGGTGCCAGTGTATACGGGCGTATGTGGGAGGGGAAGATACTGAGGAAAGTTGGTCAGGGTGAGATAGACTCCACGTTCCAGTGCAAAGAAACTCCTTATCTCACCGCGCAAAACTGGCGCTAACTGGCGTGCAACTTCTTCGAGACTGTAAATGCTGATGCTGTAGCCCTGTGCTGGGCCTTCTCCTGTTCCTCGCCCTCTTCTATTGAGATGTGTTACTACCTGTAATCCGGAGGGAAAGTGTGAAAGGAATTAAATAGCACAGTTTTTAGAGCCCAGTTTGTAACCAGTGTATATAAACCATTGGATGTACGGTATATCACCTCGGGAGACATTGAGGGGTATGCATGGTATTGCTCGAAAACTCGTCGTTCTTCATTGCATTCCAGACATAGGAAATGTGGATTTTTAATGCGATTCAGATGTCAGATTCGTCTCCTCTCTGTGGAATTTGTGTGTATTAAGTGGTTTTTGTGTTTTAATAATCTCAATCTTCAGAAGTCTTCAAAGGCTTGATTACCAACGTAAGGTGATTGAAAAATCTTTTGTTCCTATATTGAAACAAAATGAACTATAATAATTTGTTAAGTGTTGAAACCACAACGCGACATCCCTCTCGTAATATTGTGTATCTCTCTAATATTTGTAACTGTCGCTTAAGTTCTAATATTAATATGACAACTTTTGTATTTTATTGCCGTCTCTTACAACTCCCTTCTGATCCCACCGCTACAATGACAGCCTGTTATGAATATTTTCTATTTCTAAAATCCTCTTAAACACTTTACCGTATTACTAAATTTGTGTACAACAATCTGTTTATCAACTTATCCGTTTACCGCTGCATTTATAAGCAGTTCGTAGCACAATTTCCTTTGAATGCACTGAAGATCAGCGATTCGACCGTCAACTCTGTTTGCAGCAACCGACTGCCTGAACGTCTGTTTAACAAACTTTGCCGCCAAATTAACCATAAAACCAGCTCTATTCGGCTCCAAATACGTTAGCTCCAACACTCGTAAATAAACGTTTTTGTTAAAAACTCCAACATTTCACAAAATGTAGGACACAGTATTGCTAGGATTTGATTCAAATTACGCGAAAACTACCAATATTTTGAAAAAGGTGTACCTGGAATGATTTGAATGGTTAATATTGAAGAAAAATAATATAATAGGAAAAAGTATGTTGCTTCAATAACGATGTAGTGCAGATTAAAAAAAGTTGAATTTCTCAAATTTCGAAAATTCAGTTTTGATAAAAATCTCATATACACCATATTTATAAGTGCAGTGTCCTGCATTCAAGAAAGGGAAGAAAGAAAGAAAATGAAGCCATGTTTTGAGAACATTTGAACCCCCCCCCCAAAAAAAAAGGAATTTCCGTTTTTAATTCAAAGAGAATCTAGTTTGGCCAGATCGATTGGGGGACTACACATTTTGAGGAAATCTGCGTGCAATTTTTTTGCAGTAGTTTCGTTCTCGGGCGGATGTTACACATTTTGAAGAAAGTTTTTCGATATCGAGATCACACAACACGTGTATTTCATATAGAAATTCTGTAACGATTTTTGCAGCATTACAGCTTTATCTAAACTACGTGCATGAGAGTAAAAATAATGCATAATTTTATTCGTGTTTGTGAGATATGATGACAAATACTATATATTTTATTACGAAGTTACTTGTGTGGTTTCAGTTCTTAAATTGAACTGATATCCAATTCTTTTTGAATTTTCTAAGAACTGATAGCCAATTCTTAAATTGGATAACAGTTCTTGGTAAGCGATGCATATGTTAAATATATTAGAAACCTAATTTAGTGCATTACATGACTAAGGTGTCTCATTGTGAAAAGGTTGAGCATTAGTCAACTATCTTCCGGGTACAATGGTAACTCTTTGTTAATCTTTATACTACACCTGTTAGCCCATTAATCGCCTGGATTGACCCTCACCCTCATTCATGTATTGCAGGATCTCCTTCTGCCAGAGTCTTTCCGGTTTATTCACGATGATTTTTTTAATTTCAAAATATATTTTTAAAATTAAGCAGAATATTTTTTTGAAGGTCGCCATCATTGTTTTGCACCGCAATCGAAATTGTTACCTAACGATACGCGGGAAAACATGAATACAGGGCTTTTTTCGAATTATTTCTTAGGTTATCGTTATTAAGAATGGAAACTGCCTTTACTTTACACTTTCCAGTTCTCATCCTTCAGATAAGTGCAAAAGATTAAGATAGTCAGGAAAACTTGTTAACGCGTGGCACTCTGTTGGGACGTGTGGTGACGGCTTCTACAATCGCCTGGAAATATCCCAACTTTCATTAAATTGTATTAAAATCTTTTTCGGAAAAAGGAATTTACAATACACCAACAAAATTATTTTTTCCGGTTTACTTTAAAACCGTTATTCACGAAAGAAATTAAGAAATCTGGATTTAATTTCTTCTCTCAACGTAGAAAACCACACATTTAATTATGCACTTATTATTTCCAAAACCTTGTACATCCAGAGCACGCTCGGTTGTCGGAAGTGTGTTGCAAATTGGGCTCAGGCAAGGTCCGTCAGTAATGTGAAAATATACTTTTCTGAATGCTTGTTCTGTTCGAGCAATCTCTGATATTCTTGATATTATGGAGGAGTTCGCTGCAAATTATACTTGAAATTCTCATGCATTTTGGTGCCAGTTAGGTACACCACATCCAAAACGATCTTCTGGTGGGAGAGAGTATATGTATTGCTCAAAATACAAATCCGAATTTCAGAGTTAATTTTGTCGCATTGTATTACTCTAAATTAAATTAAAGAAAAAAGTATTCACTTTTAAAAGTTGCTTTTGGAAGGCCTCTGTGTATTTTTCCAAACCAAAACACCGATTTACAAGTTTGGAAATGTAAGCATTGGTTGCTTTTGTGTGAGAGAAATGTATTTTTATTAAGTTATACAAATACATTTATAATGATAATGGTATGACAAGCGAAAACTAAGTTTTTTTGAACAGGGAAAACTGTCGCGACCTGTCTAGTTTATTAGCATGCCTCGCCGGTGGGTGACTAATAGCGGCCTCCAGTATCGTGGCTTCAGTATCGTGGGTTCTTATGAGCTGGCAGGTTAAGAAAGGCTTGAGTTAGGCTTTTGAAGAAAGTTTTGAATTCATGCGTAGGAAAGGTTATTTTTTTCTTGTGCTTTAGTACCACTATTCCAGCATGTGAAAGTTATGTTTTCTTCAATGTAACATAATCGTGAAATAGATAACATTTATACTAGGAAATTATGCAACAATCTTTTCGAATCATTGAATACGTGCGGTATTTCAAATATTAAGTAACATGATAACGTAATATTAGAAAATGAATGTTGGGCAACAATTATGTATATTTTTAGGAAGTTTTTTACAAAATGCATGTTGTTCACTTACAAATTTGGTGACAGCTTTGCCTTGCAAGAAGGTAAGTCCACTTCAAATTTGCCTCGCATCCAGATTTTTCTTGTCTCGTTCTATTTTGGTTTAATTTTATTTTCATTTAATGAGGATTATTTTTAGAATGAACTAATGAAACATAATCTACAATTTCGCGCGGGCATACGGTGCATCTTCAGAGTTGGTAACGATATTCAATTTTCCTTTCAAAGTTCTTCTGTCTCTACTAATTTGCAACAAGTGCGTTTTCAGTGTCGATAACGATGTTCGCTTTTATTGTATAAGTTATTCAGCCTCTTTAAAATTACTTAGCACATCGTGTGACATGTCAGTTTTAAGCAATCAATCCTTTTCATTTCTTTCACACTGCCCTACCTCGTGGCTGTGTCCACGTTATCTTCAGTCATCGCATCAACCTTCATCTTCGTTCTTCATCGTCGTTTTGAGGGAGTTGTGCATTTTGGTAAAAAGGCGTTTTTAATTTTTTTATTTTTTCTTTTTTCCTTGTGATAAATTATTTTGATGAATCCCGGCTTTTTTAATGTTGAGAATTCTTTTCTGGATAGTCTCGCGCATTTTATGGTTTTGTAAGTTTGAATCATCATTTTACAGTTTGCTGTCGAGATTCGTTCATTCTATTTAATTTGGTTATAGCATGACTTTGCCAGCCTCGGTGACGCTAAAATATGGAGAATTGCCCAATTATACAACACCGAAAGCTACGAGTTCGAATCTCACGTAAATGCCTTTCGTGGATTCCGAAAGTGTTCGAGAGCTTCCCTTATCACCACGTATCACATTTGAACCGTCATCTCATCCATAATCATTCGCTGACATCGGTCGCCCCCTTATTATCACTAGCATCCTGTAAACAATGGAAGTGAAAGGCAAACCACCCCTGAGCCCTGAAAACGAGTGTGCCAAAATGCTTAATTCTCCTCCCTCGCCTATGCGTACGTGTGTATGAGTAGGGTTTGTCAAGAGTTGCGGTTGTTTTTCGTTGTGCAGGAGTGTGATGTGTGTGCGCGCGTGTTGCAGGAGGCGGGGCGCAAGGGCGGCGTGGCCGGGGAGCTGCCGCCCACGCCGGGGGGCCCGCGGGGGCGGGGCCCGGCGGCGCGCGCCTCAGCCCGCTGCCCGCGCACAAGGGCATCGGCATCCGCAACAAGTTCACATCCTTCCGCAACCGCTCGCCCACGGGCCAGTCGCCCGTCAACAAGACGCGCAAGCCCAGCCAGACAGGTGCGTAGGCAAGCCCGGCTTCGCGAGCGCGCGGCAAGCCCAGCCAGACAGGTGCGTAGGCAAGCCCGGCTTCACGAGCGCGCGGGAAGCCCAGCCAGACAGGTGCGTAGGCAAGCCCGGCTTCACAGGCGCGCGGCAAGCCCAGCCAGACAGGTGCGTAGGCAAGCCCGGCTTCACGAGCGCGCGGCAAGCCCAGCCAGACAGGTGCGTAGGCAAGCCCGGCTTCGCGAGCGCGCGGCAAGCCCAGCCAGACAGGTGCGTAGGCAAGCCCGGCTTCACGAGCGCGCGGCAAGCCCAGCCAGACAGGTGCGTAGGCAAGCCCGGCTTCGCGAGCGCGCGGCAAGCCCAGCCAGACAGGTGCGTAGGCAAGCCCGGCTTCGCGAGCGCGCGGCAAGCCCAGCCAGACAGGTGCGTAGGCAAGCCCGGCTTCGCGAGCGCGCGGCGCAGCCTGCGATGCCGACTGATGGTAAAACTGTCACTGCTGCCAGCTGCTTTAATGTTCGGGCGATGGATTGTGACACATTTTCAGCCGGTGTTTGGCTGGCTCGTTATGCCAGGCTTGCCTGTGAATAAGCCGCCTTAGAGGCTCCTATCCACATCCAAGGCTAGTAAACCCGGCCTGTTCCAACTGTACATATGTCACCTTCCCGTTGTTCTTGGCACAAGCCAGGCTTGAACGTCTTTCTAGAGTGTAGATGGAACCCTTAAGGGTAATGGAAAATAGCAAGTTTGCACCGTGTAAAGAAAAATATCATCGACACTAACCTTCAACTTTGGAATCTATGCACAAAATAAATTTGAGAAATTATGTTAGGGAAATAACCAAACTTCATATACCACCTATTTATTGGGTCCTGTAGCATGAACAAAAAATATTTCTTAATAAAGTGTATGTAATTTGTATGTGATGATTGATTGTGCTGAAATTTCTTAAATGTTACATTAGCAAACGGATGCAAACACAGCAAGCACTATGTATAGACAGACCAGACAGTCCCCAAAGCCTTGGATGTCAGGGAGGCTGAAAAAAGATACATGTGAGAAAGTTGAGCAAAAGTACAAAAAAATGTATGTTGTATAATTAGGACATTTGATAAAAAATGAAAGAAATGTATTCTTTGATAAAACATACTCACGTTTTTCAATAAAAAAAACAAAAACAAAAACAAAATTGAGTGTGGGGGTGTGTGCATGAATTTCAGTTTTGCCTAGGACCTGAATATGTCTAGCTCTGGCAGCATGAAATACAAATCAGGGGAATGTGTGTGATCCTGAGAATTTAGCAATAGCAGTGCCCTTTGCCCTTACCTTCTAGCACAACTTCCTTTATCATAATATGTGGGGAAATACATGTGGAATATGCAATTGGTGCTGAAACATTAAATGGTCATTTGATTATGTGAGAGTGGTATTTAAATTCAGACCTTGCAAAAACTCTCGAATAAAATGGAAATGTAATGTGATTGCAAAACCTTGGTGCTGTGATATCGAATGGAAAAACTCACAATGCCAAGAGTACTTAAGGGCAATGCACAGATTCACTCATTGAAATGAGCCACACAGAATTGTTAAGAAGTGACATCTGTATTGAAAGTGAATGTTCAGTTTCAAGTAACTTTCTATTGGTCTTGAAGTAGTAGTTATTACAACACTGAATAAAAGTAGTGGATTTTAGCTCTGGCTTCATACACTACTGCAGCTTCACGAAAACTCTCTGTACCAATCAGCGCATTCTTTAAAGCATTCATAAGCTTGGTGTTTAAAACATAGATATGCACTTTTTATCACTGCTTCTAAGTAAATGGAAAGTCAGTAGTTGATCCCCAAGCAGATTCAAATTATTTACAATGTGAATACTTGCTCAGATGACGTACATAATAGGCTATATAAAGTAAATATTAAGTTGCCACATGTGAGGAGATCTATTTATATGTAAGCTATTTTTATATGCATTTGACATCTATCTCTTGTACCCACAGATCAACTACCATCACCAAAGAGCAAGACGTGGAAAGGACGTGTTGCCAAGCAGTTGCGCAAAATTCAGCATGGAGCTGGTTCTCCATCGTCTCCCACTGCTCCCCACCCAGAAGGCTGCACCATCGGTGTGCCTCTCGAACTCTGTCCTCCTGTAAGTATGCCAAGCAAATGATCGGAGATAGGACCAGTGACATAATTCTCTGAGGCAGAGGTGCACTCCCCACCATCACCAAATCCATGACTTATCTTGTTAATTTAAAGTGTATTGTATACTATTGAACTTGTGTCGAAATTGTTTGGTTTAATTTTCATATGAAATCTACAGTTCTGAATTTAGATCATTTGTGTGATTTTTGAAAGAGTATTACATTCATTGTAGCCATATCAGAGGAATTATCTGCATTTTGTTGTTGTTGTTGTTGTTGTTGTTGTTGTTGTTGTTGTTATTGTTGTTGTTTTTTATTTTGTTTCAAATGTGAGCATCAAAATAATACTTGGAATTTTTAACTGAAAAGGAGAAAATTGAATTGATTACTATAATATAATAACTTTACTTTGCAAAGTACATGTTAATGCTTGTGCTCTTGTGACTTGTTGATTATTCTTTCTGTTCAGTCAAACTTCAGTGCATTTGTGCCTCTATTGGTGGAGCTGTGCACAACTGTGGTGGATTCTCGAGGGCTGGACATTGTTGGCATTTATAGAGTACCAGGGAACACAGCAGCAGTTTCCGCGTTAACAGAATCTGTTAACAAGGGATTTGAAGCTACTAGCCTCCAGGTGAGACTATTGCAAGTGAAATAAAGTGATTTTAAAGTTTTAAATAGTCTTTATTGAGTTGATGTTGTCTTTTCAGGACCCTCGATGGAACGATGTGAATGTGATCTCAAGCTTATTAAAGCTCTTTTTCCGAAGATTGCCTAATGCTCTTCTCACTTCAGAACTGTATCCCCTTTTCATTGATGCAGACAAAACAGAAGATCCTAATGAACGAATTCTTACAATTAAGAAACTAGTAAGTTCTGGTCTACATGCCAATAATTAAGATTTACTTTTCAGTTTTACATAAATCGAAATCTAATTTTTTCTAAAATTTCAGGTCCATGAATTGCCTGAACACCATTTTGAGACTCTTCGCTACCTCTTGTTCCATTTAAAAAAAGTGGTGGAGCACTGTGACACCAATAAAATGGAAGCTCGTAATTTAGCAATTGTGTTTGGCCCCACACTGGTTAGAACTTCTGATGACAATATGGTAACAATGGTTACTGATATGTCACATCAGTGTCGAATAGTGGAGTCTCTCATTTCGCATGTGAGTTTACTTTCTGTTGTTTGGTAGAAAAAATTATTAGTGGAAAATATTATGAATTTGAACAAGTAATAACCTTTATACTGTGAGTTGCAATTAATGTACCAAAGAGTGATCCATTTGAAATATCTGTGTTTTTAAATAGTGTAATATTAATAAACATCTTTTAAATTGTAGGTTGACTGGTTTTTCTCTGATGAGGAGGATGCTCCTTGTAACTTTCCATTCAATAGCCCTCAAGATGTGCAAGAATTAGAAGCATCCTCTACAAATCATAATTTGCTGCTTAGTAACATCCAAAAAGTAGAAGGTACATAATAGTTTTTAACCTACCCTCTCTGATCGAGTTGAATGTTCATATACATGTGTCTATTTAATTCCAATAATCCGGAATAATTTCAGAAGACTGTGAATATTATTGAAGCATGAATTCATAGATCTTAATTATCTGAAGCTTTGCAGTTTATTCGGGCATGTTTTTGCACATTTTTAAAGTACAAAAATTAAATTACAAGTGCTCTCAACAACAGAATTGAGAATTTGGTGCTGAAAAATGAATTTCTTATTACTCTTCACTTTTCCATTCTAGCTAATGAATTAAAAATATATTATTGTATTTGATTTCAATCCCTGCCAGTTTTATTTATTTCAGTATTTGTTCTGATCAATGTGATAAATTCTTTAGCTGCTTGCCAAACATGGTGTTCATGCACTAAATGGTGTCGTGCATCATGGTCCTCTCTCTCTCTCTTTTTCCGCATGGTCTGTTAAATGTTCTTAATGTGAATTATAAATCAATTGCAAACTCAGTCAAACTGGAGGCATTGCATTTGAAATCAGTCTCTCTTTCTCTAAGCTTATTGTGTGCCACATCATAGCTTTCTTTTTATGGATAGCTTTTATATATGAAAATGAATTTCATGTTCCAAAAAATTGGTACAATTCTCTTGAATTATCAGTACTTTAAATTGACCTTTTTAAGAATGTTATTAATCTTAATATTTCTAATCTTAATGTTATGCATGCAATTTGTTGTCATATCCAGTGTGAATCTGTTAATGTTGCTGAATGGACTGTTCTTTGCTTATGCATTGCATGATTTTTATATTTTGTTTTTTTTTCTTTTTTTCTTTCTTCTCCCATCCCCATCCCTTTTTTCTCTTCTCTCACTGCACCACACTACAGGCATGAAGGCTGACTCGGCTAACAGGGACATAAGCGCCAAAGATATAGTGTCATCCATCATTTCTGCAGCCAATCGTAAGATGCAGAAAGCAAAGTCAAGGAAAGGAGGCACCCTGGTTGCCTCAGCCACACAGGAAGAGAGCCATGAAGTGCTGGCTGAACCAGTGGAGAGCGAGCCCAAACAGGTAAGAGAGGCTTGCTATTTGTATATTAAGGTTTCGTTCAGATATTCAGAGTGGTCAGACTGGAACATAAGGGAAAGAGGGAATACAGTATTGCCTGTAAAAATTGTAAAAATGTTGGGAACTTTTACATAGCATTTTCTGCATAGCATTTTCTTTTATTCATTGCTGTACTTCTTCAGAAAAGGAAAGAGAATGCAGAAAGCTTTAGAAAAGATGTGAGGAGAAGAAAAGATCCAGAAATGCATGTCCATATAATCCTTTGATATGTCTGTTCTCCCTAGATCTGTAAATTACGAATGTTATTTGAAAAGTAGCGAAGTTTAAAATAAATCAATATTTATTCTTGATTGTCAATATATGTTTACAAATAAAAGTATCCAAAGTTTTTTATGACAATCATTTATTCAGTAATTTCACGTTTCGTAACTCGTTTCATTACATCTTCAGGAAACTTAGGAGGGAAGCTATCCCATTGAATTACCACGTCAGCAGAACATTCAAGGAAACATTACGAAATACCTCACACTCACACAGTTGATACCTCATTGATTAATACCAGTTGATGTGGTATCAACTGTGCGAGTGTGAGGTATTTCGTAATGTTTCCTTGAATGTTCTGCTGACGTGGTAATTCAATGGGATAGCGTTCCCTCACTAAGTTTAGCACCTGAAGATGTAACAAAACGAGTTACGAAACATTGTGAAATTACTGAATAAATGATTTTCATAAAAAACTGTGGATACGTTTATTTGTGAAGTTTAAAGTACAACATAAAAAGGGTCTGAGTATCTAGATTCAAAATTTCCAAACCCTAAAATTGTGAGAAATGGTGAGGAATTAGGTACTCCAATTTTCTCACCAACATGGTAATTTTGTTGGCCAGTCTGAATGTTTCTGAATCTGTTGGCAAATTGTTAGAATATATCGTCATGGTAACTGCAATAGAGCATGTCAAATCTTCTGAGGTTTTCAGCGGGAATGAAAAACATTCTCATCTCTCCATCTTGACAGTAGCTTTCACCAATGTAAAATCACCATATTCGGGTTTTCATTCTGTAGTCTGTGGTCTTTCGACACCTATTGCAACTGCTGCTGTTCTCTAAATTGATCACAATGGTGTAATAAACGAAAAGTGAATTTTTTTGACTTATGACCTATTGCTGTTACTATCGCAATATATTATTTGTGTTTGGGTGAGTAGGTATTACCTATGCAACGTTTCTTGAATGATGATCTTGCTTCCCCCTCGCTAGAGCAATTAATAGGTGAAGACCAAACCTCGCAGCAAGCACTGATGACAACATTTCAAACACATCTTCATTGGTGCATAAGAAAATATATTTACCATTGAAACCATAAACTCCTGGTCGTATTTTTCTAAACAATATCTAAAGAAATGGCCAAAGCAGATCCAGATCCATTGCAGGAGATATCTCAAACTCCTGGGAAAATTAGTTCTCAGTTTATTGAGAAAGTTGCGAAGGTGTGTCTGATATTCCAGAGATTGGCATTGCTTCATAAAATCTAGTGGCTGATGTTGTAACTAATTCTCCCATTCAATCCGCATTTCTCCAAGCCATCGTTCAAGAAAAGTTGTGCGATTCGTACTTACCTTTTCATTTTCATTGCTTGAAACTTTTGAAATCTGTGAATCTATCTTGCGGGTTTGACTTAGTGTGTGCCCACTCTGAAAGAGTTATTTGATATAGTTAATTAGTTGGGATTAAAATGTCTGAGAATGCATATGTTAATAAATGAATAAGACAATGATACAATGAAAAAATTAAATGTAAAGTATACAATTTTTGTGCATCAGAATAAGGAGTTCATTCTGAAAAATAAGTAGTGATAACTTCAATAAACTTCTCTTGTATAATTGTTTCTTCATGAATCATATCCTTTTATTCTCTATCAGTAAAGCATATTACAAAAGTAGTATTTAAGATTTCATTATATTATTGTTTGGTTCATTTAAATCCAGCTAGTTGACCAAATTTGGTAACCTAGTTGCATTTAAATTAATAAAACAAAACAAAAAGTAATTAAAAAAAAGAAAGAAAGAAAGAAAGAAAGAACTCCGCACATTGTTAAGTTTTCAGGGTAGAGTAATCTAGTACAAATAATTCCTCTTGATTCAGCATTAAAATAGGAGCAAACATATCTGCATACATCTTTTATAAGGGAAGGCAGTCCCCCTTAAAATTTTGAAAGGGGTCCTGCAGCCTTATTAATAATAATATTTATTTTTTAATTATAACATTGAAGTTAATAAAACACTTTATTTCCTTTAATATGTTCAATCATTGATTTTTCTCTTTTCCTCTACTGTATATTTGGGAAATTATTTGACATTTAGGATGTCTTTCCAAGTCCTGTGGCAACCATGTACTTGGTTTAAGACATAATCCATTGTATTTACTAATTGTGTCATAAAAGTAATAATTTCATTCTTCTTGTAGTATGTTGTATTTATTTATTAGTAATGTAATCTACATAAAATTTGTGTGGAGGGAGTGGTATTGCATTGAATGCACATGCTTGATACAAAAACATATGATCAATTTGTAGATGTCCAGGGTTTCAAGAAATGAATATATTTTTATTATTCACCATGCGTCTTATAAGTTTTATTCTGAATAAATATTTTTTGCCTTGGAGTTAGTTTCCTTATTTGTCTTGTTGTCAGGTCTCTGAGAGTAAACCCAAGCTCAGAGAACCAGAGCCCTTGGCCCCAGTGGCCACTGCGGAATCAGACGAATCTCTGCACCAGCCCTCCTCTGCCGTGGCTTCCTCAATCCGGGAGTCTGTGCTCTTGTCAGGCAGCATTGTGAAGAGTCTTCATTCAGGGCGAGAAGAAGGCGGCCTTGAAGATGGAGCGTGCCCCGAGGACAGTTCTCCGCGTGAGCCTTCGCCTGGAGCGACACAAGATGCCAACTCCAGTGGACCTTCGATTCGTAGATACGTTGCTGGAGTGCCTTTAGCAGGAGATGATGCTGCAACGATACGCACATACACAGGCTTGTCGGCTACTACTCAGGAGAGGATACGAAGGTGAGTTTCTGTTGAATATCTTCACCTGTACACAAAAGTTTCTATAAAGAAAATATTTTACTTCAAAATTATGCTCAAATCGATAAATTCTAAAATTAAAAAAACTCAAATCGATAAATTTTAAATAAATTCTAAAACTAAAGTTAATCTTTGTATTAACAATGGGATAGTCTCATGTAGGAAAATCTTGCATTTATTTATCTTTGAAACCTCTTTCTTTTTAAATCGCAAGCCTTCTCGTACAAAGAAAATCTGAATGAAAAAGAAGTTCCAGAAATAGTAATTATTTTTAAATAAGAGTGTGTATCTTGTAAACTCCTTAATCCATCCTTTTTGTTCAGTAGTTGAACCTCCAGAAAAACTTTTGAAAATCTGTTAAATAATTATCTATATTCACACTGAATTACATAGGTAAATTTATGCATGGATTTCAGCTTCAATGTATTAAGTAATTATTTAAATACTTCATGAACTCTTCAGTCTCTGCTGGTTGATAAAACAATAATAAAAACAAAATGTTATAATTAAATTTTGTAATTTTGATTCACAGATTTAATCTTCTTTAACTTCCTTGAAACATTGCTTTTCAACAATATGACCTTCTGTATTCATGAGATTAGTTATCAGCAGTATTGTACGTTTATGTTGTTGTGTATACAATACAATATGTATTTTGTACATTGTATTATACATATGTGGGAACAGAGGGGGGTTCAGGGGGCTGTGGTCCCCCTGAACATTTTCAAAGGGGCCCCATAGCCATGTGTGATAAAACATCCCTGCACTCAATCCATGCTTTTCCCCTTTTTAACCTGAATTAGGATTTTTTTAAAATTTTATTAAATGTAGGTCAGCACCAGCTCAGATCGTAGGTGACTACTGTTATTTTATACACAAGTAACATTTTTAAAATTATGATAAACATAAAATAATTAATTATAATAATTGTTCACAATAATTCAAACCAATTTGTCTAACCTAGTAAATTTTGGAACATTTGGTGGTTAGGCTCTCCAGGTCTGGCAACCCTGTAAATATTTCAACATAACACATATTTAGTAATAGTAATAATTAAAGTTATAATTGAATTTTATTTGTAGTATAGTTGATTAATTTACAAGAAAAATATATGTAAATGTAAATATGTTCAATGATCAAATGTGGTCCAGAAATATAGTTGGCCCCCTTGTTGTTTTAGCCGCACATGCCTATGTACACACAGGGTTAATATTAGCAATCTTAATCCTGCACACTAGTTAGAAAGAATACTGCTTGAGTTTGTTATTTAACTGAAAATACTTTATTAAAGTGTAAATGTGTCTCTACCCATTTATCTTTATCATTTCTTTACCCTACCTCTAAGTCAACGTAATAACTTTTTTTCAGGTTTGAGCTTGAAACAAAAGCAATGCTGCAGCGTGATCAGTCTCGCCATCGACAAGAACTAGAGAGACGAGAAGCAGAGAAGCGGCGAATTGAGCAGGAATGGCAGCAGGCAAAGCGTGACTTGGAAAGTGAAGATTTGTTGGACAAACTTGCGGACAATCCAGCTGGTAATTTTGATTCGTCATATTCATTAGATTGAAAATAAATTCTTCAAATTGAATGTTCAAAATGGTTAAATCGATGGCTAATAAATCACCAGAACAGAAAATGTGAACATCATTTTTTTCTGGGCTAGACACTTTTATGCCTTTTAAGTAAGCAATGAAATCGTGAAATTAAGATTCTTTCAATTGTCAAGTTGGTGGAGAGACCTCTGCCTATGCTATTTTCTAGGTTAAATTAAGCTAATTTCATTGACTTTACCGGAAAAAAATAGATGAAAATTTTTTCCAAAAATAATATATCAAAGAAATGCATCTTAATAGGGCATGGGAACTGCTTATTTCAAGAGATTATCTTGTGTTAAACTGGAAGGAGGTTTTAAAAACTTTTATATAATATTAAACTCATGATAATGCACTTCATTGTCCCAAAAATATTAACAAGAAAGCTGATGTGATCTACTAAAGTAGTATGATTATTCTTCCTCTTTGTGTATTGTGTGATATCGCTTGGTTGTTATTTATTTATTACACATCAAAAAAGACTAAAAAATGTATGTCATGTTTAGGAGATGTATTTTGACATGATTGTATTATCTTATTTATTAATATACCTTGTAATATCTCAGGATTAGATATTGTCTGTGATACATTTGCCTGTGTATACATTTTTTATTTCATAAATAAAAGAAAATAAAAAAAATACAAATATTATCAATGTTTGCAGACCTGTCAAGGAAAGGTGATTCAGTAAGCAGGATGCCTGCTCTGCTGAAACCTGCTCCAGGAACTGCACAGTTGCAAACTCCTACACTTAGCGGAGGGCAAGGCACTTCTGGGCCTCCTTCTCCAGCAGCTGCCCTTCTCACGAGGACTCTGCAACAGTATCAGCAGCAACACGCAGGTAAGAAAACTTCATTCATGCCCAAAACATCAAAATGATACGATTATTCTTCTGTGCTCATTTTGAGATAGAAACACCAGAAAATTGTATAAGGCAGAATGCAGTAGAACATCTTGTTTTAGTTCACTATTATCGCACCACGGAAGTGAAGATGCAATTCAAAGTTTTTCCAAAATTAGAATTTAATAACAAACCTGAATAGAATTACTTCTTTATTTTCTTTTTCTGAAGAATGTGAAAAAATCATGTTCATAATTCTTCTAGCTTTTTCTTTTTATCAAACTTATTTTTCATGATTATAAACTTATTTATATGATTTTGATCAATGAAATTGATTTTGTTTTAGTTTGTAAAAATTATCAGATCCAAGTTGCAATGATCTCATACCTTCCTTTGTAGAAAAACTGATCAGAAGCAATGATAGTTATATTGCAGTATACTTATTTACACAGTAGCGCTGGTGTGTTAAATGCCCTGTGACGATGTATTGGTCAGCGACTCTAGCGATCCACGCAGTGACAAAGGAATATTATGCCACCTTACCATAATACAGCATCATTATGCTAAATCTAACCAAAAAGTGAAGTTTTTTAAATAAAAAGTGAATTTCCTGATGCATGTGTCTGAAATATGTCAAGTAAAAGTTTTGAACAATTTCAAAGTAAAGAAATGATTTTAATCTAATGAATATTGTCCATTGAAAGTGAATAGTGAAATCATGAAAAACAAGTATTTCTTTACTTTTCATCAAAATATCTAGAAATGTAAATAATCTAAGTAGTAAATAAGGGTATCTAGGAGATAATAACAGTTCTCTTGCGCTTTTGAACAATTTCCTGTCTTTCCTTTCTAGGTCTTTTGGGGAAGTTAAAAAAACAAACATAACATGGGGTTCTTTCCATTATTATTGGTGCAATTAATTGCAGAACAGTGGGCCCCTTTCGACACATGCATTGTTATTAATGTAATAATTGGAAAAGAATAAGAATTCAGTTGTTGAAAACCAAATCCATTCAGATACATGTCAACTGTAAGGTTAAAACCTTAGTTCTATGTAATTTTACATTACTTAACGATGTGCCCTTGAAATACTAGGAATACAAAACCATGACATCAAAAAAACAATATAAATAATTTTTTAAAATTTTTAACTAACTCATAATAAACTTTTAACTATTTCACTAACAAATCCGTTTACTTCAGTAGCAGCTATCTGTAGTTTTACTTTGTCTCCATCAGGTTCGCTAGCTGTATGTGCATGCATCCTTAAAAGGCCAGAAAAAGGGCTGAGCTGCACTACTGTATTGATGTGTATATTGTGTTTATACTTTTTTGTGCTGCTGTCATCAACTTTTGAAAAGCATACATACAAAAGTGATGCAGTATGATTTATTTATAATTGAAAAGTTCGTCAAGGAAATTTTCATGATACAGGTCTCGTGAATGTTATTCATTGTGGTTGAATTTAGAAGATTAGTACTTAAAGTGAGAACAGAAATCTTAATATCTATCTATAATATTTCATGTACAAAATTTGCAATGGGTTAATTATATGAATGAATATCAAGAAATCTTTTTTTAAAGGAGTTGCACAGTTCTTTTTTGAGAATTACTAAAATCCTAATCGAACATTCTGTGCTCAAATCATTCCGGTCGTGTTCATGGCTGGTGAGAGCTAATGGACATTGAAATATTAATGAATATCACAAAACCAACAGTCGGATAGTTCAAATTAAATGTAGAACTAATTGCAAAATTTCAATATGTCAATGCAGTTTTGAACATAATTGGTGTTTTGTAGTTTTTATGTTTTGAAATTGAATGAAAGTTATGATGGACATCGGTGGTAGCTCGTGTTTGTTTTTTATGCGGAAAGAAATCATTAGCATAAATTACGTCAAATGAAATTAATGAATTGTACAGGAAATTAGATTTTGGATTACTTTCTCTTACCGCATTGCAAGTGCTGACTTACAATGGGATCAGAGAAAAAGACCTAAATGTTCAATTTGCCCTTCAACGAGCCTCCAGTCCACAAGCCCATGTTATAAGATACAATGTGCCAGCCACTACCATTGACTCATCACATTGCAAGGCCTTGGGATGCAAAAGCCATTCCTCTGCGCACAATACGCAATCCACATGGGGGGGGACATAGTTCTTGTTTCTTACAATTTTGTTCCTTTTAGAACCACCACCAACCAGAGATGTACTGAGTGGATCTGATGAAAGAGATGGAAGTTCGTCTCTGCAATCGTTCACTCATACTCGTAAAGTTGGAGGCACTCATTTCTTCCCCAGCAGTCCAGGGCCTAAAACATCTCAACCTACTGCTCTCTCTAGTATGGCAGCAGTCAGCACTCTAGTGGATGCAGGGTAAGTGCTTATTATTGCTTGAAGCAGATTGATAAGAGAAATATTGAAGCTAAAGAGAGGAGTAGACACGCTTCCTTTGTTCATATCCTTGCCATATCGGTTGACAACAAAAGACAGACACAAATGCAACATAGCAAAAACTCGCATTTCATAAGTAACTGTAGTAATAGTAATATTATTATTATTGTTGTTGTTGTTGTTGTTGTTGGGACTATTAATAAATAGTAAAGATCTATCTTGTTTGCTCTTATATGTTACAAATGATTATGAACTGCAAATAATCCAATCAACAACATGTGCAACCATGCCAATGAATCAGGTAGTTATTAACTTATTTGTATCATATACGACACAGATTATTTCTAATGTAGCTACAAGTCAAACACAGATATGGAAAAAAGATTTGTTGTACTTATCTAATTAGTTTTATGGTACTGTAAATGAGAGTTTTCTTATAGTTTCGTATGTTGTTTTATATGGACAGAGTCTGTTAAGTAAAAAAAAAAGTTATGCAATGAAAATGTGGTCTTATTTCTTTCTTTTTGCAGGTATCCTCCTACAGCCAAGTCAGTGGCTCGCAGTGTGGAATTGGCTGCTGCTCGAAGTGCCCAGGCCAGCATGAGGAACTCGATGAATTCACCTTTACCTTCTGGGCAGTCAGGAGCTTCTGAACTAGGGGAAAACCCAACCAAGCCTTCTCAAGTAACAGCAGCAGATTCAAAAAGTAGCACAGCTTTAAGCTCCTCGTCACAGCTCAAGAGGCTAAAGACTGGAAATGAACAGGTATGTGTGAAGTGCTAACAGTGTTTAAAAATAACCACCCAAATGTTCTCTTCATATTGACATTTATTAATGTTTGTGAATGTAGAACTTGTTAATAAATGTGTGTTAAGTGAAATGTTAAATGATAGTGTTTTTTTTATGTTAAATGATGGATGTTAAATGTTAAATGATGGATTTCTCTTGGTAACAAATTGCTATAATACCAAATTGACAATACCAGAACATACTTGTAATGCGGGGTTATGTGTTTTTCCTCTCATAAAACCTTCACCAACGTATTCGAATCTAGATGTCAAATATAATGTCCCTTGAACATTTTTCTCACAGATGCACTGTTGCATCTACAAATATTTTCATTGTGGAGCAATGTTAGGCTAGGCTATATCTAACTTAGCTTGAATTGACTTTGCTTTGCTTTCCATATAACCCTGCCATGTCACAAGACTAAAGGGTTAGGCAAGGGCTCCAATTAGTGTAAAATGCCATCACTTCTTTGACATTGATTTTTATAATTTAAAACATGGTTTGCGATTGTGCATTTAAAGGAAATTAAGCTTTCTTGATCATTAAATGTAGAACACAATGTAACACATTACCGTAGGATATGCTCAATTGGCTGGCTTTCCTAAATTAACAGATACTCTAAAAATAATTGTGGCATGTTACGGGAGTGTTTGGTAGGAAAATATCTAAAAGTTTTCCATAACTTATCGCAACATCCAGAAGAAGGTGAAGAGAACAAACCATCCTGTAAATAATTAACACAAATAATGTTGTAAACCTATGTTTACATAAATGTATTGCTCATTTCTTTAATCTAATTTTGCAGTTGTATTACATAATAATGACATGGTTTAGAACTTGATAATGTATTGCATAACAATGCAGAGAACCTTTTCTTCTTACATAATTGTACACTTGCTGGCAATATTCTCATTTTTCTGGAGCTGTATGGATGTAACAGAAGTTCTGATCATTGATTTTGGAAATAGGGTCCCACTCCATCTCAAACATATGGATCACTGCGAAGTGGTTCTCTCGATTCACTCCAGGAGGCTTATACTAGTGATCCAGCTACCAGACCACAGAGTGATGTTTCAGAAGATGGTGAGTGAACTCTTACCTTCTAATTCTTCTTTATCTTATTGCCTATTCATTTACCCTTGTGGGGATGTCCTTGTACAATTTAAGGTTTACTTGAAGGGGCACAGAAGTTTCGTCTTTATACATAATCTTCTATCTTAAAAAATGGAATATTTCTAGCTGAATTTAAGCTTGCTTCTCATATGTAGTAAAATGAATGATAACAAGTGAAAATTGAAAGATTGTACAAGGATTTGCATATTTTATGTAATCTATGTATTTGATTCTATTCCAATCATTATGATTTAGTCTTGTCTAGGTTTTGTACCAGTAAAAAAAAAAAAATCTTTAGTAGATGTGCATTCTATGTGATTGTCATGTACCTAGAAAAATGTCTGTCCTTTCCAAGTAATTTCTTTCTTTGTACCTGCTATTTTATAACCTTCAATAACAAATATTATTATAGTTCTTTTTAGTTTTTAACTTCTTTTTTTTCCTCTTCATAACTTTTGTTTCTAAATTTCAAGATAATAATTCATGATAAATATGAGTGCAAAGCATGGTTGTGTACATCTGATGAATTAAATTCTGTGCTTCACACATATTTTGAATTCCTGCTCCAAAATTTCGTTTTTTTTTCTTTATAATTTTGATTTTTATTATATTATAATAACAGTGATCTTTGCTTTATTAATACCAGAAGAGCTTTCCTAGGAATGTACATGTGATCTATGTGTGTTTTTTCATTTCTACACAAATTATTTTATGCTATTACATTTGAAGCGTGTCGAAAATTTAAAAAAAAAATTCTTTCTCTTTTTAATTTTTAATTATCTTCTAGAAAAGCTCTTTGTGTAGGGTACCTGGAGCACTGTTTTGTTCTCTCATATGGAATTTCTTCAGGTCTTCAGAATTTTACTTCTAGTGTCAAATTGTTCTTTTTCGTCTTTCTTTAAGATGTGTATCCTTGATTGGTGTTGCATGTTAAATTATTTTTTCAGTACATTTTGTGCATGCCTTTTTATTTTTCAAAGATTTTGAAGTAAGTGCTATCACCATATAATGATAAGTCAAATTTATTCTGTCGAGATTTAAACTCAACGGAAAAATACCATTGCAAGTAGAAACCTGAGAGTGGAAATTGCATTTTTGTATGAACAACATTCACAAGAAACATACTCCATTTTTTAAACATACCCTTGTGTTAATAGTATGTTGTTGCTGGTGTATTTTGACACAATGACCTGAGCTGTCCATATGAGAAACAAAGGGTGTTAGGCAGAGAGTATTGGCTAGGATATGTCATTATGACCTTACAAGCGGTTGGATCATGCATCAGCAAGTGTGTTGTTCGAGCCTTTGCTCTTCGGAGTAGAAGATGGAATTTTACTGTAGTTTCTTTAACTTGTGTATTGTAGTTTTAACTACCCTGATGACTTGTGAAACAACCCTGAACTAATGATACAGTGTTTCCCAAACTTTCGTATACCACTGCCACATCTAACCAAAATGTTTACCAGATGTCAAGTAAGCTAAGTATCTAAATATTTTTTCCCCCGTACAATGTCCATCAACGTATTTCTTAAAAAGAATTTTAGTATTTTTGTTGAATATTTTACAATATGATTTTTTTTTTAAATAATTTCCTCTCAGAATCATTTCTTTCCTGATCTACCGTAACTTGCTTCACAGAATCTCAAATATTCAAATACTTAAGTCTTCTTTTGATGATCAGTATGCTTTTGATAGGGTATATTTACCTTTTTGGGAAACACTGTAAATTTAGATCTAACATCACAGTAACATTAATTCCCTGTTGTTTCTCTGTTTCTTTCCTGTTGCTCTTGTAAATGTGTCTTGTGGCGGTTGGTGAGTGCAGGGAGTTGCTTCTTCTCCTGGACTCGCAAGATCCTTGCCATTAACAAAAAAATCTCTAGGTACATACACAATCCTGACTACTTTTTTACTTCTTTTGTTCTTTTAGCTACTCATACATCTAAGTTGGGTCTTCATAGGAAGAGAGTGTGTGTGAAATTTGTACCTCTTGAGACAGCAAAATTTACAGTGAAATTCTGATGCCCCCAAATGTACATTTTTAATTAATATTTGAACAATTGCATTTAATTTTGTAATAGTTGCTTGGAAGATTGTATGTTGTTAAGTTCAAAATATTTTTGAGTTGTCTACCTCTAACTGGAACTGAACTTTAGTTTTCATACTTCAGGATGCTGAAATTCATAAATATTTTGTTATAATACAAAATCGGTTCTTTGAGTTATATTTTTCTATTTCTTGACATTTTTATTATAAAACAAAATTACTGTAAGGAAAATTTTGTTCCGATACTGAAATAATTTCTTTCAGCAACTGTTGTAATGAGGCTTACAAAGTTCTATTCAATTTATAATCAGAATTTGACTGGAGTATGACAGAGAATATTTTGACAAATTTACTTGAGAATTGGTGCAATGTATTTCTCACTTCCTACGAATGACTAAATTTACGGTTGCTTTATTATGATAAAACAATAAAATAGATATGCATATTTTTGTTGTTGTTTCATGAAATAGTGTTTGTTGTTATTCTTACTGATGTTTTCTTTTCTGTCTTGTTAATGAAGAGTATATTTAATTTAATTTAATTCAAAATCAGGTGTATTTGTCCACAAACACTGCTGTAAGAAAAATGTAATTATAAACATCTGTATTCGTAAGCACTTCTTTTGAATGCTCTGTTTTAGTAGCCTTTTTGATGTACCGGATAATGTTCTTTAATACCAAGATGTCTGACCTCTTGATATGTGTAATTGTAGTACATACTACATTGTGTACTCATTGAATACCACTTCTTTGTTTAGGAAGATTACAGATGCACTAAAGCATGTTTCCATTTTAAGTCAGTAGTACACTACAAAATGAATGTTCCAGGGTGCAATACTTCTCATTAACAGCACGGCACACTGTCACATTCAAGCACAGAGTACTTGAACACCAGCACAAATGCAGGATTCATTATGATAGCAAACATTTGAAGGAAGGTCAGGTATATTTGAAGGAATTCAACAAAAATGAAAGACGAGACACCTTTTCATATATGCTACAAACATTGGTAGGAAATCTTTTATTAACACTGGACTTTCCATAGGGATTTCAATGATATTATTTCTTTGGGATGTTTTAATGTACATTCTCAATTCACCCTAAATTTATTGTAAATAATTCATAAAATCCTCCATTCACCCCAAATTTAATTTTTTTGCTTTATTGAATCATAATAATATATTTTTGTTTCAAATTTGTTTAATAAAAATGTTGGAATGTCCAAAATTTAAAATATAATTTCTCCAATGCTAATGGGAGAACAAACTAAAGTCCTGGATTACATGAACACATGGGCCTCCGTTGCAGCATTGTTTGTGGTTCCTCATACAATTTTGCTCAGAACATTTGTTTTGGTCTTCTGCTTAGTCTTAGTGGTGGCCTGTTGTAATCACGTTATCTATTCCCATATAAACAGATCATGAAGGTGTCATAATTATACATTTAGGTAAATAGTATGTTTTTAAAGCAAACCAAACATTCCTCATACAAGCAGTGCTATCTACAGTTTTATGTTTAGCTAGTGTGCAGCCAGTTAATACAGTTTGTAACCTTGAATCATAATAAGCCACTTTTCCATAAAATTTTCTAAAAAGCATTTTGTACAATGTTAAATTTCATTGGTAAATTTGTGTTCTGTGTGGAATATTATCTGTGTGGAGTTTAAGATACTGCATATGTTCTCTTTCCCAATTCTTTACAGTTTGGTTTTATTAATTTTAGATTTACTGATGTGACCTTGGCACCATTCAAAAGAGTTAATTATTTGAGTCAATTTTGTGCTTGATAAAATGTACAAAATGTAGAAACGTACATCCTCTCTAAGTATATTTTCAAGTAAATTTAATTTTACTCTGCTTAAAAATCTTATAAAGGAAAATGTATGGCAATGAAACTTAGCTGAGCTAAGAAATGTACATTTCATCTTCCTGGTTACTGTCTCTGTATTTACTGGCTTGGCAGATGTTTTGGGTCTGTGGTTCCTGTGTTTCTGACTTTCTCTTTACACAGGTTGTCAGTCTTCTCACTATTTTCCGTAATAGTTTGTAATGATTTTCTTTGTTCTTTGAGAGAGTGCACAAGTTGTGAGGAATAAGATTTTTTTCTTCTTCTTTCTTATTCCCTTTTTTTTCTCTCTCTCTCTCTCCTTTTTTTTCTGTGTCCACTTGTCTGTGCACATGGACCTATTTTATAAAGATTGTTTATATTGGAGGGAATTAAGCATGAATCATCAGAAATTGCAAAGAAATTGAAATTCAAATGTATGAAGGCTTTTCTTGTTATACATGGTCTTCACCAGGTGGGAGATGCTCGTAACTCTTATTCTAAATTTACCCCTTTTTTCTACCTGAAACATTTTCTCTACTTATCAGCCTGCTTTTCCTTAATATGTTTGATGGGCAAAGTCAGAAACATTCAGGAAAAGTTGCAGATAAAAAGCTCATTGATGGATCTGTAATGGAGTGTGTTACGTTCTTGTCTTCTCCCTCCCACCTTGCCTAATGTGCCACTGTCGGCTCGCCGCTTCTGCCAATCGCTCGCTCGCTCACTTACTTTCTCCACTTGCCATACACAAATGATTGATCGAACGAGCACAGGCAAGCGACGAGCCCGAGCTTCTGGTGCTTCCTATCACAGCTACATCCACAAACCCCCCTCAGCACTAGCGCAACCCAGCACGGCTGCATCGAGGTCGACACTGGTGCGTCCACTGGGCACGCCGGCAGCAGCCGCGGACGGGAGTCCGGTGGGCCTTTCGGCCGCCCCAAGTTCCCTACCACGGAAACGCTAGGCAGGCTGCGCAGAGGTAAGGGGCGAGGCGGTCGCCCTTGCCTGCCTGCCTTCCTGACTTTCCGCTTCCTGGTCCTACTCTTTTTCTTTCCTGTCCATAGCTTTCCGATTACTTTATGATAATAAGTTCTCCCATGGATAACCCAATTTGCTGATTCAGATATACTAAGAGACTGGTTACATTTGGTGTTGGTGAGAAACAATGGTACTGGTACTTTATTTTCTGTAAAGTTTAGCTAAAATTAATGAAGTGAATACTTCATTTGTAGTACAAAGACTGTCATTTAATTATATGAATTTTCTTTCATAGAAACATTTCTTTTAAGTTTTGATATTTGAGAAACATTCTATTTAAGTTCAGAAAGTTTTTATTCAAATATTAGTTTAATCCAGGTAATTATGGGCAAAGAAACAAATATTTTCAAACGTGTTAAATGTAAGGGTGTGTATTACAAGCCTACATTTTCAACTGTGACTACAAAATAATGTAACAGACATGCAAATTCCACTCTCAAGAACTGTGGTTAGAAGTTAGAGAATCAGAATAATGAACAGTCTATAACTAAATATATCTGGACTGACCTGTAGTGTAGGCTGGTCAAGACACTTCATTATAGATTTCCTACCTATTGTGCTTGATGGATTTGTGTGCTTAAATACAAGAACTTTTGTGTGCTTTTTTTATTTCAAGAGGCGTGTGAAAAATTCAAGCTGCATTACGTTGAAATGCTGCACTGCCTGTTAGTCCATTAAGCTTCCTCTGCTGGCCATCAACAGTCAATTTGCTTAATCTAGCACTCAGATATTTCATAACTAATTTTGAATGTGTAGACTTTGATGTGTGTTTTTCAAATATGGGAAGCTGTGTTTTTGCAGTACTAGAGTACTACTTTCCGTAGTTCTTAATCGATCTTAATGCTGCAATTATTTTCCATTGCAGATGCAACGTGTTTTTACATTATTATCTATTTTTGTTTTGTTACAATAACCTTGACCTTGGCTGTTGGTATAGTTGTGCAGTAGTTGCTGCTAATTGTGTGTTACTTTTTCCACCCTTCATTTTGAATGTTGATGAATTTTGTTCTCATTGAAAACTATACAAATTACCTCAAAACATTGACGTACTGAATTTTTTTGTTGAATCTGAAAGGAAAAATGCATCAGAGATGAAAATATTCATCCGATAGCTGGATTTTAATCCCCACTAACTGAGAAACCTCTGTTCATCAGCAGTTTTTTTGAATAAGTATACTACTTTTTTTAATGCAGATGTTAAGACCATCCGGAAGATAATGCCAACTGAAAGAACAACATATTTAAGTTTTTAATTGATATGACTTCTGGGTTCGTTTTACAGGAGCAATTTTTTTTTATAAACCACTGGTTTCTTTGCTCCTTTCATGGTGACAGAATGGATTGTGGTATTTGTCAATTCGTTGTAATTTAAATAGTTTGATTTTAATGAATTGTAATAGAATGTTTTTATATGTGAAATTTTGTTGTGGAGCTAGTCTTACCGTAGTTATATTTGTTTTGTGTGCATTTATAATTTTTCACTTTCATTCTTGCACTCGTGTGCTATTCTTTCTAGCATCTTCATTTGCAGGTGTAGCCAGCTGTAACACTAGCACGGCAGCATGCTTGTGTCCATGTGAATACACATTTTATTTCAGTGCATTTTGTTTCCAGGCTCTGGTTTTGTTAATTTATATTCATTTGTACAATTTTTACACAGTTTTGAACATGCACTGTATTTTTAGTTTTTTACTGTGAGCAATAATTGTTATGTTTGCCACTTCCTAATTCAAAATAGGTCTGAAAATCGCTTGTAATGAACTAACTGCCTTGCCTTGCGAAGATAGAATGCAGCTTTTTTTGTAACGAACATCACCTGAATTTTTGTATTAATCTTTCATATTTCCTTAGGGGGTGACCTGCTGGCAAGTTTGACATCAACATTTGACCGCAAGCTGAAGTCCTTGTTGACCACAAGTGTGTCAGAAGCAGCCTCTCCTTCTGACACAGTTGCGGAGACGTCTCTGGACACAGAGCCTCTTCTGCGTCATGAGATGCCCCCTGCCCAAGACCCTCTCCAGCAGGAAAGGGCATCCCCAGCGTCGGCACCATCTCAGGCTCAGTTGAAGGTCTCGGAGGCTAGCGAGTCTGAAACGGAGTTCTGTTCCCCAAAGGACAGGGCAGCATCAGAGGACACAGGAGTCCCTTCTGAGGACCTCATGGGGTCAAAGAGAAGCTCACCATCTCTACCTCCAGTGTCTGCCCCCTCAGCGCCTCGCCGGATGGCCGCCCTGGAGCGCCAGAGCAGGGTGGAGCAACATCTGGTGGGTAGACACGAGAATAATTTCTCTTCCATAACATCTCTTCCATTGCAGAAGTGTGCATTAGTTTGGACTCTTTAAACTAGGTTCCCAATCATATAAGTTTTCAAGAAAAATGTTATTTTCAATTCTTTTAAGAAATTTTACTCTTGAAGTTGTGGGCACAATAATGTAAGATTTCAATTGCAATTGCAATAATGCAATTTCATTGTCTTCCTCTGGTATGTAATTGCTTTCACCTGTTGTTCTCTGCCATCTTTGCCTCTTAAATGAGGGAAGACAATTTTTCTTAACAGTTGCCCTTTAGCTTTCTTTTCAAAATAACTGCAATTATTCTATCTGAACATAACAGATGAAATGAATTTAAATTTCTTTTACCTCCCCCTATGCTGGTTTTAAATCTTCTCTTAGTTATACTTTGTATAGTGCGCCAGGAAAGTCTCTCAGTAGTGGCACCTTGCTTTCAAGAAACTGCAAGTGTCTTCGCGGTGGCACTTTGCTGGTGAGAGTGCTTGCAACAGAAATTATGTTGATTGCATGAGCTGAACTTGTAAAAAGTAAATTGCAAACTTACTAAAAACAAAACTGATTCTGAAACTGTTGTACCTTTCACTGGTTTCTCAGTGATCTAGTTGTAACCAACATAAATGCAGATTTTGGTAAAAGGCCCTGAGTTTGTTCACTGCAGAGAGACTTTCCAGGCGCTCTGTATATCACATATGTTTACTTTCACACAATTAAATTTTATATCACGGTGATGCTCATTCTCTGCATTACCTTTTTTATGTTATTGGGTAGAATTTATTCCTTTTGTGTATTGGTTTGTATACTATTTACTTCTTCTTTATTCCAAATTCTCTTTTATTTTTTTTTTTTTAATTTTATTATGTGCATTCATATCTTTAGTGGTTTAGATTAAAGGATTTAATGAAAGTGTAAGTTTGCTCAGATTTATAGCAGAATAATTTCATGAACATATAAGTTAATTAGGACTTTTGTGTTTTAGGATGCTATCGACAATAAGCTGAAAGAACTGCAGAACTGTCGGTCAGAAGAGCGAGAAGACCTTCAAAAGAAAGTGAAAGAAAGTGCATCATTAAATGAGAAAGAAGAAAAGTCTGTGGAAGACAAAGAAACTGCCTCAACGAAACTTAAGAGGTCAGAGTCACTTAGCAAGGCTGAGAAGTCGGAATCGACAGTGAACACAAGGCTGAAACGTTCTGAATCCCTAACAAAAGCAGAACGAGAAGACATGGGGTTTTCTACAAGCAGATTGAAACGGTCAGAGTCACTAACAAAAGCTGAAAAAGTTTCAAGTTCAAGTACAAAACTGAGGCGGTCAGAATCTCTAACAAAAGCTGAGAGGTCTGAATCACCTTCTAACATGAAGCTCAAGAGGTCTGACTCTTTGACAAATAGAAGTTAAAAAAAGGAGAATATGGCAATCAACCTCACAAAGTTGAAACGGAAGAATGGAATGCCAGAACGGTCGATCAAACGAAGGCACACTGTGGGAGGCACCAAAGACTTTGATAAGTTGAATTGGTTGGATAACAGGCGACAACATCAGCTGGAAGAGAATGAAGCATTGGCCACAAACGCTCCTGTGAGCAACAAGGAGCGACAGTGCCTGCGAACAAGTTCTCCTGACCTCAGTTCTTCGCGTCTGGGAAACACTATCATGGGCCATGAACGCTTCCTAATAGAGATTCGTATGCTCAGTAGAGGGGGTGGGGTCATGTCTGAATTGAGGCACAACATCGCTCACCCTCCTTCATCGGGAATGGGGCGTCCCCACAGTCTGCCTGATCCAAATTTAGCTTCACGTGTATTTAAAGTTCCTCTGGAGTCTCATGTGTAACAGTAGGCAGAATACAAGTTTGTTTTATTCTTATGTGATTATCAGAACGAAAACTAAAATTTGAAATGAAAAGTGTTGGTTACTATGGTTCACATTGTGAAGAGTGAGGTAGAGATCAAATACTTGCCTCCTTCTTTGTTTTTCAGCTGTTGATTTATAGTTGCATCACCCTTGGACCTGTTCAGACAGTGAAGTATGACTGAACATAAATTATATCTGTACTTGTGTGTTCATCAACTATTGTCTGTGTTCAAGACTGATCTCTGATGTCATTAAGAAACTATTTGAGATGCATGCTCTCTGTAAAGAAAGAACATCACTGCACGAGATATTTCCTGTGTAGATTGTAGGGACTTCCTGACTCAAAGAGGAGAAGTACTTACGTGTTAATTTGTGCAGCTGAATTTGTATATTATTTTCTGAAAGAATTCAAGATCTGTGATTGTTGAACAAAATCTGTCGTGATACAGAAATGTTATATAAACAGTGTAAATGCAGGCTTTGTTGATAAGTTTTTGTGAAATGTGATAAACTTATATGTACGTGAGAGTAAATTTTTTTTCCTTTAAAAAAAAAAGCAATTTCAATACTAAAGAAAGTATCAGTTAATTAATGGCGTTGATTCCATTATGTCCCATATCAGGACATCAAGAAGGTGTCAGGATACAAAAGAATTGAATAAATGAGTTCCCTGTGCTTTATCGTAGTGTGTAGGAAGTACAAAGAATTGTTTGTTTTTTTAAAAATTGATTTAAACTTCCATACTTGGTATGATTAATTTTATTTTATTTTCAACTTCAATGAAGAGGAAGTAGAAGGTCCTAGAGCAAAAAGACTACATACAGTCTAAATTTTCGTGGCAATGGGCGTATCATTTCTTTTTAGTCTTCTTGCAGTGAAATGAAAACAAATAAATTTGAAGTTTTAATGTTAAAAAAACCATTCTGGATTGATGTAAAAATGCTTTTGTGATAAATTTATATTTTGTTGTATATGTTGGAAAAAAGTTTCAGGGATGAAAAAGGGCAAAATGGTACTATTAAGTTCTATCCGACCGTCCAGTAGATTCATGTTTGTTTTTGTGTATTGTTCTGACAAACACGTGCTGGACCTTCCTGGTGCTTTTTTTTTTTTCGTACTCCAATCTATGTATTACATATTTCTGTTCAATCTAAATATTTTATGTATATAAAAGGACAGAATATCTCGTATATAAATAAAGAGAGTATGATATAAATTTATGTTACAGGGTTGAGATGGGTGATAAAGAAATGGAGTTTTTAAGAGTTTCCTTTGTAGAAATCTTCATATAATAGTTCATTTACATCAGAAATCGAGATATTTTAGTGTATGGTATGACAGAGAGAATTTCCATGTAAATATACGGAACTCAGATGATGTCACTTGTTTTTGTAACCAACTTTACAAATCCTGTTCCAATTACATCTTCCTTGGTACTTTCCTTCTTTAGATCAACTGTAGAATTGCATGTTTTACCAACCATAGGCACAATGGGCCCAAATTTTTTAGTTCATAATTGTGACCATAATACTTAAAGAAGGTATATTTTCCTTATAAAAAAAAAAATTATTTTGTAATTTCTGGGATTTTATTGAGTTCTGTATTTCACAGAAATGATGTTAATATATTTTCTAACAAATTCCAGTAGTGACAAGCATAAAGGCAATGTCTTTTGGCTTGAGCACAGTGGCGGCCAATATGAAATTGTATTGTTGATGCCAGTTAGTGATGTGACATTGGTAACAAAACATTGATCAAAAACCATTGATGTTTAAAAACATCGATGCAATGTTTTAAAACTGGTTTAGTAAACTCTAAACTAAAATTCGTGAGCACAAAATTTAATTTTGCAGTGACCATGTTTATTAAGTTTCAATGAAGGTTAAACTGAAAACAAACCAAAAATAATAAGAACAAATAAAAATACTAGGCGTAAAAGCCTAAGCACCCACAGAAATCTCGCAAGGTCACAGCTTCCTGAGTTCGCTGGAGAAGGGTACAGGAAGATGAGGGGAAGCCTAATATCCACGACGTACGCTGCCTCTCCATGTGGGAAACACAAGGAAAGACGTACGAAATACCAGGGCATCAGTGTCATCCTGGGTGAGAGATAGTCTGTGTAATGAAGATTGTGACATTAATACACTCTGTAAAGCAGAACGCAAACTTCTGTGCCACTTTGATTCTGGCATAAAATATGCATACTCACCAACACCGAGTTCTTCTTATGCGTTAATGGACATAGACGGTGCCAATCTATAGGGGGCTCAGAGGTTTAGGAAGAGGCTGACAGATGGCACTGTGCCCTGTGTGTTTGAAGAGAGTATTGATAGAGCTTTGAAGGAGGAAGCATTCATTCAAATGAATTACTGTAAGGAAAACTATTTTGAAGAAACGATATTTTATACATGTTTGTGGTGAAAATTGTCTTTTCCTTCCTTTTTGTTGGTGGTGCTATGGCCCACTGGCACCACCCTACAAGTTGCCACTGCTTGAGCATATCTAATGTAGAGAAGTCACAGGTTCAATTCAAGACAAGATGCCAGAAATTTATTTGTTGTTTCACATCAATGAGTTTAATGGGGCCTGTTGGGATCAAGTTCATAGACCTGTGGTTTACCTGATCTCGTTCACATGAATGCTGGAGGAGCACCCATGAGTGTGGGCATGCATGATCCTTTTCTCCCCTCTCCTGTGACCATACTCATCCTTGGGATCAATGACCCATCCTTGTACCCACCCTGCATTGCATTGAAGCAGAACATCTCTGGCAAGCCTGAGAGATCTGGAAAGAAGCAATGAGCTGTGATATCCCTGAGACACTAAATGAAACCACGGTAGGAGAAACAGAATATAGAAAACTCTAGAGAAAATATTTAATGTTATCTTTTCAGAATCACTTCACTCATCATCCACAAGCAATTTCTCCTTGTGAAGAACGGAAAGAATTGTAATGCTGCAGCAAAAAGTTCTGTTTTCAAAGAAAAAAACTTGTTTCCTGGGTTCCTGATACCGAAAAGTGGATTTTTGTTACTCCTGTATATTATTTCTTACTCCTGTGTATTACTTTCTTGATATGTAGTCTAGTCAGAATCCGGGTTTTGTGGGTCCTTGATACTGAGAAGGCATTCTCTCTTGTCAGTCTGCCAGTCTGAAGAACACCAGTTAATTGTACTCAGGTTTTTCTCAAATTTTAATTAGAGGAATTGAATTTTGAATTTGATTTTGAAATGGATATTTTAATTTTTGGAGGTTCTTACATGAAGTCTGAATAACACAATTTTGTCTCCCTAGCCTTTACTGGAAATTTTTTACTTAAATACAGCAAAGTACTCATAAGCATTGTTCATGTCCAGATTTCACTGAATCTTCTGAATTTTTAAAAGTTGCAAAAGTTAAAATTTTTTGCAACACCATTCACCAATTACATTATTGAAGAGAACCTTTCTTTCAACGAAATCTGCCCTTCAAATTGAGATTTTCAAGTAATGTTGTGTACTATTGTTTAAAAATATGAGTAATTTTCATGTAATTTCTAGTGAAATGGAAAAAATACCAACAACAAAAAAGATTTGTTTGATATTTGCCCCAATTTTTTTTATTGAAATTGCTTACTTAGAGTAAATTTTGTTTATTAATATGGCATAGGTATAATTCATTACAAATTCTGGAATTTTTAAAATTGTAAAAGTTCAATCATCTCCTATACTATTTCACTTGTATACCTTTTGCGATTCTCACACCCAACCAATCTTAAAAAATGAGGCCTCTAAAGAAAGAGGATTTTACAAAGGGGTGACCAATTGCACTTCAACTTTCAAAATATGAAGGATTTGTTTAAAAAACGCATTTAAATATTCCTGTCAAATGCAACCCGTAACATTCGGCCGTATATTTTTAGGCCAATGGCCTTAAAGAAATGTTCATCACACCGTATTCTACAGGATGGGATCATCTTGAACGTTCTATTGCATTTTTGCGGGTTCGACGCTTGTCGATTACAACTTATCTGTTCAGAGCCTGCATAATCTGCAACTGTATGTGAAATTAAACTAATTACTTGATATTCTACGAGATTGAATTACTTGAGTGTACCTCTCTGCTCGGTAATAACGTTAAATAGAAATAGTTTGTATTGACAAGGGTGTATTGCGTTGTTATTACTTACAAGGAGACATACAGAACAAGTGACGGAGGGTGAGAAGGTCTTGAATAAAAAGATATATTACGGGCTTAATATGGAAATGAAAAAAAAAGAAACAGGGAAGAAGGTTTAACACGCAAGAATTGTCGCGCAGGTACGCTAGTTTTTTCTTAATGCTGTTAAATGAAGGCTCTAACTTTTAATGCTGAGTGAAGCAATACTTTTATGTGTAATGCAAATTAATTCTGAACATTAGACCTTCAAATCATTTCATGGTCCCTTTTTTGAAACCACATTCGTAGTTTTTTCGTGATGTTGGAGTAGCCCATATGGTGGTAAGATCATATATTTTTCAAACCTATTCTTTTCCTTAAATATTGAAAAGAGATTTATTTCTTAATGCAATCTATTTCTTAATAATCTGATTGCCCTTCTTGGTGCACCTGCTTATTAACTTAGGAGGCTGAGTCCAACTTTCAAAGAGTTGCCACTTCAACCGAACGGCTCGACTCAGTATATTAAGGGTGTTTAGGAGTTTTTACACTTATTCATCTTATTAATTCATGAATGTTAACATTACAGCTTCCAAACGCCACACTTATTTTAGAAGATTAATTATATATAATTTTATGAATTTAAATAATTTAGAATCTAAATTTATGTGCACATTCAGAACGTTCACACGACCGTTGTACGGATAAGTGGCGCTTTCCTTGATTCGTTTTTGCTGCGTTTGCATTTGAAAGTTCGACAATATCTAGTTTATTCGCGGAGCGCGGAGGTGCTAGGGTCGTGCAGATGAGAAGCGTTCAGGTCGCCGGACGGAAGGGCCGCACAGAGCCGTGTGAGGCAGAAGAATGGGCGCTAGGGTAGCGCGAATTAGCGCGATAAAAGCGCAGAGTTGATATTAACACACCGAGTGTTAGGTAGTGTAACACGCCCACCTACTACCTTCCAGCTGGTGGCGATAAAGCGTGAAACAATGAATGCCCGTGAAGCGAGCTTTGAATTCTCAGGAAACAGGATCTTTCGGGTATGAGAAAGGTCTGAACCATTGACACAATGAATTATGTAAAATTCTGGTAAAATGAGCATATATTCAGTAAAAAAAAAAAAAAAAATTACACAGTGGCACAAATATACAATAAAGTATGCATTTTGCGTAGATGGTCACTGCAAAGAAAACAGAAAAAAAAGAACACAACCACAAAATGTATAGGCGTCACCTCGACTGCCTGAATACTTCAATAAGTACTATTCACAATTCTTTTGTTTCTACCTCTTTCTGAATTATTTCAGTGTACCTCATTCAACTCTTGTTATTCTTAAGTTTTCTCCGTGCACGGCCCTTTAAATGATTATCTACAATTATTCTATCGTAGACTGTTCACAGGTGTCAGCCTTAAGCTGTACATTTACTACAATGCTGTGAACTCAAACACAAGAACAAACGTGAGACACGTTACTTAAATTGGACCCTTTACAAATTATAGTAACTAATTATCCCTGACATAATACAATGAAAGTATGACTTTCAAACAAGATCACTTTTACACTACATGAAAAAAATTCACTCTAGAAAAGTTGTACAAGGTATGGCATTCGAACGAATTTACTAGTGCGTACAGCGAATGACATCTAAACTGCCGTTCATACGTTCCGAATATTTCTCCCAGTAATTATTTGGAACTTTCACCTATTTTAGGACGCTTCGCCTGGTATTTTGAAGCTACACGATTTCCCAACAGATTGCCGCATAGAAGTTGCCAGTTCTTCGACATCTCCTTCCCGCTCACCATCAGTTAACCTTGGGGTTTTCGGTCGCTCGCGGTCCTCGCCGCGTCACTTGACTGGTTCGATATTCCACGGTTATACCACTTCCTTCTCTCGATCTCAGGATTCCGCCACTCGTCCAAATTCCAGACCCTTCTCTCGATCTCTGGCTCGTATCATCCACGTATTTGGTCCAAGTCCTTCACGCCTACGCTTGGGTCTTCACTGGAGTCGTCATTCTTCCGCGTGCCGCGTACCCGTTGTTCGCGCTTCCAGCTTTGAATAACTAACGTTATTGAATTGAATACGTCTAGCACTCGGCCGACATACCACACTTTGAGCGTGCGTGGTTGTGGCGTACAAAATTAAATGCTGGATTTCGTTTAGAGTCCTTCTGCGCGAATTTATTTCAATTATGAAACTATTTCAGATTCAAGCAATCACATCGCTTGCTTTCTCGCGTAATGTTAGTGCTAACACTGTACATGCACTTCACTTCTGAATTCTATCACTCTTATTACCGCGTTTTTCAAGTCAGTTTTAACTAAGCACGTTAAAATATACTCCTGCACTAACCAGTGACTATCGCCGAAGAATTAGGTTGAGTCGCCGTCGCTGTCGAAGTCGAAAGAGAGCTCTCCCGAAGCGCGTCGCGGTATTTATGTGACTCCGCCTGGGGAAATTTCTGGAGGGGTGAATTTTCTCCTCCTTCGCGCCCTCTCAAGAAAAATATTATCCGTAACTTCGGACATCGGAGTGCGAAAACCTGCGGGTAGATGTCGCTTTCTCGGACCATCGCTCCGCCGCGTACCCTATTTCTCTGTGTTCTGGGCTTTTCTCGTGGCTTATGGTGGCGTTACGGGTTTGTATAATCCCGTGACGTCACAGTAGATGAAAAGGAACTTTATTCAATTTTGTTATTCTTTTTTATCTCTGCTCGTTTACGCCCGTGCCAAGTGTCGCAAGTTACGCGACTAAGATAATTAGTGAAGTCGGAGATAATTCTCCCGACGAGTATCGTGTTTTATTCTGACGTTCGGACTGTCGTCACCGATAACGTCGTCACCACTGCCGCAGACGTCACGGTTGGTGCCGCTGTTGGGTTTGCTCCCCTGAATGGGAAGTAGGCTACAAGAAGAAACCCTTCTCCGTCATCCAAGGGACGTGCTGCGCAGAAGATAAGGAGCCCAGCTGTTTTGCTTGTTTGGAGGCCGTTCACCCCAGCGAGTTCCTCTGCCGCACATGGTGATTTTAGTTATTTGTCGAGCTCCGACAAACAAAACGAACATTTATCACGCCCTTTAGGCTGATCTGGACTATATTCAATATTTAGAAGATGCCGGCCGCGCATTGGCCCTTTTCTTGTAATTTTGTAAGCACATCTCTGTTTAATTTTTCCTTTATTTGTTCCAAGCAATAATCATAAGATATAATTGTATTAGTTTTAAGACTGCATGATAAAAAGCAAGGGTTTGAAACTGAGCTCAGATAATTATAACAAATTATTTCTACTATTTTTTCTATTTTTTTAAATTTCTCATTAATTTTTTTTTCTTTAAATTTTCTTTCAATTGACCCCTATCACGTAGCCACGTCCGTCCACCATCTAAATTTCAGGCTCTACTCGCCTCCTGAGCTAGCCGGCAACACGAGCCCAGGTAGGTGCGACCAACCGTCGGAGTTACAATATATTTGGAATTTCAGCTCGTGTGTGGGTCACTCCAGCTATTCAGAACTTCCCGTTTCATCCGCCGCGGGAGCCATTTCATTATCCGTCGCGGTACCGTTTATAAATATTTTTCGCAATAAAAATTCTCGTAATTTAAATTCTTGAATATGAAGTTTAATTTCCAGATTACTAGAACAAGTGGTGAACACATGGGGAACGTATAGAAGGGAAACTGTAGGTGATTACATGCAAAACACGTGGGGAAATAGTTGGGATATATGTGAGTGTAAATGCCGGAAACACGTAGAAAAACCTGCGGGTTAACTGAGGGTAAAAATGCTTTCTACAAATTGAGACCTTTTCGAACCTTCTTTTACATTCTTGGAGATTTAGTTAATCTGGGTATCCCAATTCCGTTGCATGTATGGATGGTCGAAATTTTGAGAAGCACTTGGAAATGTGCATCAAATGAAACTGACAGTCTGACTCCGTCAGGAGCTGGCCATTCGAAATTGAGATTCAGTATGAAGCTATTTTCACTTTTAAAAGAATGACTTAGGAAGTACGGAATGATTGCAAGAGTACAGCTGGTTCAGTAATAATATATTATAAAAGTAATAAACTAGTGGTGCTAAAACAGCACGTTCTTTTTTGCCCCTTAGTAATGGTTATATAATACTATTTATACCACAATTTCTCTCCGAATTAACATTTCTCAGTCGTCATTTTTTGTAAAACTCATTACAAATAGTAGACCATTTAGTGCGAAAAATAAATATTTGAAGCAAATGTAAACACAAATTTGACAATCATAACTCATTTTCACACACCTAAATCATTGCTAATTTATCCTTGAAAATATATTTTATTACATCGGAGTGAATATTTTTTGTTAACAATCCTCGCAAAAAACTCTCATTTATTTCTGTATTCAAAATTCAAGTAGTATATGGCTTAGGGAAGGAATCACAGAATTATGAAAGCGTGTACAGAATTCACTTCTCGTAGCACGTTACATACAGATTTCAACTGTTTTAAAAACGATGGAACAATTTTTTTTGAAATTTTGAAAATGTCGCAGGGTTTCATGTAAAGTACCCCTCAAATTAAAATATCGGTTTCAAATTCAAGGGGCCGCGACAGGGGGGAATCCATTGGGGAATATCAATTTTGCAGAAATTCGGCTGAACGGTTTAGCCGCTAGCATTGTTCACAGACGGACAGGCGAAGAGACAGATGTTTTGCCGTCAATTGTTTTTTCGAAAGGAAGGACTCAGAAAACATGGATTCTGGCTACTCCACATATTAGAGGATTTTTTTCTAAATGTAGCATCTGGATTTATCCACTTTCTCGTTAGCAGAGCCCTGTAATAAGAGTTTTTCTGCCGAAAATTCGCCGGTTTTTCGTGCCGCATTTTATAACTTTATCTTAAGTAAAATCAGTGGTCAGTTGATTGATGTTTCAAGTCACGTCAACAGCTTCGGTCATTAGTACCGTTAGTGTAGTGAATATTTTATTCCGGGAGGTGGCGGCGTACCTCCCACACTGGACGGTGATATCCGGTGCCGACTTCGATCTCGGCTTGCGGGAAATTTCCAGGTTCCTCCCAATATAGGACCCTCCGATCAGAGTCGCTGCAGAGTTAGCGGCAACGCTGGCTATGAGATAAACTCAGACGTTCAATAGTTAATATTTTGTAATATTAAAACATGGATTTCGTCCATAATACACTGAGTTCTGTTAGATTTAATCTAAACAAATGAATGACTAACGAAACGGAATAGGAACGGCGGGCTAACAAGTTCGTTTGCATCCCCCTGTTCGCTGTGCGTGGAGCCTGGGAGTCTCTTAACGTACAAGCTCCGTGCCTGCGAGGGACGCCCTCAGCGGCTTCCGGCGCAATTAGAGGCTTGCATTTTTGACCGCGTTCCGCGCGACGCGGCGGCGCCGATATTGCGACGCAGGCACGCGCCGGCGTTCCTTCTTGGCCGGGCGAAGGGGGATCGAACGAGATGCAAGGGCAGCGCCAGCGGACTCGGAAGATGGAGCGGAACTACTCCACGATGAAGCCGCCGTCTACCACACCGGTGAGCTTTCTTGAACAAGCTCCTTCGGTGATGGCAAACTACTAACGTTTCTGTGTTTACGTTATCTACTTCTATTTTACAAGGATTTTTTATATTTTTGTTAATGCTAGCGACTGAAGGAGTTGTATGATTATGTCTAGCTTCTCGTTCTCCAACATGATGGCAGTTCTACTAGCAGCAAGATTTTCTTGACCAGCCTTGTTTAATGAATTATTCGAGGCTCACGGGTGACTATCACTATTCCGTGTTTTTCTGCATAATTCTGCTGCTGGAAAGGAGGTTAAGAATCGTTCCAAAGAACAAAATTTGGCAGATTGTTGACGATTGTGACGGGGATGGTATTGAGAAACAGACTGGGAAGTACATGCAAATGCAAATGCAAATGCAAATGCAAATGCAAATGCAAATGCAATTGCAATTCCAATTTGTTGTGGTATCCAATAAATGTAGATATGGTAAATGGTGGAATCGGAAGATCATTCTCAAATGAAAAGTACTTGCCTATCTTTCAGGACAATCGCGTCAAAATTCAAATTGCGCTTACATCCCGCGATGTGTTAAGGTCTTTTTTAAAACACAAATAGACTGATAGACGCTTTATAAGAATATAAAATCTTAAAAGATGTTTAATACAATATTCTTAATGGAAATCATGTTCGAATCCGTTTAATACTTTTATAATGAGTTACTATAGAAACACTATCTTTCTGTAGATCATAAAAGAAGATATTCCAAGATGCATGTTTTTGTAACCAAACGCTGAATATTTTAAAGTTTTCTCTGCATAGCTAGTTAAACTAAGTTTATTTAAAAAAATAATGAAATTGGTTATTCTTACAAAATCAGTGTTCTGCAAAGTAGTAAACTAATCATTTCATTTACTTCGCTACGTTAACGTTTATTGCTTACCTGCAAATTGTCGTTGATATCACACAACTTGAAAATCATCTCAACACTTCTCGAACTCGTTACTTTCTGGACGACTTACTTAGTTCATTCAGTATGGAGAAGTATGTTGCTGCTAACATAAGAGTATAGTCAACTACCAGACAGTTACTTCGTAAACATATCAAGGTCATGCGTTAAATAATAGGTGCAATTCAAATAGTAGACAGGTGTTATCAGTTTCATGAGGTTACTGATAGATATGGAATCATAGTGCGTACAAAAGTTTTAGAATTGGTAAAAATTCTAAATCGTACGTTTTTAATTTTCTTTAACGACACTTATCCTTTTTATGTTAACCAAAGTATGGTGAATTTCTATTAAAAAATTTCACCTTCAACTGAATTGTCATTAATAGATTCGAATTAAAAATTACAAACTTTTAATTTACAAACTACCTTGTGAAAATGCTACGTAGTATATGGGTTAAAGATATCTAATGTTTAGGTTGTTTAAAAAATATTACTTAATAGTATTTCTACAAAAGCGTATGGATTGTACAAAACAAAATGACAATAAACTACTAGCATATCATCATCATTAATAAGCAAGTATAACTTTATTTTCCCTACATTCACGCGAATTCACACCAATTAATCATTTTAAATGGGCTGAAAAGAGAGAGGCATTTTGGATCGAAGCGAGTCGAAATATTGTCCTTACTACTGAACCGAAATCTCGAGTGTGCGAAGCCATTACACTCTATTCTACTACTATAAAATGCAATATTATCTAAAAAGATTATTTTCGTAAAGGAGATAATTTTCGCCAGCATAGTGTGAGATTATAATGCGTCTCCTTATCAACGCGGCGTGAGCTCGAGATTGAAGTTATTTACGATGACGTTAAAACAAAGCACGCGAGGGCCCTGCAGAGCTGAAATTTCTCAGAAGGCAAAACGTAATGATCGCCTCGTGCCGCCTGGAAGTCTTTTGAACCTCGAAATAGCCTCCTCGTGAGCTCCGGCATTAAGGACAGCTATCTCACTTCACCTCCGCATTTAATAACTCAGGCGACTTAATTTGACCCTCGCCCTACCCACCCAGTGTCGACGTCCTTCTCTTGTGAACTTGGCCTTTCCGTCTTCCTCCCTGTAAACAGTTGTCTTGTACTATTCCATGCAGGGCCGCTTTAACACCTCTGGGGGTCCTTGGTTCTATGTTAATTTGGGAGCCTCCTTTCTTACGTTCACCTACCCCTCTTAAATTTAAACACAAGTTTTGTTAAAAAAATCTAAACTTGTCATCAGTGAGTGGCATTCTCACACCCAGCAACTTTACATATTTTAAATATTATTTAATCATGCGCGACACATCACTCCGTTATGCCATTTTTTGTAGTTTAATCATACATCACTTTTTATACGGTTTTTTATTTTATTCTTCGATTTTTGTGTATTAAATATTTTTTTAAGATCTAACGGGGACTCTTGAATATTGGGGGCCCTGGGTCCGGGTCCGAAGGGCCAGTGCATTAAAACGGGCCTGATTCCGTGTGGTTAAGGGTGGAGATGACCCAAGTTAAATAAACGGTGTTCGGCAAGTTTTGAATGTTGGCTGGATGAGGCCGGTGCAGAAAAGCCATGGGGGACTTGTCAGATTATTGCTGTAAAAAGTTGTGAAAAAATATGAACGAATTTAGGTGTGAGCGAGGAATTAATCTATTTTGCGGTCTGATTTGTTGACATCGACAAAACGGTACATGCATTGGTGCCCCCTGTTTATGTAACTTTTAAGCTTCATTTTTATTGTAAAATCAGTTTTAAATTATTCATTGATATAAAACTGGTTAACAATAACAAGAAATAAAGTATATTGAGCCCATTACCTTTCATTTAAAGAGAAATTGGGTTGATTGGGAAGCTCAAATTTCTTTCTAAACCTCTTAGTTTTTTAAATATAAAGATTTTTACAATTTTCTAATTGTCAGAGGCTTTAACCAAAATCTGAACCATACCACACCAATTGAAGCACTTTCATCTATTCCAGAAAAAAATAAAGTAAAAATTTTCAGCCATTTTCTGATAAATGTTGAAAATGTATGGGCTTCATCTAAAGAACTCCAAATAAGAGAATTAATATATATTAATTATCTTCGGAATCTTGCTATCTTAATTGTATTCTAGACCTTACTACTGATGTACTTACTGGCTTTTATCTCAAAGGCTTCTAATCTAACAGAATTATGCTTGAGATCCATCGATTCATATTGTGACATACCGATATGTCACGTTAAAATAAATTAACATTTATTTGGAGACAATATGGTGGAACATGCATTACGAAATATCACGAGAGCTAGAGCATAGCAACGACCGTGAATAAACAATGTAGTTTTTGTTTTTTCTAAATGCATTAAGAGATGGGTTGATGCCGAAAGTAGAAACTTTGGGATTGGGCGAAGAAGTTTAGGCGGTCAAATGTTATGAAAAAAATGAAGGTAGTTTAATACGAAGTCTTCGAGGGATGAATCATGCAGGAAGATTTCATTCTGCTCTGAAACGCGCTACTGAACTGATCGTATGTTCGTGAGAGGGAACGAGTACAATCGAGATAGAATTGGGTTATCAGTGAAATTTTAAGGACAGTGAATGATATTGCAGATATTTTGATGTGGAAGCAATATTGGTGTATAAATTGGAACTTTGGACTACGGCAAGATCGCAAGATATTTCGACTGAGAAGTCTACGAGGGACATCAACGAAGAAAAGATAAGTTAACCGCGGTATAAGGTGTAAATTGAAAGATATCTTGATCAAAGGCCTAAAATTTGTAAATTTTCTAAATTGTTTGCTAAAAAGGCAAAATAAACTTTGTTGAATTTTGTTCTTTAGAAAAGAAAGTGATCTTTCATTTAGTCAATCCAAACAGTAATGAACTAGGAATAGAAACATTCTATTTCAGATTCCCAGCTGCGCTGTATAGTCGGCGGATCCTATAATCCATTACAGAGGTAATAAGGATTATAATATATCGTGACCCATTGACCCAGCAAGCCGGACGCTAAGATCTTTAGCAGATATAGATGTAGAGAGAGAGGAAAATTTTGGTATATCTCAATATATACAAATTGATTTTCAGATACAAAATTGTATGCATCTCCTATTCATCTGCGTCAATCTTAACGATCTTCCGAACAGCACCGATAGCCCTTAATTCAGACGTGTGTGCGAAATTACTTTAAAGGATTTTACGACGGATAACCAAGATCATATAGTTGAGGTAGTTCATATACTTTACCACTCTATACTGCAATATATTTACATTAAAAACCTAAAGTTTCATTTTAGATTTCTAATTAGAGAGAGGAGAGTTAGCGAAGAACACACTATTTTCGCCTTCCAGAAACCCGTTGCGGAAAGGCGCGAAAAATATGATTTGTGAGGAATGAGACCGGCCGCTCTGTCAGGTAGTTTTTTTGTGTTTTTTCCAATCAACACCAGGCGAATGCCGGAGCAATGTCCTAACCATCGGGTCTCGGACCGCGCGCTATCTTTCCTTCCTCTTCCTTGTCCTATCCTCTCCCCTTACACACAAACACACACACACACACACACACACACACACACACATGCATTATACTACCACACATGCCGGGAGACCGATCAGGAGCTTAGAGCTTTCCCCGCTGGGGCGGTGCCCCGCTCGTGGGAGAGTCCTGGTTGGGGAAAACTCGCTACCCGACGTGTAGTTGACGCCGGATCTCGCCATCCATTTGGGAAGATCGCCGCCACCTCTCGCGATAAAAAGAACACATTACTTTTAGGACTAATGACCTAACCAGTTGACGCGCCCAGAAACACTACTCATTCAAAGTTATGACAAAATCTGAAAATATAAAAAAGTTACAAACAAGATAACGAAATATCCTATTTCTCCCATCTAAAACTACATGGCACGAACTGCACACCGATACCTCAAACCTTTTCGAAGATATGGACTTTTTTCAACTTAGGTTGTCTATCTACGTATTTCATTGTCTGTCGTTGTATGTATATTTCGTTGTCTATCTATGTAAGTCATTTTCTCTTCTCTTCCATTTCTATACCATAATGCTGTTCGACCCTAAGCCGCCATCCTGATTGAGGTTTTCTGGGTTTACTCAATCGCTTAAGGCGTATGCCGGGATGGTCCCTAGTTTTGCACTCCCAGACGTAAATGTATAGATTTCCCTCCCCTCTTATATGTTACTACTCTGTATAAATGTAAACTCAGTGGTTAGGCGGAAGAGCAGGCCCTATGGCCTGAACCTCGCCATTAATAAAGACTACTATTATATTATTATTATTATTATTATTATTATTATTATTATTATTATTATTATTATTATTATTATTATTATTATTATTATCATGTGTAGCAGCAGCGATGGCGCTAGCTTTTCTCCTCTGCGCACAGGAAGTTCGTTCCCGATTTGACTCTTGCGGAATTCGTGGTGGGCGAAGGGGGTTCGCAGCAGGCTTTGTCCCGGGGCTTCCCCGCTCACCCCACCTCTCGTTCCATACTTGCGTCATCGATTTACATCGCATCATCCTCATGACCATCCATCAAATCACGCATGCCTTTCCAGGTACGCTCACATAGTTATAGCTCAACAGTGTAAAACTGGAGGTACTACAACATCACATTGTTTCTCGCATTTTTTTAAATTTTTGATATTTTTTTAAATTTTTGATATTTTTTTAAATTTTTGATATTTTTTTAAATTTTTGATATTTTTTTAAATTTTTGATATTTTTTTAAATTTTTGATATTTTTTTTAATTTTTGATATTTTTTTAAATTTTTGATATTTTTTTTCGAAAGTTCCGAGTTCAACGAAAAGCGAAAGCGCGCCAATTTTATGAGCGCATTTTGCACTCCAGAAAAAAAATTTAGTCTTTTTTGATAAAATATTTTTAAAATTGCCGTTATTTATCGTAAAATTAAAAAAAATACTCATCTATTGAAAAAATGTACGCGTCCTCATTTAAAGATGTAATTGTGAAGCACAGATTTCATGAAGAAAAAAATCTATCTTCAATATTGAAAGTGTAGGACGCCGCCGCAACAATTTTAAACTTTTGCAAGAGTCGAAAATTGATCGGGTTCAACGAAAATTAACCTGCACAATTTTTATATGCGTACTTTGCTCCATTTACGGAAATAAATTTTCAAAAATTAGAGCAATTTTTAAGAAAATGTTGCAAATGTTCTTGAGGGTTCATGTATATTACCCCCAAAATAAAAATATCCGTTTCAAATGTAAGAGGCCATGACATCAGTCAGATCGATCAGGGAATATCAATGTTGGTGAAAAGTCTGCCCTCGGTTTAGCTGCCTTCTTTCTTCGCGGATGGGCAGACGGATGTTTTTCAGTAAACCAATTTTTTCGTATCCAGAAGTCACAAATCGTGGGTTTTGACAACAAAATTTGTTAGAGGAAGTAATTCACCAACTATAGGTACAATAATTATCCATGATTTCGACATCAGGGATCTATAAAACAAATGTCTGCTTAAAAATCGTTACTTTTCGTTGTAACATTACATAACCTTTTCTATAATACGTCAGAAGACAAATAAAAGTAGTGGAACAGGACGTGCCCGAGAAGTAGCGAGGGATAGTGTTCTCTCCCTTTGTGGCCACTGCCGTCACTCTCGCAACCGTCCTTTCGGGTCTAGCCCGCCCCCTTCCGTCCCGCTTCCGGGGAGGCATTGAAGGGTACAAATTCGTTGTTTATTCTGCGTGATTGAACCGGATGATGAGAGTTGTAATTTACACTTCGAAGTCTCAGATGAAAATTGCGCAGACAATGAAAGACATGGACTCTTTTCTCCACGCTGCTGTCAGTCATCACCACGTCAAAGAGAGAAAGAAGTAGCTTTCAGAATCTCATTCCTTGCCGGGGAACTACTGCTCCGTCCAGCCTCGGTTGTTTTTTTTCCCAAAGTTCTCGAGCTGTAATTCTGAGATGGTATTAACGAATTTCCATGGAATTCATCGGTCACAGTGCTTTCAGTAGCGAGGAAGTGAGGATTTGATGGCAGCAGCAGCCGCCGGCCAACGCCTGTGCTTCCACCATCATAAAGGCATCAATCAATCCGGCGACGCCCCTCCATACAGCGCCCCTCCCCGCCCCTCCCCGCCCCCCCCGCCTTCCCCGCCCGTCCTCGCCGCGCCCGCCACGCCGTGCCCCGCCCCGCCATGCCAGCCCGCACCCATCTATTTCGCATAAGCGTCATTAGGGAGCGCGTCCACAAGAACGGCGAGCCTCGCGCGGGCTCCCATTGCAGCCAATTGGGAACGCGCCGCAGAGGCAGCGTTGCCACATTTCTCCCTCCCTCCGCAAATGGGAAAAGCATAAACATTATGCGAGACACATAGGCAACAGGAGAGTTAAGGAGGGGACGTAATGTGGGGACCACATGCAAAGATTTGTTGCAGCAATTTAGATCGCTAGCCATCAAACATCCTCCTTATAGCTACGATGTCTCACTTTGAGTGTGTCTTTTCCTTAGTTCACTCAAGAAAGCTAGAGTTATTTGACTGAGAGGTTCTAGGGTTCGATTATCGATGGTGGCAGAGTTTTGACACTAGATATATCGTTAGGTCGAAGTAAGTCGCTGTCTGGAGAAGAATCCTAGCGGCTGGTTGCTAAGATTGTTAGTTTTTTTATGATTTATCCGACCAGTACCAGGCGAATGCCAGGGCAGTTCGCTAACAAACAGGCCACGGACCGCAGGTGATATTTCCTTCCTCTGCCTTGCCCTATCCTCGCCCATTACTTTACCCACACACTTACACGCACTATACTACCGCAGAAGTCGGGAGACCAGAGCTTTTCCCGGCTGGGGCGGTGCATCGCTGGGTAAGTCACCTGGAGAGGGAATTCCAAGCATGGCGACGTGTAGGTGGGCACCGGATCTCACCATCTTTCATGGAGACTAACCGTGTCACCTCCAGGCAAAAAAAGCATTCACTGCACTAATAGCCGTAGCAGTGGCCTGGCCAGAATCCTCACTCAATCAAACCTTCAGTTTGTTTTTTTCTCGGGAGATGGCGGTGATCTTCCTCCGTTGGAGGCGAGATCCGGCGCCGACCTACCGTCGGCTAGTGGGCATTCCCCCTAACCAGGACTCTCCCACCAGCGGAGCACCGCCCCACCCGGGAGAAGCTCTAAGCTCCCGACCGGTCTCCCGGAATATGTGGTAGTGTAGTGCATGTTAGTGTAAGCGTGTGTGTAAGGGGAGAGGATAGGACAAGGAAGAGGAAGGACAGATCGCGCGCGTTCCGTGGCCCGTTTGGTAGGGTACTGCTCCGGCATTCGTCTGGTGTTGATCGGAGAAACCACGAAAACTACCGATCAGAGCAGCCGGCCTCTAGAATTCTCCTCCAGACAGCGACTGAATTCGACCTAGCTGAAAAGCTAGTGTCGAAAATCCTGCCGCCATCAGGACTCGAACCTAGGACCTCCCGGTCAGAGGCGCTGCAGTGACATCAGATGATGCACTGAGCTACCGCTCCCGGTACCTTCAGTTAAGCAACAAGGCATGTGTCATTACCATTTCTTGTATCTTCACCCTTCATTGCAGTTGTTTCACATACAAGAACGCTGATGGCTAAATTGTCACTAATATAATATTTCATTTCGAAGCTCAGGCGATTAAAGCAGTGGCTGTTAGGTCTTTGGCTTAGATCCCTGTGAGATAAAATTATTCAGTTCTTGAAAATCCATTTTCGAAACTCTTCGAAGACAAGAGGACAATGAGATGTTTCATGTTGCCAGTTAACACTCAATTCCAGAGGTTCTTCAGCCAAGAATATTCTTAATCTCATAGCCCATTGTAACGACTCTATGAAACATCAATGCTACTATTTGGAACAATGATGCTCATTACGTATCCAATTTGTAATTCAATATAGTTCCACTTGACCACCTGTCAAACCAACTGCAGTGCCACTTTCATTTTGAACTACCCCTAGACTAGCGAGTTTGCCAGCGACGTTTTGTAGACTGGGAGATTCCAGGTTCGTCCCGGACGGTGGCAGGATACGCACCACCAAGTAAGTAGCTGGGGCGAAGTCAACCAGTGCTGATTGAGAGTTCTGGAAGCCGGCTACTCTGATTGGTCTTGTTCAAGGTTTCCCTCAAATTCCAGGCTGTTGCTGGACCAGTACCCTAAACATGGAGCCATCTTTCTTCCTCATTCAGTCTCATCTTTGGGGCAAGGCACTGGGAAAATCCCTCATTCTAACGTAAGTCGGTATTTACAAACACCTTTAGATCTTTTAACTAAAATTTTACCAAAAACAGAAGGAACTTAAAACTTAGAAACAGTTAAAAGCTGCGTGTTTTGTGCTATGGGGAGAGGTGTATTCACGTTTGCACGTTTTCTTAATTCTGAGATCCTCACGATAAGCCATATACAAGTTGAATTCTGAATACAGAAGGGAATGAGCGTTTTTGTCAAGAATTGATAAGAAAATATTCGCTCCGATGTAGTAAAAACTATTTGCAATGGCAAAGTAGCTGTAGATTTGGGCTCTTATCTCTGATCGTGCGCTGCCGCGACAACATGGAGAACGATAATTTGAATAACTATATTTCCTATTGAACTCTAGAAGACGGGCACAGATAGTGACATTTATGTCCAGAAGTATAACAAGGGGCCATCTCAGCATTCGCTCAAAGGATCAGGGAAACGACGAAAAACCTAATTGAGATGGGAGTCATTGAATCAGAAGCTGAAAGTTGGACTTTACAGTGTTTGAAACTGCCATTGGTCATACTGGGTTTGAGATGGTTTTGTTTCGATAAATCAAATCGAAATAGAACAAAATTACAAAATATGATAGTAGAATAGGTAATAGAAAAGAAAATAAGTCGATCAGTAACAGTCGATAACTGCATTTTTTACCACATGCCTAGTTTTGCTTTTTGCACAGTATTATTGATCATCCCTGTCTTATTTTTCCTCTCATACAATTCTTATTTTAATATAGGAAACCTTTTTCAATTTGCAAAGAGAGCTACACTAAACTGCATTTCAGAGAAAATTATAAAACCTTCTGTTGGTTGTTTCACCTCGACTCACCGAAACTTATTGAAATTCTTCGAGCTCTATCATACGCAATCTCATATTCGTGGAAAATTCGCACGTGAGTGGGGGACCTGAAAGTAGGTCATTTGATTGCGAGCACGAATTTCTCAAACCGTCGATACTCGTGTCGCGGTGATGGCGGGAGGCCGGTGGGCAAGGGATGACGGGCGTGGGCGTTGGAGGTCGGCGCAGATTCGCAGCGACGGGCAGAGTGTAAACCCACCCGTCTGGGCAAACGAAAATATGGACGCGCTGTGAGCTCAGGCTAAGCTTGTGCGTGTGCATGGTCAACATTATTTTCTTAAGGGAGATGCAGGGAAAATATGAAGAAATTTGTTTTGGATTTTTTTATTCCCATGTTTTTCTCCTTAGTTTCTCCCGAAGTTTTGCGCCAATCCGGTTGGTGGAAGACTTTTAAAATTTAAATAACACTCCAGCATGTAAACTTCACGGAGGGAAGTGAAATAATGATGGAGAAGAGAATATTGGCACTGGTTTCCGAATAGTAGACTTGTTAATTCTTTCTGCAGCTATTAGTAAATATAGTTATTGCGTAAAGAATGATAACCAAACTCTAATAAATGAATATTGTTAATGGAATAATGGTAAAAGAATGAAATAAAAGTTTTGAGGAGGTAACGTTTCATAAACGACTCTTCGACGTTTGCAAGCAATTTCCTGTAACTTTCATTTTATATAATAAATGTAATATTTGATGAAAAACTATTCAACGTATAATTTTCAGATTCTTACAATTTCAGTATACACAAAAAAGAATTTGCACGCAAGACTTTTTTCAAATCCTACTTAAATTCATCATAGCAATTTTTTAAATTCAAATTTTTGACATCTAGTAAATAATAAATATTAATTAAGATTTAAATAAATATAACTAATGCACTTGTTTTTCTTATATCCATTTGTTTATTTGTATTTCAGGAGCACTTATGCAAAGTTACAAATTTAAAATGCGATAGATATTTTTGGAAAAACGTTCTTTAATAAAGTTAAGCATTTCCGATTAAGTTAAGCATATAATTCAAAAGTTCTTATTATAAAATATTTTTAAAAAAAGGTTTTGTTTAGTAATAAACTCCTTCAGACTATAAAATTACGTTGTTCTACATCAAATCTCCGCTGGTTGAGTTATAATACTGAATCGTGTAATTCCACATACTGAAACAAATTGTCTGATTTTATTTTTAAATTTAATAATTCCTCTGCCCTTCTAACATTATTAAATATAAATTTAACGTAACCCGTTCCAAATTTATATAAGAATATGGGCGCCAGGAAAATATTACGTTAATGCAATTATTAAAATTAATCAACTGCTATTTCCATTAAATTAATATCCGGCTAACTGGGTAGATGGGTCTTATAAGAAATAATCGCTATTGACTGCTAATAGCCGATTATTCGATCTGCCATCTGTACAGAATAGCCGAGGAATCTGAAAAGCAAATATACATTTCTAGCTTCTCATTTGCTGGAATTGGCTAAATGAAAATCATCTTTTCTATTCACAGAAATTTGTAAGTTTATTCAATGTTCATTGGTAACAATACGGAACGTACTTTCGGTCATGACCAGTCTCAAACCTTATATTGCAGTACCCGTCTTCGCGTGCTCTTGACAGATGTCGCCGCGAAGAACCATTTTCAATCTTCCCCGGTGTCGGATGGCTCCAGGTCCAAATACCATCTTCTTTTCTTCCGTTCTGGGACAAGTATACTCAAGTCACTGTTCCTCACCGCCTCATAAGTTGATAAGGCTTAATTAATTTTCCTTTTAAAAGTTCCCAGTTCTTTCTACGCGTATACTTAAAATATTATAGTTCAGCAAACTATTATCTGCATCAAATACTCCCAGTCCTGTTGCAGACAAATTCACATAAGTTCACAATTCTAGATGCTGCACTCAAAATATTTCCATTTTTACATCAAATTGTAAGTCCGACAACCATACGCTCCAAAGTAGATGTTCACCATTCCCAAACTCCCAACATCAATTGTCTACACACGAAAAAGCAAAACTTCAAAGCAATGAGAAATGATTGAAGGCGCTGTCATTGTCAACAATACTAAACTTAGTATTGTTGACAATGACAATGCATTCAATCATTTCAATTATGTAAATGTCAACTACAACTCACCACTAAACCAATCAAAGCAATGAGGTTTGTTGACCTTGACAACTCGTCTACCGTTGCTATGTCGCCATATTTGCATATGTCTGTCCTTACCATTCACCCTGTTCACAATAAATGTGACGCAATACAATGTCCCACATATTGGCATGTAACAATACATCACCCTTACTCAATTTTAGGCGACTCAAGGTCATGGAGAATTCATGCTTGTGACACCCGCTCGTGTTCGCGCGTCTTGTGATAAACTGTGTCCCGAAAGCGCGCTCAGGCGGCCAGTTTTGCAGGTCCGATTTTACACGGCTCATGTTTTCACCTCAGCGACCATCTATCTGCCATCTTTGGCCCGTGGTGAATCTGTTGCTCAGTTTTGTTCGGACGAGGGTCGCTTTTGTTCGAGAAAGGGCGTTTCGCTACGTGCTGTGCTGTTGCAATCGCTCTGTACCTTGAACGAGGTTTCCTTCAACCTATCACCAATCCCACGAACTGACATTCAGAAGAAAACACGGGCACGTAGGGTTCCGTTCTTGATTGTTACCCGCAGGGTTCGAGCCAGTCATTCGGTTTGCCCGGACGGGTAGCAAAACTGACGTATCCTGAGGAGCGATGGCTCCTCCATTCCCAAGAACTAGAAGCGCCTGGAAAATTAGAATGTTACGTTCATATTTATGTCTGCATTCAACATTTTATATTCAATAATTAGTTTGGAATTATCTTCTGGCATTAAAGCAACGAGACGTTAGAATCATACCTGAAATAATACGGAATCACGGTAAGACTAGATAATTCATATGCCTAAAACGAATTAGTTAAATAATGATCCTCAAAAAAGCAATATTACTATTCTCATCATAAAATCGCGCATTGCGCATTGCGACTTGAGGGATCCGACCGATCCGCTGCAAACTGGTGATGTGTTGCACACCACCAGCTAAGCCAAAGTCTTTGTTTTTCACGGTCGGCCGCGCACTCGGAGTTGGAGACAAGTACGTGACTTTGAGCCCACCGGACGATGAAAGAGGGCTCCCAAAGGCAGACGTATTTCTTGTCCGCAGCTCATATCAAATCCTCTTCTGAAGGATCAATTGTATTATCAATCCCTCTCCATCACTACTGGAAGAAGTGACCCCCGTGCCATTCCGTGCCCTCCATTGTAAATGGGTGACTTGCAAGCCGGCTTGAGGTGCCGGGCACTGGAAATGGGTAATGAAACTGCGGGAGACTCGATTAGGGATGCGACTTTGGTAACGAAACATCGATGTTTGAAAATATCGATGTTAAAATGTTTAAAAAGTTGATGTTAATAATACATCGTTCTCAAACTATCGATGTTTTTAAACATCGATAGTTTTATAAGTGGTTTAGTAATCTGAAACATCAATGTTCGCATGAGAATTAGTGATCTGGTTCTTAATGTATAATTAAGATTTAACCCTCAAAACAAAGTAAAAAATATTAGTTAACAAAACTGAGCTTAAGCTTGAGCGCAGAGGAACATTTCAAGGAAGCCAGAACTTCTTCAGTTCGCCGTAGAAAGAAGTGAGAAGAGGAGGAACTGCGCCTACCGAACATTTGATGTTCCCCTCTCCTCGTGCGAAAGAATAATAATAATAATAATAATAATAGTAATAATAATAATAATTATAACAACAATAGTAATAATAATAATAATAATTATAACAAAATATTAATAATAATAATAATAATAATAATAATAATAATAATAATAATAATAATGCCTTTATTGATATGGCGAGGCGCGGAAAGGCGAGGAAAAACCAGAACATCGGGGACATCTCGTGGGGCAGAGATAGTCTGCTAGATGAAGGTAGTAGGCGTTTTCTTCGTTCGAACACTTGAACTGATATTGATATCATCAGTTATTATTTCATGTCTTAACTTTTGTGATTATGGGACTTTCTCACTTGTGAAAAAATCAACGAAAACGTAAAAACATAGAGTACAAAACATCGATTTTAATAAATCGATATATAAATCATTAGTGTTTCTTAAAAGCTCACCTGTTTCGAAATCACCGACCTCGATGTCGCTTCGCTAGACTGGATCGCCCTGTCACCTTTTTTGCGTATCACATGGGCCGTGCGAACGTTGCCGTCATCCGCTCCTGGCGGCAATGGGTAAAAGAAGGAACGCTTACACGACATTGGCAAACGCACGACGGACTTGAGGCCATGCGGAGTGTCAGCAGGTCATCTTCAGTGATGAGTCACACTTCGTTTGGGGGCGACGGCCATCGGTCGCAATGACGAGCGCCACCAGAAGTGGGTTGTGGTGTCCCCTCACACGTCCCGCCAACCTGCTGAGATAATGTGGGGGGGGGGCATATCCTATGCTGGCCGTTCATGGTTCTCATGGTCACTCATGGTGATCGTGACAGAAGTACGGTACGTTCAAGAGGGCCTGAAACCGGCGGGCCTGCCATTTGCTCGGGGTTCTGCCTGTTTCAACAATAGATTCGTCCTCAAACCCACCAAGTTATGTAAATATTCAGTAATGCAAATTAATTATATCATGGTCCGATAGTGGCCGTTAAATTTTGATTGGAAAAGAAAATGTCTTGTTCCTTGGATTAATACACTAAAAATATTCATTCAAATAAACGCTTCCCCCACCGTAGCAGCGGTGCTCTCAATTCGAGTTTCCCACGCTGCTTTGCCCGGTGCGTGGGTGGGCCCAGCGTCGGCGGCGTGGGCGGCGTTCGCTGATTGCCGGAGGGGTGGGGAGAAGGGAGGGGTGGGGAGGGGAGAGGAGGGGAGGGGAGAGGAGGGGAGGGGAGAGGAGGGGAGGAGATCGGACGCGACCAGCACATCTCCCGCCGCGGCGCCATGCAATCGAAGGTTTCGGTGCAACAAGGGGATAAGTCACTCGCAGTTCGGCATTACTTCTTCGGGATATCTTGTTTTCTATGCGCGATCATACAGTGTGTTACTTGATAATTCATTAGATGTAAACAGAAAATTATCTATATTATTTAACAGCTCCTTCACTACAGGTTATTAAATATGAAGGAGAATCCAGTTCTGTTTTGGAATCGGCATTGATTAAAATATATTCACTCATGAAAATCTGGAGATGAAATGGGGCGACTGGTATTATCTGATGAAGAATTTAACGCATTGTAACGTGACCAATTTAACAAAGACTTGTATTGTTATGTCATTTCAATCTTTGGTGTGAGTTTTCCTCAGGATAAAGCGTCTTATATTAACACTTCAGGCAGACCTTTTGAAATGATCTCCTTAGTCAACAAATATTCGTAAATGAAACACATGTCGCAGTGTCTATTACGTTAAAAGGAATTTGGAACCGTGTGCCGATCATTCTCAGACCAGTGAAGAAAAGAAAATTAAATTAACAATTTTATTTAAAAGCAAATCATTCTTTAAGCAGATGTGTGAAAATACATTTTGCAAAAAAGACAATATGATTTAATAATATTTTCTTGCCCTCGTAATTTACTCAAATACGTACGATGTTGTCTATCGAGAACTGTGAAATTATATAACCTTCCATTTCTTACTGAAACTGTAATCATGTTTTCAGATTGTAAGCTTAGCAACCATACAATACAAAAATATACTCACAGGAATGAAAATCGTATAAAATAAAAGTATTACATTCAGAAAAACAAAATGTGTGTAAATGTGTGTAAATATAAGATATTTGCGGCCTGTGAAATTATGGAAATATAATAATTTCATTTGTTGGTTTTAGAGGGCAGTAAGTGGTGTTAAGTTTTTAAATAAGACTTCCTAGAATTGTAATCTTAAGATATTGAACATCTCAGAGTATTCGAGAGTTTGATAAAAGATGGAATGTGAGAAAAATATAATATATCGAAAAACATTATTTGATGACCTGAGAACTGCTGAACGTTGCAATTCTTTGTAATTAAGGTGAGGATTTGTCAATAATTTAATCTTGTCTGAAACATTTTATGATAGGCTTAAATATCCATTCATTTAACTCAATACACCCGAATGAGGAATGTTTCTTACTAAAATCGATAGCGTATCAGGGGACAAAGTCGAAACACTAGCTGTTGGACCACAACTAACTGCACTAATCTATTTGTCAAGTCATATATATTAATTTTATTTCTGGGTTTATAGCTGCTTGAGCTAAAGATGCTTTTATCCAGCCTCCTTTTAATCTTTATCTGAGAAAGATTATGACGCTCTGGATAGCGAAAGCGTTCCACCTTGCAATTAGTCATGAATCGGAGCAAAGTATTATTAGGACCTGGATTATATAGGAGCTGGCAGTTGTGTTCGCGAAACCGTTTCTGTCGTGTTCTCAGAGTGTTCAGATGACTTCCGCGAGCGGCAACTCGTCCGTTTGGGGCTTCCTGCTGCCGCTCACAGACGCGCTCCCGCCTGTGGAGCTGCTGTGGGACAAGACGCAGGTCAGCGCCGACCTGAACGGGTCCCTCTCCGTGAGCAAAGCGTTGCTGCACTTGCTTCCCGAGGCCCCGCCCTACTGCTTCGAGGTGCGTCGCTCCAAAGGCGACGGCACTGCGTGTCTCGTTTTGTACAAGCAGTCGGGCGACGTGCACGTCAACGGAGAGTTGGTGCAGAGGGAGCGCGACACCCCGCTGGAGCACGCTGCCTGCCTCGGGTTCGGCGGCCAGGACGCGATGTACGTCTACGTGAACCGGAAAGCGAGCGATTCCTTCAAGGCACCTCGCAGAGTGCTGGAGGAGCATTTAGTGGGGCACCAGCTGGGTAGAGGCACGTTCGGAAAAGTGTATTTGATATTCGATAAAACACCGAATTACGGGTGCAAAGCCATGAAGATTGTCGAGCCAAAGGACGAGAAACAAGTTAAATTCGCTGACAGAGAAGCTGAAATTCTCATGTCCTTAAAACATCCTTGTATTATCGAGACGTACAGCATCCAACGGTTGGACTTGCAACAGTTCCTTCTGATGGAGTATTTACCGGGAGGAGATCTTTCGCTGTTCGTGAATGACGAGCGACATCTGACAGAAGAGCAGACGAAGCTGATTTTTTACCAACTCTCGCTCGCCGTGCACTACTTGCACGGAAAGAGCGTGTGCCACCGCGACCTCAAGCCGGACAACATTCTGCTGCAACGCCGCGACCCGCGCACCCTCATCAAGGTGACGGATTTCGGACTGGCCAAGGACCTGAAAAAGCACTCGTCCCTGAAGACGCTGGCCGGCTCGCGGCCGTACCTCGCGCCCGAAATCATCGAGGAGGACGCGTACACGCCGGCGGTGGACGTGTGGAGCATGGGGGTGATCCTGTTCCACTGCCTGAGCGGCGCGCTGCCCTTCCCCAGACTGGCGAACGCCATCCTCGCCCGCTACGACGTCAAGTTCAGCCGCGCGCGCTGGCGGGACGTGTCCTCGACGGGGCGCAGCTTGGTGAAGAGCATGCTGAAGGTGAAGGCCGCTCAACGCCTCTCTGTGGCGGAAGTGATAGCCAATCCGTGGCTTCAAGATACCTCTATGCAAAACATGGCTCATCAGCTCATGTATTAATGGTGATTACTTTTGACATAGATTTTATTTAGGATTCAATAGTAGGTTTTATTAGGATTTAGCTTTTATGAAACAGTAGAAGGATCGGAATGTCGTTCTACTTATGGACAGTGTCTCCTGTGAGCCATTAGAGCATTTAAAAAAGCGAATTTTTTTTCCTCATTTACTATGTTGTGAAGTGGATAAATGAACAAATTCACATATTTTCGGAATATTTTAATATATTATATTTCAGAAATTTTGAAGTTACAAACACTAAATTGTAAAAACTATTACAGAACTTGGCACTATAGAGACAATACAGAATAATGAATGAAAACCTAAATAGTGTTCGGTCTTTCATAGATACCTATCATGTATGAAAAATTATTAATGGTAATAGTATTGTGGATATTATACTTTCTGGACTTCAATAGCAGTACGAATTAGTAAGCAAATGCTGCGTGTTATTGTTTCATGAGAAGGTGTGAATTTTAAATTAATCCAAAGAAATTAAAGTATTCATCTATTATCGAGTTCTGCGAGCGTTATCTTACAAAAAATTTTATTACTTTTGGTATCTGATAAGAGTATTTTCCAATTACTGTGGTAATATTTATGTAGTACTCGAATAAAAATTCAAACTAATTAAAATTAGAGGATTTGCATTCTCATAGTTTTTCATCGGTGATTTCTTATCCTTAGAATATTACTCGGCTAACAATGTGAAGACATCACGAACTGTGCAATTTGTTTAGCAAAGTGCAAAACGTTTTTCTCATGATTGAGAGAATATTTTTGATAATCAATTTATTACAATCAAACATTTCGGTTCCTAATCAGGGATATTCATCAAAAAAGTAAAAGCATTTTGTGCAGTTAAAAGTATATCATTTGTTGTTGTTTTGTGTTCTTTATTTTTTATAAAATAATGGCGGAGAAAATCGACCAATATGATTTGTGCAATTGAATTTCCAAATTTTTTTGTCTACCACGCGTTTTGAGTATATCTGATACACTACCTACTACATGTACTCGTGATTAGTGTTTTTGCATGCCTTTAGTATTTGAGAACATTGTGAACCGAACGTCGTAATCTTCAGATTACGTCGTGGAAAATCTTATCTTATCCTTCCCTGATGATCTTTCTGCATGACCGATCATAAATATTTTGTTCTCTTATCACAAACGGCTCCGAAGCACTTCACTAAGTCATCGACCGTTCATATTGCAAAGACTATATTCAACCAATGCTATCCCCAAAGGTACAGTTTTGTTTACAGAAAGAATCTCAACACAACACCAGCTATTAAGAATTTCAGAGTACATTTATTCCGCTTTTAAAAAAAAACACCACTCCATAGCTCTATTTATTGATACCGTATACCGTAGATACATCTCTGTCAGTATGTATCTGGTTCTGGTATTTAAACTCATTAGTACATGTACAATTCACATTTATATTATAGTGCACTTCATCCTTAATTTATATAGAAGGGTATTTATTAATCAACCTTAAGAAAATAATTCTATGTATGCATCCTGCTTGGTTTTTAAACAGTCTTTATATTTTTGGGCAGTAAAGATTAATTTCTTTGTGATTCTATTTCTTGGCATTGTACAAGGTGTTTTGACTGCCAAGACTGCACCACACTTGTCACATAATATTTCTCTGTTGTTTTTTTGTAAATAAGTGTATATGTATCTCCTTAATTAGTAGTTTTGAGTTTCTCTATCGGCTGAACGGTTTAGGCGCTAGCTTTGATCACAGATAGATGCTTTTTCGTCAATCGATTTTTCGGTATCAAGCAGTCGCGGCTGGTGCCTCAACACACTGAAGGTTGCACCAGGTGCAACGCACCTCCATCGAATGACAGAAATGTAATTTCCAAAATTCAAAACACTAATACATAATAAAATGTAAGGAATTCAAGTAAATGAAATAAAATTGAGTGAAATAAAAGTTTATTAATTTAAATATTACATAAATTTATGCGTAGTGTCCGTTCACGTCTTCATTCGTCACGTTCACCTTCCGAGCACGTGGTTCTGGGTTTGATTTCCACTAAGCACTTAAGTTTTTGTATTAGTGCTGCATTGAGACGTTTGGCGGTAATATAATTAACACAAAACAAAAAGAACTTGGTTTCGAAAATACGGTGATCAATACCAGCACGTTCCTTCCAGAACAGCCAACTTTACACAAATAATTTATCAAGTAGTCATTGTGAATCAATACATCTAATATCAAATGGAAAAAAAACTCCAAACAACAGTCAAAAACTGACTGAACTGATGTACTTTCAACAACACGTGAAATTCATAAAATTAAGTAACAGCTAATGTCAGACGAAGACAGAAAATTGGGAATCCCCTCGGAACAGCGCACAGCACGTAATTCCCTACCCATTAGTTGCCGCACTGAAGGTCCTGTTTTGAAAGGCGTTAAAGTGTAGGTCATCAGACGCCGGAGAGAGCGCAAAATGGGCGTTCATTGGTTTCAAAATTATTTCATACACATCGGTTTTGTTGCAATATCTTGAATATTGAATGTCATTAAAATGAGAATGTATAGTCCTAATATATTATAGAACATTTTTCCATTATCTGGCAACCGTGCAACCTAAGAACGAGACGCTATTGGTATCAAGGACCTCCAAAACATGGATTCTAACTACAGAACGTGCTAGATGAAGTAATTTACGCATGAATAATATTTATCCACATTTTAGTTAATAGGGTCCGACAAAAGGAGTTTTTCCGTCGACAATTCACAGTTTTCCGACGCACGATTACATTACTTCCTCTTCTTACGTAAAGCTAAGAAAGTAAAAATAGGAACGAAGAAAGGTCAATTTGTACACAACTGCAAATACATGAAAAATAATATTTTGTCCTCATCAACAGTGTAAATCTTGGTATGTAAATGTAACATACATACACAAGTAAACTAGAGGTGCTACAAAGTAGCACAGACTTTCTCGTGCCATTTATTCTAATTTCCTTGGTGTGGTCTGGCTTTAAGGTCTTGCTCCATTATCTGGTCAGCTGCCATCTATCGTCGCCCAAAGTACATTTTTTTTACGTTTTCTCAAATTTTTGCTTTCCTAGTAGTGGAACCGAATTAGTACCTCAAGAATATTAAAGAAGCGTAAAACCTCGTGCTAAATAGAAATTTTCATTGAAAAAATTGAAGCCCTTTTTGAGAAAATGGCGATCAAGCATTACTGTATAGCGAAATTTGAAGCTCTTTTTCACAGGAATCTATTTTTACTCTGTTCTTACAAGAAATTTAAAGAAACAATTTGGAGCCGTTTTTGAGAAAATTTTGAAAATGGCCAGGGGGCTTCATGTAAAGTACCTCCAAATTTGAAAGAAAGTTTATCAAAATTTCAAAGCTCCAACTAGAGCCAGATGGACAGAGGTTTCTTCAATTTGGGAAAGATCTTACACGTGGTTTCGGCGCTAGTAGTGTTCACAGACGGACGGACCTTTTGAGGAAATAATAAAAAAAAGAATACATTTTTTTGTAGCAGGGGACCCCAAAACGTGTATTTCCGTTGAAATTTAGAAATCGATTTTCCAAAGCATTATGCAACTTTCTCTTTACTACGTATATTACTCCGTGTATGTGCATGTATTGAAACATGCCCGACGTGGACTGGTGCCAATTTGAAACAAGCCCCGTCTTTCTATTTAAAAAAAACAAGCCCCGCTTGGAGCGACAGTTTGAAACATAATTATTGCTGATAAATGTGATTTGGGCGTCAGGAAAAGGTTACACTTGAAACCTAATGAATCCTACGTAATTTAAATATCACATTTCAGTTATATGTTATGTTGTGCTAGCTCAGTTAATTGGAGTTCGAAATTCATAATAGTTAGAAGAAATAAGAGAGGTCATCTTCGTCAACATGTTAGCTTTATTAAGATAGCCGGCTTTGCCGTCGAAAACTGGCCATCTTAATAAAGCTAATGTGTTGACGAAGATGACCTCTTTTATGTCTTCTTATAGGAGCGTCAACAACACCAAATCAGAATTCCCACAATTCATAATTGTTGCTACTTACTCTGCAACCAATTATTGAATCTGCCATCCATACGGAGTGGCGGGGAATCTGGAGATCTTATTAAAATGCTGGATTGCACGTAACGAACAATGATAATCAGGAGCCGACCCGCTCATCACCGCGTTGCTCGAGCGATTGAATGTTCTCTAAAAACTCGGAAGCATCCGAATTTTATATCTTTTTCTTTTGTCTCTCAAAACAATGCTTATTCCGCCCCTGCTCTGTCATTTCAACCTAACGAAAATGATCCTTAACGCCGGTTGTTTATTTGTCACATAGCGACCCCCTCGCGATCATCTATTGACATCCCTATATTCTATGCCATATAAAATGACATTTTCATAATAAAAGTGGTTCGTCATTTTGGTATATCACAGTATACGAGGAAGTAAAACTGGGCCACTGAGTTTTCTTGAGGACCATCACTCTGCATTCCGTGGATTGGCTACCGCTCCCTAGGCCTTGGGGTCCCGCAAAACGGCGCGATCGGGATCTCCAATCTTATCAGCACCCAGATAGCGCAGTTCGCAGGGTCTGTGTCGCAATGAAACGGTGACTCACCAGCACCGCGTCGCGGCGCGTCATCCGCGCGGCAGTTTGCAGCTAATACTATCCAATGTCTTTGGTTTGCAGTCTCTGAGCCCTCCTCCTACACTTATTTTTTTGTAATGTAGCATCTGTGGGTAGTATCTTTAAAATTGAATTCGGCACGACTTTTTACGTCTTTCTCGGTCCTGCCGCAAGATGTCGAATGCTCGCGACCGCATCAAGCAGTGCAGCAGATCAAGCGACTCTAGCGACAGAACTGAGAATGACGCAAAGGGTCGTGCCGAATTCCATCTTGGAGATACTACCCACAGATGCCACGTTAAAAACCCAAGTATAAGATTGCCTACCGTCCTCACATTGGGAGGACAATCCTTCATTGACGTTGTCCTCTCGTCCATCTTTGTATTTTAAATGTCCTCTTTGTTGTAAGTTTTTAACAATCTTTTTTTCGTATGATTAACATTTGTACTTTTTCATATGATTAACATTTGTTACGTTGTATCGTTTATTGTTTAAATTAGAATAGAACACACGAATGTCCTTTTTTCTGAACGCTGACATACACACATGACACACACATGCATGATAGTATCTTTGTCCAGCGACTAAAATAAAAAAGAGACGCTCAGATCATCTTCAACTTCATATTGTGAACGAATCTTTTCACTTGAATCGCAACTAATGGAGAGAAGAAAGAAATAGTTGATGTTAGTATAAATTAAATATTTATAAAAAGAAATAAGTTGTGCGTTGATGCTTTTTTTCTTATTGAGTGTTCTCCCTTGTACATTAACATTGTGGTCAACCCTACCTCCTCCAAGAACAAATAATACCCATTCGATCAGAATACTAGTTCTGCATTCCCTTAATAACTCTGGACTTCTTTTATAGCATGCAATAGGTTTTGTATTTTCAATTGGACCTCAGAGGACCCACAGCCCTCACACTTAGAAACCTGCACCATCTCTAATCATTTCTCACACATCATGTCGATGTTTCCTAAGCCTCTAAATCATTTGGAGGTGCTTGATTGAGTTCCTCCTTCGGTATTAAACTGTGTTATTGTCACATGTGTCAGTGTTGTTATGAATTTTGTGTTCTTTAATCTTAATTAATCTAAAAAATAATAAAATTTTGTAAAAAAGTTAGAGGGCTACAACAGCAAATCCTTTCTCGCATTATTTCTAACTTTTCCAATTTTTGAAAATGCAGAGTTCAATGAAAATGAGACCTGCCCATTTTTAATAATCCTTTTCGTTATCCAAATATGTTTTATCAATAAATTTGGAGCTTCTTTCATAAAATATTTAGGCTCCATGTACAACATTCCCAAAAATTATGAAATCCACTTCAAACTAGGCCTCAAGTTCGTTCAGATGGATTGGGAAATATCAAGTTTGATATTACACAAGCTTTCGACCGAACTTGGCACCAAGCTCTTTTATATAAACTTATCCAAATAGGCACTCCACAATACTCAAAATAAATAATAATAATAATAATAATAATAATAATAATAAATTTCTTAAGGAATAGAACTTTCTCAGTCAATGTTAACAAACATTTATCTAACCCAAGAACAATAAACGCTGAACTTCCCCAAGGTTCTCCGTTATCACCCACCCTATTCAACCTCTATGTCGCTGACCTTCCCACACTTAATAAAATCAATATCGCTCAATTTGCCGACGACACAGACACATTTGCCTCCGGTACAATCCTCTCTGAGTTAAGAACCCACTTACAACTTTATTTAAATATGATAGACAGCTGGGCTGCTAAACTTAAAATTCAACTAAATCCTAACAAAATCACTGCAAAAATATTTACTTTAAGACCCCACTCTCCCCCACTTCCTCTCACTCTAAATAACAAATTAATAAAATGGTGCCCCCCAATAAACCTGTAAAATATTTAGGCTTATATCTCGATGCCAAGCTAACTTGGGGAAAACATATAAATGCCAAGTGACCCAAGCTAAAATAAAATTTGCACAACTACGACCACTAATTTACAGAAACAGCCCAATACAATATAAATAAGCTATAGCAATTTACAAGACAATTTTAAGACCATTAATGTTGTACGCCAGCCCAATTTGGATCAATTCTGCTAAAAGTAACATCCATAAACTAAAAGTCCTGCAAATAAATTCTTAAGAATAGTTACTCATGCCCCATGGTATATAACCAACAATCAACTTCATAACGAATTTAATTTGGAACCCATTGAACAATACATCACATCTGGCCACCAACTTTTATCATAACCTACCTCAAATCCCAGCCCTATCACCATTCAAACCACAATTACCAAACACGAACCAAAAACAAATATCCATATAACATATTCCTAAAACAATTTGCAGATTTAGATCCAGACTGAGGACTCGAAAAGGGATTTCCTCCCCCTTGTAATACTATGTAAGATTATATTTAAGGTTAGCTTATAACTCTGCAAATACATAAGTATAGCTATTTTTACTGAGTTATGTAAATTCTTCAAAAATTAATAAATTAAAAAAAGTAATCGACCGCAAAACTACAGTTTCACCGGGAGAGATGGCGCAGGGCATCAGCTGATGTCACTACAGTCCCTCTGACCGAGAGATCCTTGGTTCCAGTCCCGACAGTGGCAAGATTTTCGACTCTAGCTTGTCACGTTGGTCGCTTGCCAAGTTGCTGTCTGGAGGAGAATTCTAGAGTCTGGCTGCTCTGATCGGCAGTTTTTCCAGGATTTCTCCGATCAACACCAGGCGAATGCTGGAGCAGTACCCTGTCAAACGGGACACGAACCTCGCGCGATCTTTCCTACGTCTTCCTTGCCCTCTCCCCTTACAGATACTTAAACTAACATGTACTACACTACTACACATGCCGCGAGACCAGTCAAGAGCTTAGAGCTTGTCCCCGGTTGGGGCAGTGCCCCGCTGGTGGGAGATACCTGGTTAGGGAAAACTTCACTAGTCGACGATGGGTCGGCGCCGGATCTCGCCGGGGGAACGCCACTGAACAAAAACATGCACTGCACTTACGGGACTAATGACTATAGTACTTGACGCGCCCGGAATCACTAACAATCAATCTACCTACGGTTTCACCCCCATCCCTTCACAATTGCTGTGTATAGAAGCCTAAAAGACATTCCAGGGCTTCTCGCGATAAAATCCTCTGTCCTATAGATTGTTGTTAGAGAAGAGATCCCTCGCGCTTCCTAAATGTCAGTCCTTTGGCTCATGTTCCTTCTGAACCATTACATTACTACACATTGTAGCCCATCGCTAGGGTTGCCATATGTTCTGAGAAGCGGGACACGTCCTGAATAATGAGTGTCCCGCTGTGCCGCCAGATTTTTCTTGGTTTCTGCCAAATGTCCTGAATTTTTATTGTGTTATACTTCCACACAGTGTACAAAATCCTGCAGTTTTGGATTACTTGTGAACTACTTCCCAGGACTATGCTACATAGCGACTAATTGCTTTGTAAGGGAGCAAGCGGTCCTTTGCTAAGGAATATTGCTTTTTTGTCTTCTTGTGATGCAATCTGAGTGCTGAAAAATAAAGAGAGGTTCTGTGTTGTTTGAATTGAAGTGCATCTGTCTCTCTCACAATGTGTTAATTCAAGAAAATCGGGAATGCAAAGGTGAATAGGGCTCAGGCAATAAGTGTTTTAATTTCGACCAAAGTCATACTTTATTTAATATTTTACTTAATTTAAATACCATAAAATACGTCACTAATTTGGTCATACAAAATTAAGAAAATGACCTTGATAATCTGGAAAAGTCAGGAAAATTTGTCCTAGAAAAAGAGTGATCTCTCTGTTATTCTTGAAAACGTGCAATATAATTTATTCTGGTCTTCTATTTAGTTATTTACTTGAAATACTATTTCGTTGTAATTCGATCTCCTTGATATATGAGTACTATTGAGATACATGAAAATTAACAATTTGCTTTGAAATATATTTTGAATGTCCTGAATGCCGTGGTTTTCCTTATGGCAACTGTACCCATAGCCCCATGTCGATGCATGTACCATGGTTCCAGGTTTTGAAATCCTATTCCTCAATTGAAAACTCAGGCATATTGTATATAAATCTCTCACTCGCTTATGAGGCTTCGAGATAATGGCAGGATTAGTTGATGTGAAACATGAGTGACTGGTAATGCGCCCCAAACCAAACACAACTGAAAACAATTATGGGTTACGCGGTTATCGAACACACAGACTTAGGTGGGCGCACCTACTCCGAGCCCTTTCCCCACGAGACCGCGATACCGCAAACGCGTTCCGTAAAATTAGGTGAACTTACAGATATGAGTAATATGAGTAATACAATTGTATGAGTAGAATTGACCTTTTTTATGCGTACGAGATCTGTAATGTACTTTGCAACATCTAATCCAAGTATCTCAATGGCACTCCTGACACCATTTGTTTTCGTAGCCATAATTGAAAATAAGCTTTTAGCGTTAAGAACTATCAATTTTGCCCGTAGTAAAGGACAAATTTCTCAAAATAAAATATATCCTAACTTTACAGCAGAAGTTGTGGAATAAAATATTTAAATACTTTCAAATCTCTGAATGGATTAGTTTTCATGAAATAGTCGAACCCGGTTAAGTGGAACTTCACGGTATATAAATTGTAATCTCACTTAAGGAGATATCTCATTTATCTAGTGTCTCACTTATTCAAGTTCAAAAAGAGTTCGCATTACTTAGAGGAATTTAGTTTCGGATCATATTTGTTTCAGTTACAAAGGTGAATGCTAAACAAAAATGCAACCCTTTTACAAGAAACTTTATTTATAATCATGTTATGTACTACATTTTGTTACATGCAAGCAACAAGTAAAAATGGTAAAGGAGTTGATTTTGACATAACTGTCTTAACTTTTCACTCGCTAGCAACATTTACGCCGTAAGATCATTAGATTGAATAGTTTTTGCAGGCATTCGGCGTATTATTCTTCAACAGAAGTTTTTGTACACTTTGAATTCAAGAAATGTTGATCTTGCAGAATACCCAAATATTTAGGAAAACGCTGGCTTTCGGAGAAATCCAAGAATGGTTAGTCCTCCGTCAACAAACTCGGAGAAATATCTTAACGGAAAATAAGCCTCGGATACATAGGTTTTACATTCTCAGTTTTTTAGTATAAAAAGGGAATTATTAATACTAATAGAAGTTTCCCACTTATTCAGGTTTCACTGTATTGAAATTTCGCCCTTTTACAACTTGGCAGTGGCATGGCAACTGCTCAGATATTAGGGGAGGGGTGTTTAAATCCGAGGGAGCCATTTCGGAAGACCCATGCGAATTTTTGAAAACTCTTAAGCGGCTGTTAGATCCCCTTCACACGGAGACACTAGCAGCGCTTCCGAGAGCCGCGTCCGATAGCAAAGCCTTACGGAGGTATTCACACGAGCGGCGCAGACAAATGAATCGTTTATTTCAGAAACCCGTCAAACGCCAAAATCTAAAAAGCGCGACAGCGGCGGAATATTGTTCAATGACGATAGACACATCGTTTAGTGCATATTTAACTGAAACATTTATTTATCAACTGCTTTAATATTGAAAAATATTTTGAAATCACAGAAACTGGGCAACTTTCTCAGTTTTCTCGAAATGAAAAATTTGGCGCTTGACGTGTTTCTGAAATTAAAGATTCAAATTTGCGCGCCACCGCCATAGAATAGTTTTAAATGGCAGCCTCCATACTAGCCCACACGGACGCGCCAATTCGGATATACTATACGGATTTTCAGCGTGGTTTTATCTCTAGAATTTTGAAAGATGTTGGTAGAAAATAAAACAAATGAAAAGATGCCAACCGTAGCTAGACAAATGTGATTACGACGTGTATGTGTCAACACTAGAGGGTTTCATTGACCATTGACTCGATGAATTGAATGGCAAAGAAAAGTCCCTAAACCAATGTCGTTAGAATGGCAGGTGATTTTCATGAAGTTGGTGTAATCCACTTTCTCTGGGACCATTTTAGTCTTCAAACTCCAATATCTTCCGTGTCCAGAGGTGCAGAAGTCTGCGGCAGCCATGGCGTGGTTTTGGGCCACCCTCCAGGTGGACGTATTTCCTTTCCGGATAGTACTGATTATATCGCCAACCCATGAAGACGTCTCGTTCATCGGACGTCGGGGTGTTGCACTCGATGTCCTTCAGCCCCGTGAGCTCGGAGGCTGCCTTGCGCATCGCTTCGTCCCGCAGCCACATGCTCTTCACCACCCATTTAGCAGAGAGGCGGGTCGTGGACTTGGCCTTCAGCATGGCCTGCAGCAGCTGCCATGCGTGCCAGGACACGCCATCACACTGCGCATGCGCGAAGTCCACCTCGTGGCGCCGAAGCACGGAGTCTTCCAGGCTTTTGAATGGAAGCGCACCGGTCAAGATGTAGAATAAAATGATGCCCATGCTCCACACATCGGCCGGGTAGGTGCAAGAATATTCTTCATTGATAATTTCGGGCGCCAGATACGGTATGCTACCTGCAATGGTCTTCAGGGTAGTGATACCATTCTTGCCTTTGGCCAGATCGAAGTCGGTCACTTTAATGAGGGTACGTGGGTCGCTCCGCTGCAAAAGAATGTTCTCAGGCTTGAGGTTGAAGTGGCAAATGCAACTGTCGTGTATAAACTGCACTGCGAGTGCCAGTTGAAAGAAGATAAGCTTCGTCTGGGCTTCAGTCAATCTGTATTTATTATTGATAAACTGTTTTAAGTCACCGCCTGCCACAAACTCGAAAACCATGATCCGTTGAAAATCCAACTGTAGATCGTAGTATACATTCATAACGCAAGGATGTTTCAGAGTCGTCAGAATTTCATCTCCTCGTTGGGCGTGTTTCAGCTGTTTCTTTTTGTTCTTTGACTGGATGATCTTTAAAACTCTTCGCTGATTACCCATTTTCTTCTCGAATACCAAGTGAACGTTTCCGAAACTCCCGCTTCCTAGACATTTTCCCACAAAGTATTGCCCTTGCAGCTCCGGTGGCAGCATGCACTCGCTCTCCTTCCTATTCACGTACACATACGTGGCGTCGGCCCCTCCGAAGGAAATGCGCACCCCGTGTTGCAAGGGCACTTGCTCACCTCTGAGGACAGGGCCGTCGTCCACGCAGACGAGGTCCGAGTGGCTGTGCAGATGCACGCTGCCGGTCTGGGCGTCGCGCCGCAGGGTGAAGAGGGCCGTGGGCGGCGAGGGCTGGTCAGCGTCGTCGCGGTCGACGTACAGCCCCGCCCACTCCCGGCGCAGTTCCAGCGGCGGGAGGCCGCCTCGCTGCGGCGCAGGTAGCCGGGGGGGCTTGGACGACCCCGCCCAGGCGCGCTTCAGGCCTCAGGAGACGGCGCCTGAAAAAGAAACCCATCAGATTCCTTTGAGCGGTACCATCCAACCAGACCAAAACATTTGTGCACAGTGATTATCTTATCTTTCAATATCTTAGATCGAATGAGATACGTGTGTTTTATCATTGATAGATTAATCGATCAATCGAGATAATCCCATCTCGATCAGGTTTTTCGTCCAGTTTCCCTGATCCATTGAGCAAATGCTGAGATGGCCCCTTGTTTTGCTTCTGGACATAAATGTAACTTCGTTTTCTGTGCACGTCTTCTAGAATTCGGTGGGAAATACAATTATTCAAATTATCGTTTCCATGTTGTCGCGGCAAGAAGTAATAAGACTAAAAATTTATTGCTTATTTATCCTTGAAAATTGATTTTATTTTTTTTTTCTCCCTTTCAAAATTCAAAATTTTATTGCTTATTTATCCTTAAAATTTTTTTTTAAAAAAAATTTAATTGTTTTATTCTTTTTCCCATACAGTCATACGCAGTTTTTAACTGTTTTTTTGACGTAAAATAAATAAAATAAATAAAATAAATAAAATGTTTTAATGAAATAAAAAATGTTAATTATGTGTGTTTAATTTTGAATTAAAAATGTATTTATTCACTTTCAAATGGCACAATTAGTTGGTGTAGAAACATGAACATTGACAACTTCACAAAGAAGGAAAATCGAGGCCGCAGAAACAAAACTAAAACCAGTAGCTTTGATTACGATGTGAGATAGTATTAAGTACCGGGCGGAGTATGTCACAAAAGGAAAGACTATGAGATAAAATTTGGAGAAAACAGAATTGATATTAACGAAAATACTCGTGTCTTAACAAGCTCATGATCTGAAAGTCTGCTGAGAACCAAAAGGCGGAACCAAAACAGTATATTTTCAGATATATGCATAGTAACCACACGAGAGAAGAAAAAGGATTTGTAGATGTACAGCACCGTTGACAAACATCTGAAAAGTTGGTTACTGTGAGTGAATCTTTATAAATATTTGTTCTTTATGAATAAATGATTTTAGGTTTGTACCTGTTCTTTTCCTAAGGTGAACATAGGATTGCGCTAGAAATAAGGTTGAAGGACGATTGTAAACTAAAAGCGATGACACACACTATGTTGGTCCCTAGTTGTATTAGATGGGTTTATCGTAAGAAACAGTTGCTTCCGAGATGGTGTCAACTTCTTTCTGCATCACATATTGCTTCTGAAAATGAGTTGTCACGAAGTATGCGTGAAGTTATACTTCCTGTTAATTTATTTGAAAAATAGCAATGTTTTAATTTTATATACCAGGAAATAACGATCCTAAATTCTATAGGGTTTAGAAAGTCTAATTTTTTCGAGTAAAACTTAAAATGGCTTATGTTCTTCATAATCAGAATGTAAAAGGAAAGCTGTTTTGTAATCTAAAGAAGTTTGATACGTTCGCATCTCACATACTATCCTAATAGCTTTTAATAGGAAAGATAGGCAATTGGCTTAGGTGGCTGATGGTACCAATTGATGTCATTGCAGCGCATCTGGTCGGGGCTAGGGTTCGAGTCCCGACGGTGGCAGGATTTTCGACACTAGCTAGATACCGAAGACGAATGCAGTCGCTGTCTAGAGGAGAATTCTAGGAACCGACTGTTGTGATCGGTAGTTATCCGTGGTTCCCCCAATCAACCAATAGTATGCAGGAGCAGTCTCCTAACAAACGGGCCACGCACCGCGCGCGAGCATTCCTTCCTCTTCCTTGTTTCCTCACTCCCTTACTTAAACGTACTTGCACTACACATGTTAGACGTAGTTCAGGCTGGGACAGCGCCCTGATGGTGGGAGATACCTATTGGGAAAAGCACGCTAGCCGACGTATGTGTCGGACACGGATCTCACCGACCAGCGGGAGATCACCACCTCACGCAATACAACATACACTACACTTACGGTGCTGACTAAAGCATAGCCGTCGCCGCATCCTGAATCAACGGACGGCGCGGAGGCCCGTGAGCCGGCAGGCGTCCTCGCGCATGGCGGAGTCGCGCAGCGCCCGCGCATGCGCAGACACGCCGCGCCAGCGCTCGGGCGCGAACCGCAGCGCGTGGCGCCGCCGCACGCCCTCGTAGAAGCTCCTGAACGGGAGCGCGCCGGCCAGGCTGTAGAACAGGACGACGCCCATGCTCCACACGTCCACCGCCAGCGTGTACGCCACGCCGTCCTCTTCTGTTTCGGGCGCGCGGTACGGCCCCGTGCCCGCGCACGTTTTCAGCGAGGAGTGGCGCGTCTCGTCTTTGGCCAGGCCGAAGTCCGTCACTTTGATGAGAGTGCGTGGCTGGCGGTGCACCAAGAGGATGTTGGCCGGTTTCAAGTCGCGGTGGCAGATGCTCCTTTTGTGCAGGTACTGCACCGCAAGGGCCAACTGGAAGAAGAGCAGTTTCGTCTGCGCTTCTGAGAGGAGGCGTCGATCGTTCACGAAACGCGAGAGGTCCCCGCCCGCAATGTACTGCATAACCAGGAACTGGCGGTGGCCCATCCACGTCACGCTGTTCATCTCGATGACGCAGGGGTGTTTTATGGATTTCAGTATTTGGCTTTCGCGTTTGGCCACCTTACGTGTTTTGGCGTTGTCTGACTCGACGATCTTCAAGGCCTTGCGATGATACACTTTTTTGTCGAAGAGGACGAACACTTTCCCAAAGCTTCCCCGACCGAGGGAGTGGCCCACTAAATACCTGTCCAGCACTTTTTTTGGAGCTTGGAATTCGTCACTGTCCTTGCGATTCACGAACTCGTACGTGGCTTCCTCGGCTCCGAAGGCGAGGCGCGCCCCGTGGTGCAGCATTCGAACGCGCTGCTGCAGGAGCAGCTCGCCCTCCAAACGCACGCCGTCGGCCTCCGCCACCAGCAACGCGCTGCCGGCGCGCGTCGCCTTGCAACGAGCAGTGTTCGTCCGCCCGCACCGTCGTGCTGTCCAAGAGCAGCTCCAGGGCGGGGGGCCGGCCGGGGCCCCACGGCGGGCCTTGGCTGCAACCGACGCACCACATTCCGTTGAGCGATGTGGGTCTACAACGTGGTGATGCTCCTTCTTCGATCTTGGGGGCGGATTGTGGGTCATGGTGCCACAGTGATCACTTGGTAACTGCTCTCGTCCGATTGAAAGACTTGTGTTCTGGAAGGTGTTTTATTACTTTGTAAGAGATAAGGCTGGACACTCAAGAACGTAAGATTATAAATGAAACATCATCGCTAAAGTTTTATATTATCGTAAACTTTGTTATCGACTGCAAGATAACGTGTCTCAAAAGTTTAAATCTAAATGAGTCTAAGGTCAACTTCGTTATAAGAGCTTTTTTGAAGGAGTTTATATACGAATTCTGTTATTTCATGTCTGTATATACAGAAGCATGTACTTACGGTTGGCCGAATCGACAAACACTGTGGAGTAACACCGGAGATGAAAATCTTTCTTTGTCTGTAAATGCCGAATCACGAATATTTGTGAAATCATGAAATTGGGGTGGGAATAACGACTGTCTGTTTGGAATCAGAACGCGAGAAATATTTTGCAGCCGAACGGTAGGAATTTCTGAGCGTATTTGTGGGTGCGCAATCGACCGCCCAAGTCTGCGAGCGGCCCATCGTGTCTCGAAGATTTGCAGGTTTTCTACAAGTGAGACGGCCATAAAACTCTAACGGAAACTGGTATTGGCAAAATGAATAGAAACAATATGGTGGTGTTCAGTCAGTAGTTCTTAATAATGTGTATAATCTACACGTGCTCGTTAGCATCGCAACGGTGACGCTGAAGAATTAAAATTACCCTAGCATTACCAAGTTATTTTTGGTAACGTGCTTTACAAACTGGTGCAAAAAGTGTCCATATGCTTAATTCCTTATTATGATTATAATATTGATTTTAGATATATTTATCTTGTGAACATGAATGATTTATAATGTAATTAGAACTATTTTATTAAGTACATATTGTTATATAACAATTAAGGTAATTAAAATAAATATTGGGTAATCTTGTTGTACATTGTTAAGTTTCAATGTTCGTAATCACTGGACATCACTTCATTTAAATCACTACCAGTCATCGTAATCCTTTTCAACGATACGTACAGGTTAAGGTTAAATACAACCCACAAGTCCAAACAGCCCCACCGCATTGCTTCAAAAATGGATGACGACCACTACAATGTTGCCAAAGTATACTTTTTTTAACCTGCTCGATGACACTTCATCAGCTGTTCCGGTGTCATCCAATCGAGAGCTAAAACGTCATCACGGTGGCGTCACTGTGGTGACGTTTAAGCTCCCGATTGGGCGAAACCGTAACAGCTGATCAGCTATCATCAGCTAGGTCACATAAACCCAAGTATAAAGCAGTAGCCTTCATAAATGTTTGTCACAAATTTTACCAATGATGAGCAACAATTGTGCTTGCACGAAAATATCGCATATTTAAAAAAAATCTTTAAGGTTATTATGCAGATTTAAACGTTATAATGTAGAATTAGGTGGTATTGACAAATAGAATAAAAAATCGGAATCCGTATAAAGCACGTTTTGTATTAAAAACGAACTATTGGGCACTTTTTACCCATGCTTGGTAAAGCTAGGGTTCAAAGCTTGTGAATTCAAAACAGTAAATGACGAGCAAAATACGAACTTTATTCGAGCCGCTTTCATCACAGACCTATCAAATTTGTTTGTTGAATAGAGACAGAATATTACAAACTTCTTAAAAAAGTGTATACACGAAACAAGAGCTATTACAATAGTTATTACACAAAGGTATTCACAATCCTGTGCTACTCGTAACATTTGTCAAGGTTTATCAACAAAAAAAAAAAATAAATAAAATTGTATACCGAATAAGAGATTCGAGCGCCAAAACATTCACAGTTATCAACTATGCTATTTGTGACAAAAGTAAAATATTTTTTTTGGATTACCAAGCGTATGAAAGAACTCGGCATTCTGATAAATGCTGTTGCGAAACAATGTTTGAAAATAACCTAAGGTGTTGGTATTTGCATAAAAACATGCTCCAGCTACGATTCAGTACACTGCTGTGCACTATGTTAGAAAAAAATGTTCCGTGGTGTTTATAAGGTACTGCGTTGGAATTCGCCTGGTACTGATAGGATAAAATACTTAAAACTAGCGATTAGGGCAGTGGAATTCTCCTCGAGACAGCTGCTGAGTTCATCCAAGCTCTCTAACTAGTGTCGAAAATCCGCCTGCGTGGGAACTCGAACCGTAGAACTTCCGGACTATCACTGCAGGGTTAACAGTTGTTGCTCCGAACTATTTAAGCAGTCTCATGTTTGGATTTTGAAGTTATGTAATGCATAAACATTCATTATCATAAATAGGAATGCTATGTTTACTGCGGCATTCCGGATTTCCGTCTCCATGGGGTCCTATCTCAACCGTCTTCCTGCTTCACGTTCCTCTTGAATTGCTTGAAACATGTAATGTCTCTCAATATTTCTTCTTGATTGTCAATATATGATTACAAACAAAAGTATCCGAAGTTTTTTATGACAATCATTTATTCAGCAATTTCACAACGTTTCGTAACTCGTTTTGTTACATCTTCAGGTGCTAAACTTAGTGAGGGAACGCTATCTGCTGATGAGGTAATTCAATGGGATAGCGTTCCCTCACTAAGTTTAGCACCTGAAGATGTAACAAAACGAGTTACGAAACGTGAAATTGCTGAATAAATGATTGTCATAAAAAACTTTGGATACTTTTATTTGTATGTAATGTCTCTAATCCTCTCCGTCTTGTGTGAATGAATGTTATGGAAAATAAATGACAAAAGAATGAAATCGACATATTTGACACAATGTTTAGTTGTATTTTTATATATTTATTTAGTTTTGTCATTGATTTATCATTATGACTTCGGTTGTGAATAATAGTACTCATCCCTGAAAAAGTCATATGCAGATTGTTATTTTTACGTTAAATAAATATAAATGATTAAAATTTTTCTTTTGAGGATTCGATACAGTAAATATTTACCGTACCGTAAATACCGTAAATATTTTTTTCCTGTAAATATTTATTTCCATGTCTTTCTTTGATTTCTTTTAATATTAAAATCCATCTACCACTTGTTTTGATAAAGAAAGCTGTAATTAGCACTTCGAATATCAATATTTGAATTTAATTTTAATTGGCTTTTATTTGTGAGAAAACACTTTATTTATTTTTGTTATTTATATTATATTATATTATATGTTTTAACTTAGGACCCACTGGTCCTTAAACTAATTAGAACTATTTATTTAATAATACTGAGTCTTAAGCGTGTGGATCTGGTAGATAAACATTCTAACGCGAACTTAAGTTTTTTTAAATATATTTTTTCTTTAATTTTATGTGAAATTTTATATTTATTTTTTCTATAACTTTGTTTTTGTCATTGCAAAGATGTAACCTTTTATAAAGAAATACCCAGACGCCACAGAGAGCAGTTGTTACTGATAGTGTTATAAAAAATATATCTGACTGTTAAGTGATACTGGCTATTAACTGGTGCTGGCTATTAACTGGTGCTGGCTATTAACTGGTGCTGGCTATTAACTGGTGCTGGCTATTAACTGGTGCTGGCTATTAACTGGTGCTGGCTATTAACTGGTGCTGGCTATTAACTGGTGCTGGCTATTAACTGGTGCTGGCTATTAACTGGTGCTGGCTATTAACTGGTGCTGGCTATTAACTGGTGCTGGCTATTAACTGGTGCTGGCTATTAACTGGTGCTGGCTATTAACTGGTGCTGGCTATTAACTGGTGCTGGCTATTAACTGGTGCTGGCTATTAACTGGTGCTGGCTATTAACTGATACTGGCTATTAACTGATATAAAAAATTCAAACGTCTGGATTCTTGTTATTACATTAATATTTTCTTTTGTTAGTATGATAATAGTGACCACCAACTGGATACTGGACAGAGTACTCCAAATTTTTACCATTGTAATAAAATTTTATTGTTGCATATGGTTGGAAAAAATATATTTCCTTCCATATTTCATTTCCACTCTGCTATACTAGTAATTTAAGAAACAATTCTAGAGAACAATTATTCACACTTTTAATAAATTCATGCGCATTTTATTCCTTTTGTTGAATTATTACACATTTTAAATTTTTATTACTTTAAAATGTTTAAAAAGAAAATATAATATATCCTAAATTATTATTATTTTCAATCACTCGTGAATTATATAATTTGTACAATAATACCTCAAGTAAAATCACACCCGAACATTTACTTTTAAGATGGGGAGGCAATAACACGGTAGTTAGGCATACTCAAAACGAATGCGAGGTTGTAGGTCAATGTCAATATCTAAAGTGTTTAGAAGCCGAATAGAATAGGGTAACATAAAGCAACAGGGGGGAAGTCGGTTGGCTTGTTTAAAAGTGAAGAGGAAGCAGATTAAAGAAGGCGCATCAAACCTTTATTCTAAGGGAAACAAAAGTTAGGATACAGAAGAAGATGAACTTGATATGTGACGAGATCCAACGCCATTTAAGAAAAAAATAGGTTGATGCTGGCTCTAAACATCCCCAGACTTTTTGTCCTTGTTACTTTTGTTAAATTTATTTTTATACTTGTTGGGCATTTGTCCTCTAAATTTCTCAACGGTTGATTTAATCATTAAGTTTACGTACGAGCTTACATCGGGAAGGGATGAAAGAGGACATCTTAATATTGTTCCGGTGACTAATGAGTGAATTGTTTTCACTTTTCTTGAAAAGATCCAAAATGCCTGTTACATTAACAATTAAGGAGTTTTGAGAATTGTTTAGTTGAAGGTGATTAAGTAGAGCGTAGCAAGTACTTAGAGTGGCGTCAGTGGAGTCACGGCGAAGGATCATGAGAGGTTCGATAAAGACTTGACTACTGCTGAGACAGGTTTGAAGGATTAATAATTTTATCCACTTCAACATTTCTTGTTAGTTCTTTTTGAATTTGTTCACTTGGTAAATACCATGGATAATTTATTGCACGGCGGACACGTTTGTTTTAATTTATTTTAAGAGGATGAATGTGTTTCAGATGTAACCCCCCTCCTAAACGGTATTTTAAAGGAGGATAGACAGTATTTTTGAAGATAAGTAAAATATATGTAAACATTTTACTAACTTTTTATTAATAAACGGGAAAAACTAGACTCTATGCTTCACAACCCGGAAGGGGAAGCAGAAAAGGAGGGGAGGGGTGCTGTGGGTGAGAAGCATCCCTCGGCGGCGGCGGCGGGCGAGGGCGCGGGTGGTCCGGGAGGACGTAGGCGGAGGAGGCAGCGCTGCTGCGGTGGGCGCCGTCCATCGCCAGGTACAGCTCCTCCGCCGCCTGCTGCATGGCGGCCACCAGGGGCTTCTGCAGCTCCAGCGCGCTCGCGTTGACGTACAGCGCCGCTGGGGACGAGACCTGCACAGAGCGCGCTTAAGCGAGAGCCAAGGCCGACGGAACAACGGAATGAATGAATGGGATCAACGGAATGAATGGGATCAACGGAATGAATGGGATCAACGGAATGAATGGGATCAACGGAATGAATGGGATCAACGGAATGAATGGGAGCAACGGAATGAATGGGAGCAACGGAATGAATGGGAGCAACGGAATGAATGGGAGCAGCGGAATGAATGGGAGCAGCGGAATGAATGGGAGCAACGGAATGAATGTTACAAACTTCTATTGATTAGTGTTTCTGGGTGCGTCGAATGTTAAGGTCATTTGATCTGTAAGTGCAATGCATGTTTGTTTCGCTGGATGTGGCGGTGATCTTCCTCCACTGAGTGGCGAATACTGTTGCTGACCTAAACGTCGGCTAGCGGGGCTTTTCCTCAACCAGGTATCGCCCACCGGAGGAGAACCCCCGAGCTGAAACAAGCTGGAAGCTCCCTGTTGGTCTACTGACGTGTTAGTACAGTGCATGGAAGTGTGTGTACGTGATGAGGATACGACAAGAAATAGGATGGCAAGCGCGCGGTCTGCGGCCCATTTGTTAGGGTACTGATACGTCATTCTCTTGATGTTGCTTGAGAAAGCACGGAAAACTACCTCTGAGAGCAGCTGGTCGCTAGAATTCTCCTCGACAGCAGCTGAATTTGTTTTCGCTATCTAGCTAGAGTCGAAAATCTTGCCACCGTCGGAACTCAAACCCTAGGACCTCGCGATCAAAGGCACTGCTGTGACATGAATTGATGTCTTTCTGCCATTAATTAATATTGCAATTGGTCTCCTAGGGCCTACGTCTCACAGCCATCGATCCCCCCTTCCCTGAAGGAAACACATGCCTATAATTCATTGTTCCGCAATTCTGTTTTATTATATTGATTTTATGTAACCAAGCAGAGAAATTTTCATTTGCAAAGCAAAGAAACCTTTCTATGCCTGGCATCCGGTAAGAATTTATGTCTGCCGTTTGTTTCGAACAATCGAAAAAATGAGATAAGGGAAAGAAGACGGATTGATCCCTGCTTCAAGAAAAAGGTATGTCTTATATTGTTGTTTTTCTCATAAGGTGGTTTCTTGAAAAGTATTAAACGACACTTTGCCGAAAGTGCAAATAAAGGTCTATATTAATTATAAGCCTTGGCTCTCGCTTACTAGCTTCCGACCGATGTTTGCTCTATATCGATCCAGTGACGTTTATAACTATTTTCCTAATAGATGCTTGTGATAAAAAAAACAGTAATCGGCGGGTTCCTTACCTGCGGGCGAGCGAAGGAGGCCATGGGCCGCGGCGCGGAGGTGCTGGGCAGCAGGCGGCGCGCCCACTGGCGGCGCGGGCACTGCGACGCGACGGAGTCGTAGTCGTTGCACGCGCGAGCGGGCGCACGCGACAGGCAGGACTCCACAAACGCCTCGTTGCATCTGCCCCCCGCTCGGCGCCCTGCAACAGGCAGGATCTCGCACCTTCTTACGGGGCCTTGCCCTCACACTCGACCGCCGACTCGAACCGCTGTAGATCAGTGGGGAGTCGAGGAGAACATACGTGGTCCTCAGTTACCATTCTTTGTATTTTTCTCTATTTACTCTGAGCAGTTAACACACATGGGTTGCGTCACGTCTAAAGGTGTATTCCCATTATAAGTATTCTTTTTATTTCAGAAGAAAACTTTTTTTTGGCAGCCACTAGTAAAATGGCGTCTTTCATGGTAGGCATATCGTGCAAAATGTTCAATTTTATCAGTAGTAGTAAAAGTGAGACGATTACCGAGTATTCAGAAAACTCTGAATGCAACAAGGAAACAAAATACTTTCGTATGACCGCGTAGCTGCTGATAACCTTAATGTATCATTAAGTAATTATAAATGCTGGAATTAAAATAAAGTGAATATCAGCCAGGCTGTCTAAACAAATTGTGAATGACACACGCCGTAAATGATCTTATTTCGCTCATAAGATGGCGTTACTCAGCCTCTCCATCTCGTGTCTAATGCTTTCATACTCGCAAAATAAAATTTTTACCACTCGAATTATAAATAAGTTTTTGTTTCAAAAGAAGGCTTCGGTAGGTCCGTTTGAGGGAACACCCGATCTGAAATGATCTCCTCCCCCATGAAGTACAGGGTGGCGCAGAAAAACGGGAAAATTTGAAGTTGATGTTGGATAAAAATGAGTTTAAATGATGTTGGATTGATGATGTTTAAATGATGTTGGATTGATGATGTTTAAATGATGTTGGATTGATGATGTTTAAATGATGTTGGATTGATGATGTTTAACTGATGTTGGATTGATGATGTTTAACTGATGTTGGATTGATGATGTTTAACTGATGTTGGATTGATGATGTTTTAAATGATGTTGGATAAAAACGATATAAAGTTGCATAAAATAGTTTTTTAAGTTTCCTTCATTTTTTCTAAATTTTTCAAATTTTACAAAAATTACAAGGGTACATGAAGAAGAGAGGCCTTATGCCCACTCCTTCCGCCACCTCTTCATGTGCGAAATACAAGGAAAGACGCAATACCAGGGCTTTGGGGTCATCTTGATTATGTGAATGATTATGATTATGATTAGTGAATACAGTAGAGTCTAAACAACAATAAATGCCCTCTCAGGTGAACCTTTCATCTTTAATTGTGTCATTCTGAGCGAGAGATAGTCTACTCTGTGAAAATAGTACAAGCAGTGCACTCTATAGAACAGAACGAGAACTACTCGGCCAGTTCGAATTTTGCACCGTCTCATCCATAAGATACAAACCAGCACGGCGTTCTTTATACAATGTTAAATGGGTTGAGACGGTGCCAATCCGTATGTGGCTCAGCGGTTGAGAAAGTGACCGGCAGATGGCACTGCACCCTGGACGTTTGAAGAGGGTATTGATAAAGCATCGAAGGACTAAACGCTCGTTGAAATGAAGTACCATAAAGAAAAATATTTTGAAGGAACCATATTTTATACACATATTTGTGGTGAAACTTTTCTTTGCCTTCCTTCTTGTCGATGGTGCCATGGCATACTGGCATTACCCTAAAAGCCACCACTGAAACCGGAGATGTAAAAATTGTGGTCATGTTTACTTGCTATCATTCATGGATCTCAAAGGGAAGTCTGGAAAGATGAAAGGAACGTGTTCTGGGTACATTACTCCATAAAAAATTTCATATTTTTAACAAACCATAGACAACTCAATACAGTACAGAACAGCACTCTCTGTAGATTCTTACTAGCATGATTAATGTCAATATTCCCATATAAACAACGTCGTTTAGTATCGTACACAGTCTCCCCCTTTTTTTGATTTTGCTGCGAAAATCATACTGGGCAAAACATGATTTGCTAAGTCAAAATTGTAAAATCAAGTGTTAACAATTTTTCAGTGACTTTAAACAGTTCTAACATTTGCTCGTCTTCAATTCGTATCCCACAAGATTAACAAAAATTAATTTTCATGATACTAGTACGTTTGTTTGCCCCATTTTTATCGTTCATTGGTGAGTCTCTGCCAAAGCAAATTCATATTATTGCCACTACAACACAGGCTGAGAATGAGACTTCATTTTGATACTTAGTGAAAATTTTTGACACTTTTTGAAAAAGAGAATCAAAATGGATGTATTCTGTGTGTTGTCTAATTTGAGAGGCACAGTTGCTTCTAGCTATAAATTTAGCTTACACAGATTCAATAAGTATCAATCTTCATGTGACAAATATATTACTAAAAGTTTTTATTTTAAAAATGTCTTTGGCAGGTGGGAAGTTTTCCTTTTACTGAGTTACTTTAGCGAATTCTTTGAAAGACTTCGCTTATCGCGGTTACACGCAAACTATTGGTTGACTGAGCGTAATATGTGTGAATTCACTTACCTCCCACAGCCACTTGGTTTAGGATGGAGATACCCGTCGATGTGTTTGATGGTCCACGTATAATTTTTCTTCGCCTGAAAAATTCACATTGCACATATATTACTTAACAGAATTTGAACCCTGTCGACTCCGGTTATAATGAACTTCTGCGGACTAACATTTTTGGTTCACTATATCAGAGATTCAATACATCCGATGATGTCAAAGTTAGTCAGAATTTCTTCATAACGATTGATTTTATTAATAGAGATACAGCAAAATTCATAAACAACAGGAACTGATAATTTCAAAATCTTTATTTGTCCTAAAAAAATCAATTCTTTTCAATTTTTTGCTTTGTACTTTTTCATTAGTAACTTCCCTAGATCCTTCTCCAGAGGTCGTGCTCTCTCCATAATTGACTCTACATTATCCTCAGTGTCCAAGTATCATAATGTAACCTTGATACCCTTCAGTGTCGCAGGGTTGGCAGATGGAATGCCGTCCCACTCTCCGAAGGCCCTTTTACTCACCTAATGATATACGAGATGCTTTCGGTAGCGAGATGGCGCATGCGGCTAATGAAACTGACCGCTTTTCCGCGCGGCACGGCGGATATCGCCAGGTTGATGCAGTCGCGTGCTTCCTGTCGCCTACGTAGACGCCTACGCCAACGAGCTTTTCCTCCCGGAATATCAAGTAATACCAAGATAGAAACTGAAGCAAGCAGTCGCGCGCAGAATCTTCACCTCAGGGGAGACTTCTCCGATTAATACCTTTGGCCGACGACATTTTTCAAGATTCCTAGTGTTGGAATTTGTGGCACTGAGGCGATATATTCTTTTCCAGGAGGCAATTAATTTCCAGGACTATTTCCTATGTTCGCTATAACCGAGGTTCAGGTTCACTACAACCGCGTCTTCTTATACTTACTTGTAATGTAAGTGAAACGGGACTAGTGACTTTAAGTTCACTATAACAGGGTTCACTATATCAGAGTTCACTATAACCGGAGTCGACTGTATTTCTATCAAACTTGATGCCAGGTTCAGCTCTTTAAAACGTTCAGTCAATTCAATTATGAAAGTTCGATACATTGTAATTTAAAAATAGTTCAAAACGTTGTTCTAATCCAGTGATTTTCAAACCATGGCCCGAGCAATAATTTTTGGCGGACGACAAATATTCATTTTAACTACGAAACGAGTTTGTTGCTTATTTTGACGGCGTTCTCCAGGTTGAATATCGTGAAGTCAAAACTGAGGAAGTGGCATTCGCTTAGCAACGCTCGTTTAGAGAAAAGCCTTCGAATTTTTTCTTCCAACATTAAAAAATATTGACAATTTAATGACAAACAATCCGTGTCAGGTCTGATATCAATAATATTACTATGTTCTTTGTTAACATGGCAAAGTGGAAGAAAATAGGAAATGTACAGGTGTAAGCCTTACAATGTTAAGCAATCCAACGGATATTCTATTGTTATATAATTAAGATATATTTGTTTCACGTAATGCTTCATACGAGTATTATTTTATTATTAAGAAATCAATGCGGTCTGATAGTTTCATCAAAAGCAAAGTCTTAGTTAAAAAGGTTGAAGACTAGTGTTCTAATCAAGTAAAATGATATCAATAATTGAGTTACATTCTCCATAAGTGATGTTCTTCCAATTCATTTCAAAATTACTTACTATGCATGACAGCAATTATAAAATTATAATTATATATAAATTAGTTTTGGGGAGAAATTATAGACCAAGGTTCCATGCCCAGTTTATCGGCGTTCCGAATGGCAATTATACAGATATATTACAGCATTCTGATATTTAGAACTCTATTGGAATTTTGGCTTTATTTTTGTAGAACATGTACAATTTTCTTCAGAATTTCTGATTTAAGATTCCATGAAGCCTTGATAGGAAGTGAGATATCTGCATCAAGAGTGAAATGTTGAGCTTACGTATATTAACCAAACTTAGGAATTCAACTAAAAGTATCGATACTTATATCTAAAAGCATTCATTACGAAATACACATTCGGAACATTGGTCTCTGTTATTCGTGTGTAATTGCGTTTCCGTGCCATCAGTGTGTTTAAATCGAAGCCACCGACGTACTACTTACTCCCCACAATGTGATCTTTTCTGAAGCTTTCTGAACGTACCTGGAGATCGCCATGGTGGCCAGCGCAAGCAAGAATAGGAGGAAGATGCAAACGCCAGGCAGCCACGACCACTTCGAGAGTAGTTCATCAGCGCCACCAACCCCTCCACCCCCATCTCGCCCTTCGCTGTGAATTCCACCGGCCCGTCCATCAACGGAGCTCGCGCTTCCGACGACACAACCACTGTTACCAGTGCCTCCCACTCTTCCAGCTGCTTTCCCTTCTCGGCCGCTTCCGCCCGCACCGACGCATGGTTTTCCGCCACCCGCAGTTTCCGGTCTCTCGGGTGGCGGCGTGGGTTGCGACCGCGTGAGAGAAGGGCACGTCCCTTCCACGAGGCGCCCGATTGCTGTCGTCCGAAGGAACAGGGAAGCCGGACGGCCCAGCAGCCCGTCTTCCGTCAGCAGCTGCACGCTCACGTTGTACTGCGTGTCCGGCTGCAACATCTCCACCTGGCCAACAACGGCGTTGTGTGGGGACAAGTGAGGAAATAGAGCAATTTTGCAGTCAAAAAGTTTTCAATTATTTTATTTTTCATAAATCTCCATAACTTTCTCTTCAAATTGGAGTTTGATATTACTATTACAAGTTTTGTTTTAAAGTCCTCCTTTCATCGGGCTTAGCTTCTGACTCCAATACTTTTACATAGTGTTACACAATTCAGCGCATAAATACTGAAAGACTTACACATGCAGAAAGGGAATTGAAAATTTTATGTTGTGAAGCCAACCAACATGTTTAAATAGGCATTACGCACCGGTTTTCAAGCCGAAGGATCAGATTTCAGTAAATGAAACAACACCCGTAATAGAAAACTTTAGAGTCGATGCAGGAATTATTAGAAAAAGGATCGCAAAAATTAGGAGAAATGATCTGTAGGTCCTGACGGAATACCAGGAGAAATTTTGAAATTCGGAGGGGAAGCCATGATTCCTTACCTTGCTCGGTTAATGGACGTCACTATAAATACGATTCCTCAAAATTGGAAAGAGGCAATTGTAGTGCCGATTCACAAGGGAGGAGACAAAAGGATTGTTAATAATTACAGGCCTATAAGTTTGACATCAGTTGTATGCAAGCAGATGTAACACATGATGCGGAATATATTAGATGAGTCTGGAATAAAACAGACTGGCTTTTTCAAAATCACGGTTTTCATCCTAGCTATTCGTGCGACAGCCAGACTATTTCTTTATGTCAGGACATAGCAGATTCATTAGACGAAGGGAGTAGGGTCGATGCGGTAATATTAGACTTTTCTAAACCATTTGATCTGGTCCCACATGTCCTTTTAATTGAATAACTGTCAAAAACTGGATTAGATCATCGAATAATCTTGAGGAGAAAAGAATTTCTTATGGGCCGAACTCAAGCAGTCAGAATAGGTGACAAACACTCATCGAAAGCCGATGTAACCTCTGGGGTCCCCCAGGGAAGTGTGTTAGAGCCATTGCTATTCTTAGCGTTTATTAATGATATTGCAACTGGAATAAAAGCGAAAGTTAGACTTTTCGGCGATGATTGCATAATATATAGGAGTATTGGCGCGTCTTCGGATGAAAATGTATTACAGAACGATCTTAACTGTTTATGGAACTGGGCGTGCAGAAATAAGATGGAATTAAATCCGGAAAAGTGTAAATTCATTTGTTTTACCAAATCTCGCTCGGATGTACACTCGAATTACAAGTTAGTAACTAACGATATACGGCGTGTAAAAAAACTGTAAGTACTTGGGTTTGGTCCTGCGTAGCGACTTGGGTTGGTCGGATCATATTAACAATACGGTCAAAAAATCATGGAGGGCGCTGCACTTTGTAATGCACATTCTAAAAAAACAGTAGTTCGAATGCCCGATCCTTGGCATATACTACACTTGTTCGTCGTATTTTAGAGTACGGAGCGGCCTGCTGGGACCCGTACAGAAAAGGGCAAATCGAGGCGTTAGATAAAATTCAAAAAAGGGCCGGAAAGTTTGTAAATCATGGACGCGTTGATGGACGAGATGAATGGGAACCCTTATCTAAGAGACGGGAACGGACGTGTTTATGCGTAAAGTACAAGACATACAAAGGGGACTCAGCATGGGCAGACCTCCGTAAAAGATTACAGAAACCTGATTATAAAAGCAGAGGAGACCATCCCTGGAAAATACGATGTAGAAAGCAAAGAACTGATGTAGGCAAGTTCTCCTTTGTGAATCGTACTATAGTAGATTGGAACAAACTACCTGCAAAAACACTAGAGATTCTTCCTTCTAATGTAGTGAAATTTAAAAATATACTTAATTCTATGTAGGTCATCATTAATAATATTAAGACTTTTATCATTATCATCATTATTATTAGTTACATTATTATAATCGTTAGTATTATTAATAATATAGTCAAGTCTCTTATTCAGTGAAGTGAAGGGTAGTGTAGTGTGGTGCGGGCACGGGAGGGGAGGGAAGTGCAGTGTAGTGCAGCGCAGTGAAATGAAGTGAAGTGGAATGAAATGTTAGAAAAGCTATAAGTCAACTTACAGATAACTCAAAATTAATTATAACTAGGATATCAATCTTTAATTCTAATTCCAATTGTAATTATATTTGTAAATATTCGTAATAGTTTTGTAATTGTCGTATGTCTAGTTGTAATAATGTTTGCCACCGAGCATTAGCTCAAAGCGAACTTTAATAAATTTATCTATCTTATCTATCTAACATAAAAATGTGTTAAAAGGAAATAGTTATTGGAAAATGAATATTCTGATAAGATAAGTTATCTAGCTGACGTGCTCTGAGGGTTTCATTTTGAAAGAACATTTCCAGAAAGTTGATATTTTTAATACTTAATGTATCTTTTTCAACACATTTATAATATGAAATTGAAACTTTCAATAATTGTTAATAAAGGTTTACTAACTCCTTTTAATTTTTAAGAAATTTTTTATACAAAAATTGTACATTTGTTGTTTAAATACAACATTTTTCAAAACCGTTGTTTCAATATTATTAATAGTAATACATCTACAACCTGTAAAATTTCATAAGCCTAACTTCAATAGATTCCGAGAATTACAATAATATTGCCAAGATAGAGCATTCCATATCCGGTTAATATGAACAGCGTGGTTGCCTTGGGGGGGGGGTTGATTAGCAACAAAAGGTTTATTTGTACGTAAATTGGTTAAACAATTAAAAATCAATACCGGCAGAATTGAGTGTAATGGAGAATTCCTAGACTTCGAGAGTGCAATTGGGAGAACTCGAGCAAGAAGATGGCAGAATTTTCGACACTAATTACACAGCTAGATCAAATTCAGCCGCTATCTGGAGGAGAATTTTAGCGGTACTACACTTCCACACATGTGCAAAGACTCTGGTGCTTAGTTTGTCGCTGCTGGGGCGATGCCCTGCTGTAACTGGTAACTGGTTGGAGAAAACTCGCAGCCGACGTGTAGGTCGGCGCCGAGTCTCGTCATCCAGACGGGCAAGATCACCACCACCTCTCGTGATAAAAAGATGCACTACACTAACGAGACTGCACAGGTTAGCGGTTGACGCGCCCGGTATCACTAAAAAAAGTTGTCAGGCTCAAAACACGGACACATGTTTCTCTATGTATGTCGACGCCCTAAATCTGAACCCGAACCCAGAATTGCGCCACCATCCTCCAGTTTATTTAATCACGAAAAACACATGTGAATACTAGATTGGTGTCTTACAGCATTATATTCCACAGATACCCAAATTTGTCAGACCAAAAGGCGTGAACATGTTTTTCTATGTGGACGGGGCGGGTTGCCTTTGCTTGTAGTGGACTGTATTATTGCTTGTTGAACGTTGGTAGGCAATCCACTCAGTCCCTTTCGACGCTCGTTAGGAATTTTGTAATGATGTGGGTTATCATGGAAACACAATTTTCACCTTGCAGAATGATGTTTAATAACCTTTGAGTTGTCACAATTGTTCTTCACAATAAAAATACACCAAGTTACTGTTCTCAATGTGAGAATACAGGAACCTTCCATCTTGGATTACGAAGTGCGAGAACATATGCTCGCCTGGCAACTTACTTGCAACTTCGTGTGAAATACATTGATTAGTTCAATTCATACACAATGCTGAACTATAACAAATTGAAACAATGTGGCTTTTCACTTGGCCACAACATAAGCACAGAATATTACTTTCTGTATAAGAATTTACGTGATCTTTTAACACGGAGCCCGAGACATACTTCTCGCAAGGCTGCATCTCAACGACTGACTTCTTTTCGGTTGTGGGCACGCGAAGAGGGGATTTGAACTGGCCAATTAGCGACTGCTTTTCCAGCGGTTGCAGTATGGCGAAGAGGGGTGAATTAGAACAGTCCAATTCCAGCAACTGCTGGAATTTAAAAATGTTCTGGAAGGCTTTAGAAGGTTCGGGTGGCAGAGGCGAATTATCACGCGGCGCGGTGGTGCCGCTCGGCTTATGGAACTTTCCATGCCGCGCTTCCGATGTTGCCGCCTAGGGCGTAGGAAGTGCTTTATTTTATACGTCCCTTTTCTGCTTTTGGGTGTGGTCCCGAACACTATGTATATCGACGCGCTGAATCCGAATTCGGTTTGGGATTCGGCTTCAGCGCGTCGACATACTTAGAGAAACGTGTGCAAAGTGTTTGGGTCTGACCACTTTTTTCTTGTTAGTGTGTGTGTGTGTGTGTGTGTGTAATAAATGACTGAAGGCCTCACCCGCTGCTCCCAGAGCGCGGCCTGGTCCACGTGCGTGCTGAAGAAGCGCCGGCGGCGGCCGCGCGGTCCCCTCCACGCGCGCCCTGCGCAGCGGCCCCCCCGCGCGCAGCGGCAGGCGCCAGCGCAGCGCCAGCGCCCGGGGCTCTGCGCGCGCGCAGCGCAGCTCCAGCGGCGCCTCCGGCACTGGAGCACACGGGGTGGCAGCGATGGGATTTCGGAGGCGACTCATTGTGAGTGATTCCGGGCGCGTCAACGACGACGGTCATTAGTTCCGTATGTGTAGTGCATGATTTTGCTTGGGAGGTGGCGGTGGTCCTCCCCCGTTGGACGGCGACATCTGGCGCCGACCTACCGTCGGCTAGCGGGGTTTTCCCTACTCAGGTATTTCCCACCAGCGGGGCTCCGCCCCAGCCGGGACAAGCTCTTAGCTCCCAACCAGTCTCCTGAAATATGTGGTAGTGTAGTGCATGTTAGTGTAAGTGTGTGTGTAAGGGGACAAAGAACAGTTAGGGAAGATCGCGCACGGTCCGTGGCCCCTGCGTATTGGTCTCTCTCCGATATTCGCCTGGAGTTGTTCCGAGAAACCTCGGATAATTTGCCGATCAGAGCAGCCGGCCCAGCCTGAATTCGACTCAGTTTGTCAAGCTAGTGTCGAAAATCCTACCACCGACGGGACAGGAACCTAGGTCCTCCCGGTCAGAGGGACTGCAGTGACATGAGTTGATGCTTTGGGCCATATCTCTCCTTGGAATTTCTGAGAACGTAGACTTCCGCGGGCTTAGTTAATATTTGGCTCTTCAGAAGACCCCGCGGCCTGGGCCCAGGTGCCCAGGCTTCGGTCGCCATTCTGCGACCATCTTCAGCGCAAAATACTTCTAAGGGAGAAATGCTAATAGCCAGCATTTTGCACTGAGGAAGGTCGCAGAAATGTCCATTTTAACGGCGTGAGAGATATTTAAAAAAATTACATTTGTGTAAGTTTTGGAAAAACAAATCTATACACCAAAATGAACTGTACGTCACATTCAACAATGCAATTACCACTATCCATTGGAAAAGTTTGAAGAAAAAATTTGGAGCCATTCTTGAGAAAATAGCGTTTGAGCGTTTCTAAAAATGTGGAATTTTGACCTAATTTTTACAGAAAGCAGTTCAGTTTTCGAGTAACTTTATTTGACATTATTTAAAGCACACGTACTTATTAATAAAATAGTGTGACGAAATTGCCTCTAATGTAAATATTACAGACGTGAGAAACAAGAAAAAAATTACATTTTTGTAATTTTTGAAAAAGCAAATGAATAGTGCAATATAGCGTTTGCCATAACATAGGGTTTATTTGTCACTAACCATATCAAAATTTTAAAAAAAATGGAGCCGTTTTTTAGAAAATCTTGTTTTTGTTATTTTTTAAAATTGCAAATTGCGCGAAAAGTACGAAAATTTTCAAAAAGTCTACATGACCTTGAATAAAGAACTATTTATGAGCAACTAATTTAATTTGAAGGAAAAATCTGTCTTTAATTTTATAGCTGTAGGAAGACGCCCAAATATATTCAAACTTTTGCAATTTTCGAAAATTCAGAGCTAACTGTGAAAATGAGATCTATCCCATCTTTATAAGTGTATTTCACTCTATTCTTAAGAGAAATTTAAAGAAAATATTTGGAGCCGTTTTTGCGAAAATGTCCGGGGGTCTTCATTTAAAGTATCTCCAAATTTTAAAGAATGTTTTTCTACATTTTAGAGCTTCAACTAGACCCAAATAGGCAGGGGCTTCTTCAATTTGGAGAAGACCGTACGAACTGTTCAGGCGCTAGGAGTGTTGGGCGGACGTTTTGCTTCCAATTGGTTTTTCGACATCAAGGACCCACAAAACAGGGATGCTACACTACGAGTTAGAGGTTTTTTCTCTTAATTTAGCAACTGGTTTTATGCACTTTTTCATCACTAGAACCCGGCAATGACTTTTTCTCCGCGCGAAAATCCGCCGTTTTTTCGCGCAGCATTACTAAACTTTCTCTATACTACGTTTATTACTTCGTATGTACGTACGTATACGAGAAAGTAAAATCGTTTACACATTGTAGACCTGTAAATCTTCTAGTTTCTCAAAATTTGAGTCTTTTGTCTTATAATTTTCACCCGACCGCTCAATATAAATAAAACAGTAGTTTAATAGTTTCTTATTTATTTTATTAAAAAATGATTTTGTTTTATTAATTTTTGTAGTTTTTCTATTTTCTGTTAATTACAAAAAATAATGAGAAACAAAATTGTAAAAATAAATGTTAGGACAAGCAAATTGTTAATATAAACATATTTTAAATGAATTACCCAGTTTAGTTATACACACATCCTGTTCATAGCCAAGCTCAGTAAGAGCTACTTCATTGTAGTCAAATCGGGAGCGGTAGCTCAGTGCATCAACTGGTGTCACTGCAGCGCCCCTGACGGCAGGTCCTAGGTTCCCACTCCCCACGGCGGCAGGATTTTCGACACTAGCTTTTCAGCTAGGTGGAATTCAGTCGCTGTCTGGAGGAGAATTCTAGCAGCCGGCTGCTCTGATAGGTAGTTTTCCGTGGTTTCTCCGATCAACACCAGGCGAATGCCGGAGCAGTACCTTACCAAACGGGCCACGGATCGCGCGCGATCTGTCCTTCCTCTTCCTTGTCCTATCCTCTCCCCTTACCCACACACTTACACTAACATGCACCACACTAGCTCATATTCCGGGAGACCGGTCGGGAGCTTAGAGATTGTCCCGGCTGGGGCGGTGCCCCGCTGGTGGGACAGTCGTGGTTAGGGGGAATCCCCACTAGCCGACGGTAGGTCGGATGCCGGTAGCCGGATCTCGCCATCCACCTGTGGGAAGATTACTGCCATCTCCCGAGAAAAAACATGCAGTACACTAACGGGACCAATGAGCAAAGCAGTTGACGCGCCCGGAAACACAAAAAAATCAAATCAAATCAATTCATTGTAGTCAAAATGTGCGTCACACTGAATGCTCTCGCCCACCGCCTTTCCCTACCAAGCGCATCACATATCATGCAGCTACACCAAACTCTTCTCAGAACAGTGTAACGTCACAAGCGGAATATAGATTCCTGGGATTTCGCCCACGTCTCAGGAGACGTCACATTACCAACACCTTCTGAGAAATTGCACCAGTCAATTTATTTTAATAACTGAACCGAATAAAACGCATTGCAATTTATAAAATTAAAATCCTGGCATAATCATGCAAACCACTTTAATTATAAAGTAAGAATATCCGTTAGTTTCATAGAAGGTTGGCTGCTATTGGCTAATCGTTTGCTCGCCCGCCACCAGTGTTCTTTCCTGACGCACGCGCCAGCCCGCTCGCTCACTCGTCGTCTGCGAGGCGGAGTTCGCGCCGCTGCGCTCCGCATTCTCGCCAACATTTTATTAATCACTAGTTAACTTCCTGTTCGTCGTCTCAGTACGTTATGCAGTGCTAATTCACTTGATGGTGCAATGCGCAAAAGCCTTCCGTGAAGTGGTTAAATCAAGTGATTAATTGTCGATCCACTTCGATTGTGATATGTGATAACAATTACCATTCGATTGTCATACATGTGCAAACAATTACTATGCTATCAGTAATAATTAAATAACAAACTGTCTGTGTGATTAGTGCGACGCCATGTACACTCAAGACATATTATGGTAACTATTTAATGTCAGAGAATTGAGTGTGATAGCGATCACGGAACTTATGCCATGCAGACATTAACTGATTATATCGATTTTCAATATTGTACTGCCTAGTTCTGAACATACATATCAACGCATATGAATGCAATACTTTCAGCAGAGTCGTTAACTGCCCATTGTGCTTTCGTGAATGTAATCGTATCCAGAATTTTCATATGTGCCAAGAAGAGTTCGCGTTATTAAAGAAACAAACAAACAAAGCAACGGAAGTGTTTTGGTAAGGTGGATAAATGTAAAAAAACTCATTATACTTAGATGAAATCTTAATTCGTTGAATATTCAAATTACAATAGTTATAATATTATTCTTACCATTTTGGTTTCCATTATTATTTTCTAATAAACAAAACAGAAAATCTAAGAAAATTAGTAAAAGAAAGCCTAAATTGAAGGAAATAAATAAGACACTATGTCGCGTGTCGCTGTCGGGTGCAAACTATAAGATAATACTAAAATTTGGGAAACTGAAGAACTTAGAGTGCTACAATTTGTATTTAGCCCCTTTTATTATTTGCGTCAAAACATGCGATATTCTAAAAAAAACGAAAGAATAAAGAAACTTTTGCCGTCTGAAAAATTCTCGAAAATTTTAATAATCTCTAGAAAATCGCAGCGATAATTAAAGTCAATATTCGTCGGCGTTATGTAGTTACAAAAATAAAACTTATATATGAACCAAAAAGCAAGTACTTTTTCATTTGAAGGAATTTGTAGGTAAATCGATTTCAATCCGGCGAAAAACTAAAAAAAACGTTTTTTTACGATTTTCAACATAAAACAATTTTTATCTGCCTTATTATCTGTCTTATTCCTTACTTTTATCTGTCTTATTCCGCTACCCCGTTCGTTTAATTGTTGTTAAGATGGTAAATATTCACTGATATCTTGCCGCCAATACTCGACCTGAAATGCCCGCTTACAAAAACGTTTCCGTCACACACACACACACACACACACACACACACACACACACACACCACACACCACACACCACACACCACCACACCACACAGGCAAAATCTGTCTGTCGACAGCGAAAGATTACGCCTCATAAGTAAAAAAATCCAGTCGACTCCAGTTATAGTGAACTCGGATATAGTGAACTCTAGGTTATAATAAACTAACATCACTGGTCCCGTTTCATTTACATTACAAATAAGCATAAGAAGATTCGGTTATAGTGAACCTGAACCTCGGTTATAGTGAACGTAGGAAGTAATACCTGGAAATTAATTGAGTGTCTAATGTTATTAGACGATTAAAAATGCCTTCGAAGAGTTGGACACATTCCAACAATGCAAGAGGCATTGAAATATGTGAAGACTGCATTACGATACTTAGAGACGTAGGACACTGCATTATCAAGTATGAAGAGAGACCGAACTCTAGAGAATGATCTAGAGAAATTAATAATGAGAAGTGTACGAAGCAGAAAATTGAAAATTTATTTTTTAAAATAGAAATAAAGATATTGAATTTTCAGTTCGTGCTGGAAATGTTTTTAGCTGTTTCTGTATATTAATAACATCAATAATTTCGGAGAAATTCTTTTTAATTTTGACATCAGATATAATGAACCAAACATGTCAGTTCCCAGAAGTTTACTACAAACGGAGTCGACTGTAATTGAAAAACGAAGACCGTTCTTCAGGACAGGTCTTTCCCGCGTCTTGGGATTTTATGCTAATCACATAAACACTGCGGTTGTAACTGCTAGCGATTAGTCAACGCGCCCATGCAGCGAATCGAGGGGTCCATGTTTGTCTGCACGATTGGGAAGATGGAATTTCATACGTTTTGTTTTCTTTGAGCAAGAGTACATGTAAGTATTTATCAATTTGCTTAGAGCACACTTATAGTATGTCCCGAATTTCTGGTTTCGTGATATCCAACCTTGAAAGTTTGTAAAAGTGCAGTTGTTTATGGAGCGACAATGTTTGCTTTCTAGGAAATAGAATGATCCTTCTTATACGCACATACAATTATTGTTATACTAGGTAGATAACTAGAGGTCTCAAAAAGTGGTATTAACTCAAAAACGACCATGAGAGGACGTGCAATGTTTGGGAACAAAATCGTGTGTTTTTATATATAAATTTATAATATATGAATGTCTGAATGTGTTAGGTAGGAGCTGAAGGACAATATTTATTCATTATTTTTATTTTTCAATTTATGATTGCATATAGTTCCATGTTCGTGTATTCTGTCACCGGGCAACATCACGGCAATTGTAGAATAAAGTTTCTAACTAACGATTAGTGAAATGTTCATGCGACTGAAACGAATAATTTCGTATACGACTTCCAGTATCTCTTTCTATAAACCAGCCATAAACAGTAGTAAAATAGACTTGTTCTAAAAGTATTTCTAACCGCGTCTCTTTTTTTTTGTGTGTGTTTTTGGACTGGTGTTAGTTATCCGAATGTGTGTAATCCGGACATAAAAACACATTATTTCGTAAAATGTCTGAGTTGTCAAACTATGTAACACATTCGGCGAGAGACTGAGACAATCTCTCTTTCAACTCACCCATTTGTTGCAACGTGAAATTTAACGTTACGTTTACATGCTTGCTGTGTACGTTATCCACAACACGATTCACTGCAACCTACAAACAGAAAGAAAAGTATGAGCTTTTTTATTTTTTTATTTTTACAACCCTTTATCTGAAGAGCCTGGCCCATTAATTTGTTTATCACAATCGTCTACTAGTCAGAAAAAGGAATGAAAAATTCATAGTTGTCCATCAACTTTAAAGTACCATACATGTCGGGAGACCGGTCGGGGACTTGGACCTTGTCTCGGCTGGGGCGGTGCCTCGCTGGTTGGGGAAAACCCCGCTAGTCGACAGTAGGTCGGCGCCAGATCTCGCCACCCAGCCAGACTAAACGGGACTATTGACCTCAGTAGTCGACGCACTCGGAATCACTAACAATAAATCAATCAATCATCATTGAAGTGTACAAGGACTCGAATTTTACTACTAGAGTTGGATCTTTTCAAATGGACTGACATCTCCCATAATTTTGCGTTTAGTTAACTGTAATTTTGATTTTTTACCCTTTTTAATTACGTACCTATAATTTACTCTTTTTAATTTCATACCCCAAAAAATCTATTTTTCATCCTTTCAAAAGAGTTCCGTGTAAAAATTATTTGAAAAATACTTCTTCGGGAGTACAATTTAAAAGACGATTGAGAACCACTGCGATAGATTAAACAAATATTTCCTCGAGAGATACCTACTATATCATCCGTAGGTGTGTTAAATTACCTTCCTTACATGAATACGTATGCTTGAACCGTGTCTTTTTGAGTTAGAAAAAGAAGTTGAATCAAAATGAAAGATAACATTAAAAGGGTTGAGTATATGGGATAGTATTGTCTCCCTTGAGTCATCCGTTGAATTCAATACAGGATAGAGCGAATTGTGAAATGGATGGGTCCCACGGCGAAAAACTATTTACATATTATCTCCATCTCAATATGATTTATTATGTCATGCATTGTTATATTTCAGCGACTTCATATTCGGCATGCAAAAAGGCGTGTACCTACAAAGCCTAAATGTAAATATAAAGATACAATAATAATTTATTAATTTACAGTTGATTTATTTAATAATAATTTATTAATTGATAATTGCACCCACCTCAACAACGTAATGGTGATTCAATTTGAAGCGGTCGCTGCTAATGAGGAGGCAGTGACGATCAGGCCAGACGACACAGTGCTGCACATCATCATCAACACTGTCTGTGAGATTTAATCTGTTGCTCCAGAATACTCCCTTAGGAAAGATTACAAATGTTTCCTCTCCGGGCGAGTGGAATGAAATTCTGTATTCGAGTCTTGTTTTGCACTGGAGTTTTGGCGGAATCCAACTCAAACCCACCGAAGACGAATTCATTGAGTAAATCACCAGATGTTTTACTTCGGGCACGTCATCTGTTGGAATATAAGCATACCGTATATAAGCTAAGGAAATATGACCATTTATACATACTGCTGCATTTACAATTATTCCCCAGGATTTAAGGAAGTAATTTACGATGAAAAGTGTAGATTGTTTTAAGTATGCATTTAAAAATAGTCAGACGCACACAATCCGATGCCACTGCAATATATCTGACCGGGATCTGACACTCTCTACGGTTCAAGGCCGACAGTGGTGAATTTTCGACCTTCTTATTATTGTCATTGTTGTTATTATTCCTGGGGCTTTTATCCCGCTTCAGTGGATGTGGATTTTTACTATTCGCGCCGGATACTCAATATGTCCCTCATGAGACAAATATATACGTCTTTTGTACTCCCCCCCCACACACACACACAGACACGCGCGCGCGGGCTTCTCGGTCTGTGGTCATCAGACTCGCAAGGCTATCCGCGACAACACACATATATGAAATACAAGTGACAAACAACCATGCCGCCCCCCCCCGGCGGGACTCGAACCCACGACCCTTCAGACCGAGCTGCTGAGTCGGCGGAGTTTCAACACTCTTAGTAGGCCGAATTCTGCCGCTGTCCGGAAGAGAATTCTAGCGGCCGGCTGCCCTGGACGGTACTTTTTCTGATCAACACCAGACGAATGCAGGGACAGAATCGTAACAAACGAGTAACGGACCGCGCGCAATTTTCCTTTCTCACCCTTGTTCCCTCCTCTCCCTTTACACACACACACACACACACACACACACACACACACACACACACACACACACACACACACACACACACACACCTCTACAAATGTCGGAAAACCAGTCGAGAGCGTAGAGCTATGGAGGTGCCACCCTAACGAAGACGCCTGTTTAGGGTGCCTCGCAAGCCGATCTCACCTACGAGCGGGGAGGAATACTGCGATACCCCGAGATATAATGTGCAATGCACTTACAGGATTATTTACACGAAACGCCCGAAAACACACAATCACCTGCATTCTGCAATACAAGTCCCTATATCACTGACATATTCACGGTGCATAACTCGGCAACAATGTGTCCTGGGTCCTTAAAACCTAATTGTGTTTTAGTCCTTATTCTACAAAATAAGACATTTCAAGGTCTTATTGTATTTTTAAGTCTGAAATGTTGGCACGGGATCAATTAGTCAATTGGTGTGAAACTTTGGACATACTGCCTTTCAAATTAGCGTTTTGGATATTTAATATTCAGCGATGTGGTGCTTGATGTTTTCATCAGTTGAAACACTTATCGAAATAGCTGATCAGTGGAGCGTAAAAAGTAGGCCCACTTCCACGTTCACAAATACCTTACAGTATTATTTCCCATTTACCTAAATTTTACGATAAAAAACTATTTCCAAATCGCTGTTACAAGGGTTATTCAATAATAATTGCAATAAACAAAATGAAACTTACAAGGACAAGTTATGTGGATCCCGTTTGCTGAGAAATCTGGCCTTCTGTTCCAGTTCCAGTTTTCATTAAGATTTCCATCTGATACCCGTGCGAGTTCTCGTACATTGACAAAATATTTTGTGCTTGCATTTAGATTATCGAGAATCATTGATGAATGGCAAATGCCATTCTCTATTGTTGTAGAGTTTTCAAGTAACGTCCACTGATTATCTCCTTCTTTCTGAAAAAACATATTCTGAAGTTGTATATACAATATCGTATATACATTACAAAAACATTAATAATATAATACATTGCAATACATGTGTGGTAAAATATGTGTAGTTATTTTTACAAAACATAACTCAGAACGGCGTCACAAATGCCATTCGATGTTGCACATTATTTTTTCAACGATCGTACAAAAAGAGCTATTTAACGTTGGCTAAGCGTGCGTGAAGTGCCATTAACACATTGTAAAAAATATGATGTTGCAGTGCAATAATCTTTGCAATGTAGAATCAACTGATTCATAATAAAAGTTTTTTTTATTGCAGAGTTATAAATGACCTTTTCCGTTAGAAGAAACTGTTCGTAAAATAGAATTTTATGGCACAGATTATGAGGTTTTTGCCGTTTAGGCATGCATAATTGTGTCATCACACATTCAGCCAATCGCAGCCAGAGAATCTTGGAGAGGCAGCAATAAACCAAACTACCAATCACCAATTTTTTGCACAGATGTTAAATACCCGTGACATCACAATAAAGTTATTTCCAAAAATTATCTTTGATTCTCTTCTAAATTTATAATGCTGTTATATAAAAAATTAAGATATGAAACTCGTTTATAATGTTTATTTATTATATTCAAACAAATTTAAAAAATCCCTCATAACATTGCTCGTTCTCAAAATATGTGCAATATTACAAGTGCAATATTACACTACAGACATTTTCTGTTTGATATCACGCAAGACTGATGGCAAAACGTTTCGTTTTGATCCAAGCACCCAGGGTAAGCCTAAGCTCCAAGAGGCAGCTTTACGCCGCTGGTTGTGAATCTGTCCTACCGCGAGATACGCGAGAAACATAAATAAGAATAAAATTCGGCACCAATCCGGATTGGGTCCCCATCGTCATGTCAGTTGTGAAATATCAAATGTGAAAAATGACCACTATTCAGGTATCTCAAGAACTTTATACATATCCATAAGATAAGTATTTTCGCCATTATATTCAATAGTTTGCATCTGGGATTTGGGGGTTTGTAAAATGGTAACACATTCTCTAATTTTATGTGCATATCGCCTTTAAAGCAACCGCCAGATGACGATAACATTTTTCCCCACATTCGTGGTTGGTGATTCCGGGCGCGTCAACAGCTCAGGTCATTAGTGCCGTAAGTGTAGTGCATGTTGTTTCCTTGGGAGATGGTGGTGATTTTCCCCCACTGGATGGCGAGATCCGCCGCTGACCTACCGTCGCCTAGCGGGATTTCGCCCTAACCAGGACAAGCTCTAGACCGGTCCCCCGGAATATGTGGTAGTGTAGTGCATGTTAGTGTAAGTGTGTGTTGTAAAGGGAGAGAATATGATAAGGAAGAGGAAGGAAAGATCGCGCGGGTCCGTGGCCCATTTGTTAGGGTACTGCTCCGGCATTCGCCTGGTGATGATCGGAGAAACCACGAAAAACTACCGATCGGAGCAGCCGGCCGCTAGAATTCTCCTCCAGACAGCGACTGAATTCGACCTAGCTGAGAAGCTAGTGACGAAAATCCTGCCGCCGTCAGGAGTCAAACCTAGGACCTTCCGGTCAGAGGCGCTGCAGTGACATCAGCTGATGCCCTGAGCTACCGTTCCCGGTTTCACATTCAATTTATAGTTGACACATCATGTCTGCCAGGAAACGAATCAAATTTACAACGCTACACTAGCGCTTTGCGTGGATCTAGTATATTATTACAATATCTTCTCAGTTTTACAATCAGTATAAGCCCGTTTCGCGTGTGTGGTATGTTCCTGTATAGGACACTTTTGTCGCAGAGCGAAAACAACAAAATTTTCCTTGTTACTATCGGACAATGTACCATTGGGAACACATCTGGTGCCCAAATGCGAACGTAAACGTACATTTTAAACAGAAACTTGCTCAAAACCAAGTGGTACTGTATCACCACTATATTCTCGCATTAGTTGTAACAGTTTCGATGTATTATAATGCAGTGGCATAGCGTGGGTATCAACCGCCCGTGGCGGAGGAAACGTTTTCCGCCCTCCTATTTACGTATTTGAATTCAAAAGACTAAAATATATAGTAATTCTAAAGAACTTTTCGTCAAGAACAATCAACATTTTGTATTGTACAGGTTACAAATAAAGTTGTGTATATTTGTTTCACAATATAATAACCACATCTGTTAGTGCTGGATTCGTAAACGAAAGTATTGTAGAATGTATCAAAATAATAACTAATAAATTTAAAAAATATAACGTACCTAATTGAAATGTTCTAATCTTTTTCTGATTTATTTATTTTAATAAATTAAAACTTGAACAATTTCGCAGAAAGTGAAACAAACAACTACATAAATAAAAAAGTTAATAAAATATTTAATGCCCAGGTAATGCGAGTATTAAATATTTTATTAATGTTTAATACTTATGCAAACGTATACGTACGTATGGCAATGTGGACGTACACGAACAAAACAATTTTTCAAGAATGTTCAATAAAACTGTCACTTCACGTACTTATGAGCACTAAATTCCCTGTTTGGATTGCGCACACGTATATAAGATTAAGTTAATGTGAATTAAACGACTGACTTTGACATCAATGATGCTTTATTTTAATTGCCAAGCATCACTCACGGTCTTCCCTGAAGGGACTTATCCGTACTGTAATTTAATTTGTATGTGTTATTACTAGACCTTGGAGTTTAGGACAAATGCCTATTTACTTGTAGCTCCTTTACGAGGTTGTGAAAATTAATTGTAATTGTTCGCAAATAATGAAAAAATCGATGTATTGAGAGCATCTAGTTGTGTCTAAAACGTCCTAAAAGGGGCGATTGATGCCTATTTTCATATTTTTTGCCTAAAACATATTTCCATTACTCATTTTTTTATCTAAATGAAATTGTGGCGTTGTTTTGACGTATTTGTTTATTTTAGCATAAAGCTGTTTTCGCCACATGGCGGCCATCTTCAGTGCTACAAATAATAATAATAATAATATTAATAATAATAATATATGTAATTAATCATGATAACATGAGACTTGGGGATAGGATTTTTGTTGTGGGAAAATATGTAATGGAGATTGTTTGGTGGATTGTATGTTACGTTTATGCCAAATTGTCTGAAATTTTTTTGGCAATTCTACACAAATTCCTACCATCATTTTTTTAAATTTGTTGTATCAAAACGCAAGTACTTTCCCTGATTTTTCGAATCGCCATTATTCACTGTCGACTATACACCGTCATCTCTCACCCAACGCACCGAACATAAGGAGCTCTGCAAGTCAATACAAAGAGGATCTTTCACGTTCATCTCCGACTAGCACTCACTTCTTACGCAACTGCAGCCATTGCCTGTGCAGCAGCGCAGTTGACAGGTTGCGACTAGTGCCGCGGCGCGTCGCCCACGCACCCCAGGCGACGGAAGACACAGGTCAGGGGAAAGTATTCTGTTTGAAAGGCGAATTTTACAAAACTGATCCAAGTCTTGAACCCGTAGAAAGTAAAACGGATCGTTTCAAGTTTTCTTCTCTTTGTGTATATTGTTCGGTTTGAATCTTGATTAAATACTGTGCTATTTAATTATGGAAGTGAATAACGTAATATGCTTGTAGTCACTCTCATAAATGTAGAAATATTTGATTTTTCTGAATCATAAAATTGCCTAAATTAATCTTTTTGTGATCAGTTTTAGATATCAGAAAAAAACAACTTTTAATGTCTAATGATTTTTAAATGCCTCTTTAATTCACTTTTGTATCTAGTAGTGCCTAATTTCATAATTTTTAACCTATTTTAGATGCCTAAATAATCACTTTTTGTATCTAAAATTCCGAGGTCCAGTTATTACACAATATTGAAAACTATTCTTTATATGATAGAAGTCATTCTCGCTGAATATTATTCATAAACCCTACAAGCCCAAAAGAAAGTACGAGGAATCACTACAAGCCAGAACAGACGGTGTTGCCAGTCGCTACAATGAGCAAGATGTCATTATTATTATTATTATTTTATTATTATTATTATTATTATTATTATTATTATTATTATTATTAATTTCATTCATTCATTCATTGAAAGAAGCGTCACAAAATAAGTAATGAAAGATTCCGTGCTCACTTCAATCGGTCCGAATCGTAGGTGCAACACAAACACGCCACTGTTATAATGCTACTTGAACATGTGAAAGTGCTTCCAACCCTCAAATGTTTGCCTACGCTGGGATTCGAACATACTAGATTAAGTAAGTAGTGAGCATATCTACTATACTAAATATCTCAGGCCGAATATCAACCTTCGAGATGCTATGAAAAGGAAGTTGAAAAGATGCAACTTTCATTTAAACATTTTTGTACGGATTTAATTAAAATAAGCACATTAAACTTTTGTTGACTAATTTTTTGTTATTTTTATTTAAAATAGTTTTAAAATCATTAATGTAAACTTTAAAGTGGGAATTTTATATAAAATAACTAGATAGTTGCTTCAAGAAAAAAAGAATCTTGCTTGTATATTTATTGGTTTAGGCGATATGACCCTTCAAACATACCTCAAAATCGTACGACCAGTGGCGGAAAAAGATTGGACAGAGGCTACGACCTGTATGCCCCTTTGCACTGCAGCATCTCAATAGTTTCTGTTTATTAGTGTGCTATAAAATAAAATAAGAGGGGTAGGCAAAGATGTATCCTACCTTATACATCCAATGCGCTGTCTTGGGGCAATCTCGCTTACAGATTATTTCCATGTAGAAGAAGAGAGCCTTCGGGCTGGCTTCGACGAGGCGGAGCACGCCGCCAACAGCGATGGGCATTGCAGGCGGCACCACCAGAGCCAGCACCAACGGCGCGAACGCCCACGCGCGCTGTGGCCGGAGCACCATCGTGCGGCATTCGGCAAGGAGAACAAGCACGTTGGTGAAGCACAAGTAATGCGATGTCACACGATGCCCTACGAAGCGGTGACTGGCGACGTAATTCCAGATGAGAAGTGCTGACGGCGTGATGTCTCAATGCAATGCGATGAGTCACTGCACGATTTGGTGGTAGTTGATCCGCACCAATTTGATGTGATATCAGGCCTCACGGCATTAAACGTCGCAATGTTAAGTCCTGATGTGACGCGAGGAGAGACGATGTATTTCGAAGGGGATTGTGATGCGATGTTGTATTAGGCGGGAAGCGATGCGACGCGATGCGACGCGATGCGACGCGATGCGATGCGATGCGACGCGTTTTGATGCGCGTTGACGAGTCAGCGTCCTGCTTCCCAACCTCACAAATCGACGTCACACCAAGTGTTTTTTATCTACATTACTTCCCGTAGCATAAACAGATTAACTCAATTCCATGTGAGCTGCAGCGCTTCCTTCCTTGAAAAAATGTTTTATTTGCTTTTGTCACATTTGATAGAATGTGAAAATGAAATAAAAAGCAAAGACGACAATAGCTTTTCAAAGTTCTTTCCTCTTTCCTTGTTTCATTGTAATGTTACGGGGAAAAAAATTATTTTATTTTATCTGTGGAGTACGTCAGTGTTAGTCCGGCAAGATCCACGTTTTCAAACATTGTTCACTTCTTTCAATTGCGAGAGCAGGGTTAATCCAAAATGGGACATCATCTATCTATATATTTAAAAAAAATAAGGTATTCTGCCATGGCTTCGTTTAGTGCCTTTACTCAACCGATTGTAGTATTTTTTCCTTTATATAAAAGAATGTGATCTCTAGATGTGTTATCAGATATTGTTTGTATTAATTCACCAACATTTACGGTGTAAATTAATTAATTAAATAATTCTTCAATAGTACGCTTATCAATAGTCAACTGTTTTCTTCCAAAGGGTGGCTTTTTAAAATTGATATGTATGAGTCGGTAATTGTGAGTTCCCGCTGCTTCATGGTGGTGCTGCTTGATGGTTTGTTTTGATTGTTGAGATTTGTTCACTATACGTCAAGGTTTTGTTTCAGTGTAATAATTGCGTTGTGGCGTCGACAGTTTGCATGTATTTCCTTTTGTGGTGTACTTTGTAAGGAACATTCGGACAGTGGGTTTTGTTCGGTGAAGTAGTGAAGTTGTTCACAGGTTTTGTGGAATTCCGAATCGTTGCTCACGGGCCCCAAAAGACGCAAACGTAGTACATTGACTGGGAGCAGTGAAAGAGAAAGTCAGCGTATGTATCGTGATAGTGAGGTCATTTCGTTTTCTGTTGGGTTATTGTCCATGAAATGTCAGTTTTGTTCTACTTCGTACTTCCCATGTGAGAGAAATTCTGTAAACGAGTTTACTCTGTGTTGCTTAAATGGGAAAATAAGTTTACCTTCAAGCAATATGCCAGAAGAAATCAGTTGTTTATAGGAGATGATGACAAATCAAAAAACTATAAAAATAATATCCGTCAGTATAATAGTGCTCTTTCTTTTGTGTCATTTGGTGCCGATATTGCATTACCACCTGGTCATGGGCCATACGTGTTCAAACTTTTGAGAACTCCACATCACAGAATATCTTCGTTATACCCTGAAGATTCAAACAATGCAATATATTGTGAACATTAGTCTGGCCACAGTATTTTACATTTATCTCAGATCACACCGTCAAATTTTGACGGGTTCTCACTAGTTTCTAATTAATTTACACGTGGTTTCAGACTTAAAAACTATTACTTGCGTGTTGTGAACAAAATAGAATATCTTTAATAGTGGTGCATGGAAAATCGACAAGTGTCAATTGACTACGATTAAAAAGTATTAAATAAAACTAAAAAGATGAAATTATATTTAAAGTAGTATTTTACGATGATATTCAAGAGGTATCGTCACAAATCAATAGTTTAAAAACCCATTTACTGCAGGGACTCATTTACGACGGCCTAAAAATTATTTCAATGGACTACAAAAATACCACTTCTTGTCTGTACTTTTGTAGGTAATATGTACTTGTAAATTATCCTGTCCAGTAATGTTATGTAAATACAATGTAAATGTTAATTTTCATAAACATTGAATGCGAGAAAAAAATAGAAGAAAAAATGTCATTTTGATTGATAATATTGCTTTTTATTTATTAGTAAAAGAAATAGAAACTGTGACGTGTGAGGGAGAAGTAAATGTGCTCACGTTTGATTCTGAGTTCTTCCTGCCGTAATTATAAATTGCCGTAGTTCCCCTCCTACTCACTTCTCTCGTCTCAGCGCCGCGATCCCTTAGTGAATGACGTCACATACCCGGAAGGTGGCGGCGACTATTCTTCGCCACTGCCATGTCTTCTAAAAAATTGCTATTCTGCGTCAAATTTCGAATAACGTGCAAAAATTTTTATTTTACCTTGTATTAAATTTGAAATAACAAGTAACTATTTTTCGTGTGGTACAATATTTTTTCTGGGGGCTGGTGGTGGGAGGAGAGTGAATAAGTTCGAGAAGGGTATATGAGAATTATAACTAAATTTATGTTTGCTCCTATAAATCTGTATCATTGGAAAGGTCATTTTTAGCTTTCAAAATGGTTTTACCAGATTAGGCACTAGCTTACTGTAGAAAATTTGGAGAAAATACTGATTACATACCTTACTAGTAATTCTCAAAGTGAATAAAATAATATGCTTATAGCCTCTCTCATAAATGTAAAAATACATGACTTTCTTTCGTAATAAAAAGTGCCTAATTTAATCATTTTGTGTGCAGTTTCAGATGCCAAAAACATAATATTTTGTGTCTAATGTTTTTTCTGGCTTTGTTTAGCTATTTTGTAACCTATTTTAAGTGCCAAAAACTTTTTATGCCTAATAGTGCTTAATTTCGTAATATTGTTACATATTTTAGGTGCCTAAATCATCACTTTTTTGTGCCTAAAACTCCGAGGTCTAATCATTATCTATGCAAATGTTCCAAACATTCCCCAACACTAGTTTTTTTCATTACTTGGGTACGTTTTATGATTTGTTCGTGAGAATGCATAGTTCGAAACGTTTTGGCCAACGTCGAGCTCGAAGAATCCGAGAATACACCTGAGAAGTCGTCGCACTAAGCTTAGGAACTTTATTCAAAGCCGTAAGAGACCTTAATGTTTGTACAGAGAAAAACGTTAATCATTTCATTAACGAGCTCATTAGAATTTGTATAAATGTTAGATTAATATTATATTTTTAGTTTTTGAGAAAAAAAGCTGATAATTTATAATAGTTGCCCAATTAATAATTGGTTTTAATCAATAGAACTTCCAGGAATCGTTTATGAATTACGTCCATGCAACAGATAAGGAGTAAAATGTATGTCAAAACCCATGGTTAAAATTGAAAGTGAAATTAATAAAATAATATTTAAAATTGAGAGACTTTGAGCGTAGCAGGGCAACGGATGAAACCACAATATTGATAATAGCAGAGGAAGTAATTTATTTCATTACATTCTTGGCTGTCCGGGTGACGCCGCGTTAAGTTATCTGGTGCCGACGTTTCGATCAACATGTCGTGATCTTCATCAGGGCTCGTAATGAAGCCCTGATAAAGATCACGACATGATGATCGAAACGTCGGCACTAGATAACTTAACGCGGCGTCTCCCGGACAGCCAAGAATGTAATATTGACTCTGGCCGCGGAAGCCTACGACTTCATTAAATTTATTTCATAATATTGTGTAATTGTATCGAGATTTAGTAATATTAGAAATATGGTGTAAAAGTAGGAAGGATACTTCTCAAATGGCCAGTCCAACGCCAGCTCAGAAATGGTGCATTTCCTCAATACATACAATTAAAATGGAAGAAATGAGTTGTTGCATATATTGATGAAATATATTTCGGTAGAGGTAGTAAGAGCGAATCTCTTCCAGCCTTTTTTTTCCTTCTTTTCCTGAACCTGCATTATCTAATCGGCTTGACAGCTTCGCAGAAAACAATGTTTTTACCTCTGCTGTTGGTTGGTATCAGATGCTTCACAAAGAAAGGATAATATGTTCACAAAGCAATGGTATTCATTCATTAAAGTTCTAAATCGTTAGGCACGTGGGCAAATGTCAATCACTTGGTTTCACTCGTCATAAATAGAAACATCTGTCGTAAACGTGCAAGTAATCATGTTCATGATATATTGCTAAGCCCGAATACATAATTTACATGCACTTTTAATTCATAAATTACATTATGAGATATATTTCACATCTTAAATTATGCTTTGTTTTGTATCTAAACAAGAATATTCTGAAAACGTGTATTTCCATGAATCTCTAATATTGTGACGATTTCATTAGAAGCATTCCAACAATGAGTCGATTTTGTGGTTTATTGAGGTGTGTGCTTCTCAGTATGCCTTGAGGTTAACTAATGTTAAGAGGATTTTGAATGTCAGAGCGTGAACGAAAAGAGTATAAATGCTTTTCTAATGTCTGGTCCATCGTATCTTTCTCAATCTAAGCGAAGATTAATTAGCATCAAGTCAACTTCCTCTGAAGGCACAAAGCTACTGCCTTCACAGAGGCATTGCGTTACTTCAGCCTGTAAAATGATTAAAAATATTTAAATGTAATTTGATAAAAACAGCTTTAACCTAACTTCTAATTCTCAGCAGCTCTTTCAATGCCCCTAAATAACAACTCTCTCTCTCTCTCTCTCTCTCTTGAACTTTCAGAGGGCCCCATCAAATCTATCCTGACTTTTCCTTTCATCATCGAGAATGTTTCCAGAGCATATGCATTATATCAATGAACTAATCTTTTTAATGGACATTAACCCTAACAAAAGCCTAGTGTGGCAGACTACTTTGGGTAAAAATAAAGAAAATCTCTTTTTACAATGAAACACTAAATTTAATGGATTAAACACGTGTGATGTGGAGTTACAAAAACTTTTTAAAGGGTTTTATAGATACACCGAAATGATTAGGTTCTCACAGCAGACAGTTGCTTGGTGCTGTCCACACGTGGCTTTCGAAAAGCGTCCGCAGAAGTATCTGGTCCCGCGACCTTTGTTATGATCGCAATCGTCTCATTAGGATTGCTAAATAGAACAAAACTGAAATGCTAGAAGACAAAGATTTTGTATTCGTTATTTACAATATTAGCCAATACAGAGCCAAAAATATCACTGACGTAACTACAAAGGCCTGATGGACGCGTTCTAAAATGGCGTATATAGGAAATAGGCACGCGCACTAATTAACGTGTATTTCACTGGCTAGTCACTCACTGAAGGTACCTAGAGTTTCAGAAACGGAGAGTGAGGGTAGGGCGTGGGGGAAGTTTTCGGCACCAGTTTGAAGTCTAGGGTTAAATGACCGTGCATGAGCAATGTAATCCAGTATTTGCGGATGGACAACAACTGGATCCGTGGATCTCATAATCGTCTAATTCATTAGGCCCCTTAAAAATTGGTCGCACCTCACGTGTTGCCGAAGTGGGTCACTCACGGATATGGGCGAGTTGCGCCGACCGAATGTCCTATCGTAACTGAAAGGCATGACGTCGCCCAAAGCTCTTGAATGGTAGTCTACCTGTCAAGCTGTGGAATAAAATAACGCCCATGCTCCGCATGTCAACTAAATGCATATACTTTTTCGCAAAAATAATTTCTGGGGCGAGCTGAGCTCTGGTACCTACAAAGTCTTCAGTGAGGAATCGTAGTTTTCATCTTTTGCTAGATCGAAATCTGTCACATTGATTAGAGTATTCGGACTGTGTTGTTGTAACGAATGTTTTCTGGTTTTAAATCGCGGTGGCAAATATCATTTACGTGCAGGTATTCCAAAGCCAGGACCAACTGAAAAATGTAAGTTTTGTCTCGTTTCCCGACAAAAAATGTTGCTCATTTACAAACTGTACGAGGTTACTACGTGGCATAAATTCCATTAGAAGAAGACAGTGTTGGTCCAAGTGTTCGATGCAGAAACTCTCAACGACGGAAGGATGTTTCAGGTACCTGAGGATTCTTGCTTCTCTCTCGGCGGAGACGTTTTTTGCTCTTCGGATCGACGATCTTTACGGCCTTCCAGCGATAGTTGTTTTTTTCCTCGAACAGAATGTACACATTCTCGAATCCTCCTCTACGCAGTCAATGCCCCACAAGAAACTCTTCCAGTAACTCTCGTGGTGCTCTGAATTCGTCACTCCCCTACCGACTTTCGAACGCATACGTCGCCCCCTCCTCATCGACGGCGACAAGCGCTCCGTGGCGCAGATCCTCCGATACTTTCTCGTTGATTCGCTCGACATGAGAATCGGATTGCAATTTTAAAGTGTTGTTTGACGTGTCTTTGCGCACTGAGAGAAGAGTTTGTGGCGGTGCGTCCGAAGGAAAGCAAATAGGGCTGCGTCGACCTGCAGTGTGTTGTCATCGTATGTGCCTACCGTGGTCCAAGTGTGCTGGAACTCTAGAGGTGGCGGGCCGTCTCTTAGGGTCGTGTTTATGAAGCTCTGCCAGCAGAGCTCTTATGGGCCTGATATCTGGGGGCTTGCTTGGAGGACCAGGCGCGTCTGGAATTGGCTGTGAGCCGTTTATAAATCGCAAAACCGAACACTGTCAGCCTGCTATGCCTGGCAGGCCCCTGGCAGGGGTTTATAAATATTGTAATGGCAACAGGTATTTCCATGCAGCGTCCGTCGCGTTTTCGGGGTGAACTATCACACGCGAAGAGGTAGCCAATCATGTGAGCCTATCAACTGAGCGATACCCTGGTACGTACGTCAATAAAAAGTAAATGTGTGTTTTTGGTAAGGTAACAGACACTAAGTTTGATTTTGATACATTGAGGATGATTCACAGCTGATAAAGGATATAATTCTGGTTGAAAGTGAACCTGGTTTTAAATTCATGACCAATAAAGACCAAGGTTGAGCTAGGCGATATCAATATGATCGGGTACCAAGCACTTCTTTTACTGCTTGATAAAAGGAATGAATAACATAATATGAGCCCTGTAGTTTGTAGAATACCGCCTTCAGCCAGAGGACAAGATCTCTACCCATCCTTTAATCCCTCTCCGTCCGATAACTGAAAAAGATATTTCCATTTTCCTCGAAGATGAAAATTTGCCTTTTTTCCTTTTTTCGACTTTGAAACTGAATAGATTTCAAATTTCCATGTTTTGAAACCGTTGAGCCGTGTTATCAGAGAAGTTGACTTCGAAAAGCGAGAAACTTCAAAAGCGCCTCCGCACGTAGGCTGCAGTAGCTCGAAATATTTATAGAAATGCTATTAGTTCAATGTCAAAGACCTTTGGATGCACTTTTATCGCGGAATGCAGATAAGATCGCTTCGTTCGCCGTTTATTTTCACGGAGAGATGTGATAACGACGCCCAAGGTCGCCAGCCTCTCTCCAACAGCAGTTGCATTGTGGGTTGAATCAGAGCAGGAGCTATAATGATTAATCAGGGCGTATGTTGCAATCTGTGGTTTGGTGCAAGAATGGCCAATGCCATTTTTCGAAAGCCAGATAAATGACAAAACAATCGTAGGCAAATGTAAATCAATGTGAAATAAGGAAATAGGATTGACTTTGCCTCTCTCTCTCTGTTCTCTGCAGTATAAAGACAAAATAATCGTAAACAATCGTAGAATGTGAAATTGGGAGATAGGATTGGTTTTAATTTTTCTTACTATATCTCAGTTTTCGAGAAAACCTTTCTCATTTGCTTCAAAAGTAATATTGAAAAAAAAGTTATTGTTTTTAATGATTTCATTTTAAGACAATATAAGTTCTTTTGTCCATTTTATATTAATGATAGTTTTGATTGTTGCAAAAGCTAATTTTACTTATTTATTCTATTTGAATTATTTATAAACTTTATTAACTCAATTTTAAAATGTATTATTTATTCATTCATTCATTCATTCATTCATTCATTCATTTTCTAGTTGTCCTGTTTCTTCGACTCAGACTTCCTTGAAAGCATACGCGGGTCTGGGGACCTAAATAGAGCAGGCGCACCTCGCGGGCGGTACCCTAATTGCGCCTGCGATTTGACTCTCCCTCTCCCTCTCTCTCTCTACCTCCCCTCTCTCTCTCTCTCTTTCTCCGTCAGACGTCGGTCTCAGTTAACTACATCCGAACTGTCTGGTTGGGAGAAAGTTACGGTGGGATGTTGTCGGAAGGATTTAATTTTGCCGGGCGTCCGCCAGGGTTCTTTTACATGACACAAGTGTAACATGGCTACTGTGGATTTTCTGCCCTTCGAAAATCCAGGCAACTCGGCTGGGATAGAACCCGCGCATTGGGGATTTTATTCTCATGACTTTCCATTACATGATGTTTCAAAGATTTTATTCTTTCCTCTTTAATACCGCGGTTTTCTACCCACAACCCCATCTCTCTTTTGTCCTTAAACTTCTCCTTCCTCTTAAATATTTGTCTCATACCTTTCTCATCCTTTATCATTATTACATCATGTCCGTAAACCAAAGATCAAAATTTTCTTTTGTTCACAATCATGCCTCCTTCCCGTTCTTTCTATAAACATTTTGCCATTTCTTCAATTGGAACGATAACATGTATGTATTCTTTAATATATATTGCATCGAACCCGGTCTCCCAAACCTACCTGTGCTTACCTGGGCTCGTGTGGCCGGCTAGCTCAGGAAGCATGTAGATTCTAGAAATATGGATGGTGGACGAATTTAGCTATGTGATTAATTAAATAAAGGTTATTTTGAACACGAGTGAACTTTAATGAAATAATTAAAACTTTAAAAGACAAACAATAAGGTCTGAGCTCAGGAATAACTGATATTCCTAATTTTACGCTAGATTTTACGCTACAAAGTTAGTACATTAGAGAAAACATAACGTTATGAGGAAGGCGCCAATGCGCGGCCAGCACTTCCTAGAGGTTGACTATAACCCTGGATAAAAGTTTTTTTTTTAAATAAACGTTGTGCCTGAAGGGCGTGATGGAGATTTTGCCGCAGCTCGACAAATCAGTGCAGTCACCGTTTACAATGCAGGTCCGCTGGGATGAACAACCTCCACAGGTCGCCGAACCTCACGCCAGACGGCGTGTCTCGGGGGTGCAGGGGAGTCCTTGTGTCCCGGCGGCGGCGGCGGCGGCGGCGGCGGCGGCGGCGGCGGCGGCGGCGGCGGCGCAGTGTGACCACGGCGACGGCCGCGAACACGATGACCACAGCGGTAGTGACGATGGTGGTGACGACAGCTCACAACTCAGGCGTCCGACAGCGCGATAATGATCGTCACGTAACTTGTGACGTGATACGCGGGCGTGATCGGCAGAGATAAAAAATTATACTCGATTACTCTCTAACACACAGTAATCATCTAATCGTTCGTTCCCTCGATAAGTAAGTAACCGGAGGAGCTACTCGTCCGCAATTCAAGGTAGCGGGACACTGCCCTTCTCCCGCCCTTCTGCCCTGCGTGCTCAGCGCACGTCAGCGCTCTTCCTCCGCCCTTCTACTCCTTTCTGTTCACCCTTCTGTATCGCGTAGATTAAATTAAATTTAATATCATGTACTGTACATGATAATTACTTTCATGTACTTTTACATTAAAAGTAATGCAGAAAAATCTGACAGTGTGCTATGTGGTTCTTCAGTACTTATTATTACTATTTGATATTTATTTTCTAAATAAATTGTCCCTACATAAACATATTTTGCTAAGTGACAGGAATATGTTTGAATAGAGTATTCTTTCCTTGTTTTTGTTGTGTGTTGTCTTATCAAATCATTCAGTTATTTATTGTTTTTTGGCAATAATGTGAAATAAATTAACAAGTCTCTATAAATTAACAATTCTCGCTTACGGACGGACAGTGCTTTTAATAGGCAAAAGGCAAATACTTGTCTGTTAAACCTTCTAATCTGGACGTAGAAAGTTCATATTACTCTTAAGCAAAAAAGATTACAAAATCAAGATATATTTTATTCAGTTTTTTAAATTTTACTCTCAATTGAGAATTTGAAATCGGACCAACTTATTATTACATTTTATTTATCATTTCTTTGACTTAAGGTAACGCCTAGGTGCCCTCTTTGGGGAGTAAAATCCTCCTGGTAAAGACATGTCAAGTTGTGATCCACGCATGGCATCTACTGGTTCCATTTTCGGCGAACACTAGTTTCGAAAATTGCCAAAAATTAAAATTGCAAAAGAGGAAAATCGATATTGATTTGTTAAATGAAATAAATTTGAAAATAATTATATAAATAGGGTCTTGTGAAGGTTTTTTGCAAAAACGGAGTTTTTGCGCTTCAAGTTAATGCAATTATTCTTTAATCATTATTACAATAAGTTCCAATTTTTCGAAGCAAGTAAAGGGCGATTAAAAATGGCGCTGGTCTCTTTCCATTGAATTCTCAAAATTTTCGAAAATTGCATAAGTTAGAACTAATACGAGAAATCAGTAGGTTTTTAAGCGTCGGGAAGGTTGGTTTTAGCTGTCCGGCTTGTGGTGTAGGGGTAATATTAGATAGATAGATAGATAGATAGATAGATAGATAGATAGATAGATAGATAGATAGATAGATAGATAGATAGATAGATAGATAGATAGAAATTTATTCTACAATTGGGCAGATGATGCCCGGTGGCAGAATGCAAAATAACAATTACAAATAACATAATAATATATAAAAAATAAATATAAACAAACAAATTGACTTTGTCATTTCCTATATATGCAGATGGCATTTAAATTCCTATACTGAACATTAAAATGCCTATACACTAACATATAAATGAATAAATGAATATTCTTCGTATGTTAAGTTGAACCTGAATTTGAATCTGAGCCCGGAGAAAATGCTTTCCTGGTTCAATACTGTTTTGCAGGTTCATGTAATTGTATAATACTACCTATCCGTTGTAAATTATGCGAGAAAGTATGTGAGTTGTAGCTCGAATAGTTTTAATTTTTTTGTAGTCTTCGTTTCAAGGTATTGTGAATAAATTGATTCATGAAACAATGTAAATATGGAAGTTTAACTTTAATTTAACAGATTCAAGAGGAAAAATACAATTTATAATCTTTAAGAATGGTAACACATATTATCACAAATTTAAACATATGAAAAGCGAAAGGATAATGCTTCAAATCAATGTGCATGATGGACAATACCTTCTAAAAAAACCTCGGTTCGAAACGAAGCTGTCTGTGTTCTCTTGAAACTCTTTGAAAACCTGTCTGGGCGAATGCGAAAGCGTTGAAGAATTAGATGTAAAACCCAGGAAGGCGCCATTCCACGAGGAACGTCGCGGCTGCGTAATCACGAACACGCCGCTCGGGAAGTCCTCTTCGGAGTGACGCCTTGACTGTGAAATCCAGGAAGTTGAAGTGGCTGCTGACTGACTCGTTATACGGCGCGGACATGTAAACTCTGTGTCTCTGTCGGGGTAATCTGGTTTGGGGATGGTCACTTCAATATCTTGGAGTGGCAGTGATATCGACTTTGATGAAGTGTCGACGGAAACACTTGAGCGGCGAGGCTGCGTGCACTGGAGTTCCGTGACGGAGTAATCTGGGTCTGGAATGGATATTTCAGGCTGGTCTGACTGAGTTGGAGGCATCGAAGGCGATGGAGCAACGGTGGAGACGCTGGAGGGAGAGCGCTCCTTTTCAGACTCGTCATCGTCATCGTCATCGTCATCGTCATCGTCATCGTCATCGTCATCGTCAGAGTAATCTGGCATCGGGATGACCACTTCAAAATCCTAATGCCGATGTGATCTTATGGGCTCGTGAGTATCATTGGAAATACTCGGCATGCGTCTCAGCTGGTTCCCCTCAAGCCCCATGAGTCCGTATGCATTTTCACGCATTTCGGGATCACTAAGCCACGGGTGATTAATCACTTCAGTTACAGAAAGGCGATCAGCGGCTTTCTTTTTCAGCATTTTCATCACCAAGTTTCGAGCCTGAAAAGAGACTCCGCTCCAACGCACACGATCGAATTTGATCCGGTGTCCACGTCGCCTGATTTCATTCATGTTCTTGAATGGACGATAACCTGATAAGCTGTAGAATAAAATAACACCCATACTCCACACGTCCACCAACTGCGTATAGGTATCGTCATTAATGATTTCTGGGGCGAGATACTTTTTAGAACCCGCAAGGGTTTTCATAGTGGAGTCATCGCTTTCGGTCTTAGATAAACCGAAGTCCGTCAACTTGATGAGAGAGTTTGGGTCACGTCGCTGCAACAGAATGTTGCCTGGCTTTAAATCACGATGACAGATGGTGTGTGCGTGGAGATATTCCACGGCAAGGGTAATCTGAAAGAATATAAGTTTAGTTTGTTGCTCCGTTAGAAGACGCTTGTTGTTTACAAATTGGCTGAGGTCCCCTCCGCCCATATACTCCATAACAATAAACTGTTCTTCCTCCAGCTCACAGATGCTGAATGATTTGATGACACACGGATGGTTCAGTGTCGTCAATATTCTTGATTCCCGTCTAGCATATCGGAGTTCCGTCTCGCTCCTCGGATGCACTATCTTCATGGCATTCGGACGATAATTATGTTTTTTCTGAAACACTATGTACACTGTACCGAATCCTCCTTTGCCCAGGCAGTGCCCCACCAAGTATTCTTCCAGGATATTCCTTGGTGCTCTGAAGGAATCGCTGTCCTTCCTGTTGACGTACACGTATGTGGGCACCTCTGTCTGGAAGGCGATGCGAGCCCCGTGCTGCAGCGTGTGCCGGCGCCCGCGTGGCAGTTGCTGGTCGTCCACCCGCACGGCGTCTGCCTCGGAGCGCAGCGCCGCGTGGCCGGAGGAAGCGTCGCGACGCAGCGAGAAGAGGAGCTGCGGCGGCGCGTCTGCGGGCAGCCCTGAGGCGGCGGCGTCGACGCGCAGCGGCAGGAAGGGGCGGTGCCCACCGTCGCAGCGTCCTGCCTCAGCTCCAGCGGCGGCAGGCCGTCCCGCAGCGGCAGCAGGTAGCCCCAGGGCTCCCCGTCGGACATGGCGCGCCCGGGCAGTCGCTGCTTTCCGTCCAGAGCTCAGGATAAGACTGAGAAATGCTGTTATCTGATACTCACGAACAAAGCAGAGATGTCAGTTATGATTAAGTGGCAATCAGGGAGAGATAATTTTCTAACATATTTCTTAATATAATTTGATCAGAAAAATATTAAAATTGTCAAGATAATCTTCGTTTACTTTCCGGTCTTCTAAAATGTTTCGACATCTCACTTGCTTAGAGGAAGAATGTAACCAGGTGAAAAACAGTTGTTTAAGAACATTCTCTCTGCTGTGCAGGGTAAGACAATTGATTTTCTCTACAGTTGTGCACAATAACTTCAAGACTTGATGCTAGACGCCAAGTAAACGATGTTGCAAATGATTGAATAATTTTTCTTGAGACCGACTTCAGATCGGCAGTTTACATATTTTCTTCTGATGAAATCCTAGAAGAAACCGAAGAGAGAAGGGATAAGGATTGTCTATCCTTACCCATTTCCAACCGTATGCGGGACTGTTAAATCTCACTTCAGTCCCACTAATACCCATCCCAATGGACTAGAGACTCCGGAAGTACTCCGGTTCTCATTATGTCCACGTCCACATTTGCTTATGCTGATGAGAATGCCGCTGATTAATTAAATCAGCACCTTCTTGGTCCTATTTTTCCATATGCTTGCACTTAGTCAGTAAACTTTAAAACGGTACAGTAAACTATGAAACGAACAAACAATATACAGGAACTGATCTAGAATAACTCATTTAAAATCGATCGCTCTCTCATAGCTTTTACCAGTTGCCTGTGATACACTGAATATTTTATTTTTTAAAGAATTTAGTACTACCACATCGTGTCGCTGATTCCTGATACTTGTTGTCAAGGATCATGTCTACATTTGGTTTCGGATTAAGGAAATAACGACTTAAATCCAAACGAGATAATTTCTTTTAGAGTGTATCTCTTTCTTTGCAGCTTTGTAGATTAAATAAGGTTTTCCAAGGAAAATCATTTCACAATCACAGACGTCATAATAAAGTAGGTGCGGATAAGAGATTTTTATGATATGCATGTGATTTGTCAGGTCATTCCGTGATATTCAAGATTTATCTTGCGAAATTCTGAGAAAAATTGTTATTATTTGTTCCTGTTAAGTTCGTTAACAACAGAATGTGATATACCCCCTACTCACCTATTTCAAATGTAAATAATATTACTTTATTTATTTAAAAGACAAATATCTTAGGTTTTACCTGCCCTGGCTTCCTCTGTATTACGATTATAATTTACCAAGGAGATACATGCAAAATGTATCATTGTAAGGGAATTTTCGAAAATTCAGAGTGTTCAACGAAAAATAGTCCTGCACCATTTTCCTATGTTCTATTCGAAGAAAGAAAACAAACAAACTAGTGGTGCTGCAACAGCACATACTATCTCGCATATGTCTAACATTTCGCATTATTTCCAGCACATCATATAGGTTAGCAAGGAGAATTTCACATATAAATTGAACATTCAGAACTAAAGACCATCCAATATATCGCATTGGAAATGTATTGGTAACGAAGATATCATTACTTTTATGCACATGAGTTTATATACAGTCTTCCCGACTTTAATAAATTTTAATACACCACTAGATAATATTGTAACACAAATTAAGGAAATAAAATCGCCGTATCCTATTTTTCCCATCATATCACTGCTCTCCAATTAACTTCTCAAATATTCATCGCTGCATTGTTGGTTAATGTACATTGGCAATATAAAATTAAAGTAATACAATTTCGTACAAAATTATTATACTGATTTTTTTCAATTTTTCTTTCATATTAAATTAAAGTTGTATTTTTTTAGACAGAAAACGTCATTGGGTTACTTTCAATTAAGGTTTGCGTGGTATTTGCTTGAAAGCAAATATGTCAATATATTGAGAATACAAATTGTAGAATAGAGTAATAATCAAATATTGGGATTTTCAATAGTAAATTAAAATTAAAATAAAGCTATTTTCATATCCTTTTGATATATGCCTGTTATACCAGGATTTTTCTCGTGACCCGAAGTAGGTGGGTACCTGAATATATTTCATGACTTTCAGACAGAAATTTTGCGAAAATTATTTTTTTTAAGCCTGACATTTTTGATGAGCTAATTTTTTAGAACAGATTTTAAGACACAATCGCTATCTTTTATTTTGTAGTTCACAAATGTCAGGTTTTTGCAATTTTTGAAAATGCAAATAAATTTCGACGAAAATGAGACTTGCGCCATTCTTTAAGTGTCCCTTCATCTGTAGAAAAAATTTCAAGACAAATTTGAAATAGTTTTTGTGAAAATATTATTTTTAGAAACTGCATTAATTCCCAAGCTCAAATTATGCAAAAATTATTCCTTTTTCAAAAAATTGTACATGAGCTTTTTCAGAATTATTGTGATTTTTGAAAGAGGTGAATAGACCTTGTCTGAGGCAAAAATCTTTATCTTCAATTTAGAAGTTTTGAAACGATTTCTTGCAATTTTCGAAAGAAAAAGAGACAACAGGAAATGGGATTAACTCCAAATTTTGTACCGTCCCGTATTACATGAGGAGAAAATTTAAATAAAAAATTTGAAATGTTATTTGAAAAAAAAATGATAATTTTTAATGCCTATATTTCGCGCAAAATTACACGAAAACTGCACACATTTTCGAAAAAAATGAACATAACCTTATTTCCAGATCTGCTTTTAAGGAACAGATTTCATAATGGGACATAAGATGACGAAAACAAGATTTTGGTGAGCGGAAATTATTTGAAAAGCAGTGTGGCTGAGTAGACTGCAGATTTAGTTCTTCTGTAACAGTTCTGTGAAATGAATCATGCTTACATCATCCTTAGAGCCCCTACTTCGTTACATGTGGGGTAGACTCAGTCTCCTCTTTCCTTGAACCAATCTCGGGCAACCTGGTATTGGTGTTTCCTGAGGTGCGTGTTGACCATTGAAGATAACACTTCATCATCAGTACACACTGAATCGAACCTCTGTTCTTTGACTACCACACGCACCTTATTTTTCTGTCCTTGGAGTTCTCAAGGCTACCTTCATCAGCTGAGTTGCGGCAAAAGACAGTCTTCTCAGAAATTTTGCCGTTTCATTGTACGCCAGTTGAACACCATGTAACGTTAGATCTGGATCTCTGTATCTTTTCCGTTTTCTACAGAAGTGGTCGCATTTGGTTTTAGCTGCTGCAAATGAGAATTTGCAGGTTTTGAAATTTACGTTTTATTGCTTTCTTTTAAATTGTAATAACGTTTTTTACTTAATTGATCGTCTAATGTGTTAAATAGTTTGATCTAAAATTACTGTAGGGCTAATGGTAAGAGCCAAGACAAGTGACGCAAGAAAAATGTAAAACATTTACTAAAATTAATTTAAAATTTTACAATTTAAAACCCTAATCATTGCTTACTAAGCAATACTGAAATTGTTCACAATCAGTAAAGATTCTTTTTGATAAACAATCCACCTTAATTCAAAAGTTCGTATGAAACCGAGAATAAATTACTTAAGATACCAGGGACTACATGATACTACATGTAAGTTCAGTATTATTTTTAATTTATTTTTATTACACAATTTTCTTATTTATTTTCCTCAGGTTGTGGCCGCTATACCTTTTCACTATTCTCTAAAAAGCCTACAGCGGGTCACTCAAGTAACCTAGTAGTATTACTTGACCTGTGACTTGTTATGACAATGTCACACCAAAAATTAGGAATGGTTTTATATGTCCTAACTGCCCTACAGGAGTGGGTTCGTCTTTTAACCTGCTTTTTGTAATAAAATAAACATAGGCAAGTTAATCTTTTAACTATGAACAGAGTTCTAGATATATTCTGTTGAATATTTGAATACAATTTTATCTAGTATTTACACATTGCGTTGAAAATTCTATCACGTGCTCTACCTTAAGCAATTACGTGATTACCTAACAACTGAAGTTGCGTTTTCACACTCGCATAAACACTTTACATAAAATTATATTACCCTTCACTTCACAAAAACACTAAAATACTTGTACACAAGACAATAATACATGGAAACACAAAATACTGAAAAAGAATCATATACCAAAATATTCTTCATATACACTCTCAAAGAAATTGTCACTTGAATAGTGGATGAAATATATACAAGAAGTTGTTTCACTTTCACGTAGATTATTACTTTATACAATTCAGCCAGCAACAAAATGTCGTTATGCAATGAACGTACAATTAATAACTCTTACTAATTATTGGTTTTGAACGATTTGAAAACGATTAAACAATAAATCGAAAAAACACACTAAAAGAACAAATATCGTTAATAAAAAAATGAAAAAAATAGGTTTTTATAATTCTTTACCTGCATTAGCTATCTGACTTCCTTTTACGACTGTAATATTGTAAAAGATTACGTTTAAATGATTTTAATTTAATTACTCGAGAATCTACGTCTAAGTGAGATGAAATCTATCTCTGTAGAATGATTCTCGCTTCTTTAAACAGATTTTAAGAGAATTTCTAGTGAAGCATGAAGACCCTTCCAAAGCTTCCGGTGCCCAGCGAGGGTCCAACCAAGTACTTATCCAGCACGCCCTGCGATGCTCTGAAGGACTCGCTATCTTCCCGATTAACGAAAATGTAATTTGCTGGGCCGAAACTAATCCTAGCTCCATTCTGTATAACCCTGAAGTCACCCTGCTGTAGTTGTTCTCCATTTAAATACACTTCGTCGAATTCAATACTCAGCACAGCACCGTCTGTGGATTGAGCAATCATGCAAACAACCTGAGCCGCCCCATCATCTGGCAATCGGAAGAAGGTGGCCTCCACTTTCAGGGTGCATCTGTCGTGTGTGCCTATCGTCGCGCTCCTCTGTCTCAGCTCTAGAGACGGCAGAGAGAGAGAGACAGAGAGAGACAGAGAGAGCAGGAGAGAGACAGAGAGAGAGAGAGAGAGCAGAGGAGAGAGACAGAGAGACAGAGAGACAGAGAGGAGACAGAAGACGAGAGAGAGAGAGAGGCAGAGAGAGAGCAGAGAGAGCAGAGAGAGAGAAGAGAGAGAGACAGAGAGAGACAGAGAGAGACAGAGAGCAGAGAGAGAGACAGAGAGAAGACAGAGAGAGAGAAGAAGACAGAAAGAGAGAGACAGAAGAGAGACAGAGAGGAGACACAACAGAGACAGACAGAGAGAGACAGAAGAAGACAGAGACGAGACAGAGAGAGAGACAGAGAGAGAGACAGAGACAGAGAGACAGAGAGAGAGACAGAAGAGACAGAGAGAGCAGAGAGACAGAGAGAGAGACAGAGAGAGGACAGAGAGAGAGACAGAGACAGAGAGACAGAGAGAGCAGAGAGAGGACAACAGAGAGACAGAGACAGAGAGACAGAGACAGAGAGACAGAGACAGAGAGACAGAGACAGAGAGACAGAGACAGAGAGACAGAGACAGAGAGAGCAGAGACAGAGAGAGAGAGAGAGACAGAGAGCAGAGAGAGAGACAGAGAGAGAGACAGAGAGAGAGACAGAGAGAGAGAGAGTCCTCTAGCGGAAATAGATGTCCCCAGGGAGGCATTTGGCCAGTCCGCGAAGCAACGAAATTCTGAACACCAGCGCGCCTTGAGACGCTCTCGCGCATTACTTCATCTTGCAGCCACGGGTCTTGCTATCATCCGCTTTCACTTTAAGCATACTTTTCAACAGTTGTTTCCCACTCGATGATGCACCAACCAACCTACTTGGGTCATATTTTTCTACATTTTCGCTTTGTATGATGTCCATAACGCTTTCGAAAGGAAGTGTACCAGTCAAAATGTAGAATAATAAGAGTATGATACCCATACTTTTCACATCTGACATTGTGTGCATTGCAGGCAGAAGTAACTCAAGTTCTTGGAATTGCCTAGACTCCTCTTATGACCCCGCTCCGTAAATTGAAGAATCCTTTACTGCATCAAAAGTAGTGATTTTAATGACTGTGATTTTAATGACTGTGTGTGAACGTCGGTGTTGTAATAGAACTTTCGAAGGTTTTAAGTTGCAAACACATACCTTATCTCGTGCAGATACAAGACGGCCAAAGCAATCTGATAGAAAATGAATTTGGCCTGACCTTCTAAAAGGGGACCCTCATCTTTTATAAACTGCTCTAGATCACCACCTACCATATATTCTGTAACCAGGAACTTTTGCTTGTTCATTTCAAAGATATCAAACACTTCGATGATACAGGGAAATTTTAAGTGCTTAATGATGTGTATGTGTATTTCCCTCCTCGGTTTGCAATCCTCATAACCTTTCGTTGATATTTCATTTTTTTATCGAAAAGTATACATACATTTCTAAATGAACCACTAATAAAAAATGGTACCACTAGATAGTCTGTAAGCACATTTCTCGGAGCATTGGATGAATCACTTTTTCTACGATTCACAAACACATATAAAGCTTATTTTGCCATAAAAGAGATGAAAGTTCCATGCTGCAGAATCTCTTTCCTGGATCGTGTTAATTTTTTACCATTTACAAACACAAAATCTATCTCGCAGCGTAGAACTGTTTCACTGTCTGTTCTGCCTCTGATTACCACAAATAGGTTCTGTGGGGCAGATGAAAGACCTTTTATGATGGAATTGCCGCGGAGTGGGCTGATGTGGTCGGATCTCACCATCGTACTACTCAGCCTCAGTGCCGGGGAACCTTCTTGCAAAGAAAGCAGGGAGCACCAAGGTTTCTGGTCTCTACCTGAACCACGCGAGTCAATGTAGTTCTGCAGACCTGGAAGAAGAGCAGCATTCGTACGCATCGTGTCATCATACAACCATGGATCATCTAGCACCTCGGTCACTGATATACGAAGTCTTGCCTGTGGGGTCAGCATACGCCAGCGTTTCACCAAATCTTTTGCGTTCTCGGTCACTTCATACCAGTGCTCTGGAATGTATTCCACTATATGCTTACGTCGAAGTTCTTGGTATACATCTTCAAATGGAACGGTGCCAGTCATGCTATAGAACCCATAGAACAGATGAAGAATTAGGTGATCTCATCTACTATTTATCACAATATGACTTCGAAATAATATACCATCCAGGTGAAAATAACTTAGAAGCAGACTGTTTGAGCAGAAATCCAGTACTAGAACCTTTAAAAAACTAACTTTTAAAGACAATCTGTATTACAAAAAAATGAGAAAAAAAGAAAAAAAAAAATTTTAAGAAGTTTATAGGAAAATACAAGCATTTTTGCCACATAGGGATGAAACAAATGCAAAGCAAAATACTACCTCATTATACATCAAAAAATATTTCAGAAAACAAAAAATGTTGTAAAAACTGTGAAGTGTGTATAAATGTCCTGCACGAAAACCGTTTGATGTAGTTTCCATTGACACGATTGGTGGATTCGGCGGTTCACGATCCTCCAAAAAATATGTACATCTTCTTGTAGATCACTTCACAAGATTTGCCTACATATTAACATCAAAAACACAAAACTCATCTGATTTCATCAAACTAACGGAAATGGCACTTAAAGATCATAATATCAAAATACTTCTGACTGATCAATACCCAGGCATAAACTCCAAAGATTTCAAATATTTTCTAGTAAAGAAGAATATCACTATGATTTTTACAGCGGTTAACGCACCATTCTCCAATGGTTTAGATGAAAGACTTAATCAAACCTTAGTGAATAAAATTAGATGTACAATAAATGAAGAAAAAAAGTATGCATGGACAAATATAGCACATAATTGTGTAAAAAAAATACAATGAAACTGTACACACAGTAACTGGATTCAGCCCAAAATACTTGCTAATAGGTGGAGATACCTCAATATTACCAAATGAACTGATACAAAATAAAAATGCTAATAATCTAGAGAATGATGGAACAATTGCCCTACAGAACAGTATTAAATACCATGAATACAACAAAAAATTATTTGACAAAAACAGGAAAGACTATGACTTCAATGCCGAAGACCTGGTATTCATCGAAAATGAGAACCGAATAAACCGAAAAAAAATGGATGAATTGAGAATGGACCCTACAAGATTCAGAAGAAAATATCAAAATCAATATGTGAAATTGACACAGGACACAAAAAATCAGAATCAAATTTATTTCACATCTCTAAACTCATTCCAAACCCTGCACCAGATGAAGAAAATACCGATAACACTTAGCTCTATCTTTATACAATTTCGCACCAAAAATTTTGTACCAAAACCTTTATTTTGGTGGGGAAGATGTAAGGGAGGTATCCCTAATCTAATTAAATTTGGCGCTTAAATCTAATGATGAGCGGATCGATAAGGCAGATCTCTAACGAGACGCACAAGTGGATGTTAGAAAGAGTAATTGATTCAGAGACGACACAATGTCGCAAAGATTATAAACTTGGTCAAGAAATTACAAAGTAAATAATAACATTGAATGTTGTTTCTTTGTTATTAGAGGTAGGATTAATAATTAGAATAAGTGATTATGATATACCTTTGTGTATGAAACAATAAAAAAACTTTGTTATTACAGAGCAACAATTCGTGTTATTACTTCTAACTAATAGAAGAACAGATACATTACATATATTTACCAGACTTTCGATTATTCACTCGTAGGTGGAGCATACCCATTAATAGATTTGTACTTTCAAAAATATTATGATTCGCTTGAGATAATAATGCAGATTAAAATTCAATGTTATATTATAAATACCGCGTGAAGAGATTTGTTATACGATGGACGGTGATAAAGAATAAAGTAATACACAAGTATCAATTCATGTAATGTATTATCATTGTCAGTAAATACAATTTATTACTCCAGTTTCGTATTGAATACAGACAGTATTTTGCAAAATAAATATATTTTCTATGATACCTGGAAGTAGTGCAGAGAAACGCAAAATATCTATTCTCTGTAATGTTATTAACACTTTTCTATTTGCAGTTGACGAACCCAGTTAGAAAGGCACCACAATGCAAACTCTCTTTCAATTATCTTGAGATATTATGTCACAAAATATTGAACTTGAGCAAATTTGTCCAAAGCCTTATTTGTGAAAGCAATGTACCATCAATTGTTCTTTGTACAAATACGATGATGCCCTGAATGAGTCATTGTGTTCCTGACTCACAAACACGAAAGTGGTTTTAACGAATCGAAACATTTGTACGTGTTCCGAAACTGACACTTCCACGGAGCAATTGTTCACCATTCAAGCATACACCGCTGAGTTTAATATCCAGAAAAACTTGTCACTCTCATTTGCATCATTTCCAGCAATTGCAGGTCATTCTGCTAATAACTTGGCCAAAGGCGGTAGGTTGCCTGTGAGGGAATGATAGATACCAGTTAGTGTCCAGACATCTTCACGCATCGCTTCATCTTGTAGCCACGGATCATCGATCACCTGCTTGACAGTCACGCGAGCATCCGGCTGCAGCAGAAGCAAACTGTTCACCAGAATTAGCGCCTGAGTATACAATCCAATCCATTCAATTTCTTCGCCCCATTTTATGACCGTTCGCGTTTCAGTATGTCAATAAAGGTTTCAACAGGATATGTACAATTTACAATGTAATATAATAATAAACCCATACTCCACATGTCTGATGACATTGTGATCGTTGGAGTAGAAAATAATTCAGGCGCTAGGTATTTACTAGTGCCAGGAAATGTCTTCACCTCTGAAAAATAACCTTCCTTTGCTATATCAAAAGTAGAGACTTTAATGAGAGTGTGAGGATGCCGGCGCTGCAACATAATGTTGGAAGGCTTCCAATTGCAGAGGCACACTTTCCTTTCGTGCAGATACTGCACGGCGAGAACCACTTGGAAGAAAATTAATTTTACATGTTTCTCTGAGAAGGGTCCTTTATCGTTTATTAATTGCTCTAGATTACCACCTTCCATGTATTCCATAATAACGTACATTTTCTTGTTCATTTCTAAGATATCTAAGATCTTTATTATACAAGGAAATTTTAACGTCAATATTATTTTGAAATCTTTAGTTGACTCAATATTCTTCAAGAATTTTCGTTGATCGTTCATTTCTTTATCGAAGAGTATAGCCGCATTTCCAAATTTTCCGCCATTGAGGAAGGGTACCACAAAATAGTTTTCCAGCACATCCGATGGAATATTGAAAGAATCACTTTCTTTAACATTGACAAATATGTAAATATCTTTCTTTCTCACGAAGGAGATGCGTGCTCCATGAGGCAAAATTTCTTCCTTCGATTGTGCTACCTTTTTATTATTTACAAAAACAAAGTCAGACTCGCTGCGTAGTACTGTTTCTTCGACCGATTTCCCTCTCAACACTGCAAATAGGTTCTGGGGGTCAGTATCAGATGAAAGCTGTAGTGTGGTGGGATCCAGTTGCGGTGTGTTGTTGAGACTCGTTCCTACCATCGTGCTGTTCATCCTCAACTCTAGAGTCGGTGGACCTTCACGCAGAGGAAGAAGGTAGCCCCACGGCGCCGGCCCTCTACCCAAATCACGCAAGTTAATGCACTTCTGCAGACCTGGAAGTCGAGCAGCCTGTTCGCGAATCGCGTCGTCTTGCAACCACGCATCTTGTAGCACCTCGGTGGCCGATACACGATCACTAGCCTGCGGTGTCAGCATTCGCTTCACTAAAGCTTGCCCCTCTTCTGACACTTCATACCAGAGTTCTGGGATGTATTTCACCACGTGCCCAAGCAGCAATCCTTGGTAAATATTCTTGAATGGAAAAGTGCCGTGAAGCTGTAGAATAAGATAATGCCCATGCTCCAAACGTCGACAGAGTTTGTGTACGATTTTTCTTCTCTAACAATTTCGGGCGCGAGATATTGTTTGGTACCTACCCAGGACGTCAGAGAGGAATCGTAGTTTTTAATTTTAGCTAATCCAAAATCTGTTACTTTAATGAGAGTATTTGGACTGCATTGTTGTAAGAGAATATTGGAAGGCTTTAAATCTCGATGGCATATGTCTTGACTGTGCATATATTCAACGGCAAGGGCCAACTGAAAGAATAAAAGTTTGATCTCATTCTCCAGTAGATGTCGGCGGTGGACATGTAGAAACTGCTCTAGGTCTCCACCTGCCATATATTCCATAAGAATAAAGTGCTGTTGGCCCAACTCTCCGATACTGAAAGTCTCGATGACGCAGGGATGTTTCAAGTTCAAAAGGATTCTTGATTCTCTTTTTACGTATTTTGATTCGTCTTGGCTTCTCGGCTCAACGACCTTCAATGCCCGTAGAAAATAACCCTGTTTTTTCTGGAAAACTGCGTACACATTACCGAAGCCCCCACCACCCAGGCAGTGCCCCACCAAGTATTCTTCCAGGATATTCCTTGGTGCTCTGAAGGAATCGCTGTCCCTCCTGTTGACGTACACGTATGTGGGCACCTGTGTCTGGAAGGCGATGCGAGCCCCGTGCTGCAGCGTGTGCCGGCGCCCGCGTGGCAGTTGCTGGTCGGAGGAGCTGCGGGGCCCGGGGGGGCTCGCCCGGGGGCAGGCCGGCCCGCAGCGGCAGCAGGTAGCCCCAGGGCTCCCCGTCGGACATGGCGCGCCCGGGCAGTCGCTGCTTTCCGTCCAGAGCTCAGGCCGAGACTGAAGATAGCGCTATCTCCAGCTCGAGAGCAGCGCACGTTCGAGGATTGTGATAAATTGATAACAATTTCGATATCATCAGCTCGTTCAATGTCTGTACGTCTCTGACCTGTGATCGAGCAATAAAGAGATTGGCTGGAATTTCAGAACACTAATAGAACTTGAATGTTCTATTGGATCCTTACATTATTCTTTGTAAGTGATGTCATAATTTCGTTATCGGCAAATTGTAATGCAGGACTAGTCTTTCTTGCGCATATCAAATTGAAATCAAATTCGGAATGCCCTCGAACAAGAAACTTACCAATCGTGAGAAGTGTGTCCACTTAAATTTGTGATTATAAAATTTTTACAATTATTCATATGTAAAATTTCAGAAAAAAATAACCCAAATTGCTTTTCAACACTCGGAGATCTTCTGTCCGTTATACCTTATTTCGCTTGAAAACTTAAGAGCGTTCGCTTTGATACATAGTTTACGTGACAACAGAATAATTATTTTGTCATTTACTTCTATACATACCGAGTCTTCATTTTATCTTGCAAGCCATGCCTGGAAACACATGCACTTTTTTAGGCAATTGGTCAACCCGAAAAATATCTTTCTCGTTTCGTGAACTCTCGGCAGATGCATGCCCTCTAATTTTGGGGTGGGAGAATGCGGTCATTTTAGTTGGAAGAAAGAGAAAACACTTATTCTGTCCTTGGAAAGTCATTCCTTCCCGTTTCATTCATGGTCATAGGGATGGACGTTTAAGAATCGCTTCGGAAATGGTGACGAAGGATCAACTATTATTTTTATTAATTATTTTCAATAATTAGTAATTGACTACTTATTTATTATTACCACTTACGGATATTTTATTTATATTTTTATATTTTATTAACATTTTCTTTAATTTCCATGTTTAATAATAATAATAATAATAATAATAATAATAATAATAATATTAATAATAATAATAGGCTCTTAAGTTTGGTGTAGTGATATGAAAGCGGATCGCAAAATCATCCTAAAACATTTTGACATAAACAGATATCTAAATATAGAATAACAGAAATATATATTCTAGCCGTATCTTTTTTGACCTAATTATGTAAACTATAATTACGTCATAATTATACCTTCGGCCCCCGCTGGATGTGTCAATCTGGCCGTACCTTACATCGGCCTATTTATATTCACACTGAATATCATAAATCAATATGTTTTCCCCTTTTACCGCTTTGCTATCATTAGTTATGTCGAAATGATGCAGTCATGATAAATTTTATTATGCAGGTCCGATAGGCCGAAAATCCAGGATCTCGGCAGTGCAATTTTGCGTATACGATTATTTATAATTTCCGATGTGGGATCTGAAAACCTTCTTGCTATACTCAGAAACAATGATTTTTTACTTTCAAAATAATAAATGCCTTTGTATTCTGTAAACATGTACATGTATACAGTATATTGCAGTTGATAAACAAAATCCAAATCTAAGAACAACATTCACAAAACATTATTCTTATTTCCTCATTGTTGTTTTGCATTTTATATTTTTATATTTCTCTCCCTGAATACATGCATGGCCATTGATTACTTTCAAAATATTAATTTTTTTCATGAAACTAAACAAGACTTGGTCTTCCTACATTATCTCAAATTTCACAGAATTCCCCGTTGTTTACTTTCCTGTTGCATCAGTGTAGCACCATCGTTGACTGTCTTTCCCGGTTCGTTTCATCTCCATCTTTCTGTTTAATCCACACAAAAATGTTCGTGTTTTAACGTGCACTCATATTTCCACATTTACATCCGAAATTCCTTGATAATTCTAGTCAAACATTCCTTTGTAATTCAGAACGCAATCATCCGCTTAGACCACTATAGCGTAAAAATGATAAGTCCCGACTTCATTTCAACAATAACGAAAAATCATTCTGTCTCGTCTCTGTATCCCACCATCACCGGATCTACGCGTCTGCCTGTTTGTTCATCCCGCGCGCCTGTCAACTGTGTTTTAAAATATTCCGCAAGTGGCACACAAATACGTTTCTTCCCGATTTTACTGCGCATCTCAGTCGATAACTCGAAATATTATCTAAAATATTTTTGGTCACTTGTGTTACACGTTTCATATACCTATTCCGTGGTTCTTGTGAAAACATTTTTTTAAAAATATTTTCATTCCCAGTACGAAAGTTTCTCATGTGCTCGTTAAATTACTTAAATCTGTCACAATACTGTTTATTTTCCCCGTTGTTTTTTATATGCACATTTCCTTATCTTACTGTTTACATGTTCACATATTGGTGTTTTGTCAAATGCTTAATATACGTTTATAGAATGTTTGTACAAGAAATTTGAGTCGAGTGGTGATAATTTTGACACGCCTCACAATCCACCTAAAATAAATATTAGAAACGGTACGTAAGTAGCATTGTTTATAATATCATTATAATTCAAAATATTTAATCGTAAGTAAAATAAATAAATAAAAGGAATTAAATAATAATAGAAATCCTGATAATATTATGACTAATGCACTAATACACACATTCCGCATGCACTTAATTTTGTGGAAAAAAATTTCAAGATATTACCATGTTTACTTGCATTCTCACGAGTTACATCAAAATGTTTACATTACATTTATCTGATTGTATGTAAGCCTCTGCACTCAAGTATTTCAATTATGAAAAAAACCAAATTGTGCTAGGGAAGTGACCTTCTCATCCTTTGACCAAATAACAATCACAGCACTGTAAGACTTATTATTCTGAATATTTAAAGTAGAATCTTACAAGTTTGTTGAAAATATACGACTGTTTTATTCTGTTATTATTGTTTTTTATGATTGTATAAAAATCAACGTCGAATTGTGAAAATTTTAACATCATATTAAATGAGTTACATCATACACTTATACAAAATATTTTTGTGAATATATATTTACCAGACTTTCGATTATTCGCTCGTAGGTGGAGCATGCTCATTATAAGATTTATACAATCAAAAATATTATGATTCGCTTGAGCTAATAATGCAGATTAAAATTCAATGTTATATTATAAATACCACGTAAAGAGATTTGTTATACGATGGACGGTGATAAAGAATAAAGTAATACACAAGTATCAATTCATTTAATGTATTATCATTGTCAGTAAATAAAATTTATTACTCCAGTTTTGTATTGACTACAGACAGTATTTTGCAACATAAATATATTTTCTATGATACCTGGAAGTAGTGCAGAGAAACGCAAAATATCTATTCACTGTAATGTTATTAACACTTTTCTACTTGCAGTTGACGAACCCAGTTAGAAAAGCACCACAATGCAAACTCTCTTTCAATTATCTTGAGATATTATGTCTCAAAATATTGAACTCGAGTAAATTTGTCCAAAGCCTTATTTGTCAAGGCAATGTACCATCAATTGTTCTTTGTACAAATATGATGATGCCCTGAATGAGTCATTGTGTTCCTGACTCACAAACACGAAAGTGGTTTTAACAAATCGAAACATTTGTACGTGTTCCAAAACTGACACTTCCCCAGAGCAATTGTTCACCATTCAAGCATACACCGCTGAGTTTAATATCTAGAAAACTTGTCACCTCATTTGTATAATTTCCAACAATTGCAGGTCATTCTGCTAATAACTTGGCCAAAGGCGGCAGGTTGCCTGTGAGGGAATGATAGATACCAGTTAGTGTCCAGACATCATCACGCATCGCTTCATCTTGTAGCCACGGATCATCGATCACCTGCTTGACAGTCACGCGAGCATTCGGCTGCAGCAGAAGCAAACTCTCCACCAGAATTAGCGCCTGAGGACACAATCCCATCCATTGAATTTCTTCGCCCCATTTTATGACCCGTTCGCGTTTCAGTATGTCAATAAAGGTTTCAGCAGGATATGTGCAATTCACAATGTAATATAATAATAAACCCATACTCCACATGTCTGATGACATTGTGATCGTTGGAGTAGAAAATAATTCAGGCGCTAGGTATTTACTAGAGCCAGGAAATGTCTTCACCTCAGAAAAAGAACCTTCCTTTGCTATATCAAAAGTAGAGACTTTAATGAGAGTGTGAGGATGCCGGCGCTGCAACATAATGTTGGAAGGCTTCCAATTGCAGAGGCACACTTTCCTTTCGTGCAGATACTGCACGGCGAGAACCACTTGGAAGAAAATTAATTTTACATGTTTCTCTGAGAAGGGTCCTTTATCGTTTATTAATTGCTCTAGATTACCACCTTCCATGTATTCCATAATAACGTACATTTTCTTATTCATTTCCAAGATATCTAAGATCGTTATTATACAAGGAAATTTTAACGTCAATATTATTTTGAAATCTTTAGTTGACTCAATATTCTTCATGAATTTTCGTTGATCGTTCATTTCTTTATCGAAGAGTGTAGCCGCATTTCCAAATTTTCCGCCATTGAGGAAGGGTACCACAAAATAGTTTTCCAGCACATCCGATGGAATATTGAAAGAATCACTTTCTTTAACATTGACAAATACGTAAATATCTTTCTTTCTCACGAAGGAGATGCGTGCTCCATGAGGCAAAATTTCTTCCTTCGATTGTGCTACCTTTTTATTATTTACAAAAACAAAGTCAGACTCGCTGCGTAGTACTGTTTCTTCGACCGATTTCCCTCTCAACACTGTAAATAGGTTCTGGGGGTCAGTACGAGATAAAAGCTCCAGTGTGGTGGGATCCAGTTGCGGTGTGTTATCGAGACTCGTTCCTACCATCGTGCTGTTCATCCTCAACTCTACAGTCGGTGGACCTTCACGCAGAGGAAGAAGGTAGCCCCACGGCGCCGGCCCTCTGCCCAAATCGCGCAAGTGAATGCACTTCTGCAGACCTGGAAGTCGAGCAGCCTGTTCGCGAATCGCGTCGTCTTGCAACCACGCATCTTGTAGCACCTCGGTGGCCGATACACGATCACTAGCCTGCGGTGTCAGCATTCGCTTCACTAAAGCTTGCCCCTCTTCTGACACTGCATACCAGAGTTCTGGGATGTATTTCACCACGTGCCCACGCAGCAATCCTTGGTAAATATTCTTGAATGGAAAAGTGCCCGTGAAGCTGTAGAATAAGATGATGCCCATGCTCCAAAGTCGACAGAATTTGTGTATGATTTTTCTTCTCTAACAATTTCGGGCGCGAGATATTGTTTGGTACCTACCCAGGACGTCAGAGAGGAATCGTAGTTTTTAATTTTAGCGAATCCAAAATCTGTTACTTTAATGAGAGTATTTGGACTGCATTGTTGTAAGAGAATATTGGAAGGCTTTAAATCTCGATGGCATATGTCTTGACTGTGCATATATTCAACGGCAAGGGCCAACTGAAAGAATAAAAGTTTGATCTCATTCTCCAGTAGATGTCGGCGGTGGTCATGTAGAAACTGCTCTAGATCTCCACCTGCCATATATTCCATAAGAATAAAGTGCTGTTGGCCCAACTCTCCGATACTGAAAGTCTCGATGACGCAGGGATGTTTCAAGTTCAAAAGGATTCTTGATTCTCTTTTAACGTATTTTGATTCATCTTCGCTTCTCGGCTCAACGACCTTCAATGCCCGTAGAAAATAACCCTGTTTTTTCTGGAAAACTGCGTACACTGTACCGAATCCTCCTTTGCCCAGGCAGTGCCCCACCAAGTATTCTTCCAGGACATCCCTTGGTGCTCTGAAGGAATCGCTGTCCTTCCTGTTGACGTACACGTATGTGGGCACCTCTGTCTGGAAGGCGATGCGAGCCCCGTGCTGCAGCGTGTGCCGGCGCCCGCGTGGCAGTTGCTGGTCGTCCACCCGCACGGCGTCTGCCTCGGAGCGCAGCGCCGCGTGGCCGGAGGAAGAAGAGGAGCTGCGGCGGCGCGTCTGCGGGCGCGGCGGCGTGCCACTCAGGGCGGCGGCGTCCCGCAGCGGCGCGGTGGCCCAGGGCTCCCTGTCCGACATGGTGCGCGCGGGCAGTCGTTGCTTTCCGTCCAGAGCTCAGGCCGAGACTGAAGATAGCGCTATCTCTCGCTCGAGAGCAACGCACGTTCACTGATTACGATAAAGTGATAATTTCGAAATTCAATAGCATATTCAAGGTCTAATCGCCTTTGATATGTAACCGGGTAGTAAAGAGAATGAGTCTAATTTGGAACTACTGATATAATGTTTATTTTTTATTGATTACATTTATTATGATTCATACTTTGCTAATTAGTCCTATCATAATAAGCTTATTATCGGAATTTTATAGTGGGTGGTCAGTCTTTTCTGTGTCTAATTTTAATCACAGTTTGTGATGACCGCCAACAAAGATATCACCAACTGTGCAAAATGTATCTTGTTAATTCAGGGTGCTCCTGAGGTTAACTCAGCCTGAATTCAAAATAAATAGTAATATTTAATTACTTTATTATCGGTAAATAATGGGGAAAATTTGCACACGAAGCACAGCGCTTGCCACGCCATCTTCTCCCACTTCAGAAAGTGTCTATGACCCGCTAAATTACGGAGGGTCGGGGATGAAGGGAGACTAATGTCAAAAAGCTAAAACTGAAAGAAGTCCTAACCACGTTTAACCTTAAGCAGATGGTTTCCTGTAGTACGCAAGTGGTGGTTTCTTGAAATTTAACAAAGGTTATTAAGAAATGGAATTTCACAGTTTTTATAATTTTTAATTTTTAAGGTTTGTGCATACGTTCATGTACAAATACTTTATCACACTGAGATATCTTTTGCCCGTTTAATATATTGCTTGAAAATTAAAGTGTATTTTGATATTAGATGATATTTGCTTTGGCAAGTGGCAAGATAATATTCATCAAATGGCATTGACGCTTAGAATGGCAATGCTCTTTTTAAAGCTCTATTTTTTAAACCATATTTTATTGATGAAAATGATGGCATTTTATTAATATTTTATACTTTCAATTTTAGAAAAATGCTGGAGTTCTCCGAAAATAGTAAGACGAAAAGTAAAATGAAATGTTATAGAAATACAAATGTAAATATTTTTCTAATGACTGAATTTTTATTCGTTGCGAGACGTTATTGTGAGAAGTAACATTGACAACAATGAGTAAAATGACTTGTAGATTTCTTTTTGAGATGCTTTCTCTTCCTGTTAAATTGAGGTACACATTTTTTATTTTCATTTCATGTCACCCATATTCTTTCTTACTCTTTTATCTTCCTCACTGGCCTTCTCTGTATGCTTATCATTGATAACCTAAACATAATTATTCTGAATAATGGCGAAAGCACACACTTTTCCGTGGCTTCTAACACTTCCTCGTCCTTAGATCTAGCTTTCTGTAGTCTCTCTCTTTCCACAATCTTAGAGTGGACTGTCCTTGGCGACCTGCAGTGACCACTTCCCCATTCTGGTCAATTTCGATATTCCCAACCTGAACTTTGCCCGCCCTCCTCGTTGGCTAATCCACCGAGCTGAGTGGGAGCAGTTCAGGAAGGAAATACGGATATCGGAAAACTGCCCAAAGGATATCGATGCTACGGTTTACCATTTTACTGACGCCGTTCTTCATGCGGACTCAATTGCCATCCCGATGTCGTCGGGTCAACCACGACATCCCCCAGTGAAATGGTGGAATGCCGACTGTGCCACCGCGCAGCGTGATCGGAAGCAAGCATTGGCAATACTTAGTAATACTCGGTAATCTAATAAATTATAAAAGATCCAGAGCTAGAGCTAGATTGACCATATGGAAAAGTAAGGCTGCGTCCTGGAGAGCTTATATTTCATCACTCTCTTGTCGTACATCCCCTAAATTAGTGTGGCGAAAGGTCCGAGAGATCGGTGGAAGACTCTCTTCTCCGTCTGTCCCAGTGCTTGTGATAAAAGTCAATCTCCTTACCTCTCCAGAAGATATTGCTGAAGAAATGGATTGTCTCTACGAGCACATCTCCAGCTCCGTTCACTATCCTCCTGGGTTAAAAAGAAAAAACAAAAATAATGGAAAACTGCAAATTAGATTTCTCGAGGAGGAAGATTATAATGCCTTTTACTCCATGGACGAATTTTCCTGTGCCCTGGATTGTGCGAAAGATTCTGCTTCAGGACCAGACCAGGTAGATAATCGAATGTTGAAACCCCTACCTGAAAACGCACGTTCCTTTCTCCTGGGTATTTTCAACAAGATTTGTGCTGAACATGACATACCAACGATTTGGCGTGAAGCCATTGTTCTCCTAATCCCTAAAGAAAGAAAGGACAGAACAATCCCCTCAAGGTACCGCCCAATCTCGTTCACAAGCTGTGTGTGCAAGCTTTTAGAGCCAATAGTAAATACAAGTCTGGTCTGGCTCCTAGAACAAAAGAACATATTTAAACCTCTTTAATGTGCCTTCAGGAAGCACAGGTAAACCATGGACAATTTAATCACACTTGCTACACAGATTTCCACTTCTTTCGTGCTACGTCAACACCTTTTTCTTCGATATAGAGAAAGTGTATGACACCACCTGGAGGTACGGCATTCTTCGCACCTAGCACACGTGTGGCCTTAGGGGACGGCTCCCTTTGTTTCTAGTAGGTTTCTTTTTGATAAGATCTTTCCGCGTCCGCCCTTTGCCGCTTTATTCTCTAGTCATCAGTTAGAAAACGGTGTTCCACAGGGATCGATTCTGAACGTCACTCTGTTTGCCATTGCTATCAACAGTATTGCATCAGTAATTCGTGAGCCTGTGAAGGCATCACTGTTCGTTGACGACTTCGCCATTTTTTGCTCCCCAAGAGTATGCGTGTTATTGAGAGGCCGTTACAACTTGTGCTTCTACACATGCGTTCGCGTAACGAAAGTCACTTCTTCGCTTTGACCTTTGCTTTCAAATCAAGTATTCTTAAAAACATCAAACCATCTTTCAAATCAAATATTCTTTCAAAGAAATCAAACTCTTCAATCAGTTGGTACAGTGCGCGGCAAATACCTTGCTATGATGAACAATTACATTGCTTTACACCTCAGAATTAAATGAACAAACCTACAAATGTTAACATTCTGCTCATTAACTTCAGGTAAATTTAATTGGAAGATTTGAATTACGTAACATAACACAATACCCGAAATAGTTAGTCAGATAATAGATAATACATTTGTAGTCATCAAATTACTACAAATTACAGATAAAATTGTAGGTAAATCTTTTAAACAAACTGTACAATCATGCTATAAAATATTCAAGTCATTAATCGGTTCTCTTTTATGAACACTATTCTGTTTTCCAGTCCTTTCTGAATCTCTCACTACAGCTGTAATAACTTCCCTGCTCTTTTCATTGATTTTTGTGTCATTTAATTAGTTCATTCAGGTGCTATCGCTTTTCAGACATGAAGTGCTAACGGTCGCCGGCCTGCCGCCTCGCAGCGAACATAGTAGTCTCGTTACAAAAGTGAACTTTGTTACTTTGTTCGCCATCGCACACCGCAGTCCGTGGCGCCATGAATCTGACCGCTGCCCGCGCCGCCGCCTTCTGAGTGGCTCCGAGGCAAACCTCGGCACAGCGCAAGACTTGCGCCGACGCCTCCGGCAACGCTACGACCTCCAACTCTCCGATCGCCAAGTCCACCAGATTTACGCTAGCTTCTTCTTTTCCTTGTTCTTCTTCTTCCTGAGCAAACGCCCGTTCAGTCGCGTCCTCTTCTTTCTTCTTTCTTGCCCGCTTTATACGTTGAACGCATGCGGTCGTGAAGTCTTGCAAGTTATAATTAACTTACGGGGTTTAAATATTTACGGCCTTGCTCACGGTACCCGTTCGTTTCACCACCACTTTTACCATGTTCAAGTTCTTACTGCCGTTCCAATATGGAAATGCTAATACGAAAACTCCTCAGATACTTATTCCACTTCGGAATACAGTTCATTGATTGATTGATTCATTTGTTCGTGTTTCCGGGCGCGTCAACTACTTTGGTCATTAGTCCCGTTAGTGTAATGCATGTTCTTTTCTCAGGAGATGGCGGTGATCTTCTCCCGTTGGATGGCGAGATCCGGCGCCGACCTACCGTCGGCTAGAGGGTTTCCCCATAACCAGGACTCTCCCACCAGCGGGGCACCGCCCCAGCCGGGACTAGCTCTAAGCTCCCGACCGGTCTCCCGGAATATGTGGTTGTGTCGTGCATGTTTGTATGTGTGTGTGTGTAAGGGGAGAGGATAGGACAAGGAAGAGGAAGGACAGATCGCGCGCTGTCCGTGGCCCGTTTGGTAGGGTACTGCTCCGGCATTCTCCTGGTGTTGATCGGAGAAACCACGGAAAACTACCGATCAGAGTAGCTGGCCTCTAAAATTCTCCTCCAGACAGCGACTGATTCGACCTAGCTGAAAAGCTAATGTCGAAAATCCTGCCGCCGTCAAGACTCGAACCTAGGATCTCCCGGTCAGAGAAATACAGATCAAATTACGTTGGTTCAACAAGACTCGTTTCTGCAAAATTTCAATTCTGCACATAATGGCGAATTTTACAGTTTCTTGCGCTCTTAGCTAATGGAAATTACTGCTACACGTTATATACAAAACGTCATCTCTCACTACCACTACTTGGGCAGCGTTTTGCACTTGAGAAGCAAACGTTACCACAGGCAACTCGAACCAGAAAGAACTCTGATCAGCTGTTCGCCGTATTTATGTGGCTACCTTTCGTGATAGGGGAGGTAATACGACACACCTCTTTCAGGACTTCCCCGGCGTGCGTATCTGTAACTTAGTCGTGGTGTTGGGGTCAGCGGATACTAGTTTGCGCTCTCGCTGACCCCAGCGGCATGCGTTCTTCTAAATCCCGCATTCTTCTGACTCGAAAGTTTCTTGGGCGGCTGGGACGTTTGGTTGACTGAACTGGACTGGTTCAATATATAAAGCAGGTTTCACTCTTCTATGATATTGATGAAGTCGTTTTTATTCAACTATTTGGGGAATAAACAATTGAGAAAATGTATTTTAGGCCGGGATTAATAGCTGGGAACAGAGTGTGGAAAAAATCGAAAAGCTGGGCAAGACTAAACAGATTAGGAAACTAATTAGTACGAGAAAGCCATTCCGTGACACTGCTTGTTTCTGTAATTATACGTTTTTCGAAGTTGAATCATAATTCAAAATTATGTAAAATTTTTAAAAAACCTGAGAAGCTTTTGCGTAATTTTGTGTGAAATGCATGTAATTTTAAAAAACAAGGTCTTTTCAAAAAAATGTTCCAATTTTTTACATATATAAATGTACATTTAAAACTAGGGCTGGTCTCATTTTCCGAGATCTCTGAATTTTAATAAATTGCAACATTTTTTTAAAATTTAAAATATTGATTGAGTTTTCACCTTAATTATGCTTGGTCTTCGAAATGAGATTCTTAAATAATGTTAGGCACAATTTTTTGAAGTTGGGGTTTTGAGTTTTTGCGAAATTTTTTTGTTCATAATTTTTGCGCTTTAAAATCACATTTTTTCGAACCTATCCTACACCCTCTATATTGTAGCTAAAAATTTCATTGTTGATGTAAACAATTGATCAATATATTTATTGAATCATTTTACCTATATTATTTTCAAAATATTAGTCGTTTTCGAGTAATTTTTAATCATAATCTAGCAAAATGTTTTTTTACCAGATATGGTAGTATATATACTACATCTTTTATATTCATCATGAGATTCATTTCTGAATAGGGCTGTTTTAACAGTATTGGGTGCCCTTGGGCGTAGGTAGGGGGCCTCTATTCATAGTTTCACCAATCTCCCCCCCGCCAATTTCGATGCTGAAATTTTAATAAAATCTTAATATTTCACATTGTGTTTTGTATTGTTTTAAAATATTTTAAAACTGTTACTTAGTGTTGCAATTTAACATGATTGAAACAAAAAATGTAACCATTTATGTACAAATAGGTAATAATAACAGGTTTATAATTACATTGAAAAAGATTACAAATTAAATAGTGTTATTTTTTAATTGAATCGTAAAATATAAAATTGAAACATATCAACTACCACCAATACAAGATATATTATCCAATGATATGCGACACATTACTCCCTAACGTTAATTTCTCTATATAGTGTAATCAAACATAATTTTTAATGTTTTCAATTTTTTTAAAATTTAGTATTAAATAATTTTTTAATAACTATCGAGGGCTCTTATGCATTGGGGGTCCTGAGTTCGGACCGTTCGGGCCCGTGCGTTAACACGCCACTGTTTCTGAAAGCAATCAATTGATATATTTATTGAGTAACGATTAATTAACTTAATAGTAATTGATAATTAATTACATTAAGGTTCTTTGTATCATTTCATCGATAATACACATAATCGCCATGAAGATTATTGTGGACAATTTAGAAAGGATTTTGAACAGTAAATGACATTAAATTCGAATCCGAACACAGGATGTTGAAATGTGAAATCTTAATACGCAATGACGGATGTAAATATTAATACAAAGGACAAGATTTGGAATACAGTTATGCTCTTCTCTAAAGACATGTAGAGAGAAAACTGAAAAGAAAGGGAAAATCAACAGAGAATCGATTCGAGCACTCAAGCCAACATTTAGGATAATTGCAATAGTCTCGAAAAATATATCTTGTTTGACGCAGCAATTAAAGCAGTAATTAACACACCTGGAAACCTGACAAAATTCAAGTTAAAACAAGAACCTTTGGAATTACAAAATGAACGAGAAAAATTGCGACTTTTTAAATATCTACAAGACTACAAAGAACTCGATAAAGTTGAAGAGACAAAATAGCAAGGCCGCCGAGACTTCATCACAGCCACAATTACCAAAATAATGGAAGATAATAAATCAATCAGGCTAGTAAAGAACTTTCAATACGAAAACACGAGATGCTATCGGTCGAAAACAAAGAAAATATAAAGATAGCATTGTAAGGTTCGGTTAGCACAGCAACGGAATATGATAAAAAAATAAATGATACCAACAATAAAACGTCCCACGTCGATTTGACTGAGATACGTGATAACAAAGATGAACAATACTACTCATAATCATAATTGACATCCGCTATCTCGGAAAAAGTTCTGGAAACTTCTTTGTACTTTTAGACAGAAAATTAGTCTAAAAATCAAAATGCTAATAATATCCTCGTGTATTTTGGCGGGATTATTACATGGATCTCAAACGTGGTCCTTAATAACAGCTAAAACTAGTGGTGCTAAAACAGCACGTACTTTCTCGCTCGTACTTTCATGCAAATTTACGCAAAAAGGACTAAAAATGGAAAAATTGGAAAAATTGTGCATGGTCTTATTTCAAAATCTATCTTTAAGGGACAGATTTTATTAAAGGAAGAGTCTCTATCTCCATACTGTAGTTGTAGGAAGAATCCCACAAAATTTTAAAATTTTCACAATATTCGAAAAATTAGGATTTTCAACGAAAATGAGGCCAGCACCATTCTCTTAAACGACCTTCATACTATCCGTCAACAAAATTTAAATAGAAACGATGGAGAGATTTTTTTTTAAATTTTCAAAATGTCCCAGAATCTTCAATTTAAATACCTCCCAAAATGTTTAAAATATCGGATTCAAATTCCAGGGGCCGAGACATCAGACGGATCGATTTCGGATTATCAATTTTAGAGAAAATAAGCTGAACGGTTTAACCGCTAACACTGTTCACAGACGGAGCGGCAGTCGTTTTGCCAGCATTCGATTTTCCGGTATCAAGCACCCACATAGCGTGAGTTCTGGCTACACAAAGTTTTAGAGGACTTTTTAAATTTAGCAACTGAATTTATCCACTTTTTTGTTACCAGAGCCCTATAATAAGAGTTTTCTACAGAAAAATCCACTTTTTTCGCCAAACATTTCTCTCTATTGCGTAAATGGTGGCAAGAAAGTAAAACGAAAATGAAATACTACATTCTTGGCTGTCCGGGTGACGCCGCGTAAAGTTATCTGGTGCCGACGTTTCGATCAACATGTCGTGATCTTCATCAGGGCTCGTAATGCCTTGTTTATTTATATAACAAACGACAACCGTAGCTAGAGGGTTGCCTGTCAACCGGGGGATGGCGGCGTGGCACACGAGCCATCGAAATGAAATACGTTTCAGTGGAAGATTGTCGCGGCGAGGATCAAACGAGAATGCCAAATCCAGAGCGTGGTGACCATCCGCGCGTGGTAGAAATGTTTGTGGCGCAAGCGGACGTGCGGGGTTTCCTGATTCTGGAGCACACGGCTGGTGGTGGCCTCCGGCAGTTCGAGAAAGATAAGCCTCCCACGAGGGACGCGCTTATCGACTTGATCTTCCCAAGGGCGGGGAGGTTCATTCCTCATTGACAACATACGCAGATACCAACCTATATTTCTCACCAACGACACAACACGAATGTTGTGGTCCTTGGACTATGAGCATCTATATTGTTCTACAGTTTATCGGGCTATCTTTCGTTCCAAAACGTGAAGGGTCAATAAAAACATGAAAGTGACTTACGTCACAAACCTTTGAAGTGAACTGAAGTGTCTCCAGAAACGCAGCAGTTAGAGAAAAGTGTGCTGCAGCCACAAGTGACCGTCGTCTTCTGGTCTCCAGCATACCGGGTGGCCAAGGCTCTCGATTGACAGATCAGAAAATGCAAGAGGAATTCTCGGCCTTACAGTTGTGGAGACACAATGTGAAACGTTTAAATTAGTCTAATTTTATATTATGTTAGAAATTATAGTCGAATATTTACACTCTACTTAAAGTAAAGCCTTACTACGTAAAGTTAATGGAAAGCATTGTAATTCCGCGGCAGAAATCGGCGACGTTTTGGAAGAAAAACCCATTGTGTCGGGCCCTGGTAACAAAACAATTGTGCACACACACACACACACACACACACACACGCACATACACACACATTATATATATATATATATATATATATATATATATATATATATTATAACACGCCCACCTACTACCTTCCAGCCGGTGGCGATGAAGCGTGAAACTATGAATGCTCGTGAAGCGAGCATTGAATTCTCAGGAAGCAGGATCTTTCGGGTATGAGAAAGGTCTGAACCCTTGACACAATGAATTATATAAAATTCTGGTAAAATGAGCATATATTCAGTAAACAAATTACACAGTGGCACAAATATACAATAAGTATGTATTTTACGTAGATGGTCACTGCAAAGAAAACAGAAACAAAAAGAACAGAAATAACACAACCATAAGAGAATGTATAGGCGTCACCTTGACTGCCTGATTACTTCAATACGCACTATTTACAATACTTTTGCTTTGACCTCCTTCTCAATTACTTCGTGTACCTCATTTAACTTGTGTTAATCTAAAGTATTCTCCGTGCACGGCCCTTTAATTCTCTACAATTATTCTTTTATAGACTTCACAGAGGTCAGTCTTGAGCTGCGCATTTATTACAACGCTGTTAACTCTAACACAATAATAAACGTGACACACACGTTACTAAATCGTACCCTTTACAAAATTATAGCAACTGATTATCCCTGACATCATACAATGGACACAATACTTTTCAATAAGATTACTTTTACATTACATGAAAAATTATAATTTACTTTAGAAAAGTTGTACAAGGTATGGCATTCAAACGAATTTACTGGTGCGTACAGCGAATGAAATCAAAACTGCCGCACATACGTTCGAAATATTTCCCAGTAGTTATATGGAACTTTCACCTATTTAGGACGCTACGCCTGGTGTTTAACGCTACACAGTTTCCCAACAAATTGTCGCATAGAAGTTGCCAGTTCTTTACCTCGACATTTCCTTCCCGCTCGCCGTCAGTTAACCTTGGGGTGTTCGGTCGCTCGCAGTCCTCGCCACGTCACTCGACTGGTTCGATGTCCCGCGGTTACACCTCTTCTTTCGCTCGATCTCAGGATGCCGCCACACGTCCAAATTCCATACCTTTCTCTCGTCCTCGGGCTCGTACCATCGACGGATTGGTCCAAGTCCTCCTCGCCTACGCACGAGTGTTGGAGCCGTCCTTCTGCCGCCTGCCGCGTATCCGTTGCTCGCGCTTCCAGTTTTAAATAACTAACGTGCTTGAATTGACTACTTCTAGCACTCGGCCGACATACCACACTTTGAGCGTGCGTGGTCGTGGCGTACAAAATTAAATACTGGATTTCGTTCAGAGTCCTTCTGCGCGAATTTACTTCGATGATGAAACTATTTCAAGTTCGATCAGTCACATCGCTCGCTTACTCGCGTAATGGTAGTGCAAATGCTGTACATGCACTTTGCTTCTGAATTCTATCACTTATTACCGCGTTTCTTAAATCAGCTTTACTAAAGCAAGTAAAATTATGCTCCTGCACTAACCGATTACTACCGCTGAAGAATTTAGTTGAGTCGCCGTCGCTGTCGAAGTCGTAAGAGAGCTCTACCGAAGTGCGTCACGGTATTTATGCAACTCCGCCTGGGGAAAAATTTCTGGAGGGGTGAATTTTCTCCTCCTTCGCGCCCTCTCGAGAAAATATTATCCGCTAACTTTAGACATCGGAGTGCGAAAACCTGCGGGTAGATGTCGCCTTCTCGGACCATCGCTCCGCCTCGTACCCTATTTCTCAGTTCTCTGGTCTTTTCTAGTGGCTTATGGTGGCGTTACGGGTTCGTATAACCCCGTGACGTCACAATATATATATAAAAGAAAATTATTTCCTCTAATACATTGTGAGGACTGAATCCACAGTTTGTGGGTTCTTGATGCAGAAAAATCGAGTGACGGAAAAACGTTCGTCTGCCTGCCTGTGCCGGTCTGTCCTCTTTGGTCCCACGTTAGCGCCTAAACCGTCGAGACGATTTACTAAAAAATGGGTTCTTCTCCATCGATCTGAACGAACTCGCCCTGACAGTTTGAAACTGATTGCTTTAAGAGGTACTTTACCTGAAGCCTCGACACTTTCAAAACTTTCTCAAATACTGATCCTAATTTTTGGATGAAACCTTGTTCTCGATTGGCGTAAAAGGGGCTTAAAATAGCTTATTTTCGTTCAATATTGTCAATTTTGAACATTCCAAAAGGTAGAAATAATGCGAGAAAGTATGTGATGTAGCTCCAATGGGTCTTTATTTATCTTGTAATGCAATGTCTGCCCTTAAATCGGACGTTCCCGGTTCCTGGGATGACAGTTCTGTTATATTAAAACCTAAAATAATTTTTGGTTAATAAAAAGACACCTGGTCATGTAATGTCAACTACAAAATAGGTTTAAATTATATTACTAACACATTTAAGTGCAATTGCTGTCAATTTTAAATGATAATGTCTAATTAGTGACGCTACATCTAAATCTACTACGAGTATCTCGTTTTATTTCTACATTTGCCATTTACAAAAATTGAGAGTTAAAAATGAGAACTGCGACATTCATTTGTATATAATAAATGTCCCTTTTTATATAATAAATGGTAAAAAATGAAGCAGTTTTTGATATTGTTCTTTTTCTAAGTTTGTATTAATTTCAAGCAGCTACTACGCGAAAAGACCAGTTTATTCACAAAGATTTTCAAAACATTATACATAATGTTTTTAAAGATCTGATTTTTGTGAATCGATTTTATTTAAGACAAAAATTTCTATCTTTAATATTCTACACTTGCAATGTTAACTTTTTGCAATTTTCGAAAATAATTCACGTAAATTAGATTAGCCCCATTTTTATATTGTTCCCTGTCACATACGAGGAGAAAAATTAAAGAAAAAATTTGAATTAAATGAAAAATGAAAATTGCCTGCATTTTATTCAAAATTACACAAAAGCTACTCCCACTATCGAAATATTGAAAATTATCTTATTTCAAAGTCTCCCTGTAAAGAACAAGCTTCCTGTGTGAAAAGATTCCTATTTTCAATATTGTAGTAGAAAAATGCGGAAAATATTTCTGGTTTTTCAATTTTCGAAAAATGAGAATGAGACGTGGAACATTCTTGCAAGTGGTATCCGAGGTGTCCATAGGGTATCCGAAGGCAAATTTCAATTCAAATATTTGGAACCATTTTTGAGAACATTTCGAAGATGATGTTGAAGCTTCATTTAAAGAACCCGCTAAAAATTAAAATATCCGTTTCAAACACAGATGGCCTCCAGTTCCTTTAAAGTGATCGAGAAATATCAATTTTGTAGAAAATCGGCTGAACGGTTTTGGCGCAAGATTTGGCCACAGAGTGACAGATGATTTGCCGAGTCACCCATCTCTATTACTGATTTCAACTTCACCAAAATTGTATTATTGCAAATATAATATTTACAATTACATAAACATTTAGGGAAGTTTATTTCAAATTCAAAGTAGTTAAGTTGTGCCCGCAATTAATAATTAGACATATTTTATATTTTGATATAAGAATTCGTCCAAAATTAGGCTATCAGTAGTTCATTTACACAATTTGGTGAATGGTGTACGTCATTACTGACCTTATCAGGACTTCTATGAAGTACCTAAGTAGCAGAGTTTTTCACCCTGATGTCTAGACTCTCAGGGTGGCTGTAGTGATATAAAACAAAGTCACAAAATTATCCAACAACTTTTGACAGAAACCGTAATGAAATCATTTTATTGGATAAAAATAATTTAATATATAAATTGTACGTACGTACAAAATTACGCACGGAATAAAATAAATTAATGAAATGGTTTTCTTTTCTTTAATTTAAATCTTTTTCAATTATTGGGTCCACGTTATAAACATTTTAAATTGTATTCACAAGCACGTCAAGTTTTCTGAGATTATTACACAAGTAAACCGTATTATACGGAGGGTCTACACATCATGTGGACATCTTAAAATGCTCATCTTTTTGCACTAAGTACTTTTATTTTTATACACATCGCTGTCAAGCAAGCGAAATAGTTACAAATAGCAGGGTTTCATTTCATTGGGAGATCATGAAAAATCCATTACATACATTTTTGCTTGCTGGTGATACTGAAGTTAAAAAAATTGAGGAACGTTGACAAAAGGATAATATATGTATTTTGGAAATAATCACATAAAATTAAAAAATACATGTTAATTTATTTTATTTTTACAGAATATTTTATTACATATTGCACTTTGCAAGAACATTGCGAGATAAATTTTATTATTTAAAGTTGCTATTAAAAATATTTATATAAAAATCTATTGTTTGTGAATACAATATTTTAATATATAAATGTTTCTTTTCAACTGTTGTAGAAACATACAAAAAAGAAAAACATTACGATTCTCTCCTAAACAGAAATATTACACTATATTTGTCCACAAAATTCTATGTCTTAAAAGACTATCGGTTGGCATTTATCACCTCTAAGCTTCTCCAACTTTAAGGCCATTTGGAACCTTCTGAGAATACATATTGATGTTTTTTAATAAATGCCAAACATCGCATTACCGAATGTTTGTGCAATAAGTTTGAGTAAAGCACAGAACAATTTGAAGCTAAAGAAGTGCTCATCACTCGACACATATCCAGCGCGAGAAATTTGATAAACCCATACTCCAAACGTGTAGTAATGAAATTTTCATCTTTTCAAAATTTGCATTATGAGAAGGAAATGTTATTCAAGTAACAATCGAGTAACGAATGCTTTGTTCATAATCAAAATCTGCTACTTTGGCGTTCACCATTAATCCAACGCGGAGTTCACATTTATGTGAACAATTATGGTAATTCATATACTTCTCAAAAATCCACTTCATTAGTTTCAAGAATTTTTAACGTATCAATTTTTCCTTTGATTTCTTAGACAAAATGAGACGGATAATACTTTACAAGTAAGGAGTATCGGTTTTAAGCTAGTCCAAGGAATTTTCTTCCTGATTATTTTTTTCTACTTATGCTAACTACACGAAAGAAAGAACGATCCATATAATGAGAATTTACAGATTGTTTCGTCATGATTTCACAAAGGTCATTGTAAATGTGCATTTTCTGTGTTTTCACATGACAGTTTAATCACGTATCGAGCGATTTCTTTTAAGAACTTAACATACCGTTTGTCACTAGTTTTATCAAAGCTTTTGATCTTTGCACCCAAACCTTTGAACAAGAGGCATACGCTTTATCATTAGAATCGTATTGGTATTGTGAAATATTTTGCAGTGTCATTCATTACTATTTAAACCGAGTTGGACGCTTCGGTGCGTGAGTTTTCATAGGCATAAAATGGCGACGACTCGGAATGTTCATGTGAGGATTTCGGATAATTGCAGTAGATCCCGGTTATGGAATATCTGACTAGTGGAGACCTCGCGCAGTTCGTGAACGATCAGCGCCATCTGTCGGAAGCGCAGACGAAGCTGCTTTTCTTCCAGTTGGCCCTCGCTGTGCAGTAAATGCACGAGAGAAACATCTGTCATCGCGACTTAAAACCCGCCAACATTCAGCTGCAATTCCGCAATCCAAACACATTCACCATAGTTTCGAATTTTGCCTTGCCGCAAATGAAAGCGACCACTCTTCACTGAAAACATTTTCAGGTACCAGGCCCCAACTCACTACCCAAATGTTCAATAAGACAAATATATCAACGCAGTAGACGTGTGGAGTATGGGAGTCATTCTATCCTACAGCTTGACGCATATCGTTCCTTTCAGATACTCGAATGACGATGTCGATGAAACATGTAATAAGTGCAAACGTATCAATGACCTCGTATGTAGAATAAAATGTGTGTATAATATGAATATTTGATAATAAGTTATAATGAATATGATAGTACAGGTACATTCAGTGGAGTATATTTCATTTGACGTTGGATATTATGAAGAAATTTTTTCCTTTAAATTCAAATAATTCGAAACAACTTTTTATGTAATTTAAAATAAAACGTGAAATTTTGAGTTTAAACAGCCCACTTTGTTACGTGCGTTGGGAAATATTTCAATAATTAAATATGTATGTCAAAAGACGGAATCATTGGTGAAAATACTAGACAAATTTATCTTTGAACCTCTCGCAATTTTGCAGTCATACGTCGATTTATAGATAATACCAAAGTATGCGTTTAAGAGAACGGAACAGGAATACAAGAAAATGAAACACAGTTTTGATAAATTAACCAGAAGAAAAATTGCTTTTCATTTCAAAATGTTTTTGTGTTGATTATTTTATTTGAACTTTTTTTAAACAAAGCGTTGTGTAAACAGAATGTTTTCTAATTACGTTAGTAGAATTTACTTAAATACTCCAATCATATCTCAAACACAAACATTTCATCACCCCGTTAAATTTTGAATTGAAATTGAAATAATTTTGAACTGCTTTCTCCTGTTACTCAGATTACCATTGATCTGGGATTGTTCCAGATTGCGATGTTTTTGATGATCCCGCTTCACAGAGTTTGAATAGGTAGAACTAAACTGCACGTCACAGGCCATTTGTCAGACACTCAGTCAAAACATGTTTATAAATCCTGAGAGCGTGAAATAGACAGTATTGAATATATATATATATATATATATATATATATATATATATATATATATATATATACGGTACTATAATGTAAATGATCGATTATTACATTATTATTTTACAATTAGTACAGATATTGTAGTTATGATATTTTTAATTGAATTTAATAATGTATTATCTGACAGATTATTATGTATACGTTTTGTAAAAATAAATTTTGTTTTATTTTCCATGTTTTTGTAATTATATGTTAATTAATTTAAAATTATTGAACACTCATTTCCTCATAATTACGTTCAAAACTATATAAGTAAGTAGCATGAATTATAATTGTATTAAATTTTTAAATGGAGTAGTAACTAAAATAAATAAATAAAAGACATTAATAATGGAAAGGATAACAAATTGCTCTAAACTTTGTAGATACATTTTTTCTATGATTTTAGAATGCTTTGCATGCATTCTTGTCAGTTACGATGTACAAAATGTTTACATTATAGTTACCTCTTTGCTTGTAAGCCTTTGCTCTCCAATATTGCAATTATAAAAATCATGAAAATTATGCTGTGGAAGTAGCATATCTTTTGAGAACATGCTTATCATTGGCGTATAAGCTATTTTATTGAGCATATTTAAGTCAAATCTTGCAAGTTTGAAAAAATTAATCCGGGAATTTTATTCTATAATGTACATATAATGTTTTGTATTGTATAATGTACGTGTAATGTTTGCACCAATTGCGAATTTTTACACTATATTAAATGAATTGTATCCAACGACCCATGTATGAAATATTTTTATGGATTGAGTTTTACATATTTTTGCTTTTTCGCTTGTACTTTGTGAAGGCTTATTAATATATTTACTTTCAAAAATAGGGAATTTTATGATCCACTTGCGTTACTATTTCAGATTAAGATTCAATGATACATAATAAATACGTTAATAGAAATGTTATACAACGGCTAATGATAAAGAACAAGATGATACATAGGTACTGATTGATGCTAAAGTATTATCGTTATAAAAAATGTTTATGTTCTTTTTCTTAGATTCAATTCCATATCAACTCCAGAGTATTACGCAGAATTTCTATGACACCTGAACACACCAAACCACAGAAAAGAGCAAAATATCTCTTGTCAGTATATTTTTAACATTGATCTTCTTGCCTTCTCGTATTACCTCGTTAGACAGGTACATTAATGCACACTGAATTTCAGTTACCTTGAGATATCGTTTCTCGAAGTATCGAACTTAAGCAAATAAGTAAATGCGATAAAATTCACGTATAAGATAAAGATTTCTTGTTGATAAAGAACTCGTGTACATGCTATTTCATGAAATATTATCAGAAGACTAAATTCTGCTCTGTTGAAAGATGAACTGAGTTTGAAAGTATAATGACAAGAGAACACATAATTATTATCTTACGTACCATCTGGAACTGAAGTCGAGGCATTCTGATTTGAAATAGAATCGTCCAGTCCAAAGCTATTAAAAATATCCACGTCCTCCATTAAATACATCCACAGTCCATACCCAATAAAAGCAAGAATAATGATGGCCGCCAGAATAATGGCGCCTAACATGAGCGGTCGTGCTCGCAGGGACTTCAGGCAACTCCGTGGGACCCCGTCGTGTTGATCCGGGTCGGTGTCCACCTTCATGTACTGCAATACACCTCGGGGGCTGATGAAGACCCTGCGTGTAGGTTGTGTTGCCGAAGGGGTGGGCGCAGATGCAGGGGGCGCTGGTCGGGAAGTGGGGCGTGGCCGGATCTCCTTCAGCCCCGTCAGCTGGAAGGCGTCCTCGCGCATCTTGTCGTCTTGCAGCCACGGGTCTTCAAGCACTCGAGCGGCAGACACGCGGTCGGACGCCTTCGCCTTCAACAGGCTCTTCACCGTAATTTGGGCTTGAAACGATATCTTGCGCCAAAGCTCCATGTCGTACTTGACGACGTGATCGCGGCGCAGAGCTTGATCCAAACTTTTGAAAGGCAGGACACCCGTCAAGCTGTAGAATAGGATGACGCCAATACTCCACATGTCCACTGCATTTGTATATTTTTCGTCTCCAAAAACTTCGGGGGCGAGATACGGTTTGGTTCCGGCAAATGTCTTCAGCGAGGAATGATCTAGATCGTCTTTAGCGAGGCCAAAATCCGTCACCTTGATAAGAGAATGTGGGTCGCGACACTGCAGTAAAATGTTCTCGGGTTTCAAATCGCGGTGACAAATGTTCCTTTTGTGGAGGTACCGTACAGCGAGGGCCAGCTGGAAGAAAAGCAGTTTCGTCTGCGCTTCCGATAGAAGGCGCTGATCGTTCACGAACTGCGTGAGGTCTCCACCAGCCAGATATTCCATAACCAGAAACATTTGCTGGCCCATTTGTTTGACACTGTACGTCTCGATGACACAGGGGTGTTTCAGGGTCATCAAGATCCTCGCTTCTCGTTCCGCAAATTGAACCTGTTTCTCGTTCCTCGGCTGCACGATCTTCATGGCCTTCCGCTGATAATCGAGTTTTTTATCAAACAGCATGTATACCTTTCCGAAGCCTCCGGCGCCCAGCGAGTGCCCAATCAAGAACTTATCCAGCACTTCCCGCGGCGCCGTGAAGGACTCGTTCTCCTCCCGATGCACGAAGACGTACCGGGCCCCGTCCGCTCCAAAGGCCACGCGATCTCCGTTCTCCAGACGCTGCTTCTGCCCGCGCCGCACCGGCTGCCCGTTGACGCTCGCCGCGTGCGTCTCGCAGCGGAGTTGCGCCGCGCCGCCGTCGGCGGCTCCGCGCAGCACCTCGAAGGCGAGCTGCGGCGCCGCGGCGGCGGGCAGGCCGACGGCGGCGGCGTCCACTTGCAGCGTGCAGCTGCGGAGCGTCCCCACCGTCACCTTGTCCAGCCGCAGTTCCAGCGGCGAGGGGCCGTCCTGCGCCGGCAACAGGTAGCCCCAGGCCGCGTCGGAGCCGTTGCCGCGACGCCGCATGGCGCACTCACTGGTAGTAGGTAGTAGGAGCTCGACCTGCCGGGCGCGGGCCTCCACTGGGCCACGGCCCTCGCTGCAGGCGGCGAAGTACCCTGCAGGCACGCGATAAGACGGGGCTAGAGTGGGGAGTTTTATATTGATTTTGAGATAAGAGACGAAACGTAAGCGGAGATAAATAGCTATGCCGGGATCAAGTATTTCATCGAAAGTAAGTCGCAAAAGCGTTGTGATGACAGGGATGATTCAGGGACAACCAGATTTTTGCTTGAAGTTCGTCAAATTGAAAGTGCTTCTCGTGCCTGTGCTGTACGTCTTTCATGGCTTTTCGCTGATAATTGAGTTCTTATCAAAGAGCATGTACATCTTTGCGAATCGTTGCTTGATTACATACCTTCCTAATTATGCTTCTCTATAATGTTTATTCTGAACTGACCGGGTGCTGTCTACTCTCTGCTAACACTGATCCTACGGATGATCGTATGTGCATTTATCTGCGGTGGAATAAATACTTAATTGTGAGCACAAAATCAGAAATGCATTAGTCGACAATAGTCAGTGAGATTTAGCAACAGAAAACTCGAACGTGTTTTTTTCGAAGACTCTTCAGGAAAGGTGTTAAATTAATTTTTCATGTTAGCATTGATATGTGAGTCCACAATGCTTTGGACGTTTATCTGCTTCTATACAAAAGATTGTATTGTACTTACATGCTTAGTCATGATGATTTTATCGAATCCAAGGTCTCTAAAACGGTCAAAAGTCCTAAGAATCATTTCTTAAAATAAATTAACCTCGAAATTCACTTTGAATGTTTAATTACTGACAAAAGTAAGTGAGATATTGCCTTCTCATATATGAAAAGAAATGTTCCTTCTGAAGAAAACAAAAATGATTACAGTAAACTCTCACTAACGTCAATTCCATGGGACCGAAGTAAACGGAGTTTATATTATAAAAATTCGTGTTATCCGATTATTATAAATGACAGTATTACTGTAATTTCTTTCCGGGTTCCAAGCGTTGTTCGTTTTACGCTTTCGTGCTGAGGAGGTTTTCCTCTATTAAATTATTTGCGTTTTCGTAATTTTTATGATTCTGCTATTTTTTACAATTGTGTATGTATGTATTTGGCGTTTTGGGTCGGTAGGCCGACTTCGTTGACCAAACCCCGGAAACTCCCTTCCCTGGGCCTAATTAAATTCCCATGCGTGGAGGTAAGAGTGACATGAGGCGAACATGACGTATTCTCTTCATCGTAACCAGCAAGCTCAGCCTGCTTGAGCTTTCCTTCCTCACACAGCTACAGAAACTGGAACGATTTTAAAGAAAAACTACAACTCTATTTTTGCCTAGACTGGGATTCGAACCCGGGACCACAGCACGGGAAGGTAGTACATGCTCCACATGTCCCTCCACACCCTTTGAAGCATGAGCTACAGTAATTGAAAGTAAATAAATTGTAAATATGTAGGCTTTTTTAGGGATCGAAGGTGCTTCAGCTTATTTTTTCAGAATTCAAGAACTAGTGCACGATCGTTTTCAATGTCAGAGAAAGAAAAGACCGAATTGTGCATTGTTGGCTTCTTTTGTTAAATGAATTTCATGTTCACAGATATAATACTTGCTTGTCCACCTCGCCTGTTCTGATTCTCAATGAACTGAAACCATTACATGAACTAACGCCGGCGGCGCTAGCCGAATGCATTTACTACGCTCCGTGAAGTCACGAAGGTTAAGCGCATTCGAGACTCGCGGGCTCGTGGTTGGGTGACCGGCCAGGAACCCCGGGATCTAACGGCGTCGAGCCCCTGGCCGAAGGGATAAAAGGCACTGACTGACTGCGACGTGACGAGACTTGACAATTATTAAAAAGTAAAAGCACATTAATGGAGGATTAATCCCAAGTGTAAAGCGCTCAACGCCCCTTAAGGGGCTTGGAGACGCGTTACGTCAAGATGTAGACGCAACAAATTAAAAAAAAACAACTATATTTGGGCACATTATCTCTTTATTACTTATGTTTTGTTAGTGTATTCCAACAGAAAATCCACACCCCGAAACCATTATTATTTTCCATTGTGATACTTCCAGTTTCTTGAGCTTTTCTTTAGGCAATGCTCGTCTTGTGTTTTCTGTAGGCGGTTTGGGCGACAGCTCATCGTGGGTTGGGTGGCCAATGCTGCGGACATCATCTGGCTTACTTGAGCGTCAAACATCCTTTTTAGCCCTGAAGAAGATCACGGAAAGACGGCGAATCATCAGCTATTGTGCCCTCAAGGGGCAGCATCCGGGCAGGCGACCGAAACGAGCCATGGAAGCCTAGTGGTTCGGTATAACTCATCAGTCACTCTTACCCAAGACCATTGCAAATCTCATATACTCGTTATATTTACTCAACATTTCATTCCTCATTAAGCCATAAAACTTACTCATTAGTTCATATTACATTTAAATGTGATTATATTTCATTACACTGTATCACTTTTTCTCTTTTTATTTTCTCGCACTTACCTTCAAAGTACTATAATTGCTCAGGAAAAGGGAAATACTGGGAAAAAAATATTGCCGGGCCCTCATAACGAAAACGTGGATAAACCCTGTTTGAATTTGTAGTACATTATTTCCGCCAACATGTAGGGTAGCGAGAATTCACGATTTGTGGATTCTTGATGCTTTGGAAAATGTCCGAGGGGCATCATATAAAGTATCCTCCAAAATTACACAATCAGTTTCAAATTCAAGGGGCTTCGACATCAACCAGATCGATTCGGGAATATCAATTTTGGAGAAACTTAGGGCTCAACGGTTTAGCTGCCAAAAATTTAGGGCTGAACGGTTTAATCGCTAGCATTGTTCACAGACGGACAGACATTTTACCACCATTCGATTTTTCGGTATCAAGGATTCATAAAACATGGATTCAGGATACATTTTCTAATAAATACAATAATGTGAACAAATTGTGGCTAATGTAAATATTAACAAATTAAGAGACAAGTTAAAAAATTACATTTTTATAATTTTTGGAAACAAACAATAGAGAAATATAGCGTTTATGTCATCTGATTGAGTACATTTAGCACTATCTCTACCAAAAGTTAAAAAAAAATTGTACCCGTTTTTGAGAAAATCTGGTCTTTGTTATTTTTAAATATTGCACATATTGCACGCAATATTGCGAGAAAATTACGAACATTTAAAAAATGTGCATGACCTTAATGAAAGAACTAATTAAGCAGAAAAGTTTTACTTCAAGAAAACATCTATATATTCAATTTTGTAGTGGTAGGAAGACTCCAATTACATTACAAACTTTTGGAACTTTCGAAAATTCAGTTACGGTAAAAGTCGGGCGCATGCCACCTTTATAAGTGCATTTCATTATATTCACACAAGAAACTTCAAGAAAGAATTATGATGAAAATTTTGAAAATGTCTCAGTGGCTTCATGTAAACTAGCCTCAAAAGTTATTGAATGTTTTTCAAAATCGCAGCGCAGAGGTCCTGAAAACGTGTATATCCGTTGAAATCAAATTTCCGCAGCATTACATGAACTTTTTCTATACTACGTATATACGTGCATATAGGAGAAAGTAAAAGAATACGCTTTCTCTTGCTGGAAGTTAGAGTTCTAATAAAATTGAATTTTCAAAATTCTATTTAAAAACATTCCACAATATCGTTCTTCGCTGGCCAGCTGTTCGATCGCAAGTACCCTTGTTGAATTAACACGGGCAATTCTAATACCTCTCAGTAAATAATTTTTCGAATAAAAAACTTTTGGATGAAAGAAAATTTGCCGCCTCCCAAAAATTTGCCGCTCAGGTGCCAGTGCTCACAATACATATGCCTAAATACGCCACTGGTTATATATCTATCAAACGTCCCATTATTATCTTTGTGTTATTTGCCTTGGAATTAGTTCTTGAGAGAATGCGATATCAGTAGCCTTTGAGTCACTTGAGCAAGTATCAATATCTGTTTATGACCCTGAATTAGTGGAAGTGAGGCATCGCGCATGTGATTCATTCTATCCAGAATATTTTCGAAAACAAATACTTCGGAAAACATTCTTTGGGAAATTCCTGTGGATACTATCCGCGTTTTGGTATCAAAAAAAGGTTAGCAAGATTTCATACAATATGAGGCATAAAACAATTAAAATACATAATCCGCACAGTCATAAAATTGATAATGTGTCAGTACGTGAAGACTTGAATCAAGTTTTCTTCTTTTCCTTCTGAAAATTCGTGTCCTCTAGTTATTCTCCGAGCCCAGAGAATACGAGAGTCATATTTTCAGATGTATTTATCTTCCATGTTTGCGCAAAGTATTTTTAATGTGATACAAATCCACATATTAATTTCAATTTTTTACTTTACAACAAACGAGAAAACTTTGAGATACATAGAAAAGTTACACATTCTAAATGCAACATTAGCCTGCGAATTTAAACTTTTTGTTTCTTGTCTAAAGTAAAAAATGTGATTTTATATAATGTCAATCTGCTGAATACGAATTTTTAATCCGTTTACTTCTATCACATAAGGTTTTATTACAAAATAACTTTACAAGTATTGTATGATTATGCGAATTTAATCACAAACGTTTTCATAATTCTTTTTTATTTTAAAGAAAAACAATATTTAATGTACACGACTGGTTGAAGTTAATGTGCATGATTGTTAATACATCTTTCTAGACTCTCTAGAGTGTTTTTGCTTCATTTTGTCTTGTGTACTTCACTATTGGAAAGTTTCACACAAATTTTGCACCCATTAATTCTTACGTGAGAAAGTTGTCCTGTTCCTTTTTCTTTTGTTTGTCTTCAAATATTCCACGCTTTCACATCCAACAATAGTCTGCAAGTATACTGATGTTCCAGCCCCCTGGTATATGCATTTCAAACTCCGGCGCATCCTGGTGAAATCGTTCGCCGCGTACGTCAAAAATCTAGAATTTCAGGAAAAAAATCTAGGTGCAAAAACTGGAAATAAATGTTCATATATGTCGTACAAACAAGTATCTTGTTTGCTTCAGACTTGTTAGCCACAATGTTTTGGCAATTGGAATCTTTCTCATTACCAAGAAATTATCAAACCAACTTCACAGAAAAATTTCCAGGCTACTTTCTCCTTTTCATTCATAGTTTTTTAAATGCTGGATCAATTTTCTTATATCAGGACCATCTTTTATATTCTTCTTAAATATACCTTCTTTTAATTTTGCTTCAGATAGTATTGGGAATTTCTAACATATGTACTTGAAACTTCATTATCTAAAGCCTTAATGAATTGTTTCACTAGGTCAAGCTTTGTATATAGAGATGATAGCAAAACTTTAGAACTCACAAGGCTTTGGCACACAACATTCTTAGAACCGACTTCCAATCTTTCTCGAGCTGGCCAGTCTTTCTTAATCTAGTGATCAACTCGTGTCCTACAATAGTAGGAAGGCAAAGGCAAACAAAGTATGGGAATTTGGTAAAACCATATTGTTTACCCAGCAGTATAGTAAGAACTTTAAAATAGTCACAAACTAGTCAGTTGTGTCCATTGAAGTTGAAATAACATAATTTAAAATATGCGTAGGATTCTTTGAAGATCACTGAATAGGCAACAGACAGTGAACCAAAAACGTTTCTATTATGAAGGAGAACACCCTTTAAACTTTGATTTAAACTCATAGTTTGGAAGCAATCTTCGGAGACAAAGAATTTACATTTTATCTCGTGTTGTCTGAACCAAGAGAATGATGTTTTTGGACAAAGATTTTTTCTTGTAGTCTAGAACAACTCGGTTAACTCTTTAGAGAGAAGATCCCTCACCAAGAGATTTAATTCACTCTGGTTAAAACGCCCACGTTCTGCAGCAGACGATCATGGTTGGTAGTCACTGTCACTTATCTCAATTTCCGTCATTTATACATTATATTCGGATGAAAACTGTTCAAGATTTTGTGGTCGCACAGGATGTGGTACATCAGTTCCAAGCGGGACAGGTAAAATATCTGACCAAACAACTGGCTACACAATTTGCTTTTTATTTTTTGAATTGTGCCCATTCACATCACACGAACAGAAGTAGCAGTCATTACTACGTTTTGACTGCTCTCTTCAAATAATAGGTATTCCAAAAGATAGAGACGGTATTTTGCCGTTGACCTAATGGCGAATATGACGTCATCAGCGCATACGCTACATAGTTTGTGGGGATCGAAGGTTTACTTTGCTCTCAAAGTTTGATTCGAAAGTATGCAAGATATGAATATTTTACAAACTCTATAATATTACGCCTCTGCTTAGGAAATGTGTATTTCCCACATATGTAGCAAAAGGGGTTTGGTCATTTATACATGAGCGATGCGACGTCACCAAGAAGTGGCTATCTTCATAGTGTAACGAATATTGCGTCATCCGCCGGCGCCACCCCGAGGTGCTTGTGATCGCGGGTTACGTCATCTGCCGGCGACCACGAGCTGCCTGTGAGCGCGGATTGCATCACCTGCCAGCGGATTACTCCAGAAAGTGCGCGGTGTCCGGAGGGTTCTGGATTGTCTTGGCGAGTATAAATACGCGACGGCCGGCGACCGCGAGTCAGTCTAAAGTCCGCAGTGGAAGCTGAACTGTGAAGTGTGTGCATCGCAGTGAATAGCTATGCAGTGATTGTGCTCAGTGAAGTGAACCGTGGTCAGTGCATCGTACTGTGGTCGGTGACGTAAACTGTGACAAGTGCATCGAACTGTGATCAGTGCAGTGAACTGTGGCCAGTGCTTAGGACTGTGCGAGTGTGTGAGGGAAGAATAGTGTAAATAAATAATCAAGAGAAGTGTAGTGTAAATAAATAATGAAGAGAAGTGTAGTGTAAATAAAGCAAGAGAAGTGTAGTGTAAATAACTGAAGAGAAGTGTAGTGTAAATAACTGAAGAGAAGTGTAGTGTAAATAAATAATCAAATGTTTTCAGTGATTGTGTTAAGAAACAAAATAAACGTTTTTTGTTAAAATAATACGAGCCTTTTAATTCACCACCTAGAAACGTAACAATAGGATAATGGAAAGGGCGCGCTTATCTCGCTCTAACTTCCTGAGGCGCTCGCATCCCGTATCAGATAAGAAACATCTGGTTCTCGCGGTGTTTACTATAAACGCATTAAGAGCATTCTAAATACATTTGGTTTTTTAATTTCGTGACATCATCACACAAAAATTACGCTATAAGGACAATGAAATAAAATATTTAAAAAATTAAATGGAACGTGATAGGAACTTTCTGGCTTTAAATTTGATTTCAGCATGCTAAAAATACCTCAAAAACATTCAAGATTCGGAGGCAGCAATTTTATGAGAGATTAGCGCAATTAATGGAACTGTTCAATTCTAACTAGTCACCTTGTGCCTTATGCCATGAAGACCCTCATACTGGATTGCATGTGTAGCAAAATGTCTGTTGTTTATGTGCGAAATTTCCTTTAATCATGTGTCACTTGGCATTCATGACCATATAGAAGGAAACCGGTGATGAGTGGGAGGGATGGTGCAATAAGAGAGAGGGAAAAGGGAGTATCTGATAAAGACTTATTGTTAATTTGTTTCCGCCATCACTGTTTCACAAATTTATTCTTTTATTAAATACATCGTTATGTATTCACATTTCTATTCGCACTCTGACCGGGAGGTCCTAGGTTCGAGTCCTGATGGCAGCAGGATTTTCGACACTAGCTTTTCAGCTACGTCGAATTCAGTCGCTCTCCGGAGGAGAATTCTAGCGGCCGACTGCTCTCATCGGTGGTTTTCCGTGGTTTCTCCGATCAACACCAGGCGAATGCCGGAGCAGTACCCTACCAAACGGGCCACGGACCGCGCGCGATCTGTCCTTCCCTTACTTGTCCTATCCTCTCCCCTTACACACTCACACTAACATGCACTACACTACCACATATTCCGGGAGACCGGTCGGGAGCTTATTGTCCCGACTGGGGCAGTGCCCCGCTGGTGGGAGAGTCCTGGTTGAGGGAAACCTCACTAACCGACGGTAGGTTGGCGCCGGATCTCGCCATCCAGTGGGGGAAGATCACCGCCATCTCTCGATAAAAAACATGCACTACACTAACGGGACTAATAACCAAAGCAGTTGACGCGCCCGGAAACACGAAAAAAACAAACCAAACCTAGTAAAGAACGATCCTCACCAAAAGTTTGAGTTTTCTTGAACGAATGGAAGAAGCGTCGATTACATCGGTATCAAATCCAGCAGCTTGATATGTCCATCTCAATTGGTTTTGATAACCTTTTTTACGTCATTTTTCTTTGTTTTTAGGACATTTTAAAAACATTTTACGACATTTTATCATCATTGTTGGCGATGTTTTAGGTCATCTAAATCCCCCTAGTTATCGCCAAGCTCGCAGTTTTGAATTGCGGCGATCCCAGGAGAGAAAGGCAGAGCGCCATGTTGTGACAAAGAGCGCTGGCAGGTGGAGAAATATTTGTAGCTTTGGAGGGGGAGGCCACGTTCGGGCATGCGCACTGGAAGTTTTTTTTGACTGGTAGAGCTATAGGCAACTCCCGAAGATATGCAGCTTATCAACTTATCGAGCTATCGATTAGAACAGCCATGAACATTATTAACATTCTCCTCCAATCAGTTGCATTTGATTTATCCATGTAGCTGGGGTCGAAAATCCACAACTGTCGGTGCTTGATTCCTGGAACCGCCTGGTCAGAATCGCTACAGTAGTTGCTGCTCTGAGATACCTCAGTCTACAAGTGCAATATATTGAGAGGGATTTCCCCACCTGATTTTATTAACTTGTCAAGCACTTGTGGACCTTGCTGCCATCAAAAGAATAACAGCTCCAAGTAGATGCCATCCGGGTTCATAGTTCTGGAATGCGATCACGTTCCTTGTTCGACTTGCTATCTCTTGTACGTTATAAAATCACCTTTCGTCCGATCTTAATTGATCAGATTAGATATTCATGAGTGTGTTTAGTGTATATCCCTACATTCTTGAGAGGGAGCTGAAGGCGTATTTGGTTGTGACCCGCAAAGCTTGATCGACTCAAAACGAATACTTTACGTGTCTCCCTCTCACTTAGGGTTGATTGGATTTTTTTGGTATTCTTTTCTAAGGCACATACGCAGATGGTTTTGCGAACTTATGCAAACTTATTTAGATTTTTTTATAGACAGTATTTCGATTTAAGAATCCATATTTTAATATACTATTGTAAATAACACACAAGACATTGTACAGTCATTATAGAGTTTTGTATACGCGAATATAAATATTTGATTGATTGTTTTTTCGTGTTTCCTGGCGCGTCAACTGCTTCGGTCATTAGTCCCGTTAGTGTAGTGCATGTTTTTTATCGAGAGATGGCGGTGATCTTCCCCCGCTGGATGGAGAGATCCTGCGCCGACCCACCGTCGGCTAGTGGGGTTTCCTCCTAACCAGGACTCTCCAAACACAGGGGCACCGCCCCAGGCGGGACAAGCCCTAAGCTCCCTAAATATGTGATAGTGTAAGTGCATGTTAGTGTAAAAGTGTGTGTAAGGGGAGAGAATAGGACAAGGAAGGGGAAGGACAGATCGCGCGCGGTCCGTGGCCCGTTTGGTAGTGTACTGCTCCGGCATTCACCTGGTGTTGATCGGAGAAACCACGGAAAACTACCGATCAGAGCAGCCGGCCGCTAGAATTCTCCTCCAGACAGCATCTGAATTCGACGTAGCTGAAAATTTAGTGTCGAAAATTCCGCCGCCGTCAGTACTCGAATCTAGGACCTCCCGGTCAGAGGCGCTGCAGGCACACACGACATCACACGGCATCATAAATACACTTTCGAAGCGAATAAATCGAGAAGACTACTCAGGAATTCTGTGGAGAACATTTCTTGCATCTCGTAAATATTATTTCAAGGACATACCATTAAAATGATATTAAAATCGATAAAAATGAGCGAAAAATGCATTAAAAATGACGGGAAAGAGTAAAAAATGACTTAATAGCCGAAATCGACGAAAAATGCAAAAAACATGACCTATAAAAATGGCTCATTACCTTTTGTCATGACGTATAATTAATTTCCGCAATAATCGGCATTGTTCTAAAGTGAATAGAAAAAATGTCATTTCATTAAAATCCGATACCTAGCACGTGTTTGTACAATAGGGGTTGTCCAAACGATCAATAGAACTTAAGCCGTGTATTGAAGGGTTTCGTTAATAAGGTGTGATGGACCGACACATTAATGAATTTGTCATTTCTTTGGACACTCCTGGCAGTGCGAGTTCCTCTTCTGACGATGAGGGCAGTCATGACAAGTGACGGTCAGTGCGATCGCTTAGTCTCGCAGTCGCCTCTCCTTGTCTCCTCCGCGCTTCCTTATCGCCGAGAGGGAAATCTCAGCTGCCGCAGGGTTTTTTTTTAAATTTATTTATTGAGTGATTGGAAATTACACAGATCAGTACTAAATTACTATCTCATGTGCATTTGCTGGCTTACATTGTAACTTATACTAAACTTAACACTAAAAACTTAAAACTAAACTACCTTACTATAGGTGTAGGAAACTACAAGAGCCCCTACTATGAACAATTAGTAGAGAAAATGTTCAAGAACGCTTCGGAAGGAAATCTATTCTTAATTCTAGTAGGGAAGTCAATTATAGTGGCCAGGTTGTAGTTGACGGCTCGGTTAATTGTGTTTAGGTTGGAGTAAAAATTATTGGAAAGATGGACAATATGTTTGATGATCGGTGATATATTCAGTTCTTTATGAAGTTGGGCGTTAGAGATGAACCATGGGGCATGTGTTGCTAATCTGAGGAATCTATTTTGTACAATTTGAAATTTATTAATGTTAGAAATAAATGCATTGGTCCAGATGGGACATGCGTAGAGCATTAATGGTCTGACTATTGCTTTATAAATTGTAATGGCATTTGTTAGGGATAGCCGGCTTTTGGAGTTGATAAGGCATTTTAGTTGAGCTATTTTTATTTTTGCTTGTTGTTGTTTTAGTGTTATGTGTGTTTTCCAGTTGAGTCTTGTGTCGAAATTCATCCCGAGGTATTTTACTGATTGGTTTTGTGGTGTCCATGGAATTGTGTGTTTATTAATGTGTAGTGGTGGTGGGTGCTGCCGCAGGTATTCACCTAAGGTACGTTCACCATGATGGTATTTTTGCGAGCGGTACAGTTACAGTATTGTTCCGCGTGGATGTAGCGCCGACGCCAACTGTGAGCCCCCGCCCACGCCCACGCCCACGCCTCCCACGCCGCCCACGCCGCCCACGCACCCTGAAGCGCCCGCGTCATCACCGCCCACGCACAGCGCCGCCTTGCGCGCTTCCACAGCCAATGCGACGCGGCGAGCGCTCGCATATTTCTTCTTTTCAAAAGCCAATACCATATACAGTCTACTCCTGTTATAGTGATCTTCTGGGAACTAACATATTTGGTCCACTATGTCCGAGATTTACTATATGCGATTATGACAAAATTAAACAGAATATCTCCATAAAGATTAATTTTATTAACATAGAGATACAGCAAAACACATTAACAGCACGAACTGAAAATTTCAATATCTTTTTTTGTCCTAAAAAAAATCACTTTTCAATTGTTTGCTTCGTACTTTTTCATTAGTAATTTCTTTAGATCCTTCTCCAGAATTCGGGCTCTATCCGTACTTGATTCTATATTATCCTCTGTGTCTAAGTATCGTAATGCAGTCTTTGACACCCTTCAATGCCTCTTGCACTGTTGGAATTCAAGCTGCCTAGTGTTGGAATTAGTGGCACTGAGTCGATATATTCTTTTCCAGGAGGGAATTATTTTCAGGACGTATTTCGTAGGTGTACTATAGCCGAGATTCAGGTTCATTATAACAGAGTTTTCTTATGCTTATTTGTAATGTAAGCGAATCGGTACCAGTGACTTAAGTTCACTATAACCGACGGTTCACTGCATCCGAGTTCACTATAACCGGAGTTGAGTGTACTTTCCCGACCGTCCCTAAAATCAATTAATACTAGCACTGAGTAAGATAAACACCAACAGTTGCCACTAGGGTTGCCAACAGTTATCGTGTAAAAGGGAGGACATTCGCTAAGCAAAGCAAAGTCCCCCCCCCAAAAAAAACCGCATCAACTCTTTTCTTTTTATACATATTTAATTTAGACTAACATCAGCTCTGTTTCTTTCTTCTTTCTATTTGCGATTTCTGTGAAAAGATTAGTTCACAAAATGAAGATTACATGGTCTGAACGTTTTTTTTATTTCAGTGGCTAAGAGTTACACAATCATGCATGCGTGTGTCAGTGTTCAGAAAAAAATATTCACATTTTTTAAATTTAATTTATATAATAAACAATTCAACGTAACAGATGTTAGCCATGTGATAAAATAAATGACAACAAATCTTTAAAATTTACTAAAAGGAGGATATTTAAAATACAGAGGAGGACGAGAAGACAATTACGTGACTGTATGACAGTCCATTCAAATGGACGCGGTCAATTCTATTTGCCACTGTCTGAGAATTGGCCCCTTGAAACACAACATTTATAGTGTAAAAAAGACTTCGAAGTAGCTTCAGACTTGCAGAACGTAATTTGAGTTGATTTGATTTAGTCAAGGAACAGTAAAAACTGTATGTGACGCATGGGAGAGAAGTCCCATGAAATACGTGGGGCGTATGCCTCCTAGTAGCGAAGTGTGGAACAAAGAAAATTCATTTATTTTATTTTTTATATAAAGCATAAGTTGAAAACATACTAATAACATTGATATTATAAAAAAACATCAATTAGATTCTTTAAGTTTCAAAAACATTCAGGTACAGTTTTCAATATACAGAAGCAATTATCGAGTCATCTTTCTAATCTTTGCCAGAATATGGCAATTTGGAATTGACCTCTGCGGGATGAAAATTGGGGCTTGGAAATAATTTAAAAACAAAGAGAGAACATTGAAAATTGCCCATTTTTCACTAAGGGTATTGAGAAAGCAGAATAAGATTCTCTAATCGCCCATTGAATTTTACACAATGAATATAAAACTGTAGACCACAAATTAAGAACATTACAAAAACGTTCTGCCATTACTGACAATTTTACCGTAGTAGTGAGAGCCTAGGAGAGCCCTTACGTGTAAGCGTAAAATAGGCTCTTAAATCTGGAACTATTGAAGAGCACTAGAGAAAACTAGATTAGACTGGAATTTTTATTTAGAAATATCGTTTTGATCATAATTAAGCAGTTAAATTGTTTAACTTTCCACAAGGTTCCACAAGTTTCAAGCCTGGCCGAGATAACGCTCATCAATGGGAGAGCCTTCTGAACAGTATATAGTCTTATGTTTAATTGTTGTAATGATGTAAGTTTGCAGCCGAAAATTCACTCAATTTTGTGTAGAGGATGCGATGCGTGATGTTCCGTTGTGATCCACTTCTTCACAATTACGCACGTGTGTTTACAACTCAGATAGCAGAGAACGTGAAAGATTACGGCTACAAGGAATAGATCATTCACTACACTCCCGATTGGATATGTACCCCTCGCGCAACTTTTCTTGAACGATAGATTGACGAAATGCGGGTGGAGTGGGGGTATTAGTTACAAAGACAGTCACTAGAGTGTTTTCAGTAATGCCAACTTGTGGAAGATGAAAGTCAAACCTGCTACGTTCGCGGCCAGGTCATCGCTCTGGGTAGGCAACAGCAGGGGCACTAGATGAATTAAAATGTATTTAAGTGGTCGGCTTCTTTTGATCTTTGATAATTTTGTCAAGCATTCTTGTCGAAATTACCCAGAACTCACCACGAGGAGGTGTCTACACATCGAGTTCCCCACTTGCCCACTGACTCTTATTTTGTCAAATCTTGTTTTATTGCATTAATTGCTTCTTATAAATTGTGACAATCTAAAGAGTTACTAACAAGGTAAACATTTAAGTCTTAAAATACTATAAATCAGCCTTTCGTTGAAAGTGTAAAGTTGGTGGAAAAAGTATGTAAAAAATATAATTACAGAGATTATGATAAATGGGTTTACTTGAATATTACCTTTTTTACCGGGCGTTTCTGGAGATTGTGGGGGGTCTTTGGCTCTTTGCATCTTTATTCTACGTATAGTGGAAATACTAGCACCAGTATACGCAGAAGCCCGATCTACAGCATGACTGATAGGATGCAACAAAACCTTGTTCTCCTTTTCCACTTCACAAGATTTCACAACTTTTTCTATAATTTTGGGTTCGCCGCTACGATACGTCCTCCTAACTTTTTCGGGAGTTTTAGGTGCCCCCCCCCCTTGAAGGACCTGAACCTACCTCAGCCATTTCTTCAGATACTGGTAATAAACCTGAACAGACGTTCTTTACTATGAAAGCTACTAGCTTATATTTCGCGCCAATGAAGTTTTAATGCTGGGAATGTTGTCATCAGTGCTCGCTGCGATCTATTGCCTTCAGTTGTTTATGGCTCCAGGGAGGGGAAAGCAAGGTCATCGTTCAAGAAAAGATGCGCGAGTAGTGTACCATCTGTCAGACCCGAGAGAGGGAAGGAGAGTTCGGGGAAGAAGAGTTTCAGACAAGTGAGATGAAATAAGCAGCTTTTGACCTTTTTGCGAAAAAAACCTGTGATTTTTTTCAGAGGCCTATAAATGTTATTTTACAGTTGTGTAAAGTGGGTTGCAGTAATGAATGATTTAGTTGAAAAGATACGTATTTTTTTTCTTTTTATCAAAAATGGAAGTTCGAGAGTCCAGAAACTTACGGAACCTCCAAAGTAATCTATGATTTTAGTCCGACGAAATGGCACCATCGAAGCACTGTTCTAAGGGGGCGAGTGAGGCGAGAGCCGGGCCAAGTGAGAGGAGCCGACGTGGGCGAGAGCTCTTTCGCCCTCTCTCGTCGCTGACATTTGCGTTTGACGCCCAAACCTTGTTTGGGGAAGATGCAATCAGCTATCATGGACTTTCCTTTTGTTTCTGAAAGATACCAGAGTTGGGTAGACTCTAGGACTAAAGGCACCCTTTTGAATTAGGAATATTCTGTTAATAATGCTGACATAAGGATCAGGATTTTGGCAGAAGGCGAACATAACATTTAGATTTTGTTTTTGAGCTGGGACTGTTTTCTTTGGTGTTATTTTATGAGATACTATTTGAATACAGGGCCAAGGAGGGGATATTATCATATGTCTTCCTTCCTTTCTGCAGCATATGGATTTTTGAGTCGGTAAACACGTTCAAATTTTTTGTAATGGCACAGGCCTAGGAGATAAAAATTTTGTATAATACGTTTCTAAAATAAATCATACAGAAACATAATTTTGTCATCAAATGTTGCCTTTAAATTTTCTTGTTATTGAGTACAGAGTGGTGTGTTTCAAACGGGTTTAGTAAATGACAGGTTAAAAAATGAGTACTAGTGTAGACTTCATTACTATTTCACTCAAGTTTATTACAGTTTTACCCTAACTTTATAGGCAATGAGTAGGTATGTTGTGGTAGGTTTTGCTTGTTAGTCTTTATATTGCAAGGGAACCTACAACAAAGTCTCAAAAATTACGCTTTTGTCGAGTTATAAGCAAAAAAGTAATATTTGTTTTGAAGTATGGCCAATTTACGTCGTGTTCTAGCGTCTCGAAACCGCTCGCCTGGAATAATATCTAAGAGGTACGAAATTCAATTTAATTTATTTTTGTGTTTGAATATTTTTATTAAGAGCGTTTAGCATTCGAGTAGGAAGTAAAAAATTATAAAGAGCAATCTTTGCAGTTTTCTCAGAACGCACATTTACGAGGCGGGAGAAGAGAGAATTTGAAAACATGAGCGGTAGAGAAAAATGCTACATTTTTTACTTGCGAACTACTTTTTGACTGAACTCCCTGGTAAAGCGAGAATTTTGAATGTGGCTCGAGTGAATTGTTGGACGAAACTTTGCTTTCTATTTTAAAGCATACATTTTTAGACTTTTTTAAATCAGGAATTCAATGTGAAATACATGTTTCTTGACCGTGTCCTAACATTACATCACTTAATTGTTTACATTTGTGCCAAAATTAAACGAAACTATCATGTTAGTATCAAGACGCCATTTTAATCACGTGATGAATGGCCCTGCGCAGACTGGGGGCGAAACCGTTCAATGCATTACTTTGCATGCATCAGTATTAATTAGTATATTCAAATTTTCAGGTCGGCTCCTCTCGATTGATTGATTGATTTTTTCGTGTTTCCGGGCGCGTCAACTGCTTCGGTCATTAGTCCCATTAGTGTAGTGAATGCTTTTTTTTCTCGGGAGATGGCGGTGATCTTCCCCCGCTGGATGGCGAGATCCGGCACCGAATTACCGTCGGCTAGTGGGGTTTCCCCCTAACCAGGACTCTCCCACCAGCGGGGCACTGCCCCAGCCGGGACAAGCTCTAAACTCCCGACCGGTCTCCCGGAATATGTGGTAGTGTAGTGCATGTTAGTGTGAGTGTGGAAGGGGAGAGGATTGGGCAAGGAAGAGGAAGGACAGATCGCACGCGGTCCGTGACCCGTTTGGTAGGGTACTGCTCCGGCATTTGCCTGGTGTTGATCGGAGAAACCACGGAAAACTACCGATCAGAGCAGCCGGCCGCTAGAATTCTCCTCCAGACGGCGACTGAATTCGACCTAGCTGAAAAACTTGTATCTAAAATCCTGCCGCCGTCAGGACTCGAACCTAGGACCTCCCGATCAGACGCGCTGCAGTGGCTTCAGTTGATGCACTGAGCTACCGCTCGCCGTCCGACTCGTCTCCTCTCGAGTTCGTGCGCTTACGGCAACCCTGTAGTTCCTAACAAGGACCAACAGAACATGGCTACAACATGTGTAAGAGGATTCTTTCTAAATTTAGCAACTGTATTTATGCACTTTTTGTTGCCGGGCCCCGGCAATAAGAGTTTTTCTGCCGAAAATTCGTCTCTCTTTCCCACAGCATTACATAACTTTTCTTCTTAAGGGCAAGAGTGTAGAAAGAAGAAATCATTATCGCTCTACATAATGTTTGTTCATGGTTTACAAAACAATGTATTTCATGAATATTTTTTACATATCAATTAATTACAATATGTGTGGCAAATACGCAAAAATAGCTAACAAAACAATTAACTGTCATTTGATTCGAAAACCTCCTTCACGCGATAACCTCCTCCACACTGCAGAGACAAAAGTCATGGAATAACTCCTAATATCGTGTTGGAGATTCCTTTTGCCCAGAGAAGTGCAACAGTTCAAGGTGAGATGGACTCAACAAGTCGTTGGAAGTCCCCTGAAGAAATGTTGAACCTTACTGCCTCTATAGCCGTCCATAAGTGTGATTTAGTGCACGAACTGATCTCTCAAATATGTCCCATAAATGTTTGATGGAATTCATGTCGGAGGATCGGGATGGCCAAATCATTTTCTCGAATTGTCCAGAAATGTTTTTCAAACCAATCACGAGAAATTGTGGCTCGGTGGCGCATTGTCATCTATTCAAAATCCATTGTTGTTTTGGAACTTAAAGTTCATGAATGGCTTGAAAAAGTCTTCAGGTAGCTGAATATTACCATTTTTAGTCAATTATCGGTTCAGTTGGACCACAGGAGCCAGTCCATTCCATTTAAACACAGCAGACACCATTATGGAACAACCACTCGCTTGTACAGTACCTTGTTGACAACTTGGGTCCATGGCTTCGTGGGGTCTGCGCCACAGTCGAACCCTACCATCAGCTCTTACCAACTGAAATCGGGACTAATCTGACCAAGCCACGGTTTTAAAGTTGTCTAGGGTCCAATCTAAATGCTAACAAGCTCAGGCGAAGAGCTGCAGGCGATACCGTGCTGCTAGAAAAGACATTCAAGTCGATCTTCTATTGTCATAGCCCGTTAAAGCCAACTTACGCCGCACTGCCCAAACGGATACTTTCGTCTTTCGCCCCACGTTGATTTCTGCGGTTTTTGCACGTGATATAGCTTGTCTGTAAGCACTGACAACTCTACGCAATCGCCGCTGCTCTCGGTTATGAAGTGAAGGTAGTCGGCTACTGCATTGTCCGTGGAGAGATGTTATGCCTGAAATTAGGTATTCTAGGCACACTCTTAAAATTGTGGATCTCGAATATTGAATTTCCTAACGATTCCGAAATGGATTTTCCCATATGTCTACTTCGAACTACCATTCCGCGTTCAAAGTCTATGAATTCCCATCGTGCGGCCAAAATCACGTCAGAAACCTTTTCACATGAATCACTTAAATACAAATGAAAGCTGTGCCAATGCACTGTTTTTTATTGCTACATTTTGTACGCCATCTGTATATATATATTTATATATATATATATATATATATATATATATATATATATATATATATATATTGGTATCCCATAGATTTTGTCAGCTCAGTGTATAATACTTATTTAAAATGTACGCATTAATTGGCGGAAAACTAAGAAGTCTGTGGTTATGTAAGAGGTGTAAATGGTTCATTAGATACCCAAGAAGGCTGAAGAAAACAATGAAATTGTTTTCAATATGACTGAAGAATAAAAATATTAGATATGTTACTTAATTAATTAATTAAACTCATCAATTAATGGAATTGATTAATCTGATGTAACGTCTATATTTTCGTACTCATTGCGTCACTGCGTGATGCGACGCCGGCGTGATGCGTCGGGGAAGAAAGAAGCTTCAGTATTCACGTGTTCTGTTTCAGAGCAGCCAATTTTCGCTTTTCTCGGTCCCCATTTTCCACGCAGTCGACAGCAGCATTCTTGCTGCTGCACGTCGCTGGTAATATCCTATGTCTTCAATAGCAACACGTCGTTCAGGCTGGGCTCGGTTCTGTTGCTTTGGGAACTGATGTTTGCCCTACACTTTGCCCTCGGATAAAGCGACCGTTACATCATCCTGACTGGGGTGCTCCTCCCGGTATTGGTAAATTGAAATGCTCCGCTTTTTATTGATTCAACCGGCAATCCAATTGCTTCGCTTGGCGACTTGGCTCAATCGGTTGGGAATAGTAGCGATGACGCGATTGTCACAAAAGAGCTAGTAAGTTTTCGGAGAAATGTTATATCTAGTAGCAGAAGCAGTCTATAGATCACCATTCTAAATAGTGGAAGTCTTCTGTTCATTCACTTATCTGAGTTGGACTGTCACGCATGATAGAACTTTCCGGTGTTCAAAGTTGCAGCTGTGAACTCATTTTTAAACAGAAGGGGAGCTGGTTTCGAGGAGCCCCGTGGAAGAAAGTCTAAATGGATCCTCTCATTTACATTTCAATCTTTACTTGAAGTCACATATGTCGCTGCAAAATAAGATCTTTATCTATAAGATAATTTGAAACCAACCTGGACGTATGGAATCCATCTATGGTGCGCAGCTAGCAAATGTAATTCTGAAATACTTCAACGATTTTAATCCAAAACTATCCGTACAATTGCTAAAGACTCTTGTTAAGTATCCAATTCTACATTGAATGAATATTTACGTTAATCGACATTGCCAAATTTCCGGTTCTAAGGGTATATTCTCAGTAAGCTCGTGTCGCCTGGAGGAGGAGTCATGTATATTCACTCGCAATTGCCACAGACCGAAGTGCACCCAGCATAGGGCATCTTGCCCCACAACTAGCGGCAGTGGTTCAAAACATGTGGTCTTCAACATTGTATCAGGAGCTTTGAGGTCCATTGTGAAGTGTTCCACCCACTCTTTGTTCTCAACCCCGCTCATCAAGTGGCAGCTGTTTTGTAGACTATGACTGTGCTGCGCAGAGTCTCTGGTTGGCAGCAAAAATGGCGGAGCTGACCTGTTTGTTCGCGAAGTGCAAGGAAGTAGAGAACTGTTCTCGTCTTTTTCATGAACAACATACTTTGCTAGAAACATATCTCCAGCTTTTGACGCCGATTCTCGTGTTGATGAAAGCTCAAAATACTAACGTAATTTGGACCAATTTTCTTTCGTTTACATGCTTTCAATAAATATTTAACAAATGAAAACCAAATTATTAACAGGTTAAAACAAAATATTTTTCCGAAACAAACTACAGATTTTTCATTATAAAATATACTATTTTAACTACACTCTTTCTGGTAATCAGGAATGGAAAATATTAAAGAATGCAATAATTTCAAATTATGACACCGGTTTTTTGGTTCCATTTGGTACTAGAAATTTGAACTTATTGTTTCATAACTTGAACCTAAAAAGAAATGCAAGTATACAAATAAACAAATTGAAAAACGAATCTGTTTATTGAAAATGTTGGCCGAGGAAATCCGTCACAGAATGACTTCGCCAAGTATGCGAAAAGGAAAAAGTATCATAATGAAATCTGTATCGTAATGAGTATCATTATGCAACTAGTTGCATCCAACAAATGACAGCATTATACAATGGGAGTAGAATTTGTTTTTAAATTTGATCAAAAGTATCTTGATTTTGTAATCCTGTTTACTTAAGAGTGATATAAAAGCATAGACTTTCTACGTTCAGGTTAGAAGGTTTAACAGACAAATATTCTTGTCTGTTAAAAGTGCTGTCCGTCCGTAAGAGACTAGTTAATTTATTTCACATTATTGCTAAAAACAATAAATAACTGAAAGATTTCATATCACAACACAAAATGAAAGCAAGGAAAGAATTCGTCATTCAAACATATTCCGGTCACTTGCCAAAGATGTTTATATAATGGAGAATTTAGTAAGAAAATAAACACGAAATAATAATACGTAGTGAAGAATATAAACATAATATAATTCTCAGTTATTTGATAGAAAAATCTTGCAAACGTATTTTCGTATGAAGCCACTATTCACTGCCTCGCGTCGCTTCAGCTAGCACATGTACACCCCTCTGAATTTTAAGGGGAACTGCCCGTGCACGTACGAGCGTCCAGCTTCCCAAGTGGGCAAGTACATCGTGCGGGCGCGGTTTGACGTCCTAGAGCCCTAAACGAAGCGCTCTAGGGCCTTAAAATCTGGAATTTTGAGAAGAATTGTTCCTCACGCTGTCATCTTTAGGATGAGACCTTCTTGAACGTTCTATTACATTTTTGCTTGTTTGGCGCTTCTCGGTATTACCCCACCTGCTCAGGGACGCGCAGAATCTGCAAGTGTATGGGAAATTAAAATAATTACTTTACCTTCTATGCAATTGAATTGTACGGATGTACTTGTCTGTTCGATAATAAAGATAAATAATATCGCAAAGAGTAGGGTTGGTTGAACTTCCCCGATAATATATTTTCACACGAACAACTTTACATACCTTCCAAAAGAGTATTTTTTTTACTATCAAGGAAAGCGAAATGCTGTCAAGGAATATTGTTTGATTATTTCAAATGCTGTTTTTAAGGAAGGGTTGTGAAAATGTTTCAGCAACTTCAGTGTGTAATACTGAATAAATATTTATTGAAAACTCGTTTCAAACATGAATTACATTCCTTTTTATTTCATATAGTACACTGGAAGTTATCTTTATACATTTTTTAGAATATACAAACAGATTTTGTTGACAACTTTCCTTCTTAATATGGAAACAGAAGGATAGGAAAGAGAGTAGAGTTTAACATGCCACACTTCTCGCACGGGTACACTAGTCTTTTCAAAAAGCGTTCATTACCAAGCTGCGGAGCTGGTGGTGCGCTCTCTCTCCGATAATGCGAACCATGCTCAAGCTGCGAAATAACGCCACACGAAGCGCGACATTCGAGATTCGTTGGAGCACATGAATTCATTGCAGAGGCTGGCCTTGAGCTTCGATTTTATACCGTGTACATAGGAAATTCTCATTATTATTAATAAAACTGGTGAAAATACTATTTATTTGCATTATGGGTTCATTCTGTTGTTGAATCCCAAGTTTAAATCCCAAGTGAAATCGTTTCTGCTGCATAACTGTTTCTATACAATTAGAGACTATACTGAGCATCACAAGAAAAGTAACATTAATTTTAACAATGATACATAATGCATTATTTACCGATTAAACTGTATAAATGAGTATAAACAACCTGTAACAACTATTGTACTACAGCTTCCGGGTCAATGACCCCCATCTCGATCAGGTTTTTCGTCCAGTTTCCCTGATCCATTGAGCAAATGCTGAGATGGCCCCTTGTTTTGCTTCTGGACATAAATGTAACTTCATTTTCTGTGCACGTCTTCTAGAATTCAGTGGGAAATACAATTATTCAAATTATCGTTTCCATGTTGTTGCGGCAGGAAGTTTCCCTTTAAAATTCAAATTTATTGCTTATTTATCCTTGAAAATAGATTTTATTACATGGGAGTTTTTTTTTTCTCCCTTTCAAAATTAAAAATTTATTGCTTGTTTATCCTTGAAAATAGATTTTATTACATGGGAGTGTTTTTTTTTCAAAATTTAAGTAGTATATGACTTAGTGTAGGGATCACAGAATTTTGAATATGTGCACACAATTCACTTTTCCCCATAGCACGACATACGCAGTTTTTAACTGTTTTTGACGTAAAATAAATAAATAAATAAATAAATAAATAAATAAAGAATCGCTATAATCATACCCCACACAGCCACACACACCAGTGCTGGCGCTAAGCACGGGCAGAGCGGGCGATCGCCGTGGATCCCGCTAGTCAAGGGGCGCGATGATGGGACTAATGGAAAAATAGTAAAAAAAATTGAAAAAATAGAACTCGAGGAAATAGATATTGTAATTTTATAAGTATAATATATAATAGTCTGATATTTCATAAAATTTTCGATTATATCTTTTACCTCAAATAGTTAATTTTAGTAATTACTTATAAAGTAGCTCTTAATGAAATGAATCAAATTACGCTAACATTAAATAGTTTCTACGGGAATTTATATTTATTATTTCATGTATTAAACAAGTGATTTTATTAAACACAACATTTTTTTAACGTTTTAAGCTCACTGTAAAAATTGTATTATTTGATCACTAAATACTTTTACTTCAAACTACGTTTAAACCAGAACGTTTTTCGAAATACATTTTAAATAATAATTTTTGTTATTTTCTGAAAAATTGTTTGGATTCGATTTCACTTTTTTTTTTTGGGGGGGGAGGAAGGCTACGTTTCAGCATTGGACTGGATCCAAAATTATCTACCTCTGACACAGCACACACGCACACGCGCACACACTCACGCACTCACTCACGCACTCACGCACTCACGCACACACTCACACAATCACACATGCACACACTCGCACACGCACACTCACACGCACACACTCACACGCACACACTCACACACGCACACACTCACACACGCACACACTCACACACTCACGCACACACTCACGCACACACTCACGCACACACGCACACACGCACGCAAACACGCACGCACATACGCACATATATACATACATACACACATTACATACTGCAGGAGACCATTCGTGAACTACGAGCTTAAGAGACGGTGCTCCCTGCAGGCGTGAAACCCCCGCGAGCCGAAGTGTAGGTCGGAGCCGGATACCTCGCTCTTGTCAGAGAGAAATGCTTCTTCCTCTTGTGTGATGTGCCGTCCGCGCCCTTCTAGTAGCCAATCGGTTGCAGCGTATTCCTAGGAAGGCGCAGGAAGGGTTGGTGGTTGTTATGCATTGAGAGGAGAGGGGAAGAAATGATTAGCCAAAAAAATCTACGCGTTCCAATAATGATATATATTTACTGCATTTTGTGAGAAGAGACTAGAGAGAGGAGAAGAGAGGAGGAGAGAGAGAGAGAGAGAGAGAGAGAGAGAGAGAGTGAGAGAGATGAAGAGAGAGGAAGAGAGGAAGAGAGAGGAAGAGAGAGGAAGAAACATGCTAGGAGGGTGTGGAATCGAGTTGGATGACGGCTGCGGCTGCTTACCACATCGCTCCACCATCGTCCATCGTCCCCTCAGCAGCAACTGGCAGTTCGGACGTCACGCACTCCAAGGAGAGTTCCGGCGAGAACCACGCCGGAGGCCCACGCTACACTTCTACGAGAAGACGAGCGGTATTCGGCAAGGTTCGGGCGACAAGTCGCCGAATCCCGGGGAGTGTTGATGGGTCGCCGAGCCTGTTTGCCGAGCGACGAACATTTAGTACTCGTCCCAGCCACAGTATGTCTGTTTTAAGGCGGCCCACACATTCGTTATTCTGCGAGTAGCGAGCAACCGCTCGCCGAATCCCGAGTAGTGTGTATGAGTTGCTTGCTTTTTGCCGAGTGACGAACATTCGGGGTTCGCCCTATCCACCGCGTGTTGGTCTTCAGGACACATCAAAGGGAGCGAACATTCGCCGAACACATCAGCTGCTCCGGATCGTGCAAGCTTAAAAAAAAAAGCCGGCACATCGGCTGCGCGGGTTTAGGCGAGCAGTAACTGGCTACTCGGCGAATGCCGCTTGTGTGGAACAGCCTTAACGCGAAATCACGGGACAAATGATCGTAGCTGTAGGACTAATGATTATGCGCCCCGAACAGGAAATAATCAATTGTAATTTAATGAAAACGTATTTTTCGATGTAAATAGGGATACACAGATTTTATAATTATAACCAACGATAAATATGATTTAAAATCTTAATTTCCTAAGCAAGATACCTTTATGCTAGTTTAAAATAGGGTGTCTTCAACAAGCACTTCCTTTCTCGCATGATTTCTACCGTTTGCAATTTTTAAAATTTCAGAAAGTTCATCGGAAATTAGATCTGCGCCATTTTGGGGGGGATAGTTTACTATATACGAAGAAACAATTTGGAGTTGTTATTTTTTAGTAAAAAAGTGTCTTAATAGTTTAAACTTCAAACAGAAATTACACGAAAACTACTCGTATATTTAAAAAAATAAATACATGCCCTTAAAGAAAAAATCTCTATCATCAATATTATATTTTTGCAAAGTTAATTTTTGGCATTTTCGAAAATACAGATTTCGCCGAAAATGGGAGCACCACCATTTTTTAACGTTTAAAAAAATGTGTGCTGCTTTTGAGAAAATAATCATTTTACAAATGTTTGTATTTTACACAAAATTACGGGAAAATAATTCATATTTTGGAAAAAAGAGATAGACAGATGGACGTTTTACCGTGAATCGATTTTTCAGTATCAAGGACACACGAAACATGATTATGACTACACAATTTTCTATATGCTACATTAAGTAGCATACACTTCCCACTTAAAGTCGTGGTAACTAGGTAATCCTGGGCATTTTCGGATCCCCTGGGTTCCCTAGACTTCCCCACGGGGCCAAGAAATTCATTTTCTGCATTTATTACCAGCAGTGCTAAATTGCTCCATCGTAATTTGCAAATTATGTGTAGAGTTTAATAGAGCTTCTGAGAGCAATTAACGAGATAGTCAATAAATCGCCTCGACACATGATCCCCAACGTCTTGAGGGCACTGACATTTGATCGTGGCATAGCCCCAGAGGTTCCAACCACCACAGGCAGGATTCTGGCGTTGGGCACTGCATGAAGTTGGGCTGCCAGGGGAATGACTGGTTGGTACTTTATCACTTTTTCCTCCCCTGCTTTTAGAAGGTTAGACCCATCCTCGTGGCGGACAGTCACATCGACCACGTGGACCCCCTCCCGGCTTTTTATTTACCAGGTCAGGTTTCGGCAACGGAGAAGGTGGCTTCCGTGGGCCCCACAGTGTCTGATTTCCGGAGCATCTTTCCCTCTACAAAGTTCTTTATCTCGTCATGACGCTTTATTCTTGCTGGTATTAGAGGAAATAGTTTACTACGTAGGAACAGGATTAATCCACTTTTTCTTTACCAGGGCTTTTTCTCGACCAGTTTTTTCCGACAAAAAATCGCCAATTTTCCTATTTCCGTTTACTTCGAACCCCGCCGATTTCCATTTGCTGCATAGGTACATATTAAGGCAAGACAATAAAAATGAAGTAGTCTGCGACCAGTCGAATGCTCCCGACTGACCTTGATTACAGTAAAATTATCTTCTGTAATCGAGACCTTCACGTTCTATTACCCCGAGGAAGGACACAGCATGTAATGGTTGAAACGTTCTACAAATTGAGTATTTCCTGTTGTGATCCGGTTATCCGAACCATTTCCATGTTTAGGAGGACTCAAATGCTCATCTCGAAAGTTTCATAAATGGGAAGATGCGTTAATATATGTTTGCTTTTAAACATACAGGGTCGGCTGTTTAAAGGCCCCGATCGTTTGCCCGGTGTATATCTTAAACGTGCTTGATAACCTGAAGTGTGTTTAAATGAAACGTGGTAAACTTGGTCTCATGGAATCCTTTAGACCTGATAAGTCATGAACATTGCACCCTTTTCTTAAGCAAAACTATTTGCAGCTGCTTTTTGGCATGATTTATTGCGTAACGTTCTCGTATTTGAATATCCTTAAGAAACATGTGATAATACTGCGAAATAATAGTTCTTTAGCAACATTTGGCAGTATGGAACTGTAATAAGACTAAATCATTCGACTTGCATCGATCTAATATATCACAACTGTAATAGACGCGTATAATACTTTCGACGTCTTCGAGCTAAGCTGAAAGTTGATGCCAGGCATGCTGGACCAAATTCAGCACTTTTTTTCAGTAACGTGCACGTGTTAATCGTTTGTATGAGATAAAACATTTACTTATGAAATAATTAAAGTAGAAAATGGTGCTTATTTGTTCGATAATTCCTTTACCCTAGATAGGAGAGGTCTTAGAATGCAAAACACATTCTGAATGGAAAAAAATAATTCTGGTAGCTGCGTAGAACTTTTATATACGTTTTCCTGATACTTCCGTTATTTGGCAAGGAGCCAAAAATTTCTTCCCTTCCGAAGTAAAAAGTAATCCTTCTAGTGTGCTGGTTGTATATTTCAGTGATTGCATAAAATAAGCGAACTAAATTTACATTGCCAATTCAAAAACCCCAAAAATAAATTGTATCAGGGTATCCCAAGTAATATTGGTTTAGTGGTGAGTTGTAGTTGACATTTATATAATTGAAATGATTGACATTTGCACATTTGAATAATTGAAATCATTTCAACTACCCAGTAATGTTACAACGCAACATACATAAAAAATATTTTATAACCAATTTCCACCTAACATTCCGCAAAACGGCATCTCTCAGTTATACTCCGTTTTATTTAAAGTTATGATGTAAATTTTTGGATTGGATCTACCGATTCGATGACAATGTTCCCCTCTCCTTACAGCTCATGACCTTGAGGCGCCAAGTTAAATAAAAGTATACATCTTGATGGCTGTTGACTCAAATGTTCAAGGTCAAATTTTCCCTTGATGAGCTGCTCCGAAAGAAACTTGCGGCTTGGTAAATCGGACATGTTTGGCATCATCAATCAGGCCTGTTTCACAGTCCTTCATGGGACGGACGTTGGCGAATATTCTGACCAAGTTTCACGACTCCACAGCGGTGTCGCGCGTCGTCGACTCGCAGCTGTTTGCACGCTTTCTGGGGCGACGTCGACGATCGATGCTCGTCAGTCCTCCCCTCCCTACCTGCCGTCATCTCCCCGCCCTTCGGCGGAATGCCGCCCGCCAAGCACGACGGGGCGTCAAGTAATGAATGCAGATCACCCGGTTATATCGCGTGCTCGCGCCCGGCCTCCCCGCCCCCGCCCCTGCCGTCCAAGGCGTGCCCGCGAGACGGCGCTGCCGTCGAGGCGAACGCGCCTATTCACGAACGCATCCGCTCCTACGGGCGCGCATCAACAAGTGTTTGGCGTAATCAATACCGTACGAGCGCCCGCCGCACACGCAATAACACCCGAATCGTTACAATAGGTCAGCAGGGACGCGGCGGAGGCAGCGAGCGCCGTTCGACCGCGGAGAGGCGCGCGCGCCGCTACCTCCCCGCCCGGCCCCACCCCGTCCAGCGCGCCCCCGCGGAGGGGAAATCGATCGCGCCCCCCTCCCTCGGCGCCTCCCCGCTCGCTGCGCCCGGCCAGGCCGCTCGCTCCGTCGCCAGCGCCACCACCGCGACAGGCCGGTCCGGAGCGCCCGCTGTCGAGTCGGCGTCGTCGTCTGCCCGGCGCGATGACGGTGGCCGCCGTCGCCCATCGCCGCCGACCGCGCGAGCAGCGCCGCTGCTGAACGCCGTCCGGCCGTCCTGCCCAGCGCCCCGCTGCCGTTGCCGCCCCCGTCGCTGCCGCCGCCGCCGCCGCGCCATGGCGCCGGCCCCCGCGACCGCCGCCGCCGCCGCCGCGCTGGTGCTCGCCATATGGAGCAGCACGGCGTCCCCCGCGCTGGCGCAGGCCAACGTGGGTGAGTGACGACGGGCACGCCCACCCTGCCCCACGCGCCTCTCTCTCAACCCATGCCACCGACAAATGAACAGCCAAACACATTTCCCTTATTAATCATTCTCAATTTATCTTCTGCCACATTACAAACAAATCTGTTATGAAATTAGGTGCTTAATACTGAACAAGAATTCTCTCCTACTAGAATTATGTAAAGTCAGTCCAAACAATTTTTCCTCCAACTTTTTTTTTTATATATTTCATTCCCTCCACAACTTTTCCAACAATATTGCTTGTAGAAGTGTATGTGTTTCGATGTTTATTTTTCGTGATAAAATGCGTGGAAGATCTATTTTATTTGCGGATTTCGTTTTACGGGAGATGTTCGGTTCGCTTTCGACCAGCGGTGGATCGTCCTGCCCCCCGCCGCCAAGGTCACCCCACCTGTTCGCGAGGCAGGCGGGCGAGCGGGCAAGCCGAGCTCGGCGCCGCCAGCGGCAGCGCGCGACCTTCGCGAGGCCGCATGCGAGGGAGGAGAAGGATGCGGTTATTCGTTGTTTTGATTTGGGTGCACACCAAGCAGCGTATTTTTGACTTGCGAAATCCTCAACTTCGTATTATCCTACAAATTGATGCAATTGAAATTTTCGCTACCGGAGTTGCTTCGTGCGCAAGCTTGAGACATGTTTTTTAATGGTTCTGGAAAATAGTGGCAACGTCGTTAATGCTTACTTATGATGTACTTATGATGATCCGTTTGACCCTTTTTCATGATATATGATGAACAATTTCTCTAAGACCTACTGAAAGTATTTCATTAAATTATATGTCTCAAAATAATTAGCAAGTAATACCTTCAGCGCTTAACAGCTTTGGAAATTTGTCTTTAGGGTGCCTTCTATGTGCGTTTTTGTACTTGTCTAAGTAGAATAATTGTGTATACGAATACGACCATGACGGTATTGAAAGAACAGAACATTAACGTATGTCCATACGATTGTCAATTTACATGTACCAATCATGTTCATCAAGAATCATTGCTTAGCAAATGTTGCTCATCCTCTGAACAGCTGATATAACCTTTGTCATGACTCCTCTATTGTCTCGGCGTTTGCAAAGTTACATAAAAGCAGCACTGGGCAAAGTTACATAAAAATGATAATTAACAGCAGAGTTGATTTCTGACGGAACGCGATGGAACGGCGTTCCGGTACCTGGGAAATAATAATTAAATTGTATTATAAATAAGTAACTTTTTCTAATAAACTAAAAATTAATTTATTGCGTTTCGGGACCTAACATTTTATAAATCAAGCACAGTTTAAAAGCAAGAGAGTTAGAGAGAGAAAATGAGTTAAAATTCTTTATTAGAATAAATTATGAAATAATAGCGTTCTTCAATCAGACATTAACAATATGCTGTGTTTGCGACGCTCAAGAACAAACATTCGCTCCCCCACATCCTATAACCTTTTCTCAGCGTACGAGTCAAGAAATTATTCGTAAAGAAAACATTCGTAAAGAGAGTGGAGAAGAATGACAGAAGGCTTCAAATGATGTTAAGGCTTGTCGTTAATGCTATAAAGTATAACTCATGAACGAAAGTTACCACCGAAATGTTCTTTAACCTTGGGATATTCCAATTGTGGAAAAGCTGTCGGGCACTAGAGAAGTTAGAGCAATTTCTGTACGGAGTTCCTTTGAAAGTATGACATCCTTAAACAATGAGGAAAAGAAAAGCTGTGCCTGATTGAGGGTTAAACAATGTACATTAGCTAAACAGATAGGTTTGTCAGTAAATCAAGTAGGCCTTTGAGGAGACTCATCTCAAGATGTTTTAAGGTACCTGTTGACATAATGCAGTTGCACGTAACTTATTTTCTGACCCAAATTAGCTTGTGGTTAACGTTTGCACGAAGAAAGCAACACAACATTGAAATGATCTATTCGCTGCATTTTGAACACTGTTATCGGTGGATTCCATTGAAATGTCACGGTGCGAAGGGTTAATCACGAAACTATTTTAATTAGACTGTTGTAAGATCATAATTTATTTGACACCATAAAACATAAATACCTGAACGTAATGTCAATAGACAGTGGTGAAAAAAGCGAAGTACATTCACCTGAGGCAGAACGAAAATATGTCAGAATTTTCTTCATTTTTTGAAATGGTCAAAAATGGATAAAAACTACAGAAATCTGGTTTATAGTCCACAAAACCACAAACATGCACAGCCTTGACCAGTGTACAATAAGAGGAGAATCATAAGATGACTTGGTTTTCTAATACATAATTTTTTTTAAAAATATAAATGCTGCTTTTGGTTGGAAAACTGGATACAGTCCAATTGCAAAAAAATTGTTACAGAAGAAGCTGGGGTAGCTCTTAGAACTTCTTTATTGATTTAGTGTCTGTTTCACCTAGAAATATTTTTTAAAAAATAATAATTGTTCACGGAATGTTTCATGTGCGCAGTGAGACAATTGAATGAATATTCAATTGTCTGACAGTGACGAGTTTGTAGACAATATGGTTCGTGGTTTCGTCCGGTTCTGCCACTCCCTTTCCTCCTCAGCCTTGATCTCCACTCGAGCACTGGCCAGACGGACCGGCCTGGGTTCAAACCTCTGCTCGCATCGTGGAACAGTCGACGACGCACGCACCCGCATTCGCACGCAGGGCGCACGCACGCGCCCCCTCCACCGGCGGGTCGACACGCGTGCGGGCGGGCGGGCTGCCATTGGCAGGGCTTGCTGCGCACGCCAGGCCGCCTGCCAACTCGCCCCGTGCGACGGCGGGCGAGCACGCTCGAAAGCATTGGGCTGCGGTGACAGCGCAGTCGAAACAGCTGGCGCTCGCTACCGGACGACTGCGAGCGAAATCCGCCGACTTATGTCAGCCGAAATGCACCCGAATGTTGCACCCGAAATCGGCCGAATATCCCACTAGTTCCGCAGTTCATTGTTTGAAACATATGCGACAGGTACGCTCAAGAGCATCTACATGTGCTGGAAGTAGGCTTGATATTACAGGTGTTCTTGACTCAACTGATTTCGGATGAATGAACCGACAATGTTTCCGGACCGAGCCGATGTTTCCGGACGCCGTTGGAAGAGAACGTTCGGGTTCAATAATTCCAGTTACTAGCACAATTTCCAGTTACTAGCACATGTGTGAACGAATCGGCCATATCTGACGGAAACGTCCGACGTCGGTCGACCAACATTTTTGTCACAATCTGTTACGCTGTGACCGCCGCCTTAGATGACGAGCACATTGGAATTGATTTTTGTCGAAATTTCGGTCGGGCGACGTCGGACGATTTCGTCCCATGTGCTGGATTCGTTTAAACACGTGCTGGGAGCCGAAAATTGTCATAGAGATTCAGAGCGACCGCTTCTGACGGCGGTGCCCGAAAAAGTCGGCTGTCAGATGAATTCTGTTTTGTTTGGTTCTGTCGGCTTCATTCTCCCGAAATCAGCTTGAGAGTTGGACCGTTCGCAAGATATATAAAAACATATACATGGTCTTGAGCGTGCTTCTCATAAATGGAAAGAAAGCGGCGAAATTATGGAAGTATTCGGACCATTTTTGGCTCCAACATTTGGGACTTTTTTCGGATGAAATAATTCGTATTATTTTGCCGACTCCAGCAGTTGAGTCACGACAGTAAGTGTAAACGCAAAGCTAAAGACTTCCCAAAGTTAACAGTTCTAAAAAAGAACACAAATTTGAAAACAGGTAAGAAACGGGAAATTTACACTAGGTTTGCATAAATTGCGAGATTATGTTGTATTCCTGATGGAATGTAGCAAATAAAAGAAACGTCAGAGCATCTGGTAATCTTGTAGTATGTATGTGAAAAGACAAGCAATATTGATTCCAAAAGAATTAATGTCATGCTTCTGAAAGAAACATGTGTAGCCACTGGCGCACCCAAAAGGGAGGTCTTCAGCACCTCTCATCAGATGTCAGTGGTGAGATATGTGGTCTTAGATAATGGTTAATATCACAAATTTAGCTTTTAATAATTTTCTATACTTAAGAAAGTTATTAAATGTAGTGATTGTTTACGTTTTAAATATTAACTCGCCAAAAAATTTTAATACATTTTTATTCAGCATAAAGGAAACATTGTTTGTAAAAAAAAAAAAAATATCAAGTCGGCTGCACACTACCTATTCCACCATTCTTCCCCTCACCCAAAAATTCCTGGGTGGGTCTTTAAGTATAACGATTATAATTAAATATATAATTAGGATATGCGTAATTATGTAAGTTAATTTTATTACGTGACAAGTATTTATGTTAGTAAATGTAGCTATAATAAATGAAATAACACCGTAAATTACGTGTTGCTTACATCGTCAATTTCTTCATTCAGCTACACTGTTACTTGTCACATTCTCCGACAAAAGAAGAGAATGGTAGAAGCGTACGTTGAACTGTGCTTATGAATAAACGAGTAAACGACGAAATTAGTGCTTAATACGTTTGATGACTTGTTTGGACCTCGCAGCCTAAGAGAATGCTTACGCCACTGCGTGTCGTCATCCTGTGAAGAGTCATGAGTTGCGTAAACGATGCGATAACTGGCGTGAGAGCAGTTGCTCGTGGCTAAGTTTGAACGCGCACCAAGTTTTAGTCCCGTTCCTTGTGGTGGTACTCTGTGCTCTGAACTTCGAACCTCCTGTCCGCAGATCTTGTGTTGCAGAAGTTGTCGGCAGTTAGCGCTTGGAGAAAGAACGTGACGAAATTGTTCTCGACCGATGGGTTAACGGTGGGACTTACGAGATTGCGGTTGAAATTTGCTGGCCTGAGATGTTTTGGTTTCGAGTTCCGAGGTGGAGAATTTGAAGGGTTGGCATCTCAAAACGATTGTTTCCATAGTTTATTAAGGTTTTTAAAATATACTCATTTAGAGTTTTTTATAACTACCTAATTAGTTTTAAATATGTCACTTTTTAGCCATTCCGTCCCTCTCAACGACCTACCCATCTCGACACAAATATCTTTCAATTCTCCACTTCCATCACTATATTTCGAAATGGGAGAACCTCCCTCCCTCCTTGCTTTTTGGGGGAGCTTCGTAGGTCCATATCCGTCAGTCTCTAGTAGGTTGTACTGCCGAGGTAACCCTTAGGGCAATCTCGGCGAAAACCAATTGGATTATCTGTCTGGTATACATGAATGAGGAGTTAGAGGACAATACATGCAGAGTACATCAGTTTCACCGTACCACAATACACAACATCCATCCCTTACGTGCGATTCGAACATACAACCTAATAGTGAAGCGCATAATGCCCTCCCAAGGCCCTGCGCCTCCCAGGCAAGCCACGAAGAGAAGACAGGTCGTTGAAAGGAGATACTGGGTGGTTTCGTGAGCCCCACCATGCTACAACACCCTTGCCGGTGGTGGTTTATGAACTCGCGACCCTCCGAACTGATAATCCTGTGGTGCATCCATCTTAGCTACCTGGATCAACCAAATTATTAATTTCCTAAGTCCAAACATTAATGTATTTATATCCTGGTTTGTAATTGTGAATCAGTGTACTGCCACCAGGTTACAAAGAGCTTGCTAACAGAAACAAACGTATTACAATTCCAGGCGGATGCAGGTACAGAAATAATTTAAAGAATGGGTCCTGTATTCAATCGTCCAATCGGTTCTTTCCTATTCTGCCCTTATTTCCATTCGCCGGTCTAGCCCTCGACTCCTTAGCCTCTTGTCTAATAAGTTCCGAATCCAAAAATAGACCCATAGGAGAAAGTAGCATTTCCTGAACTCTTTTATTACTCACAATTTTCCGGTGGCAGGCGTACGTGATATTCATTAAATACAGAATTATAATAATTCTAAAAATTCTTTTGGAATTCTGGAGTATTATACTCTTCTTCACGACTGACACACGAGATATTGTTATACAATGAAAGTGTATGACTTAAAATAAAGAAAAACAAATAAAGGAAAATTTCGTGTTCATATTTGAATGATAAAAATTTAAGTATTATCAATAATTTTTATTTCATTTTTGAATGTATTTTCTATTTCTTTCGTAAACATTGACATTATCTTCTGTGTCTTGTGGCCAACACGTATCCTTTCATGTTCAATGCCGCATTTTCAGACTGTAGTTCAGTATATCTGTCTAGTTCGTGTAGGTAGACATTCTCCATTGTTTCCTTCAATACAAACGTCAGCTTAAACAAAATGGGTTTCTTGACTATTTGTTGTGTGTTGAGCAATTACATTTCCTGTTTCTTAGGTAGGTCACACACCTGTTTTCAAGAAGTGTCGTCCAGAAATCCAATTTCCTGAGCGTTATTCATGCTTCGCGCAGATACTTACGTCATTGAGGAAGCGATATCCACGTCATAATGGGCCGTGCATTAGAATTATCGGCAGCGAACAGATACAGCGGCCACGCCCCTCTCGCGTCCTTGAGCGACGCGCAACGCCTCTCGCTGACCTCCTCCCCGGAGGCGGTCAACCATTGGGGATGATGTGGTGTGCACCCTAACTCTTTAAACAGGCTATCCCAGAATAAATGTTACAATCTTCTATACTCCGATTTAAATGTAGTGGCATTTCAAGATCACGAGCTGGACGGAGAGGGGACTCTGTCCACCCATCGGGAGCTTTTTTACGAAATACATTTTTGGTATTGGAGCACCCGATCAGATGAAAATGCCCACCTCTTCTTCCAGCCCGTGACCGCGAAGTGTTACTATGTTTAAATCGGAATATAGGGCCTGTAGAGATGCCGAAGATGAGCACGTTTTGCAACTGAAGAAGTGGAAGGAATTTTCAGCTCGCGAATACACAGGTGGCATTCGCGCTTAATGGTAGGCAATCCCCAAGCACGAGTGTTCAGCAGGTCAGGTTGTGACGCAATAAAAGAATAAGCTCCTAAATTCGTTATTTACGTAAGTGGCACGGATAGTGCAACGTTTGACGTACTAATTTCAAAATTCCTTACTCAGTTCCTGCCGCCACCTCGTCCGTCATAATTTCGTTCGTATGCCAAAGACGCACTTTCAGTATTGGTTTCGTAAATAACTGTTTTACAAGACTTCTCTTTGACAGGTACACCTTCCTGGAAACAATCCTGACGGCCTCTATATCTTTGGTAAAATAGCATCGATTCCAATTCTGGGATATCAATAAGCGTTGATACTGTAAAAATAGATTACTTTTCCTGTAACTGTAGAATTACTTTGACCAAAGCGTAAAGAATGACCAGAGCGTACAGGCTACAAGTTTATTGATTCAGGTATACCAAATGCCTGGCCTGGTGCAATCGTCAGGTGTTATGCGAATCTGATGCAATACGCTTGTAAAATGTGTTCATCTTTTTGTTTAAAACCAAACTAATATCCAGGACAAACTGTTCCATCTTAATGGTATGTCAGTTTTGAAGTATCACTCCATTCCAAACCGCGGATTGCGGCGGGAAGTGGTGCTGAGGGATGGCTTGGCTTGCAGTCGATTGTCACTTGTTGCGCGCCGCTTGTCTTTTGGACGCTGATGTGAAGCACTTGGGGGGAGACTTTAAGAGTCACATGACGGAAATTATGATATAATCATAATATATGAAATAAAAGTACGTCAGAGTGAGATTGGGGACTTAAGAATGAATGCTCAGTACAGATTGAATATTAAATTTTAGAACTTTGTGAGAATTCTGTGATTTTTCCATTCAAATCCACGCTCCATTCTTGAAATAATGATCATATTACTTGAATGTTACATTTATATCTTGATCAAATAAAGTTTTGTTTTTAATATTCGTTGTCACTGTAGGCCGTTATGCGTTTTGTAGTCTGTAAGCACCAATTGTCTACTCTTATAACAGACGCGCGCAGACTACACTTTTCGAGACAATTCGCTTTGAATCATTGGGAGTATCTCATTAGTTGATACCAATCTCCTATATATCCCCAAAAGTTTACTTTAATGTTTCAATGAAAATATAATTTGAATTGTTCAACCGTTTGCTTTGAAAATCGCTCTAATTACTTTCCTCTCACTAAAAACGTACATACTTCTTTTTGTGAGTGCTTCTTAGGCGAACTTCCTTATTACGACACCAGTTACTTATGGCCATACGTGGGTAAATTACTTTGATGAGAGGTGATTATGAATATATTGTGTGTGTGAAAATGGAGCTGCAGTTGAGAGGCAGGGGACACGGAAGGACCTCGAAAAAACCTGCAGAGAACCACATTTGTCCATCAGAAATTCCACGTGAACCGAACGGGATCTGAACCGCGGACTCGACGCTACAAGGCGCTCAGTCTGAACGACATACCATTTATTAGTGGTACTTCTGGAAGATTTTTGCCAGTACTCTCTTCTTCTCGTACCATGGCTAGACGCACAACAGCTGGAACACGGCTGTTTTCCTCGCAAGTACCGTCGACACGCGAGCGAAAAGTTTGGTCTCTTGCGGGAGTGTAGGAACGAAGGTTAGGAACTTTGCAGCTCCAAATAGACGAAAGGCTGTCTCCTGTTGATGTCGAAAAAGTCCACTTAAAAGTTGAATCGGTGAAATGGGAAGTTTCGTCACGAGAAGGCGTGAATAGTGGGTCTTTGCGTTTCCATGATTTAAAGCTCATTCAACTGTATATTCCAAAATCCACGAAGTGTGCATCTTACGGGTGCGAACACTGAATTATATCAAGTGTGTTTATAGACTACACAATCAGAAGAAGTTACGAATTTTAAACTTCAACTCAGTTTCACGGTATCAGACGATTAATAAAACACCGGGTTTAGGAACATGTCACTAATTTGTCAGAGGTTTTATCAACTTTTGGACATTCGATTCTCTTCTGTATCCGACCAGTTTCCATTATTGACCATTGCCTGTATTTTCTCTTTTGAGTGCGGTAGAAAATCATTATTGTGAGTGAAACATTGTAATATTTGATTACCAGAATCTTTTTCACTAAAGATGGTGACTTCATATGTCTTGAACTATCGATCACTTCATGATGATATTTTAATCGAGAAGAGGAGACAAAGCGTAAATGTGTAGTCATAAAATCATTTCTATTGCTGATCAAATCCTTCATTAGTTTTTTAATGATATTGAGTGAAAAATTTCAAATCTGATGGGTTTTGTTTTGGGGAGCGATTTTTGAAAATCTCTAATTTGGTGTCATTAGTATTGTTTCACGTTGTAATGAAATTGTATTTTCTCTCTTTAATGCAATGCAGCTTTGATATGTCTTAGAACTCTCGTCTTATTCTCGGTAGACATTGCCACAGTAGCCTTGATGTGGGACTATTAAAATGTATATTGCTCGTTATGAGTGTATTTATTTTTCCATCTGATAAATAAAAATCTATTCCCGAATTGGCTACGTCGTCAGAACGTTTTCTCGTTGTATTGCTCATGTTGCATTGTAGATCTAGGAGTTCACGTCCACGTGGAGAAACAGTCTTACTTCCTGGAATGACTGAACAATTTTTTCACTACACGCGTCAAGTCGTGTGTATGTGTGATGCGTCGCTAACACCAACTCTTCCTTCAGCTGCTGGTGCAAGGGGAAGGCAGGTGGTAGGCGCAGTGGCTCAGCTCGAGGGCGGAAGTGAAGGTGATAGGGGCATCTGCCACCTTTGGACCGCCAGCGATGTTCAAAATTCTCACCAGGAAGCCATGACGTGATCAATGCGATGCATTACATATTACAAACGTGAGTTAATTCACCAATGTATTGGGATCAGCTCCTGTCTTGCGCAGAAATAGAGAAGCCTTCGGTCTCTGAACTTAACTCAGGTAATTGTTGCTTTGGAATCTCCTTGGCTGTCCGGGAGACACCGCCCCCTTAGCACACAGGCAAGTAGCTACTTATTCAGCCGCGGAAGCCTACGCTCTCAGTTGACTTGTTCTCTATGTTCTCTGATCGATGATTAAGTGTACGATACATTCCGTGTAAAATATTATTCTTCGTGAGGTTTATTTAATTGGTGGAATAATCGTTGATTAAAGAATAAAACTACAGGATGCTACAGATAAGTAATTGGAGTGCAAAATGTATAAGAGGTTCGTAGTGTGTAGTGTAATGCGGTTAAACGTTGAAATGTTTTATAAGAAAACGTTATACATTCGTAGGAATACCGTCGAAACGTGTTTATTGGTAATGCTCTCAAATATATCCTAAGGCGTTAAAATTCATACCATCTGGTAAAAACGACTATTGTTTATAATATTGTTAGTGTAGCAGTTGACTACAAAATAAATATTACGTTCTCATACAGACCAATAGGCAGTAACAAATACCTGACTGCACTTTTCAAGAGGTCATTGGAGTACACGTCTGTTACAATTGCATGTTGAAGAAACATTTTAATGATTTGCCAACCGTTGTGATTACAACGAATACGCAGTCAACAATCTGTTGATGATAATTTTTTCATTGTTATGCGACTCACTTGAATCTTACGCTAAGTGAGGAATCCGCGCTCTACCGGTGTCACAAAGCTCTGATCGAAGGAACGGAAACGCATTATTATGTAATATTAATCAACCTATATGGCTGCAACGTTTAAATGACATTATTTTTATATTCTAAATTCGTTTTCGCCATCATTGTGTAAAAAGTATGCGCTTCTGTATATATTTAAGGACGGAAATCTCGTTATCAACTCAGGGTGACAAAGTCTTTTCATTCCTGATTCTATTACATTCAATTGTTTTTGTTATTTAAGGTCACATCAACATCTGAAACATCAGCTATTGGAGTTAACGTTATGATAACTGTGAAGACGAAACGATATGATGATAAGGGGTGAAAAGACGAACACGAATACAACCATGCTCTAGGTGGGACTCGAACCGTCGACCCTTCGGTTCGAGATCGCTGCGACACTTCTGCTTTAGCGATTTCGACCTCCGGATCGGGATTCAATTATTTGTTCCCTTTTTGAACCACAAATATACATAAGTCGCAGCTAATATATTAGGTAGAATATATTACGAAAATCAAATTATGTATTGAAGGGTTGTATATGTACGGCGAAAATAGTACACGTTATTCGGATGGTATGCGGCTTTTAGTTCTCGGATTGATTTCAATCCTCATCCTGACCGTCTTGCGCCACACCATTCAACCCTGGAGCAAAAAGTCTCCTCATTCCGCTTTTGAAACGTATATACTATGATTGGTGCAAACATCGGGAAAGAGTTGGGAAAATATCGCAAACGCATTGAGTGGCAAAATATCACAAACGAAAGAGTGGCAAAATAAATGTAACATCATTCCGTCGCGCAGTAGGGTAAAAATTTCACTTGCGGCTTGTAGACTGCAAAACTACCTCCCCTCCCCCGCTTGTAGCCTCCAGCTGGCGAGACGGTCGCGAAGACGAAATGCAGTTAGGGTGGGAATTCCGCTCGCCCGGGTTTCAGGAGATTCGATTGCTTTGACAACGTTTTTGTGCGCGCGCTGCGTGCGCTGTCTCGAAAGCGGAGCCTCCCGAGTCCCGAGTCCTGAGCCCGGATTGGCTCCCTCTTCGGCGCATCTCCTCCGCCCGAACCCTACTTCGCCCTCCCCACTGCTTTTCGCCTTTCTTAGACCGTGCCGGTTCTTACTTGTTTCTCGCCGCATTTTCTCGTCTCTGGCGGTTTCTCCAGACGCATCTTTACTCTACCTTTCGCATTTTGTATGTCCCATTCCCCTCCCTGCTTCTCTTGTTCACATTCGCCAAGACGTCTCTTTCCATCCTCTCTGACCCTCAACCGATCCTTTCGGCTCTTTTCGTATCCACCTTGATTCTTTCGGCTCTTTTTGTATCCACCTTGATCCTTTCTTCTCCTCGTTTCTCCCCTCTTCCCTCTCCTTCTCCTCTTCTCCGCCAGGCCCTTCCTCCTCCTTTTCACCTTTCTTAATCCGTCCCAGTTTTTGTTTCTCTCTGTCTTTTCTGGTCTCTGACGGTTTCCCCGTACTTGTATTTGTTCTTCCTACCTCTTGTAGTATTCACTTCGATTTTTCATCTATTATATTATTTGCCTTTTCTACTAGTCTTATTCATACAACTTCTCTCGTGCTCACACTCGCCCAGACATCTCTTCCATTCCTCTCTGGCATCCAACCGCATCCTTTTGGCTCTTCTTGTATTCACGTCGCTTCTTTGTTCTCTACTCACGCCACTTCTCTAGTCTACACTAACCCTCTTCCGTACTCTTGATAGTATCTTCTCCCTTTACCATAACCTCCGCTCCTCAGGACCTAGTAAGGACCACTCACCCGACTCATTTTTCCCTCCATTTTCCATAGCCTCTTGTCTTCTTTTTCTGATTCGCTCGTTTTCTTGTCTCGTGTAACTTCTTCGCCACTCTCGTCTCCAACCGTATATTCCTCTCTCCTCCCCACAGATCTCCACCCATCCACATCCATCTCCATCCTTTCCAGACCTCTTTCTCTCCTCCAGTCTTCTGTCTCCCCGTTCGGCCCCGTCGGTCCGTCGGTCCGTCCGTCCGTCGTCCGTCGTCCGTCTGCGTCGTCTCGTCTGTCGTCCGTCTCGTCGTCGTCGCGTCGTCCGTCCGTCCGTCGCTGCCGGTCCGTCCGTCGTCCGTCTCGTCTGTCTCGTCCGTCGTCCGTCTGCCGTCCGTCTCGTCGTCGTCGTCGTCGTCCGTCGGTCTGTCTCGTCCGTCGTCGGTCCGTCCGTCCGTCTGCCGTCGTCCGTCTGTCCGTCGTCTCGTCGTCGTCCGTCTGTCGTCGTCCGGTCGTCCGTCGTCGTCGGTCGTCGTCCGTTCGTTGCCGTCTGCCCGTCGTCGTCGTCGGTCGTCCGTCGTCGTCGGTCCGTCGTCCGTCGCCGTCTGTCTGTCGTCCGTCCGTCGGTCCGTCGTCCGTCGGTCGTCCGTCGTCGGTCCGTCCGTCCGCCGGTCGTCCGTCCGTCGGTCCGTCCGTCGTCGGTCCGTCCGTCCGTCGGTCCGTCCGTCCGTCGGTCCGTCCGTCCGTCGGTCCGTCCGTCCGTCGGTCCGTCCGTCCGTCCGTCGGTCCGTCCGTCCGTCTGTCCTTGCCCCTCTCCGTTCCTCTTCTTCCCCCCCCCCTCGCCCTTTGTGGTCTTCCCCGCGGCGGCCGAAAGCTCCGCGCGCTCCCTTAAGGCGGCTTTGGGCGCGCGGCTTAGGAGGCGCCGGGGGCGGCGGCGGCCGACGCAGAGAGGCCGCTGCCCACTGGCCAGCCCGCTCCCGCTCCCTCGGAACTTCACTTACAGCAATGTGTGTGGGCGGTGACCCGCTCGCGGGAGATGCCTGGTTGCGGAATACGCCGCAAACGGACGAGTAGGTCGGCGCCGGATCTCGCCATCAACCTGGGGAAATCACCCCCATGTGTCACACTAAACGTGTGCACTACACTTAGGGGAATAATGGTATATGAAGTCCCGGAAACACTAATCAATGAATTCACTTGCAGAATCTGAAGTAGTTCTGCCGGCTTCTACCTAGTCATAAGTTGAAGCGTGTTCGTAGCGGAAATAGAATGCTCGATGGTGCTCATGATTACGTAATGACTTTTTATTAAATTTGCTAAATTTATTGAATGCAGTCATATTAAAAAATACATTCCCGCTCTATTGGAACTTACAGCAATGTCCCGATTGGCGCGGTGCCCCGCTGACGGGAGATACCTGGTTTGGGAAAACTCCTCAAACTGACTGGTAGGTCAGAGGCGTATCTCGCCATCAACCGGGTGAAGATCACCGCCCTCTCTCGCACTAAAAGTGTGCACTACACTTACGGGAATAATTGCTTTGGCAGTTGACGAGCCCGGAAACACCAATCAATCAGTCAATCAATAAATAAATTCCCTTGGAGCAACTGAAGTAGTAGACGATAGCAGCAACCCGCTTTCTTCCTAGTAAAATGCGTTTACGTGTGTTAACCGTGTACGTAGCGGAAATACGGTGTTCGGTGGTGCTCATGATTACAACTATTATTTTTTATTACATTTATTAAATTACGTAATATTAAATAATACTTGCAATTGAAAATTAGATACATTGATTCCTGACCACAGTGTACCTTTGCCACTGCTTGGTACATGTATCACCAAATTTTCTGATTTTATGGAATACAGGAAGTGTAGATTTTTTGAAGAACCATATGACATTCCCTCAGTTTCAAAGTAATTAAATATCATAACTTGTTCACCGAAAAACGGAACGAAATTTATTATATTCGTATGATTAACGGTAACTATTTTTAAAAAACTAAGTTTAATTTCACGAGTAGGGAAAATTGCGGCACGAAACCTATAACAGAGGCGGCTCGAGAAAAAATGTTCAGAGTAGGTAAACCAGATTACGGAACAGCTGTGAATACCGGGAAGGGAGAATGGGACCAAGGCTCCACCTCGATCCATTTTTTTGTAATTTTATTCAATCACTCAAAACAATTGTCTCACTGATATCATTCCATCTCAAAGCATTATTTCCAAGAAGCATGCGCAGAGAAAGGGAAAGTTAGCCCTATTTGATTATTCAACAGCTATTTTTCGGTAATTAAATGCACTTTTTGAGTATTAATCACGCCATTTCATAGTGTGCGTTTTCAAATGATACATTTTACATGCGTTTAGCTTATGATTTAGGGAAAGAAGACATACAAGATAGTTTCATATTTGTGTGTCAAAGAACATGCGTGAAACTTTTTAGAGTAATTATTCCACATACACAATATCTCTGCTCTAGTATTAAGAAGTATGTGTCCTATTATGGATGTGTAAGTAGTTAAAACTTAATGCGTGAGTTAATTATTAAGTACGAATTTGCCTCCCTGTTTCAAACCAAATAAATGACTAACTAACCACGCCGCTAAAACTTTCTCGGATGCAGACATACAATATTAGGGATACACTAAGAGCGTGATGAATGCTGCTATATGAGGTCAGTGGAGCAACGATGACATGACACCATCGTGACATCGTTCGGACGTTCACTGGTCAATAAAAAGTTTACGAGGAATCTCGGGTTTAGATCACTTGTGGTGAGCCTTGTGACGGTATACTTCGGTTGATCGCATCTTGTAGACCAGATGGCCAGATGATATTGGGAATAGAACGACTTCGCTCTGCCAGGAAAAATACAACGCAAGTTAAACATTCTGTTCAGCAGAGTTAATTAAAAACATCATATTCTTAGGTTTCTTGCAAATGGCAATATTATTCGACCAGTTATCTGTATTTCGGTGTTTCCCATTCTCACCTAAGATAAGGCGTCATATTTTCTATGGGTTATTACATATGCATTCAATGCCACAAACGAACTTTGCAAACATTGAGAAAGAGTCATTTCTGTAACCACTGACAATCTGTTTTCGTTAATATACAAATACTTTAATTGTCATGTGTTATATACATTTAAGAACCGGTCGTTTTGTGAAATGACGGAAACAGTATGTCGGTCGGTCGGTCGGTCGGTCGTTCGGTCGGTTGGGTGGTCGGTCGGTTGGGTGGTCGGTCGGTTGGGTGGTCGGTCGGTTGGGTGGTCGGTCGGTTGGGTGGTCGGTCGGTTGGGTGGTCGGTCGGTTGATGGGTGGTCGGTCGGTGGTCGGTCGGTCGGTCGGGTGGTCGGTCGGTTGTGGGTGGTCGGTCGGTTGGGGTGGTCGGTCGGTTGTGGGGGGGTGGTCGGTCGGGTGGTCGGGTGGTCGGTCGGGTGGTCGGGTGGTCGGTCGGGTGGTCGGTCGGGCGGTCGGGTGGTTGGTGAGTCGTAGGGCTCTGTATGTGTGCGAGTTGGTTGTCGGCGGGCAATGGACTACGGTTGTGCGCTGCGGGCGGTGGCATCGCGCCGTGCCGCGCGGGCGGACGTCCGCCGTCACTCCCCCCCCCTCCCACCGGCGGATAAGACAAGCAGCGGCGCTGCTATCGGCGCGGCGCCCCATTTCCCCTCCAGCCCCTCCCACCCGCCCCTGCCCCGCGTTGACCCGCCCGCTGGGCTTCCCCACGCACCTCGCCACGCCTCGCCACGCCTCGCGGCGCCGCTCCGGCCCTCCACACACCGCGTGGACGCGGCGCACGCACTCCATCAGCCCGCCCGCCAGCCAGGCGACAGACAGCGAATCCACTGCATTAAACTCTCCCTCGGCTGACGTCTTTTCTTCCTTTTTTACTTCCTTTGTCTTCGGTCGTCTGCTTTCTTTTCCTTGTTTCTTCTTTCCTCCTCCGTTTTCTTTCTTTTTTCTCCTCCGTTTTGCTTTCTTTTTCCTCCTCTGTTTTGCTTTCTTTTTTCCTCCTCAGTTTTGCTTTCTTTTCCCCTCCGTTTTGCTTTCTTTTCTTCCTCCGTTTTGCTTTCTTTTTCCTCCTCCGTTTTGCTTTCTTTTCCTCCTCCGTTTTGCTTTCTTTTTCCTCCTCCGTTTTGCTTTCTTTTTCCTCCTCCGTTTTGCTTTCTTTTTCCTCCTCCGTTTTGCTTTCTTTTTCCTCCTCCGTTTTGCTTTCTTTTTCCTCCTCCGTTTTGCTTTCTTTTTCCTCCTCCGTTTTGCTTTCTTTTTCCTCCTCCGTTTTGCTTTATTTTCCCCCCTCCGTTTTACTTTCTTTTTTCCTCGTCCGTACTTTATTGTTCCTCCCGTCTTGCTTTATTTGTCTTCAGTTATTTCCTCTTGTTTCGGCAGTTGTCTTTCTTCCCTTTCTCTGATTGATGGTCTTCTTTCAGTACTTTCGAACTGAGTTCTTTGCGACTTTCGAATGAGACTACGGAGACGGGATATTTCCAGATTGTTCTAATAATTATTTATTAAGTATCCTACGGGTCATTGTTATAATCCTGTTCTGCCTGTAGAGTACCGTCTCTCTGATAAATAACACTCGTCTGATGCTTATCTGATGACATCAATGTCATTATATCTTACGGTTTCTGGATTTGCTTTAATTTTTAAGCTATTTCTGATCGATCCACACATTCTGATAACATTTTTAACTTGTGGCTCATGTCAGACTCAGATTGAAAGGAGAGACGATGTACAAAGACTCTAAAGTAATGTAATTATTCGTTATTTTAGGCTGATTAAAATATATAAATGTATTCCATTAAATAATCTTGAGTGAATTGAGTTTCATGTCAAAACTGTCCGAATGAAATACGCATTTTGCGCCACAATTACCTGACGAAACTGATCTTTCTGTTACGAATGAGATCAAGATATTTGGTGTAATTTCAGTCTGCATTTGAAAATTACATGTTTACATTTATTTTGAAGATTCTTGTGGGATAAGGTTATTCCAAGGACAACCTATTCTTCTTTTTGACCTTTCCAATACACCTCACCCTCCCTTTACCCATCAATTGGATTAACCGCTTAGCTTACAAGGGCAAGAATGCCAATAAAAGATCTTTCTTTCGGAGTTGTTCTAACGAATAGTGTGTACCCAAGTAATATGATGTAAGGATGGGATCACTCGGAAGTGTTCTTTCCATTGACAATATGATGTACACTATGTTTGACTAAAACATTGCTTTACTAGACTTTGTTTATTTAATCAAAAGTTTGTACTATACGGATATCGGATAGATGAGGGGGAAAGCGGGTTGCAGCTCAGACTCGGTTAAGGGGTCGTGAAAGATTATCGTGCTATCAAAACGTTTCTAATTTACGGCAGCTAGTTTCGATTCTTATTCTTTACAGCTCCCCTTTTGAAATACCAAACGCCAATTTATTTTTATATTTACATTATATTGCGATGCATTTTGTGAGTTCCACAACAACAAAAGATATGCATCCTAAACGAAGCATATAAATCAAATTTGGAATTCCTAAGTATAGATTATCCGATATCACTAAAGCATTGTGCGCTTCTGGGCAGGTCGTATTCTTGAATTGTGATGATTTAAATCTCACTCTAAAAGCGTGCTCAGCCGTTACGTGACTATAGTTAAGTAGAAGGGAGACGCTACTGTAATGCGTTTAGGTTGGCTAAGGCAGCTCAATGCTTCAAAAATAGTTTTTGTTTTACCTACATGTGATTTATAAATCCACTCGCAAATTCATTCAGTTTGGCCTCGTCGGTTCGTGAAGCAACTTTCGCCCCTGAATAGCGTGAACAGCTAATCAGTGGGCAACATTTATTAGCTGCTTACCAATTATCGTCTGTAATGAAACTGAGCAAAACTTTCACTCCCAATCCAATACAAAACCGTTAAGTCGAAAAGTCCAAATTCCACTTTCTTCATCTTTGAAAATCTCAATTTATACAAGAAAATACTCCATTTCTCATTCATGTTTAGTGGCATGCTTGTGAAATATAGCTATTATTAATTTTATTTTAAACATTAGTGTATAAAATATGAGAACTAAAATTCATCATAAAGCTTGCGTCATGCGATAAAAGTATTGTGTATACGTCTTACTTCAGTTGTTAGATGATAATTCTGTTTTATAACATAGTAATTTGAAGTGGTAGACATGAATAGACGTTCAGTGTAAGTACTGAACACACTTGCGGTAATGGACGAAACTGGACAATGTGTGCTGCAACTCTTTGCCAAGGTCGTGTTACTTCTTTTGGTTTCACGTCTTTCGAAAACAAATATTAACGAAATATTAAGGATATGCCTCTTCCCGGACAATAAAATCAATATGAATGCAACTAGTTCCAAGAAGCTAGTTTTGAAGGTCATCTTCCATCAGCTATCAAACCTGTTGAATTTATTAACGAAGATCAACACGCGCTTGCTTAATTTGCATGAGGTTATCTTCAGGGCGCAGCCCGAGAGCGGAGGCGTAGGTAGCCAGGATGGAGCGTGTGTCGTGGAAAGGGCTCATCAGCGACGTGTCCAATTTTCTCGAGAGGTGAAGGTGACCTTGAAGGTTGGAGTGCAGTATCGCTCGCGAATACGATAAATACTATCTGTTCCCTGAAGCAGGTCAAGGAGAGTTCGACCTCATTTACGGTCTTTGTCAATGCAGAAAAGTCGAGAAAAAGACATTTCGAAAAGTTTAACTAGTTTATTGCCTAAAAGTATAAACGTTGCATGATAGGTGGCTGAGTACTTGTGATGAAATATCTTCCCTGGGTCCTTTTCCTTACGTTTAAAATTTGCAGTCATTTCAAAATTTGAAAGCATCTTGTTTGATAAAAGTATGTAACTTCATTGCATCTGCATTTAGTCACTAAATTCGAACAAATCAAAATTAAGCATAAGGAGATAATAAATAATTCCGTTTTTCTTTATAATTTATTTAATATTTTGATCTATGCACATCCAATCCAAATTTGAAACTAGAAATTTGTAAGCGAGAGAAATTTCAGTACCTTTGTTTCTCTTCCCTCCGATCCATGCTTCTTCTTCCTGCTCAAATCACTCGCTCTAGAGAAAACGTTGAATCCTCTTTTTAAAAATAGTTCAATAATAATGTAAAACGTCAAAGTTTCTGATATTCTCATGGCTTTGAAATGGATTCTTATTCTCTTTCCAATTGAAAAATAAGGTAGGAATGAACTGGATCTATTTGGACTTCTTTTACAGCAAATCATAGAAGTTAAAGCAGAGAGCGAAGGAAAGCGAAGTCAACGAACCAATTTTCAGGTGCAAAGTTGGTTGCACTATTAAACAGAAAATTCATTTTATATAGTCGCATTCTTCTAAATTAGTTAGTATTATTCAAAAATAAACCCACATCAGAAACGCGGTAAATATTAGTGCGAATCATATCAGCCAAACATTTTTTGAAGTTTAAAATATGTGGTTTCTACAGAAATCTTGTGGAAATCCATATGGCTCTGATTTTGGTATTGTGAAAAATTAATTTTATTAATTACTATTTATTTATTGCGTCGACAACTAGGGAAGTATTTTTATTTAAGTATTCATTCATTTTCAAAATTGAAAATAGGTGCCCACCCTTAAGAAAATAAGTTTGACAAAACCTCCTGATTGTTAAACAGGCAATGGCGCGAGTGTTGCATCGCCCCTTCTGGACAAACTTAAGCTCCCCGATGTGTGTGGCAGGATCGAGTATGTGTTGTGTGTGTGTGTGTGTGTGTGTGTGTGTGTGTAAAGTGAAAAGAATTGGGCAATATTTAGGAAGGGGAGATGCCATTCACCTATTATTTATTTAAAAAAACACGGAACGACGTAGCTCTCTAGCTAGTGACTGAACTCCTTTACAGTCAGGACTCGAACCCTATGACCTCCTGGTCAGAAGCCTTCTTGTGGCAATGGGGATTGTCTCAAGAATTCATTTGCGTCTCCGGAGGAGGAGCACTGCAATTCTTGCAGATGCAGAAGGCATTGATATTAATTGCGGAACACTGTGACACAATTTTCTGGTTATTCACACACCCTATTCTATCAATTTTCGCTCTTTCATCGTTTGTTTCCGAACGTTGTAAATTTTATCTTTTGCGATTCTTAACAGCATGTTTACCATTGCGACTCGACACAAGCACTAGATATTTACCCGAACAAGAAAATAATTTCTCGGGAAACGGTCCTGTAGAAAATTAGCAAAATTACACAAGAACTGACACACCGCGAAGAAATCTGTCTTTATAAACTTGCAGGAAGCTTAAAATATTCACGTCTACAATGTAAAAAATAATTTGAAATTTTCGAGGATTTGGACAAAAATAAATTCATTTAGTTGCAGAAGATTCTGAACTTTACTATTCTCTCAACAAAGCAGGAGATGGCATGTAAAATATACTATAACCACACTGGCTAATCTGCATAACATTTTAAGAAATCGTTTTAAGGAAAAAAGCAAAATTCTTGGAGATAGTATTACATTCATTGTGTCCTACACTATAGATGATTTCATTATATTACTTCGTATTCGTGCGGGTGAGGTTCAACATACGCGTCAGCTGTGTTCGTGCGTGTTGGGTGCTTGATGTGGCGATCGCCGCCGCCACCGCCGCCACCGCCGCCACCGCCGCCACCGCCGCCACCGCCGCCACCGCCGCCGCCACCGCCACCGCCGCCACCGCCGCCACCGCCGCCACCGCTGCCACCGCCGCCACCGCCGCCACCGCCGCCACCGCCGCCACCGCCACCGCCACCGCCACCACCGCCCCACCGCCGCCACCGCCACCACCGCCACCACCGCCACCACCGCCGCCACCGCCGCCACCGCCGCCACCGCCGCCACCGCCGCCACCGCCGCCACCTGAGGAAGCTATCCATATTCGCCTTCGCGCCGGAATTCCTGCTAGTGCGGCGTTGACATACCATTACTCTCGAAAGCGTTGCCGTTCCGTCTCGCAGTTTTCTTCTTGCAGTGGTGCTACAGTCCGCATGCGAGCCTTGCCTTCGCATTCCCGAACTCATAGTACTGCCACAATATTTTCTAGAGCATCGAGATGAGGCGACATCGCTTGTAGGTGCGGAGCTTAGCTTATTGGTCGCTAACGGCTGAGTTAACTCAGAGCCAGTGATTCTGTGACTGACCGGGAGGCCCTAGAGTTCGAGCCCTGACCGTGGAACATTTTCGGCACTAGTTACATAGTTAGGTCGAATTTAGCCGTTGAAGGAGAATAATGATAGGGAACGGCAGCACTTATCAGTAGCTTTCCGTCGTTTTTTTCGATCAACGCCAGGAGAATGGCGCACCAGTTCCACTGGCAGAGGAGGCATCATCAACTGATGTGATGGCAGTACCTCTGACCGGGAGGTTCGATTCCCGACGCTGGCAGGATTTTCGACACTAGCTTGTGAGCTAGGTCGAACTCAGTCGCTGTCTGGAGGAGAATTCTACCGGCCGGCTACTCTGGTCTACAGTTTTCCATGATTTCTCGGATCAACTCCAGACGAATAGGCAACACCAGGCAGTACCCATATAAATGTGCCATGGGCCGCGCGCTATCTTTTCTTCCTCTTCCTTGTTCTATCCTTACCCCCTTATACTCACACTAATATGAACTACACTACCACACATGCCAGGATACCAGTCGGGATCTTATAGCTTGTTTTGGCTTTGCTGGTGGGAGATACTTGGGGGAAACCGCGCTAGCCGACGGTAGGTCGGTGCCGGATCTCGCTATCCAGCGGGGGAAGATCACCGCCACCTCCTAAGGGAAAAACACGTTCCACACACGTACTGGACTAATGACCTCAGTAGTTGACGCGTCCGGGATCACTAACAACCCACCAATGGGGCCAGGATCCATGGCTGACAAATGGTCCATGGACCGCGATTCCCTCTCCCTTCCTTCTCCTGTCACTTCTCCTTACACACGCTCTTACACTTGCATTCACTACACTACTACACTGGTCGGGCGAGAAGTCGCGAGCTTAGTTTGTCCTGGATGGGAGGGTGCATCGCTTGGGAGATACCTTGGGGAAGAAATTCCCCGTAAGCCGACGTGTCGGCATCATCCAGTTGGGGATGAACACCGTCACTAACAAAAACATTAACTATGTTTACGGGGATTATGACGACAGCAGTTGACGTGACTAGTCACATCAATCATTTTTGGCGGGACCTAATGATGGAGATGGATCACGATAGTATGAGAAAGGTGGCGTGTATCGGGAAATGACGAAAACACGATTGAGCAGGGCCGTAAACCTTTATTACAACTCTGCGAGGTTTCGTCGAGACAAGCGTCCATGATTGACCATTTACCTGAAGTTCCTCCAGAAAATTTCTTATAGAGCACTTCGCCAAAGAAGTCTTTACTTACTTGCGTTGCTTCAAATTAAACCAAAGCGATTTTCAACTCGATAACCAAATCCTTTAAAAGGTCGTCACCAAAAATATATTTTTTCAACACAAGTCTATTAATTTAACTCTCTCAGGAACAACGTTTTTGCAACATTTTTCGTATTTTTTAATTATTAGTTTAAGAACCTTATTACTTGTATTATTCTTACAGTTACATGAAAATTCATATTCAAAATTTTAAAAAAATATAGAGTTTAAATTTCATTAAGTAAGTTGCCATTTTGGGATTGCTTTATCTAAATCCTTTTACACCAAATGGCAATTCACTGATCGAAACCTAACTGTGGGTTTAAACGGAAGTCAGATACATGGTTAGTAATTTGACGTTTGCATGTGAGACTTCATGTGCATATCAGTAGGGCTGTGTTAATTTGTCTTTTTAGAATAATATGAGTAACATACTACCGTCCGTTCTCAAACGCAGTGACTTATCTATATGCTAATATGTGGTCTAGCTTTAAGTGGGATTTTATAAACCACTTCGAATGAACCCTCTGTAGGGAATAATGTACGCAGATTTAGCCTTTTGAATGTATATCAAAGGAAATATTTATAGATGCTCACGCACGTAATTTTGTAATTCGAGATAATATTATAGTTGATTTTTCTCCTTGACATAAGTTCATTCTGTGTTACAGGAATTACATTTAGTCTTAGAGTGTAGATAATTTCGAAATGTAAAAGAAAAATCACGAAAATTTGGTAGATGCGAATGAAATGGTTTATAACCAAGAACCTGAACTTCGACGTTTTTGTCACGTTTTCCTAAAACCTAGTCAGGGTGAACATAAGCCACCACCGGCCTTCGAAACTGAGTGGTAGACATTTATTGATGTAATTCCTCATTGTTCCACAGACACACGCCTTTCTGAACATGGAGAAAGAAGGCTTCCCTAAATAATCGATTATACCATTTTCTACGCTGCTGCTTGTTTTAACATTTTCACTTGTTTAGTTTACATGGACAATATGTTTGTGACTAAACGTTAAAGAATATATCTTTGTATTATTACAACAATGACAAATGTGAGAAGTACATATCGAGTTTTTAAAAAGGGAAAGTACTACGTGTCTGAATACTGTCTGCCGGTGGCACCAAATGAAAACAGATAGACTCAGAAGGAGATTGTGGTGACAAAGAAAGAAAGAAAAAGAAAGAAAGAAAAAAAAAAGAACAAAAAAAGAAAAAAACAAAAAAGGAAAAAGAAGAAAGAAAAAAGAAAAAGAACAGAAAAGGAAAAAGAAAGAAGAAAAAGAAAAAAGAACAAAAAAGAACAAAAAAGTAAAAATAACACAAAAGAAAAAAGTTTTTTCTTTTTTCTTTTTTGTTCTTTTTTCTTCTTTCTTTGAGATCTGAGAGAGAGAAAAGAAAAAAGAAAAAATACATATGATTTTACGTCAAACGTATTCTTTAGATAGCAAATACATCGCAGTTTTTCCCGTTCTATATTTAACATGCTATATCATTACATCATCTTTCTGAGGAATCTTTAATCGAATAAAGGCTTCATCCTATAATTTAAACAATGTATTTAAGTGTGTAAACGGTAGTAATGTTTGACTAAATAGGCTTTAATAGGTCAAATGTTAAGTACTAGACTCTCGCTCTGTATATCTTGTGCAATGGTGAACATAAATATTTTTGCTTATTCATGTTCATAAACAAATTAAGTCGTTGAAATACTGCAGTGGCCATACAATTGTTCAAGTGAACTTTTGAGTTTGAATATTATCTTTGGACTTCATTCTGCATTTTCTTAGAAAATTCGGGGTAAGGTGCTGAACATAACCTAAATTCCCGTTGCCGCAAAACAGCGTAAACCGTTCATTCATTAGCTGTAGCTCTGTCGATAGTAGAGTATCGAATATAGTTTTAGAATCTGAGAATATTGAAATCAAAACACTGCATTGTGTCTAGTGTTCTCTCCATGAGATATTGACCGAGAGGGATAGCATATCCTTGCCAACGCAGGGATAGCTATGGCGTGGCCTTCTTTAGGACAAAATTCACTAAATAACTCTTAAGTCTTCTCTCAAAATGGATGGATTCAACTTCGCCTGTATATTTGCCTACGAAATTCGGATTTCGACCAGAATGTGATGGCTCGTTCCTCTGAATTTGCGCCGGGCAAAACTCGAGAAGCCGGTGCTCTGTAGAAATAGAGGTGAGAAATAGAAATAGAGGTAGAAAAGAACTACTTTTGCCGAATGAAGAATAAGTGATGAGTTAGGTGTAGAATATACATAGCATTATTATATATAGGATTTTGAATTTGAGTTCTGAATTGAATGAGAGACTAAGAGCAGGAAGAGACAGAATGGGGCGCGGCGAGCTTAGCTCAGCGGCGCTTACAGGATGCCTCGCGTACAATTTGTAAACTGACTTCTGTCGAAATCACGGACGTTGTTTCTTTGTAAGAATGCGTATTTGAAGTCGCAAACTTGATGGCGTAACGAAGGAACTCGATGTAGGAAACGTATTCAGAGAAACATGAGCTTATTTGGTGTAACGATTGCTCAAGGTATTTCTTCCCACACCTGGTTGATAACACCAGTATTAAGATTATACTTGTGCTTTTTCTTCCAAATAATCTAGAAGGGGGTTACCAAAATTCCAGACGGCTGTGGTCCGTAACAGTTGCCCGCTTGCCACTCGCCTTTCTCTAGCTTAGCTTGACATGCGCAATCGCCTCCCTTTTTCCGTCCCTTCAGGCTGACTGGACAATCAGCGGGCCACATCGATTGCCCGCAGATAAACTCTGGGCCAAGATATGTCAACGGGGCTGTCCACTTGGGTGTTGACGATCTAGAAAATACTTTATGTATTAGCGGTTCTAGGACAATAGTGTTAGTCAGGTTCTGGTTGGTAGTTGAGGCTTGTTGCGTGTGTCTGCACGAAAAAATCCAAAATGTACAAAATCTCGCCTCGTCCATTGTCTGAAGTCCTGCAGATTCTGTGGGTATTGCGCTTTAAAGGAAAACCACTGCCTTGTGGTTGCAATATCGGTCAAACGTTGTAGGAGGCTTAGGACAGAAGAGACTGGGCGCGACAAAACGCGTTATGGTAAACGGAAATGGAGAAAGGGAACACGAACGTCCTCTTCTAACGGCGTCCGAAAACATCGGTTGTCGGGCAAAGATCTCTTTCATTTGGTTTTGTTCTTGCGACTTCTGCCGACCGCAATTTCGGCCAAAATCGCCTCCACCGTAACCGCCGCGTATGTTGATAGCTACACACAATTTTGTTCTTAACACGTTTCGTCGCGTCCAGCCTCTTCTGTCCTAAGCCTCCTACAATATCACCGACATTTCATCCTCCCTGGTATGGTTTTCCTCTGAGCGCAATGCCCACAAGACGTCCTGGACTTCAGACAAAGGTGCCTTCGACTACGTTCTACATTTACCTAGGAAATTCCGAGTAAACCGCTGCCCGGCACGCCTGAGCCTTTTCTTCCGAAGCGGCGTCGCGCCAACCTCCATAAGCCGGCGCTTTGCGGTGCGGAGGCGTCGCGGCGCCGCTTGGAAATTGCGGAGCGAAGGGGGGAGGGGGCGACGGCGGGCGTCGAGGCGACAGGGAAGGCGGTCACGGTGGCTGCGGTTACAGAAGTGGTAGCCGCGGAGGTGGGCGGGGAAAAAACAGGGGGGGGGGGGCGAGGTTGGATCCGGGAGCGGTAGCTCAGTGCATCAACTGATGCCACTGCAGCGCCTCTGACCGGGAGGTCCTAGGTTCCCACTCCTAGGCGGCGGGATTTTCGACGCTAGCTTTTCAGTTGGGTCGAATTCAGTCGCTGTCTGGAGGAGAATTCTAGCGTCCGGCTGCTCTGATCGGTAGTTTTCCGTGGTTTCTCCGATCAACACCAGGCGAATGCCGGAGCAGTACCCTACCAAACGGGCCACGGACCGCGCGCTATCTGTCCTTCCCCTTCCTTGTCCTATCCTCTCCCCTTACACACACACTTACACTAACATGCTATACACTAGCACATATTCCGGGAGACCGGTCGGGAACTTAGAGCTTGTCCCGATTGGGGCGGTGTCCCGCTGGTGGGAGAGTCCTGGTTAGGGGGAAACCTCACGGTAGGTCGGCGTCGGCTCTCGCCATCCAGTGGGGGAAGATCACCGCCATCTCCCGAGAAAAAACATCCACTACACTGTCGGGAATAATGACCAAAGCAGTTGACGGGCCGGGAAACACGAAAAAATCAATCAACGAGGTTGGAGAATGCAAGAGCGACGAAAGTAGACATTAATGTGATTTCATAAAGGGACTTTTGTAAATTTCTAGAAGACTTCAACTAATACGTAAATGTTCAAAAGCAATTCATACGATAAACGTTTAATTTCATTAATAATATGCAAGTCCTGTGAAACATTAATGCCAATGTGTATATGCAGTTTCACGTCTTGAATCATCCTATTACACTTTTGCTGGTTTATTATATTTTATGGCTCATCCTTTCAGAAACGCGTCGTTTTTAAACATTGGGAGCACATTGCAGACTGCGTATTTGGAGGAAAGGTCTTGATTGGGCCTGTTCTGCCCAACACTTCGATTTATTTGCCTTTAACAGGATCTAAAATAGTTTAAAATAGTACATTTACTTATTTTGAATTCAATTATTTAAAATTCCGAAGTTGACATTGCAAATTTCAACGTTTACATTAAATGTACATGATTATTTTCCCATCTTATTTGAAGTACAGACCTTTCATTACTTCAAATGCATTTCTATTCATAGAAAACCTTCGTTCTTGAATATTCGTCGTTTTATTTCGAATCACATTGTTCGATGAAACGCCGGCTGACGGGCGTCGATGACCTTAGCTGTTGAAGCGGCCGTAAACTGAATCAATCAATCAAAACTTCGGTTGAGAATCATAGTCTGCACGCAAAATCGGTGCGTCCAGCAATGCTTATTTGTCAGAGAACCTGTCAGGTGTGCGCAGTCGAGGGGGCAGGGGCCGGTGCAATAAATGGCGGCGATGGCAGCGGCCGCGGAGGCGGAGGCGGCTCAAGTGAAGTGCGGGCGGCGGCGAAGGCGGCGGTGCGGGCAATGGGGAGGGGGGCCTTCGCCCGAGCTGCCTGTGACGCGCCGTCGTGGGCGTGGGCGAGGGCGAAGGCGGAGGCGAGGGCGAGGGGGGCGGCCAAAGGGGCCGTTGTCAAAGGCGAGGCTTTCGACTCTTTCGGTCACTCACCGAGGAAAAACGAAAGCCTTTTGTTTTGGAATCGGGTTTTTGGAGGCAACTGCATTGATTCAGTAATGCTTTTAAATCTTTACTCACTGATTAGAGCCTGTGCGTGTGTTAAGGGCTTTAAAATTGTAGAATCTACAAAAATGTTACATTGTCATTTTGAACGAGTGATTCCACATTTTAATTTATGTTTTAATATTTGCGTATAAACATAATTAATTCAAATATATTTAATTGCATGAGCATTGAAGTAATCTAAGGCTCGTTCTTAAATGAAATGCTCGGAAAATTAATATATTAAAAATATTTTTTAAAAGTTTTTGTATAGGTGGACGTTTATCAGTTTGGAAACGAAATTTAATACTGCAATAGAGGTCGTTCTAAAATAATTGAGAGTATATTACTTTTTAAATTTTTATATAACATTATTTTGAAAATAGTTAATACAAAATGTCTCACTCTCTTCATTCTAGCCATAAGAAAAACTGGAAATCCCCTGGAGCACATAATAGTTGAAAATAGTAACTTTAAATTGTCGGCACATAGTGAAATATTGATCTATTATGGTGAGGGATGCTGCAGGCATTCACATCATGTGACCGGGCTGTTAATATCTTGTGTTTACGGGTTTGGAGATAATATGCAAGATAGATTAAACGCGACAGCATCACTTCCCACTTCCCAATGGTCCAATGGAAATATTCAATCTGCAGAGAAGCTACATTAAAAAATATTCGAATAAATACTATCCGTGTGAAAGTTTCCGCAGATAAAACACTGCCCTCTTTAGAAATGTTCAATAAGAATTCTCCTTTATGTTGAAAGTCCCGTTCTTACTAAAGAATCTGCAAACATAAAATTCAAAATATACATGCATATAAGTATGAAAATGACTTTTCCTGATATTTGATGACATGTACTTGTCATTTGAAAATTCACTGCGATATATACGGTAATGGTGAATTATAAAAAATCATATAAGTATGATTTGCTATTCAAGGATGATTACCTCGCAATGAATCAGTACAATAATAGTACATTATCTATCGAATAATAAGACTAATATTTTACATTTTATTAAATCATATTTTTTAATTTCCTTTAAACATTCATAACATTTTAGAACAATTTAGTAACCGGAAAATGTTAAACACCTTAAAGAATTTTTTCTTCAACATTTGACCTTACAGGATATTTTCACTTTGAACATTTTGAATGTGACCATTATTCTGGAGAGAAAGTTTTTGAAAAAAAAAATTAGTTTTGGACTTTTTATCAGATAACCGACAGGCTCGATCGGATTAATGCTGTAGTTTCTGACTTGTGTGGTATATACTGGGCAGTCCGATTTGTTCGGAACACATGATTTGTTTATCATTGCCTGATGTCGTTCCCTTGAACACATGAGAAGCACTGCTACTAAACGACTGGAGCCTGCGATTATGTCTGAGCCTGTGTGATATTGTGTGGTTGTCGTCCATGTGTCTCGCTGTCTCCTTTTTTAATCAGCAGCGCATTGTTTTGTACCTTAAGAGGTCTCTCTGACAGCGTTGCAGGTGTTTCACTCTGTTATCAAACGGCATGGTTGTGAATAAACGGGACTGATTGTAGGTGAATAGGAGATCAATCCGTCACTTAAACCTAACAATGGGATTTGAAATGAAGGAAGGATCGCAAGTGATCTTTGGCCGTTGACTATGGCGCTGCTCCGGCGTCCGTCAGATAACGATCTGAAGAAACCAACAGATCGGATTATTCAACCAATTCTATTGGTTGGATAATCCGATCAGTTGGTTTCTTGGCAATGTATCTCAGTATATGCTGCTTGTTAGGTGGTGAAAATCCGCAACCGCTGAGTGTAATAAAAAGAATCATTTGCCAACTCCAGGGCGACCCTAGCTGTAGCAGTCAGAAGGTCACCATCCATCGCTGAGAAAGTCTTTCAAGTCCTGATTGATTCATATCAAATTTATGGTAAACAAAGCGACTGAGGGGCAGGTTTTCTCGTGGTCCTCCCGTTTCCTGTGCATATTACTGTTGGTCCACCATTCATTGATAATTGCATGGAAAACACTCGTCAATGTATTGAACTCAACCATCCTAGGGTAGATTTGGAGGCGTTGATTAGTAGTCAAAATATTAAAGTGTCATTGTGATCGCTTGTAGTTGATTGTAATCGTGTTGATTCTGCTACTAAGAGTTATTCGCAGACGGTTCTGGTCGACAACCACATCGTACTCTGTTCAAGCGCGCTTGCTTTCGCTTTCGGAATGTCATGGCCTCGCAGCCGTCAATAAGCGCGAGGCCTTTGCACGTGAGGCGCGCACCCCATCCCCCCGCCCCCGCCCCTCCCGCTCAGGCCCCGCCGCGTGCGTCAGAGTCGAACAATTGCGGGGAGGCGGGGGAGGGGCGGCGGCGTGGGCGGCGGATGACGTCAGTAGGCTCGGGACTCCAGAGCGGCCGCGCCGTGCTCGTCATCTGTCTCCCGCCCCGGTCGCCTTCCTTCGTTTCAGTTTCTTATACTCCGCCCTGCTTCCTTGTTCTCCGATCTCAGTTTTCCTCTTCGTCATCTTTCCCTGTCTACAACGTACTCATGTCTCCCACCCTCCACAATTACGTCCTCGTTTGTCGTATCCCAACCCCATCCCTAACCTGACCCAGCTCTCGCGCCCTCTGTTCTCGCGCCCTCTGCTCGCGCGCCCTCTGCTCTCGCGCCCTCTGCTCTCGCGCCCTCTGCTCTCGCGCCCTCTGCTCTCGCGCCCTCTGCTCTCCCTCGCTCTCGCGCCCTCTGCTCTCGCGCCCTCTGCTCTGGCGCCCTCTGCTCTGGCGCCCTCTGCTCTGGCGCCCTCTGCTCTGGCGCCCTCTGCTCTGGCGCCCTCTGCTCTGGCGCCCTCTGCTCTGGCGCCCTCTGCTCTGGCGCCCTCTGCTCTCGCGCCCTCCGCTCTCGCGCTCTTGCTCCCCTATCTGAATTTTGAGATGGTGCGACATCAGAGAGATAAGTTAAATAATGCTCTAATGTACGAAATAGCTTCGTTGTATAGCGAGTCCAGGCCCCAGCGACGCCTTCTGTGGCCCAGGCCAACGCAGCGGCGGCGGCCGCGCCGGGGGCGCCGAGTCGAGCGCCGTCGCGAGCCCTTGTGGCGTCGGAAGGAGTGCGTCGAGAGCGGCCGGGCGAGGGCGGGGACGGGAGGAGGGCCTTAGCCCCCTTCGCGAATTCTTGCCAGGCGGCGAGGCGCTACGGTGGGCCAAAGGAGACGCGACTGGTCTTGCGTGTCAATCAAATCCGGGGCGTAGACAAAGACTCGGCTGCGAAGCGGTCTTGTGTCACTAGGAGACACACAAGGTAGAAACAAATAGAAAAGAACGACTTCGAGAAAAACGAATACGATGTGAGAGTTGATTGGAATGGGCTGTTTGCGAAGGTTTGAAAAATATTATGAAAGTTTTTGCCAAATAGTATGTTGCCACGAATGTGCGAAGTTTAAAAGCTAAAATCTGAAGTGCGAATATTGAGCCTAAATGACGCATTACGGAGGAAATATCCTAGCCTATTTTCAAAAACGTTTACATTTTACTAAACGTTTCAATATTACTTTTACTTTTGTAGTGATTATTGCTTCAACGCGAGGGAATTGAACATTATTCGTATGTAAAACAAAAATTTACAGTAAAACAATAACAAAATGGAAACGTTCTGTATTTACATAGACGTTTGAAAAAGGAAAAAAAATGATTTAGCATAAGATGGAGGAAGAGAGATTCTCAAAGAGAGACTACCGAAAAAGGAGAAACCAGTGAGGAAAAGATGATAAAAATGCAGAATAGAAATACTTAAAGAAAAAAGTTTTTAAATCCAAAAATTTACTCGTAACACTCTTAAACATTTGGCCAAAAGTTTCAGTGGAAAGAACGAGCGAGAAATATTCAGTGCAAACTGCCGGAGTGGATGCAACAGGGTCTGGAAGGCAGCTGCCACCGCGCGCATTTGTTCCGGTTGTAATTGGATGTGGACAGAAGGTTCGTTAGGGGGATTACCGCGGGAACTCCCCGATTCGGGATCGGCGAGCCTTCGTTGCAAGCGCATGGGCTGTCCACTCCAGGAGCAGCCATTCCTACGCCGCTACTCCCCACTTCAATCCTTGGTCTTACACCTGCGCGCACACAGTTAAAGACCTTAACCGAAATTCTTTGTAATGCATACAAGACTGACCATGGAACTTGAAACTAAAACTTGCCTCTCACTAGACTTACAAACATCTGACTAGCAAGCTATCCGATTCTTTTTAACGACCCAATTCCATCCTTGGTCTTACACCTGCGCGACACAGTTAAAGAACTTAACCGAAATTCTTGTAATGCATACAAGACTGACCATGGAACCTTGAAACTAAAACTTGCCTCTCACTAGACTTACAAACATCTGACTAGCGAGCTATCCAATTCTTCTTAACGACCCAATTCCATCCTTGGTCTTACACCTGCGCGCACACAGTTAAAGAACTTAACCGAAATTCTTTGTAATGCAGACAAGACTGACCATGAAACTTGAAACTAAAACTTGCTCTCACTAGACTTACAAACATCTGACTAGCGAGCTATCCGATTCTTCTTAACGACCCAATTCCATCCTTGGTCTTACACCTGCGCGCACACAGTTAAACAACTTAACCGAAATTCTTTGTAATGCAGACAAGACTGACCATGGAACTTGAAACTAAAACTTGCGTCTTACTAGACTTACAAACATCTGACTAGCGAGCTATCCGATTCTTCTTAACGACCCAATTCCATCCTTGGTCTTACACCTGCGCGCACTGTAATGCAACAAGACTGACCATGGAACTTGAAACAAAACTTGCCTCTCACTAGACTTACAAACATCTGACTAGCAAGCTATCCGATTCTTCTTAACGACCCAATTCCATCCTTGGTCTTACACCTGCGCGCACACAGTTAAAGAACTTAACCGAAATTCTTTGTAATGCAGACAAGACTGACCATGGAACTTGAAACTAACACTTGCCTCTCACCCCCCATCCTTGTCTTACACCTGCGCGCACACAGTTAAAAACTTAACCGAAATTCTTTGTAATGCAACAAGACTGACCATGGAACTTGAAACTAAAACTTGCCTCTCCTAACTAGACTTACAAACATCTGACTAGCAAACTATCCGATTCTTCTTAACGACGGGCCTGCTTTTTCTTGACACCGATGCGTATTACACATACCCTACCAACCTTGTGTTGGCTAATGTAAACGTTTTTCACACAGTGAGAAGCGTGATTCCAAACGTGCTTCTTACACGAAACTTTATCCACTTATTTTGGATAATTTTTACGTTCTGGAACTGTGAATAATTCACACTAATCCTTTAATGAGCTAGATTGGCACGTTATCTATAACCTAAATACTACGTAAGCAATGTAGTGCATACAACAACCCCAAGGAAATGTTTTTCTGACTTTTCACCAGGTAAAATGTATTCGTGGAGTGAACTACGACTGATAAATTATTTGTTGGCGTCAACGCTTGTTTAGGGATGATGTTACTGTATTTCCACATTCAGTCGAGATAATTAATTAGGGATCCAGTTAAAAATATTCTGCAGCGCATCTGATTATATTTGATAATTATCATGAACTAGTATTGTACTAATTAAAGTGCGATATTGTCATTCCTGCATCAAATTGAAATAACTACTTTCAGGTTGTCGTTTTATGTCGTAATTTTCATTCCATTTATAATTACATTTTAAATGTAGTTGAAAAAATGCAGCTAACTTTCATTAAACTACAGGCAACGAAGTGAAAAGTCCTTAGTATGAATTGTCATAACCGAAATAATTAAAGTGGAGAATTGGGTGGTCGATATTTTGGTAAGATCGAATATTTTAGTTTTCTTCGCTTATTAAGTACGTTCTACGCATATTCACACACGACAGGGAGTACACAGATGCCGTGCTCGAAATCTAATTTAGAATTATCAGTATCCTTTTCTTCTTCATCTTCACATATAGCCTGTATTAGGCCTTTAGGTCTGAAACTCTCCAGGAATTGTATTTGGTAATTCCACCTTAATCTTGGACGTCACATATTTCTTGTCTTGTTCCTTCACCGAAATCTTTGTGGAGGAACACGAGAATGCAGCCTCTTGTACCCGAAGGTATGGGATCTGTATGAAGTTCTAAATTGCTCATCTGTATGGTCTAAATTGCTAATTTGAAGTTCTGACCAAATATCCCCATTTTTTCTTGTATTCTGCTAACTGTACCTCACTAACGGTAACCGCAACCTCATTACCGCTGCTTCAATCTCCTTAGAGTTGCACTGTGGAGATTCAATCGCCCACCGACGTTTCCGGGTGAAGACAAGGGCGACCGACGCGGGGGCGCCGAGCACCTGTGCACACCGCGAGCGCCTGCTTCGGCGCGTGTGGGCGCAGCTTTCAGCGCGCACCTTGACATCGAAACCTCCGCCCGCTCGACACGCGCACGGCCACGCGCACGGCCACGCACACGGCCACGCGCGCCCACACACGCCCACACGCGCCAACACGCGCGCCAACACGCGCGCGAGAGCGAGCACGGCGGAACAATTTATCATTTGATTGATTGCTTAATGTTCCCGAGCGCGGCGACTGATAACGTCATTAATCCCGTAAGTGTAGTGCATGATTTATCGCGAGAGAAGGTGGTGGTGGTAGCGGCGGTCTTCCCTCCCTGGTTGGCGAGATTCGATTCCTGCAAGTATTTTTTACGACTATTACCTCTTATTACCAGTTCATATTCCGTATAGAGGTAATATACAAGGCCATTTGGTGTTCGGAATTCTTGATTGGAAGTATAACATTAACAGCTACTACCAATGCCAGATACTGTAAGAACATATTTCAACAAATCTAGGCATGAAAAAATGTAGTTTGAAAGAAACCTTCAACTCATGAAAATGCTTTTAAAACAGTTTACAGCGTCGGCAACGCCACATTCAACTAGTAGTACACAACTGAACCCGGTCTCTGATTATGGAATATGGGGAGAATAATTATAAAACGGTATGCAATAGACTGGTGACTCTCGGAATTTCAATTAAACGAAGTAATCGTCGGAAAAACAAAACAAAATCCTTTGTAGCAATTCTGCTGTAGTTTTGCACCTTCGTGTGCGTTGAGCGGAGCCATAACCGATTTTAAATATTGGGGCTTCTACGAATTCGGATACGTTCGTCAAACTGCAATTTGTCAAGGTGAATTGGCTTGAAAAGCGAATGCTGATTTAGAAGGCTCGATAGTAAGAAGCATAACAGAAAATACTTTAGAAACTGGATAAAAATGAACGTCATTTTATCATATTTTTTCATATCCGTCGTAGTTTCAGCTCCCGTTACCTCGAGTAGTGGTGACGGTACTGTTCTAATATTATAAGATATTTTCAGTCCAAAAGCCGAAAGATGCAGTTTCTAACTCGTAGCAGCTCTGTTTAGTTTCAACTACGACTTCTGGCTGAATAGCCTACTTCCACCTGTGCCTTTTCTGGACATGTTGGGTCGTATGGGGTTAGAGTGAACCCATGGTGCGACTCCAAGAAAGGGGCTAGAAACGGAAATGGAAGGATCCCGTACGAATTGTGGCCTATTGTGAGAAAACATTTCAGTTATGCATCTGAAATTGATTGGAGAAATTCACGAAACAGTTTGGATTGAATATTACTCTCTTATTTTTTTTAATGCGAAGAGCCAATGCAAATATCAGTGCTATTGTCTGCGTATGTCAAATGTTTTCTTTTCTAAGAACTGCTATTGTCAACTTTATTCATGAGTCCCATTATTGTAGTGCAGTTTTTTTACCACGGGAGATGTGTTTTCTTACTGGAAGGGGGAAATCCTACGCCGACCTACACGTTGATTTGCGGGGTTTTCCCTACCAGGTATCTCCTACCAGCTGGACACCGCCCCAGTTGGGACAAGCTCTAAGTTCCCGACTGGTCCCCCGACATCTGTGGCAATGCAGTGGATGTAAGTGTGAGTAAGAAAGGGATGATAATAGGACAGGAAAAAGGAAGGAAAGATAGCGGATGGAGAGATCGCGCTCGCGACTAAGGAAAGAACGTGATCTAACTCTCCAGCCAATGTCGAAAATCCTGCAATTCTCGGGACTCGAACCCTAGGCCCTCCCGGTCAGAGGCGCTGCGGTGACTTTAGTTGATGCTCCGAACCATCTCAGTTGGTATATTCCGTAGGGACATGGTTATGTTTTGATTTTACTGTTGTAAAATCCCTCACATAAAAGAAACACTAATTATTGCTTTCTTTGATCTCTACAGTACGAGCTGTTGTGATTTAGGTTAATTTAAAACCTTTTTGTGAAAATAACCTCATAGCCAAGATCTCATACTATTGCTGTTGGTTTGTGAAAAAAAAAGAAAAAAAAAAAAAACCAACAGACCAACATGAGGCAACTCGAATTGCGTTGCTTATGCACAATTGTTGAATCAATAAATACAAACGATCTAGCTGCGTGTTTTAAACGACTTGCTAATATTTGATAAAGGAACTGATGCAGTACGTGTACACATTATGGGCCGTTCTCTTTGCCGTGTTCCTTTGTCTTTTAATCCTCTTACATTGCATCCAATTTAGGCGGCTTTGATATCTGTGTGGCGCCGCGCCCACCGAGTGGAGAAACCGAGTCGATGGGGGCCGCGCAGCCGCTTTCGATCCCTTTGAAGAGGCACGCGCTCTCCGAGTCCACATATTAAATATGAACGGCGCCCGCGGACAGGAATAGGTCCTCGGACAGCTGCGGCGTGGGAGCCGCCACGCTGGACGACCTTGCGGAAGCGGCACGACCGTTCACTTGTTTGACGTCACCGGCCGATTGACGCATCCCGCGCCGCCATATTCTTTTGTTTCCGACTTTTTTTTCTTTCATTTTCTCTAGTTATGTGACTGCCATGATGCATGTAGGTGGTAACTTTGAGGAGTTATCAGATTTTGAGAAAAAATCTTGTGTTGATAAATACTGAAATAATTCTTGTTCCAATTGCATTGGGTTTATTGATTGATGATTCCGGGCGCGTCTAGTACTGACTTCACGTAAGTGTAATGCATATTTTTCCTAGGAAGGTTGCAGAGATCTCCCCCTTCCCTGAATTGTGAAATCCGTCGCCGACTTATCTGACTGCTAGCAAGGTTTTCCCCAACGAGGTATCTTCCACCAGCGAGGAACCGCCCCGGCCGGGACAAGCTTTAAGCTCCCGTCCGGTCTCCGAATATATGTGGTAGTGTAGGTCATGTAAGCGTGTGTAAGTAAAAATTGAGAAAAGAACAAGGAAAGAATGGAAATATAGTGCGTGGTCTGTGGTTCGTTTGTTAGGTACTGTTCCGGCATTCGCCTAGTGTTGATCGGAAAAACCGCGATAAACTACCGATCAGAGCAACCGGCAGCCAGTATTCTCCTCTAGACAGCCACAGAACTCGACCCAGCCATCTAGTTAGTGTCGAAAATCCTGCCATCGTCGGGACTCGAACCTAGGGTCTCCCTGTCAGGAGGACTGCCGTTACATCAGCGATGATGCTCTGAGCCACTTGTCTGTGACCAATTGCATGGGACTCGAAGGTTACTTTTATGTCCAATCAGAGGCCATATGTGTTTGCACATTATCCATCACATCCAGAGTTAGTAAACAAATTAAAACAGTGGTATCTTCATGACCCCTCTGTTCACTTATGTTTGAAAGTCCCCCCCCCTCCTGAAAAAAATCCAGTTTGTACCCCGAGAATACCCTATTGTTACTCTATGGCGCGGCGCCTCATACTATTTACGTTAGATTTAAAATGCTAATTTGTAAGGCATATTGTGAAATTGTATTCTCTTCTATTATGTTAAAACTAAATTATCAAATTTTACTTCCAACTTAATCATGGGTTTGAATTACAACATATTAGTCCTAAACTGTTACATGTGGACGTGTAACAGGACTATACAGAATCACTATTCCAATTTTAAACCAATTATTAGATTAATAGCAACAACTATAAATTATCAGCCTTTTTCAACAATAAAAATTTAACATTTATTCTTACATGTATATCAATTTCTTTCATCTTACAATTACTTTTCGATATAGAACATAAAAACCGTATGGGTTTGACTGTAGTTTGTAAGCTTACTATTATATCTTGATAGATGGCTTCTTGGCTGGCTAGCAGACTGTTGTCTGTGGAATCCTTGTGGAATCAATTCTTCGTTCTTGCCTAAATTAAAAATGTTCCAGAACGTCCTCGACGATTTGCTGTTAATAGGACTTAATATTTCTCACAAAATTAATACGCGGTCGCGACTTTCCCTCTCTGTGTTTCGCATGAAACACCTACTCGCGACTGACTGTATTCAGATACTTATTGAAAAATTCTTTCATCTACGGAGATAACTTAATATATATCCCCTCGAAATACGGAGTCTATTTAATTCAAACTTCGAACTATTACATTAATAAAATACCTAATTACAAATTAATATTACAATTTACACAAGACCAAGCTGTCAAACCTCAAATTAAACATATTCTCGCCCACTATCATTTTCATAATACCCAGCATATGCTGAAACTCTGTACGAACTCACTAACCGCTTACGTGTGTACCCTCCAATAATTTTATAGAGTGACCTCTTGTGTCTTTCTTAAAGATCACGGCCATCCAATGCCCTCTTTACACCTACTTCACATAATGTGTTCGGGATCGTGTCCATCTCCACTGCGTTATGACACCAATCATGGAATATTAAACTTTGTTGATCGGTTGCCATAACAACGCGTATTCTTTGACTTCCCAGTTTGAAAACAACGCTAATGGATGCCGATTCTATCATTAAAACTAAACCCAAAGTTCTTGGCTTATCACAATAAATTATTAATATACATAGTAAGGGCTCTCCTTCAGGTGTTTGATCAGTGCAGAAATTGCCAACCCTATTTCAGTAACATGTAATCTTTATATAATTGGGTGTTGCAAGATATACTAGCGCACAAACGTACGTTAATAGAACCCTTACTCAACGATATCGATTTCCCAGTATTACAATGCTGACAAATATATTACGCTTTTACGAGTTGTTGGTTGAATGGTGAAATATTTTCTTCGTGTTTGTTTCGTGATGTGACTTATCTAAAGTATTATGTAGAGCTTATCAGCGATAATATGTTATTTACATGCTACTTATATTGAAGTGTGTTTTGTCAACATCCTTGAAAAGACTATTTTTTTATTTTCCACAAAGACATTAAATTGACATGTAGAAATTTTACCCCCGGTCAATCCTTATCATCGATGTCTTAATTTATTAATAAATCATTTCATGCTGTTGGGATGTGAAGGTTGAGAGTTTAAAATACCGATTGACGGCATCAAATATTAGCTGCCCAGAATTATACTGAAGGCAACGTACTGTGACATACCGATATGTCACGTTAAAATAAATTAACATTTATTTGTAGACAATATGGTGGAACATGCATTACGAAATATCACGAGAGCTAGAGCTTAGCAACGACCGTGAATAAACAATGTAGTTTTTGTTTTTCTAAATGCATTAAGAGTTTTCTGGATGCCGAAAGTAGAAAATTTGGGATTGGGCGAAGAAGTTAACACGATCAAAATGTCAGCTACACCAAAATATAACGAACGTATGGATTGGCTGGGTGAGAGAAGGACGGTCAAATGTTTTGAAAAAATGAAGGAGTTTAATACAGAAGTCTTCGAGGATGAATCATGCAGGAAGATTTCATTCTGCTCTGAAACGCGCTTCTGAACTGTTCGTAGATATTTTCATGGAAGCAATATTAAGTATAAATTGAACTTTGTCGGGAGTGGTAATCGTTCGGGACTATGTCATAGGACGTAATCGGGACTGGTAATTTTGATAGTTTGAGACCAGCTTGGGTAGGACAGAAGAGGATTTCGTTGGAACTTTGGACTACGGCAAGATCAAAGATATTTCGACTGAGAAGTCTACGAGGGACATCAACGAAGAAAAGATAAGTTAACCGCGGTGTAAAATTGTAAATTGAAAGAGATCATGATCAAAGGCCTAACTTCAATTCATTAAATTGTTTGATAAAAAAAAAGTAAAAATAAACTTTGTTGAATTTTGTTCTTTAGAAAAGAAAGTGATTTTTCATTTAGTCAATCCAAACAGTAATGAACTAGGAATAGAAACATTCTATTTCAGATTCCCAGCTGCGCTGTATAGTCGGTGGATCCTATAATCCTTTATAGAGGTAATAAGGATTATAATTATATCGTGACCCATGACCCAGCAAGCCGGACGCTAAGATCTTTAGCAGATATAGATGTAGAGAGAGAGGAAAATTTTGTGGTATATCTCAGTACTATTTGAAGTTTCAGGTTTAAAGTTTCTTCCCAGTTAAATTAATGAGGAATGAAATCAATCTTCAGTTGTTCTCAACTGATTAATCTTTGATTTTTCGGCATATTTCGTTTTTAACACATCTTAATGTTTTGTTCATTTATTTTATTCGTTGTCTAACTCCGTATCCGTCAGGTTTGAAATACAAACCCATATTTAGATGTCAAAACAAAAATATTCAGAAATAAATGATAAAAGCAATATTAATATATCATAATTCAATTTCTTCAAACTTACTTTAATTTCTTGAAGAAATTGAAGTAGTTTTGTGACGAGTAATTTGATGTAATATATCTTTTGAATTATCAGTTTAAAAATATATTTCTTATAATTACAAAATAAAATGAATGACATTCATTTCACGTCTGAGAGGATCTCTGTAGAAAGCACACAGTTGAAATATTTCCTGAACGTCAATGTTGCACGCGCAGTATTTCATGTTCAGAACTGGGCGAGTAGATTTGTGCTGTGTCATCTGCATCTCTTCGTTTTTATTTTAACCAATATGAGATCTTTCTCTCACATGCGTTAACTGACACGAGCAGATATTGGCTTTAATTTTTTCCCATTTCTAAAATGACCTTGGGAACAAACAATTTATTCGGCGGTTGTGTTCGTGAGTAGTTGCGTTTGAGAATTTAGGACATGGGGAAAGAAATTCACAGTCGAAAATAAAATTGTTCTTTGGAAAAACGTTGACAATTTGCCTCAAAATACATATAATGCGCTTCTTCTTATCGTACATAATGGGAATCCGCTACAATTGGCGACTATGTAAGAGTATTTTTTCTGCTTTGTCATGTCGATGTATGTTATGGACTCAGGTTTCATACTACACGTTTCCAGTCATAGACCCTATGAATTTCATTAAAGGAAATAAACACATACTTTCTTTACAGTTACTAACTAAGAATTTAAATAGCATATTCTTGGGTTGTAATTGTCCAAACTATCAAAATGAACCTTTATAACAAGAGTATTTATCACTATAAACGTCTCAATGTAACGTAATATCATGTGGAAAAATCCCAACACACATTACTTTAGACGATTCTAACGCAAATCCCTCGGGAGTGATACCAACTGTTTAATTCACATTGTTCCGTTCAGTACCAAAAAATACAGAAATTGTGAGTGTTTTTTCTTGCCTTATGATATCAATATTTTTACGATTTAATAATTAGCAACAAATATTATTCCATAAATGAAGCAAAATCATTTCATCGCGAGTTGTACATCTAATTTGTGTAATTACTTCTTTAAATTCTAAGCAGAGCGTTTAAAGTGTTTTAATGGTTTTTAATAACATATTAATTTACAAGAAAAATTTCATTGAAAGTACTCTTTTTTGTGATTTATAATACTCATTTGCAACTATTTTTTGAATTATCCACTACAGAAACAAATCTCTTGTAAATGAAAAAAAAAGGAATTTTGGCGTAAAACTCCAAACCGGCAACACTGGCGCGCCGAGAACGGCAGGGTCACGTGGGGCGGCGGTCGACGCTCCGGATCGCGGCGGTGCGGGAGGGGGGCGGTGCGGGCGCGGGCGCTAGGGGGGGGGGTGAGGACGGGAACCTCGCGTGCAGCGGGCGCGAGGCGCGCGTGACCCGAACGCCACCCGCCCCCGCCCCCCTGCCGCCCCCGCTGCCCCTGCCGCCCCCGCCGCCCCGCCGCCCCCGCCGCCCCCGCCGCCCCCGCCGCCCCGCCGCCCGCCGCCCCGCCGCCCCGCCGCCCCCGCCGCCGCCCGCGGCGCCCGCGCCGCCCCTCCGCCCCCGCCCCCCGCCCCCGCCGCCCCCGCCGCCCCCGCCGCCCCGCCGCCCCTCGCTGCCCCGCCGCACCTGCCCGCCCCCGCGGCCCCGCCGCCCCCGCCGCCCCCGCCGCCCCCGCCGCCCCGCGCCCTGCCGCCCCCGCCCCCCGCCGCCCCGCCGCCCCGCCGCCCCGCCGCCCCCGCCGCCCCGCGCCGCCCCCCTGCCCCCGCCGCCCTCCGCCCTGCCCCGCCGCCCTGCCGCCCCGCCGCCCCCGCTGCCCCTGCCGCCCTCCCGCCGCCCCGCTGCCCCGCCGCCCCCGGGTGCCCCGCCGCCCCTGCCGCCCCCTGCCGCCCCCGCCGCCCCCCGCCGCCCCCCTGTCTCCCGCCTCCACCTCTTTCCCCTGTCCGCCTCCGCCTCCGCTGCCTCCTGTCTCTCCGCCTCCTCCGCCTCCTGCGCCGCCTCCGCCGCCTCCGCCGCCTCCGCCGCCTCCGCCGCCGCCCGCTGCATCAGCCCCGGCCCGTCTTGCTTCTTCCCCCGGCAGAGCTCTTCCCTCGCCCTGCCCCGTCCTGCCTCCTCTTTCTCCGCCACCACCGCCCCTTTTCCACTCCGGCCCGACCCTGCCTCCTCCACTCCGACCCGGCGTCTGCTCCCATCTCGGCCACCTCCCGCGCCCGCCCGCCCGCCCTCCTCCACCCCGCTCGCACACCGCTGACGCACCGCTGACCCGCTCTTCCGTCTTTCAGGCCTCGCTGCGCACCCTCTCACGTCGCTAGGCGACACGCGCGCCCTCTCCCGGCCCTCTGGCGCACAAACCAGCGCACAACGCTCTGAACTGCCCACCATTGAAAATCTTAACCTAATTAAAACTAGTGCGGCTGAAACAGCACGTAGTTTCTCGCCCTGTTTTCGCGAAAAACTACGTCAAAAGTACTCAAATTTACGAAAAATTTGTACATGGCATTATTTTAAAATCTATTTTTAAGGAATAGATTTCATTAAGGGAAAATATCTTTCTTTAATATTTTTTAGTTGTAGGAAGACTCCGAAAAAAATTTTAAACTTTTGTAATTTCGAAAAATTGGGGTTTTTAAGAAACGTGAGACCTGCACTATTCTCTTAAACGTCTGTCAAACTACTCAACAACAAAATTTAATAAAAACCATAGACCAATCTTTTTGAAAATTTGGAAAATATCCGAAGGGCTTTATGTAACGTACCCCCAAAATTAAAATATCGGTTTCAAAGGAGCTGAAACGTTAGTCAGATTGATTGGGAAATATCGATTTTGGAGAAAATCGGCAGTATGGTTTAGCCGTTAGCGTTGTTCGCCGGCCGTTGTAGCGCCGGGTCTCAGGTTCGACTAGGGACATACCGACCGGTAGCGGTAGCTCAGTGCATCAACTGATGTCATTGCAGCGCCTCTGACCGGGAGGTCCTAGGTTCCCACTCCCCATGGCGGCAGGATTTTCGACACTAGCTTTTCAGCTAGGTCGAATTCAGTCGCTGTCTGGAGAAGAATTCTAGCGGCCGACTGCTCTGATCGGTAGTTTTCCGTGGTTTCTCCGATCAACACCAGGCGAATGACAGAGCAGTGCCCTACCACACGGGCCACGGACTGCGCGCGATCTGTCCTTCCTCTTCCTTGTCCTATCCTCTCCCCTTACACACACACTTACACTCACATTCACTACACTACCACATATTCCGGGAGACCGGTCGGGAGCTTAGAGCTTGTCCCGTCTGGGGCGGTGCCCTGCTGGTGGGAGAGTCCTGGTTAGGGGGAAAATCAATCAATCATTCGGGCGGTCTGGGGGTGCATGGTGCGCAGTAGGCGATGGCTGGGATGGGCGGTAGGTGAATGTGTCATGTTTGAAACGGCAGCTGCGGAGAGAGTGCGGCATGGAGTGTCTTCATGGCAACTCCCGCCAGTATAGGAGCGGCATGGAAAACAAAGGCCAGACATCGCGCAGGGAAATGCTATACGAGTAAAAGTGATTAAAATATATGTAGTGCATAGTTAGAGCATATTATAGTCTTATGACGTGGGTAGATAATTGACATTCATAAATCATCAATAAAATGTGAGCTTGAAGTTCTGAGCACTTGCGATTACGCAGCTTGAAGTTCTGTTTACTTCCTGAGCAGCGGGTGCGTGGACAAAACGAAAGTAGGTAATGAAGATTGCGAGGGCGGCAGCGACGAGAGGACAAGAGCGCATAACGAGGCCCCGGGGCTCCAGGCAACCGCGCGACGACGCGGGGGAATTTTGGGCGGGGGGGGGCGTACGGGCGATGGACGTGCAGCGCCGGATTGCGGGCGGGGGGAGCGCGGGCGTGTGCGGCGGCGTGGCGCGCGGCGTGTGCGCGCGGCGTGTGCGCGCGGCGTGTGCGCGCGGCGTGTGCGCGCGGCGTGTGCGCGCGGCGTGTGCGCGCGGCGTGGGCGCGCGGCGTGGGCGCGCGGCGTGGGCGCGCGGCGTTCATGGGTCGTCTACCACCTATGAAGATTGAATTTACTGATTCGATCTCTGAACTCTATGCCATTCATAATGGTTTAGTTGTTAATATACCTAGCTCATTCTGTACTGTTTCAATATATTAACGTTATGCAAACATACAAAAGAAAAGCCACATTTGACGACCGGCATCCATTAGGTTTTGAACGACACACGGCCAATAACACAAATAACAGACTAGGTTGGTTATAAACCTCAATCGCGGCTGTTATGTAATGTATATTGCCGTAACGACGATAATAACAATAACAGTTTTCCGTCCGTATTATTGAAACAAATGAGTTCTGGCAAAAGATGGAGGAAGTGTACTAAACGCCAAGAAAAGATATTTCATGTTTATATAATTTTTTCTTATGAGAAGATAAATGCGAAAAGTATTAAACACACGGCCAATAAACAACAGACAAGGCTTTTGCTGTTTATCGACCTATTGACGTTAATAACTAAAACAATTGCCGCTGTTGAGTTTCATCTACTTTAAGTCCTCTTTTTGTATGTATGTATGAAAGTACACGTAAGCCATACATTGCGTGCGCCTTGTTTATGAAATCTTCAGTTTCGTGAGGTATGATTTCGTGAGATTGCAACTTCGTCAAAACATTACTCTCTTTCTGGTAAATATGCCAAATCATCTATTCATATTTTGAATGTTATCGTGTAGAGAACGACCATGATTGGGGAACTTCTAGGAAACCGGACCGTCGTAAATTCATCAGACTGTAAAATCTCCTATTCTTAGTTTAACGTCACAAAATGGCATTTGTGTCTGGTTACTCCCCGTTAGCTACTACTTCAAAAAATAAATCTACATCCTTCAGAACTCAAAGCCACGATGTCTTCCCGGCGAGCTACGCTCGCGCCGTGGACTTGCTGTTTTACAATGCGTTCCGTTCCTCTTGTCGTTAGTTAGTGGCGAGACTTGCGCCATCAGACTCGCTCTTCCGTCTGCCCACGCAAATTGAGCCACGCTCCTTTCACTATGTAGCCGAGAAGAGATTTGGTTTGGTTTGGTTTTTTCGTGTTTCCAGACGCGTCAACTGCTTTGGTCATAAGTCCCGTTAGTGTAGAGCATGTTTATTTTTCGGGAGATGGCGGTGATTTTCCCCCGCTGGATGGCGAGATCCGGCACCGACCTACCGTCGGCTAGTGGGGTTTGCCCCTAACCAGGACTCTCCCATCAGCGGGGCACCACCCCAGCCGCGACAAGCTCTAAGCTCCCGACAGATCTCCCTGAATATGTTGTAGTTTAGTGCATGTTAGTGTAAGTGTGTGTGTGTGTAAGGGGAGAGGATAGGACAAGGAAGAGGAAGGACAGATCGCGCGCGGTCCGTGGCCCGTTTCGTAGTTTACTACTCCGGCATTCGCCTGGTATTGATCGGAGAAACCACGGAAAACTACCGATCAGAGCAGCCGGCCGCTACAATTCTCCTCCAAGCAGCGACTGAATTCGACCTAGCGGAAAAGATAGTGTCGAAAATTCTGCCGCCATCAGGACTCGAACCTAGGACCTCCCGGTCAGAGGCGCTGCAGTGACTTCAGTTGATGCACTGAGCTACTGCTCCCGGTCCTAGAAGAGGATTATCTTGGGCTGGCGACGAAACAAACGACTTGAATTTAGCTGAGAGGCTTCTTTTTGGTTTCAAGGTTTGCAGTAAATCTATAACATGGGATAGTCGGCTTTACTTCTCCGAAGGAACGCGTTAGAAGGAATATTTCATCTTTATAAAAATCGGGTTTGAATGGATTTGAAACCGCATACTTGGTTTCAACGACCCGGTACGCAAATCTTTATACCACCGAAGCCTATAGGCTCGGAGTAGTCCGTGGTCGGAAAAACAGCTGCCGTGCGCTGGGGGTGTTGGTCTGCGCATGACGTACGCGGCCTCCCGCCAGCTGCGTTTGAAGCGTCCCGCCGCCGCAGCGGGATTGCCGTCGGCGGTGCAGCGGTGCGCGGCGAACGCACGTTCTCGGCCGCCACAATGGCAGACTCAGGGCCGACTTCAACCAATGAGCTTCAGACACCAGTTTGCGTCACATTATTATCCGGAATTTTAAATGCAGCCAGATACCAAAATTATCGCCTCGTTACAAGACATTGAAACAGGTCCATGATGCAGTTCTTTTAAATATTGCATCTTGTACACCTGCGTGTTAGTTTTGGTTGGTTGCTGTGAAAACTGTATCAGTTTCAGAATATTTCTCAGCACTTCTCGCTCTCCATGCAACATGGCGGCCAGCGTCTGGTCTGGCTTTTCAAACGAAATGCCCGTGCTGTGGTCACGTGATTCGTGACGCAAACTGGTGATCGTATAACCGACTAAAATCGGTGTATCGGAGGAACCCATCCATGTATTTCCAACATGGGCGGACTCTAAACACTAGCTAGATCGAATTCAGGCGCTGTTTCGAATAATTAATCGGTAATTTTCCGCGGTTTGTCCGATTACGAACATGCAAATGCCGGAGCAGTACAAACTCGCTCAGGATCGCGCGTGATCTTTCCTTTCTCTCCCTTGCTTTATCACTTGTTCTTCCTTGTTTAATCTATACAAGTTCTATCTAATTAAACGAGTTTCTGTGTTAACATGTATATGTGTTTATAAGTGGCGTGTGTGTGTTACACAGTATAAACAGTGTAAATTGTGTTCGGTGTTAGAATAAGTTAGAATGTAAGACAAAGTAAATTTAAATTAGTACGTAAGGAACTACATTACAAGCTAGGCCGTAAGTGACCAATGTAAATAGAATTTACGAATAAACATGAAATAATGGGGGGAGGGGGATTTACTTACAAACATACTTGCACTACCCTATAATACCGTGTGATCAGTCGGGAGCTTATAGCTTCGGCGTCGGATCTCAAGCGTTAGTGGATAAGGAACACTTTCACCTCCCACTACAGTTAAGTGACTAATAAATACAGCAGCTCACGCTTCTGAAATCACAGCATAATCAGTCTTTCTCCGCCGTTCGCTTCACGTTTCGACCATGTTTTCTTCAGGGTTGTATTGCATTAAGATGGTATGAAGTCGGTTCTCGATTCCCGTGACACGCAAAAGCCCTCTGCTATCCAGGTGCCGCTGCGACGAAGTCTGTGTTGCCGATGTTTCGACTATCATGAAGCGGTCTTCTTAATAGAATCCAATCCTAAACCCCACCAAGATGGCAAACATATTTGGGAAGCATTAAGAAGCTCACGCCATGACGATCAAAAACCAGCAGACAGCATATCTAGGGCAGTAGAGTGTGTTCTATATTGCATTTTAAAAGCAGTATCCCTTCAAGGCCTCGAGCTGGAAGAAGAGCGTAGACACTGTCATCCAATCTGGAACTTCAGTACCAAAATAATGGTTGTAACCAAGCTCCCGATTGGATGGTAGTGTTCGCATCTCCTTCCAGCTCTCGACCTTGAAGGGACCGTACATTTAACTTGGAGTATAGGCGGAGGAAGCCGACCTTTTCACTCTTCATTTTCGAGAACAAATTTTGCGCAGGCATTGAGAGGATTAGGCGTGCTGTACGGATGATTCTAATCTGTCAGTGTTCCAAGAGAGACAATGTTTTCTTCGAACAATTTTGAAAGGTCAGGAAATCAGCGTGCTGTTTGTCGGAAATGATAAAATTGTAGAAAGTAGCCATTAAAGTGTGAATAAAATAAAATTGTTGACTTGGCTTTTGAACTTTGCATATTAAAGTCTATTTAAATAGAATAATAATAGAAAATATGATTCGAATACAAAGAAGGATAAGACTCCGGTGCTCATGAAACGAGTTTAAAGCGTGCGGTTCTAAAACGTTACTGCACCTCTTAGCATTGGTGTTTGTTTTCTACATTATAATGTGCTTACAACAAATATATTTTACATGTATGCATTTAATTTATTCATATTAAATGGTTTGCTCTTCCATTAGTCAGCTGGTGCCAAACCAACGTGTTTGTGATCGTCCTTATCGATGCCGTAAACGTTGCATATGGATACAATAGTACCGATATTTCACATTACAACAGATAAGTATATGTTGGATAATATTCTCCAACTAAACTAAGTGTACTTTAATAGTACTAATAGATCTAAGTAGTACTAATTAGTATTTGTTCTTAAATGTTTTATATTGATACTTTCCGTAATCAGTGGTGTGTATTTTGTGTGTTCATAATGAGTTAATTATACAATTCTTATTTATTTCCTACGTTCCGATTGGTAGCTGTAGAGTTAAAATTGTACACATGCAATTAATACAGTGATAATCAACAATTCTTAGTAGAATTATTGTATATGTTTAATTTACAAATCGGAACAAAAATAGAATGTACCAGAAATGTAAATAACGTCCGAGACGATCCAGAGAAGTTACAAATATATATTTTTTGACAATTAAAAGTTTGAATTAGAATGGCTCTTAAGCCTAATTATTCAGTAGAGATTTCGATAATTCTGTCGAACTCTATCGTTACAAAAAGTTTGTTTTTGTAAGTAGATATTTTGAGAAGATTCTTTTACACTAATAAGATAGATGAATATTACTAGAAAAATGTATTGTTTAATTTTATTGATTTATAAAATGCAAAAAATATATCCAGAGCCAAATCAAAGGCCAAGAACATTTTCAATATCAATCGTTATGGTGATCATTGACCCAGAAATACCGTAATTAAAGTGTTTACTGAAGTTAAATTTTGGGGGCATTGAAATATTCAATTACGTTAATCAGACAGGTGTAAAACTAAAGTTTAATCCTCTCTGACCACGCCGAGACCCTCCGCCTGCCGCTCCGAGCCTATCGCAGGACGGGACAGCTGCTCAAACAGGCGATAAGACCCTGCCCGCTTCGATCGGCACCCGCTGATCACCAGCGGTCTTCCTAAATTCACTGCCAATTCAGCTATCTACCCTACGTTAGACTCGTGTGTATCATTCAAACTACGCAGTTAAGTAGATGTTCTGAAATCTTTAGTGGGAATGCATTGTATAAAACGGCTATTGAAACTTATAATCATGTATTACAAGTCTCACATTATTTTCAATGATAGCACATGAACATCATACGTATGATCTCTACGTGGACTGTAATAAGAAGAGTGACAGTACAACAAGGAAAAAAATATACTCTTATTGATGATCTTTTGTTCTTCTTCTACCAACAAGGATTAGGCTTCAAACTTTTCTGATGTCCACTTTTTCTTTGGCCTGCCTACGTCTCTTCGTTCTCGTGGAATATATTGAAGGGCTAATCCGGCAATCTCTCATTGGCATCCTTTCCAAATGTTCGCACCATTTCTTCTTATTAGTACGTATTTTATCTAACACAGGTGTAACATTTAACTTTTCTCTTATATTCACATTCCTCTTTTTATCTAGGAGAGTGTATTCTAGAGTGCTTCTTAAAAATTTCCTTTCCGTCGCCTGAATTCTACTTTTCTCTCTTTCCAGGATTACTTTCGATTCACTTCCATACAAAAGTAGAGGGACAGCAATAGTATTAAAACCTTTATACGGGTATCTTTCCGTACTTTATTTTTTAAATTCCTGTGAATATTTCCACATATATATTTGATGATGTGTATAATCATTATATTGTGGAAAAAAGATAGAAGGAAACAGAGGAGGTAAGAGAGAAGAAGATGAGAGGTAGAGAGAAGAAAGAAGGATGAGGATGAATTAGGGAGAAGGCAAGACCAAGAACAAAAATATTTTACTACACATCAAAATAACTCCATGAGAAAAGAGGTCTAAGCAAACTTTCCCCAAAATGTGTACGAAATAATGTATTATTATAATTTAACACCACTCCAGACCACAAAACTCAACCTCACATTCAAATTTATAGTAAGGAAGAAGACTGGCGTGAAGTATATGTGAACGATATACCTTACAAGTTTAGAAAATGCATGCTATCATAAAAATAATCGAAAATTACAAGTTTTCACACTCATCCATCTTACGCAGAACACACACATGATAACAGTAATCTGCCGCAGTCAGCCTTAAAGCCAAAGTGAAGCTTCAGTCTAACCTGGAGCGTTAAATCTGAGCAAACAAAGCAGCGCATATCACAATCATTTTTTCAGGAGATAAAAAAAGCATCAAGTATGCGTCATAATATTTTAATTTAAAACTACACCGTTTAAAAGGAAAATATTTATTTCATGGCACAACGTCCGCTAAGATGCCAGTTACACAAAATTTTGTGTCCTTTAAGTTGGTTCTTTGTTATTCGCTTCCTGAAATGAAATAAATTCGTTTTACCGAATTGGAGATAATTTTGAATGGACGGTAGTGTAATACTTACGTATTTTGTCCTGGTAAAAGGAGAAATTCTCTTATTTTGATTGTTCCTTACATTTGCAGAGTAAAGAATTGAAGTCCTTGAGTGAAGATTTATATATATATATATATATATATATATATATATATATATATATATATAAAGTGCTTATACAATAATTTAAAGTGTTTCTCAAGATATATTCATATGTAATTAGCAATTGTTTATCACTGTGTAATGTTAGATCAAATAAACTCTTAAGATAAGAAAAAAAATATTTTCATGACGAGCTCCTTATTGCTTTTGCTCATTTTCTTATATTTACTGCACGCATTTCAGGATATTTTTGTATACTTCATTTAGATCTATTTTAATTTACACCTTGTTTATGATACTCTATTTATTGTGAAACAGTCTTATCATCTAGCATTTCAGCTTTTTATCGGGTATCTACATGAGTTTTTAAAGTATCTTTGAGCATAATGTAGTGAAAAAAATATTTTCATTTAGTTCTATTTTAATTAACGTTATCTATTCAAATTTATAAAACAATATGGGCGCCAGGAAAAGATTACGTTAATTCAATTATTAAAAATTTCTCTTCAACTGCTATTTCCATTAAATTAATATCCAGCTAACTGGGTCGATGGGTCTTATAAGAAATAATCGCTATTGCCTACTAACAGCAGATTATTCGATCTGCCATCTGTACAGAGTGGCCGAGGAATCTGAAAAGCACATATACATTTCTAGCTTCTCATTTGCTGGAATTGGCTTAATGAAAATCATCTTTTCTATTCACAGAAATTTGTAAGTTTATTCAATGTTCCTTGTTAACAATACGAAACTTTTGCTCAATGACCAGTCTCAAACCTTATATTGCAGTACCCGTCTTCGCGTGCTCTCGACCAATGTCGCCGCGTAGAACCATTTTGAATCTTCCCCGGTGCCGATGGCTCCAGGTCCAAATACCATAATCTTTTCTTCCTTTCTGGCACAAGTGTACTCAATTCACTGATCCTCACCGCCTCATAAGTTGATAAGACTTAATTAATTCTCCTTTTAAAAGTTCCTAGTTCTTTCTACGCGCATACTTAAAATATTAAAGTTCAGCAAACTATTATCTGCATCAAATATTCCCAGTCCTGCTGCCGACAAATTCACCTAAGTTCACAATTCTAGATGCTGCACTCGACCAATTATACGCTCCAAAAAATGTTCCCAAATCCCAACATCAATTGTTCACACGATCCGCACAGCACCACGGCATAAGTCGGAATGCCTCCATATTCCGCTCTTTAAGCCCTTCAAAACTCGGTCCGTCTTTCTACTGTTTCTTGTCAGAAAAAAATTCAATGAATAGCCAATCCCTCAATTACTTACAAATTCAACTAGCCGCGCCCCGTGGTTCAAAGCAATGAAGTTTGTTGACCTTAACGACAACTGGTCTACCGTTGCTATGCCGCCATATATAGAAATGTCTATCCTTACAATTCACCCTGTTTACAATAAATGTGACGCAATACAAGGTCCCACATATTGGTATGTCACAGTATGTGCATTTCTGGTGTAGTTCCAGTAGTGAAGAATAGAGATACTGAAATGTAATAATTTATTAAAAACAAAAAATTAGCACTAAAAAGGATTAAGGGGTTTGCAGGTGTCAAATTATTCTAGAATCGATGGATACTAAAACCATAAGATTCTAATTTCACAAAATTTAGATTGTTTTCTAGACATGTCAGACGTTTAGGTTCCAAAGAAATAGAATTAATCTTTATGGAACAAGCCCTTCATGTGTTCTGAATCCTAGGGAACAGAATAAATTCGAAATAAACTCCAGACTTAGTCGAAGAAGAATACATTTTATTAAGATACATTCCCCCAATCCAGGAAATTCTATTCTAAAAACATTGTTGCTAGCAATGATGTTCCATTAGAGTGATGATCCTGGTAGCAGTCCATACAACAGTGTTCTTATGTAACACGTGGTCGGCGGCTGTTGGAACGCGTCGATGTAACCTGCTGTCCGTGTGCGTGGCAGGTTGCCTAAGCGCGTGCATGACAGGGGCGCCCAAAGAGGCGTTCGGAGCGGAAAGGAGAGGGTAACAAGTGGGAGTGCATGGCATCCTGAAAGCCTTCCTCCCCTTAGTTTTTTACTCAACAGCATCTCGGATTTTTTAAAAAAAGTGTATGACATCATTGAAAGATCTAAAATTGAGGGATAAGTTGCATTGAGAAAGAAATGACTGGATTCAATATTGAAGGTTCGAAAATAAATCAGAACTCACCCAATTTTCAAACTTTAAGAGAGACCTTGATGAAATTAGTACATGTACCTTATTTACCAATGCGCTTTCCTCTATTCGAGAAAAAGAAAAAAATTGCTGCCATTTTTTTTACAAAATTTGAGAAAATATCTCATCAGCATAATGCAGGATACTCCAGTATTAAAATATTTTAATTATTCACGGAATTTGTTTGAACAAAGTTTGAACTCAAAAGCTTCTATTCTGACGAAGTTGTAGGTGTCACATCAATCCATTCAGGCGTCATAATTTTCGGGTACAAAATTGCGTGCAACTTCTCACTACCTGTATCAATCTTTAACATCTTAAGCACGGCTGTAAAACACCTTGATTTGGACGTGTGTGCGAAGTTACTGCTCAAAAGAACCTGAAAAAAGGAAGTTACAATTAAAAATTCTAGATCGTCTTGCTGAGGTGATTCCGATCATTTATCTTCCTTCCTGGAGGGCCTCTGACCGGCGATTCCTAGGGTTCGAATTCCGACGGTTGCTGGTCTTTCGACACCAGTTAGACACCTACATCAAATTCTGCCTGTTTTCTGCAGCAGTATTCTAGCGGCCGGATCGGTCGTTTTCCGTGCTTTCTCCGATCAACAGGCGAATGTTTGAGCACTACCCAAACAAACGGGCCACGGACCGCGATCGATCTTTCTTGCTTCCTTCTTGTCCTCTCCTCACCCCTTATTTACACATACTCATATGCACTACACTACCACACATGCCGAAGACCGGTCGGGAGTTTAGAGGTTGTTCTGGAGAAGTGGCATGCTGGAAGGAGATACCTGGTTGGGGAAAATACCTACACGCCAATGGGAATGTAGGATTCGGGTCACGCTCTCCAGTGAGAGAACACGACCGCCACTTTCCGCGATAAACAACCATGCACTACACTTACGGGAATAATGACCTTAGCAGTTGACGCTCCCACTACTCAATCAATCATTTTCCCCTTCCTGCACTCCAGCGCAGGGAAGGGGAGGGCAGTGAGGGGAAGTCGCGCTGCTGTTGCGGCGCGCCGTGCCGTGCTGAGCCGTGCCGTGCTGAGCCGTGCCGTGGCGCGTCGCGTGCCGTGCGGCAGTTGCCTGCGCCGCGCAATAGGCACGCGTGTCGTCTGCCTCGCGTCGCCGCGCTGCCCCCCCCCCTCGCACGCATCCCACCGCTCGGGGCCCCTTATCGCCCCCGCGCCGCTTCAATTTCCCGTGATGAACACGACCTCCTGGCGGTGTGCCCGCGTGTTTGTTGATTGGGTGGCGTGTGGTTGTGTGGTTTGCTTGTTGCTTGCTTGGGGAATTGTCTGTAGTTATTGTTAGGATATGTGGTTATTGCTGAGTTTTGAGGTTGGCTAAGTGTATTGCTAGGTTCGTTGGTTCTCTGGGGTTATTACTAGGTTTGGTGGTTGTTGCTAGTTTTGATGGTTGTCTGGTGTTATTGATAGGTTGGTTGGTTTTTTAGGGAGTAGGGGAATGGGTAGGATGGGTGGTTGTGGTCATAACGTGTGAATTGTGGGTGGGTGACATTATGGTGGATGGTGGCCATGTAAATGTTCATGTAAATATACTTACATGAACGGAATCATTACTTTAATTTAAAAGACATATTGTATATATTTGGAATTTGTCTCAATTCTTAATCTCGGTGTATGACTCAGTTACGGTTACAAGTGAATCATTGCAATGTCGTTTTGAATTCTTTTATGCAATCTGAAACGAACACCTTAAATTTATTTCCAAGAACTTATGTACAAACATGTGGCGTAACATTGTGTGGAACTTATGTACAAACATATCGGCGTAATTAACAAGATGATAGGGACTTCTAACACGTATTGGAATGCCTAATGTACAACCCATAAAACTGACTATCCGACATATCAGAGCTTTTATCCATAAATTGTCATATTTTTGTATGAATGGCGTGTGTATAGTTTTGAAACTAATGTTGGACTTCATTTTATAACAATAAAGCACTGAGTTCTTCAGAAAAGAATAGCAAGAATATAAGTGAATGCATATCTATTGTGACATACCGATATGTCACGTTAAAATAAATTAACATTTATTTGGAGATAATATGGTGGAACATGCATTACGAAATATCACGAGAGCTAGAGCTTAGCAACGACCGGGAATAAACAATGTAGTTTTTGTTTTTTGTAAAGGCATTAAGAGGTCAGCTACACCAAAATATAACGAACGTATGGATTGGCTGGGTGAGAGAAGGACGGTCAAATGTTATGAAAAAATGAAGGTAGTTTTTAATACGAAGTCTTCGAGGGATGAATCAGGCAGAAAGATTTCATTCTGTTCTGAAACGCGCTTCTGAACTGATCGTATGTTCGTGAGAGGGAACGAATACAATCGCGATAGAATTGGGTTAACAGTGAAATTTTAAGGACAGTGAAGATATTGCAGATATTTTGATGTGGAAGCAATATTGGTGTATAAATTGGAACTTTGGACTACGGCAAGATCGCAAGATATTTCGACTGAGAAGTCTACGAGGGACATCATCGAAGAAAAGATAAGTTAACCGCGGTATAAACTATAAAATCAAAGATATCTTGATCAAAGGCCTAAAAAATTGTAAATTGTCTAAATTGTTTGCTAAAAGCATAGAAATAAACTTTGTTGAATTTTGTTCTTTAGAAAAGAAAGTGATCTTTCATTTAGTCAATCCAAACAGAAATGAACTAGGAATAGAATCATTCTATTTCAGATTCCCAGCTGCGCTGTATAGTCGGCGGATCCTATAATCCTTTATAGAGGTAATAAGGATTATAATTATATCGTGACCCATTGACCCAGCAAGCATATGAAAATCATTAAAGATAATATAGTGATCCAAAGGGAATCTGAAATTTATGGATTGACATTTGAAATTAATTGTTAATTATAAGAAAGGGCCAAGACCATTTCATTGGTGTGTTTTTAAAATAATTTAACAGAGATTTTAATTTGTATTAGAATTCAAAATGGATACTAGGAGCAGAAAATTGCGTATGGAGAATGTTAATGTAGATGATATGGCGTCTGCTAATACTAACTGAGGAGAAATTTCGCGTGAAATTATTGAGATTGAACCACAAGAAAAGGAAATAATGGCTGCACCGTTAGAAAATATGGACCCTAATAATTTAATTCTTAAGATGTTAGCAGATATGAATAATAAATTAGAGGGGATCACTTCAGATATGAATATTGAATTTGAAAAAATAGCGCTAAATTGGAAGGAATGACATCGGAAATGTCATTAGAATTGAAGAATTTTCGTCAGGAAATGCACAAGGAAATAGTGCAATTACGGGCGGATACATCGGCTGAATTCAACATTATTCATTGTAAAATTGAGTCTTTTAATAATCAAGTCGACCAAATGCAGAGGGAATTAAAAGAATCTGGCGACAAAATTAATTCCCAAGTTAAGGATTTACAGGAAAACATTGTGACATTAGGACATTTACATGATCAACAATCGAAAAGTTGACAATCGTCGAATCGCGTGTAGATAATTTAAATGCAATGTCGCTTCAACATGGCGAAAAATTGAAAACATAGAATCTAAATTAGTTAATTCGGATTGTAAATTAGAAAAACGAATACAGGAGGGACTTAGAAACATTAAAATGGTGCAAGAATCTGAATCTGGGAAATATATGTCGGACATTAAGGACAAGATTGAACAGTTAGAAAACGAATTCATGATGCGTTCACAGGGAAATATACCAATGCATGCATCAGCGCTTGTAATACCAAGCCACCTAAAATTTCATGGTGAGTGAAAGAACAACGTGGTCGTTTATTTCAAAATTAGAAATTATTTTAAGATAAATAATATCCCTGAAAGATTGAAATTACATATAGTAGAACAAGCCATGTCGTCCAAAGCACATCATTGGTTGACCTCTTTAGTACCGGAACCGACTAATTATAAGGAATGGAAGGATAAATTCTTAAAAAGATATTGGAACGAAAGCCACAAGTTCGATCTAAAATACAAATTAATGAGTGAAAAGTATAAGAAGGGTGGAGCCGAGAATATGTGTGACTTCGCAACACGTAAAATAGCAGCATTCAAGGCATGCGAAGACAGAATGGACAGCAATGAACTAATTAGAATTATTATTCGTCAGTTGCCTGTAAATATCCAAAATTTATTGTGGAACTCCTTGCCTATTGATTCTGAGGATCTGGTCGAACGTTTAAGTCGATTCGACCAGACATTGAATAGTGATTATGATCGTAGTAACTGGTTCAATATAATGAAAGCAGGAACGAGAATAACAATGGAACGGGAAAAACAATGAATAATTACAACCGCCAAGGAAATTATAGCTCAGAAAGAAAGGATGACAGGGGAAATAGTACTAAAATGGAAAATAAAAGACCGAAAACGGGTATCCGCGGAGGTTCAAAGAGGACAATAAACGGAACATGTAGAAATTAATGCGATTGAACAGGAAAACTCCCAGTGTTCGAAGTAAATGGGCGGATACTTCGAACGATGATAATGAGGCGTGATGGTTCTTAAGGAGTTGAATAGCATTGAAGTATCGGCGGAAGATTTATTAAGGAAGATACGGACGAACGGGCGGAGAATAGCACGTGTTTAATTTTGAAGGGGATATTTCGGAATATACCTGTAGACATTTTAATTGACACAGGTGCTAATGTTTGTGCAGTGTCGGAAAAATTGTATGAGCAGTTAAAGAAAAAGGGAAATAAAATTGATGAGCTACCCACCAGGAGTTTGGATATTCGGACAGCTAATGGAAGGCGCATCGAAACGAGAAGTCGGCAAATTTGGGTGGAAGTGGAAGTTCAAGGGATCACAATTCAGTTTCCGGCAATTGTAGTGAAGAATTTGATTCGTCCAATTATTTTGGGGATTGATGGCCTAAAAATGTATGACGCCAAGGTCGACATAGGTAACAGGAGTGTATTGTTACGAGGTGACAAAGGGCAACAACATTGTTTAGGGATCAAAGACCAGGAGGGCGAAGATATATGTATTTGCGATATTGCGGAACAAATTGAAGAGACCAGGAACCAGATCCACACGGCAGCAGAGGGCGCGGTCGACGAAAACGGAATAGATGCTAGTGAAGCTGTTGAAATGTTAATCAATGAATATAGAGATATTTTTGGAAGTTCAAGTGAGCCGGTAAAGGGATATCAATTTAAAATTGTATTGATAGATGAGGAAACTTTTAATCTGAAACAATATCCGATCCCCCATGTATATAAAAGCGAAGTACGTAAACAAATAAACACGATCCTTGAGAATGGTATAATAAAAAAATCAATGACACCGTATGTAAGCCCAATAGTGATAGTTCGTAAGAAAGACAATAAGATAAGATTTTGTGTTGATGTTAGGAAACTCAATATCAAGACCATTGCTCGTCATGAAAAACCGCCGAAATTAGATGAAATGATGTGGAAGGTAAAAGGAGCTCGGATATTCACGGGACTGGATTTTACTGCGTCGTACTGGCAAATTGGACTACACCCAGAAATAAGTGGGATCCCAAATGATGTGAGATATACGCGAATAATTTATGACAATTTGAGGGAGGCAGCAGCCAAAAGAAAGCTAAAACAGAAGCAATGCTTTCGAGGCGAGTATAAGGAGGGTGATGAAGTGTTAATTAGAGTACCTCAAGTGTCGTCAGTGGATAAGAAGTTATTTTGTAAATTTTCCCGTTGTATAAAGGACCGTACACGAATTTGTACAGTATTAAGCAAGAATGCCGCGATTTTGAATGATGAAAATGGTCGGCAAATGGGAATATATAACTACAGGAACATGAAGCCGTATATGAGGACGACACGCATGATTAAATATACTGGTCATAACAGAGATTTGTAAATAGTTGTAAATATTAGGTGTAATAGTTTTTCTTTGTATTGTTTTGTTATTATGTGTATTTTGTCAGTTTTGTAGGAGTTTAATTTAATGTGTACGTGTATTCAATGAAGTTAATGGGGAGCAAATATTAGGCAGATACGGTTACTAGAATACCTGATGAAATGGTTATTGTTGGCACATTCCGAAAGGAAAATGTAAATAGTTTTAAGGCAGCAAGAAACAAGACCTAGTGCAGTGCAAAGTGTAAAGTGTTAATGTCGTTTAGTGTGAAGAAGCAAGAAGAAAGTGTTCAATTTTAGTCTTGTCATTTAGTTAGGTTGTAGCAAACCAAATGACGCTTGGAGAGGGGAAGCTGTGACATACCGATATGTCACGTTAAAATAAATTAACATTTATTTGGAGATAATATGGTGGAACATGCATTACGAAATATCACGAGAGCTAGAGCTTAGCAACGACCGGGAATAAACAATGTAGTTTTTGTTTTTTGTAAAGGCATTAAGAGGTCAGCTACACCAAAATATAACGAACGTATGGATTGGCTGGGTGAGAGAAGGACGGTCAAATGTTATGAAAAAAATGAAGGTAGTTTTAATACGAAGTCTTCGAGGGATGAATCAGGCAGAAAGATTTCATTCTGTTCTGAAACGCGCTTCTGAACTGATCGTATGTTCGTGAGAGGGAACGAGTACAATCGCGATAGAATTGGGTTAACAGTGAAATTTTAAGGACAGTGAAAGATATTGCAGATATTTTGATGTGGAAGCAATATTGGTGTATAAATTGGAACTTTGGACTACGGCAAGATCAAGATATTTCAACTGAGAAGTCTACGAGGGACATCATCGAAGAAAAGATAAGTTAACCGCGGTATAAACTATAAAATCAAAGATATCTTGATCAAAGGCCTAAAAAATTGTAAATTGTCTAAATTGTTTGCTAAAAGCATAGAAATAAACTTTGTTGAATTTTGTTCTTTAGAAAAGAAAGTGATCTTTCATTTAGTCAATCCAAACAGAAATGAACTAGGAATAGAATCATTCTATTTCAGATTCCCAGCTGCGCTGTATAGTCGGCGGATCCTATAATCCTTTATAGAGGTAATAAGGATTATAATTATATCGTGACCCATTGACCCAGCAAGCCGGACGCTAAGATCTTTAGCAGATATAGATGGAGAGAGAGAGAGGAAAATTTTGGTATATCTCACTATGCTTTTTATCAAAAAATTACCTCTTTCCTTTCGCGTTTGTATTTAGGCACGTATGAATTTTATATATTATTTCTACATTTGTACTATATGTTGTATTATAAGCGGATTCAGAATATAATTGAATAAAAATATTTTAAATTAATTGATCATTCATACACATTATTTTGTGAATGGATATCTTCAATCTTAAACGTTGTCTTCATAAAGTAATATTTTCCTAGACAAGTCATTTTAAGACTTAAGCAAACACTAATATTATGAAATGCCTATAATGTAATTGAAATATCGGCAGTGCGCAAGAAAAAGGCATAACTCTATAGCTTCTGTTTTATGGGAGAGGGGTTTTAACATGAATGGAGTATGTTCTTTTGCGGACAAAGCCAGAGGTTTTTACGCCAAGTAGCGGCCGCTGCCTTCATCGCTATGTTTATGCTTCTTTAATTAGAAAACTATAATATTTTCTAACAAATTTCTTCATTTAATTTAAAAATGACAATTTTCTAGAAGCGTCACTTTTCTTTTCGCCGAGGATAAGTGATTGCTCCTGGGTGCTGGGCTCCATTTTTGTTTGTGCTCTGTATCAGTTTCTTCGTACTACTTCTTACGACCAATAATTATCTTTTGCCTGTTCTGATGGGAAAATGATCTACAGTGATTCCTTCATAATAATATTATCCATTTTCAAAGCATGTCGGAACATACCTTAATGATTTTTCGTACAAAATGGCTGACTCATTCCGTGTTTTGTTTCTCTTGAATTACTTTTAGTCATCTAATATTCCTTCTCGTGAAATAACGTTCAGCTGCGTCTGGCTTTTCCGCGAACTGAACGTAGTAAACAAGGCTTAACCAGCCCTCCAAAGAATCGAGATAAGCTCCAGAAGCGAAAGCGCCCGAGCGAAGTCTGAAAGGCGGTACAGTGACGCACTTTCCTTCTTTTTTGTGTTTTCTTTTTATTTTCGCTTTTGTGCTGAATTTTCGTGCAGGTAATTACATGCGATTTTAAGAGCACTTCCTACGAAACAAAGGTCTTCGCAACCCCAAAGAAGTGGCAAATAACTGAGAGAGAATATTTTGCATGCTAAAACACACGTAGTACATAGCTGGTAGTACATACTGAAGTCATCTTTGTTGTTCTGAAATAAGGAACGTTGTAAATTAAATTTATTGTACAAATAACAATGCAACTGAGTTGATATATAAAAACATTGTGAACAAATTAATTTGTTATAATTTGTAGTTAATTTTTTTGTACCCGACATGTTCCTTTTTCCTTTATTCGTCTATTATTTAGAGTATTATTTTTTTCATTTCTTTGACCATCTATTTGTTTGTAGCCCCTTGATAAATTTCACTTGGTCTAGCGTAAACGTCCTTTCCGTCTCTTATGGAACAAATATTCTTGGTAAGAGTTCTAATATTTTAATTACGAATGTATGCAAGTATTTGTATCCGGTGTCATTCTGACTGGCTAAGGTGGTTAGAGCCTACCCCGCGGCATCGCGTGTTAGATCCTCGTTTTTGACGATAATGAGGTCCCTTGTCATTCGATTGTTTGCGTGGATGTGTGGACGACAGCGCATGCGTGCGCGGGCATTGTTAGAATGAAGAAAATTATGTGGCGTCAAAAATTGGTTCTCTTGAGACACTACACTCCAAAAAGTTATGTAAACTCAGCAGAAAGCAACAGATACCGCTTAAAGCATCGTTCCTGCGAAACTGCTAGAATAGTTCATGTGGCAATAAGCAACTCAATCGAAACGAGTGTACAGTCGCAGGATAACTGATAACACCTCGATATGGCCACTCCAAACGGAAATGGAAAGCAGTGTGTCGATTTTAAACACAACTATCGTTCGACTGCGGTTGCCGGTGGCATCCGGTGGATTTTTGAAACAGCTCCCCCCCCCCTTCGCCCTCTGCCTCGCCTCTCTCAACCGCGCTGTTTGCGTTCAATCGCTTTTCTGTAGCAGAAATTGCAATACCCTGCACTGAAGTCAACGTCAGAGGTCCGAAACTACGGTGCGTTACACCCTGTTATGTAAAAAATCGGATTGAACCTCTCCGTCTGACATCGTACTCCTGTCGGGATGTTATCATTATAGGCAAATTGCAATATAAAGGTCTATTTTGATGGTTATTGGTAGTGTACTTCATGATTTATATTTTGCTTCACATCCAAACGAGAAGGTGAAAACATCATTACTTCAGTTGAAATTCCCCATAGTTATAATAAATGATTGGCGCAATTTAGGTAGAAGAACCGAATTAGTCGTATGAAACTTTTTTGACGAAATCGAGATTTCTGATCTTGATGGAGGAGTATGTCTATATTGAAATTGTTTTCAAGAATTGATAACAATAACATTACGTACGCTATGGTTTGTGTCCTATCGGTTCCTTTCAAACCGTTATTTCTTGTAGCATTTTCTTGCAAACCGTGAAGTGTCAGTAACCATTACCTAAACACCTCCATTATTATTTTGCACTTACGTACCATTGTAAATAAAAAGTAAATAAGGTTAATAACTTTTACATTTATTGGCACCTAAGCAATACTCTAATAAATGCAGTTCAACATCCTTTGCTATCTTAGAAACTGAAGGCATTAGGCTTAATATCGGAAATCAGTGTGCGCGATTCAAACACTAATTACCACGTTTCAACTGTCAGTATTTGCGTGTAAATCTTAGCGACTCCGTTGATTTTGAACAAAATACTGTACAAAATCATAAGTCAGTTCAAAATTCACCCTCGTATTATGTCACTTAAATGATCGCATCATCATTTTTATAAATAGTAGCATGCACATAATGTGTTCTCTAAATATTTATGGTAGACGTTATATATTTGAGTAGCTTCAAATGTGTTAAATTGAATAAAATGGACGGTACTTTTAAAAAAATCTCTCTCGAGTATTCACTTTCCTTGTAAGCTTTCTTCTGCGAGTGGTTCATATCTTGACCTCGTTTCCTTCTTCCACTTTATTCCTTTCGTAATATGCTTCCATTAAAGTCGCGAATTCTACACCGTGTGCCATCACTTTTCTAGCCCTGCTTTTTCCATTTAGACGCACCATCAAGTCTTCGGTTATATAAACAAATTACCGTCTTTTAGAGTTAAAAATAATAAAGTAAATTTTCTCTGCTAAAAAGTAAAGTGTGACCGTGCGGCTGCAATACTTCATCGCGATTTTCCCGTCGCTGGTAAACTCTTCAGAAAATATGAAAAATGATGTCCCCTGACGCGGTAACACCGCGTCGACCTGCTGTAAATATCGCGGAATTAGGTATTGCGAGGGAAGATCGATCAGTCGCGGATTGTCTCCTCGCAGATTCCCTGTGATTGTTCAGGTATAAAGTGTACATAAGTAAACCGCCCACAGAAATGGAAGTCTTACATGAAGTATCAATAATTGTTTCCATAACGGGGGATCAAAACAACAAAGCTGAGTGACCTTTCGAGGTATATTATCAAAATGTATATTTGAAGACTAGATAATGAATACTACTATTACAGAAATTACACTACTTTTCTCTTACTCTGTGCGGTGCAAAGTAGTCTATTAACCCTCAAAAAAATTTAATTGTATAAATCTGAAAGTAATTGCAAACTGAGAATTATGAAAAAGAATAGTGAATACAATACCTTAAAATGGGTAGCATTAACAGTGTCAATATATTTTTGCTTCGTATTAAACTTTGTATTCAGTTATCATAGAAAGTGAAAAAGTCAACCCCGGTTTTCTGAGCCTCACTTGAGTATTTGGTGTACGAATGAAATGTTAACGGACGAGGCAACGATAGGACCAACTTCTGGAATTATAAAATGAGTACGCGAAATAAACTTTCATACGAGCTGCGTCACACTATTTTTTGTAAGAATTCGTGTAAACTTACGGGTACATAATCTTGGAATCATTCTTAACATTAGGCAACTAGGCAACCACGTTCACTCACGTCGCCCCAGTATTTTGTTTCCTTTCCAGTTCTAAGTGGTTTCTTTTCAGTACACGTAGGGCAAAATCTTTTTTACCGTACTGCAAAGTAAGACTTTCAGATTAATAAGTAAAAGTAAGTACTAGGTTCCATTCACAAGTGCTGCAAACTGTATTACCGACATTTACTGTGAATTACAGAACATAAATTGCGGTAACAATTTAATGAATTCTTTATTATAGTTAAACGACTTCCTTCGTAAATCAAATCATAACAAGTATATTTAACTTGTAACTAGTTTTTCTAATTAATTTACTAGAAAATGTTATTATTACTACAATTAACTCCATAGACTTTTTAGTTGTATTCTTGTAACCAATTGTTGCAGCCTCTCGTGAGCGTTTCCCCAAATCCCTCACTTCTAATTTTACCGCGTTGCCGCTCCACTTGGCTCGAAACGAGTCTCAACTGGCCGAGGAGTGCAAGGGGCGCCTCCCCTCCCTGCTCTGTGTCCCGTGGCGCCCTCTCGGCCGACCTTTGGCACCGGAGCCTTATTAGGACGCTGATTGGCCCGCTCAGCGACGCGGCTGGCGGCGCGCCAAGGCAACCCTACCTCCCACTCATCCGTCCCCCGCCACCTTGTCTTCTCCACGCTTCTTCAACTTTTACGCCCCGGCCAATTCTTGTTCTTCGGTGCCCGAGTGGGCGACATAAAGTTGGATTCTTTAAATGGAAGCAGAGTACCTAGTCAGTATCAACAGAATAAGATGTGTTGCGATACACATTGAAATTAATTTACCCAAGTGTTCAGTGGAAGTTTCCCGAAACGGCATTTTTAGAAGGTAAAATTCCTTCGTCAATGAATAATAATAATAATAATAATAATAATAATAATAATAATAATAATGCTAATAATAATGATAATAATGATATTGATAATGATAATAATACCAATTAATTATTCCCTTTCAAGAGAATTGTTAAATTTTTTCTACAAATATTATTTTAAAAATTGTATCTGTTCATAAATAAAAAAAATTGTCAGTGGTCGAAATGTGAAGATTGTATTCTGGGAATGTAAAGGAGTGGAATTCTGTAGAAGAAGCGTTTAAAAATTCACCTTTCAGCGAAGGTACTTGCATAGTTTTTGGGTACACTTGCATCTTAATGTGGTCATTTCTTTAAGGTAATAAAGCAAGTACATTTTTTTCTGCCTACGTACACACAGTAAAGTTTGTATTCTGCTTGTAAGCGTAAACGTTGGTAGTTCCATAGTCATTGTTGTCGTCGCCATTAGTCGATGGTTATTTTTGGAGATTGAATAGTGTTTTGGGTATTAGATATATTACTAATTCTGCTAATAAGTTTGAGAACTTAGAGGCAGAATACACTAACTAAACATTCCAGAACTTAACAACTAGACAAAAATTTTAAAACCAACAAATTAACATGAACATTTCACCGTGCAAGCTTCCATAGCACTCCACCTCGCCACACTTCACTTCACTTCACCATACTTACTGCTAATCCCTGAGTTTTAATGTGGCTTTTACACACTCCTTTCCCTCAACTTCACAACACTGCACTACACACCACTATACATAATTAATAATAATAATAATAATAATAATAATAATAATACGACATACTTTACGTAGGAGATTACTTATTTAATAATATTACATAAGTAAGATATAATAATGCACATATCAACATCTAGGAATTTAATTTATTTTTAAATTTGCGTAGGATTTGAGGAAAGGGATCAAAGATTGTTACAGGCAAACCGTTACAATCTCTACCTATTACTACCTATCATATTGCGCATTTTTTAACTAGGCCTGAATGTTTTATTCTGGACAAATCCGAGAAGTCTGAACTTTGCGAGCGATTAACAGTGGAGCAGTGGCTACTTTAAGAGATGAGTGTATAATTAAAAAGAAAAAGAAAAAGCAACGAAAAACTTCTCTTCAAAGTTCTTGTAACTCTTCGCTCAGCCGCTGTCGCGTTCGGACGTGCTCCGCGGGTGCCTTCCCGACCTCTAGCTGAGTGCAGTGTTCTACGAACTTTGATGCGTCAGCTGATGTTCTAGTGCATAAGTGCATCGAATATTAAGGAATAATTCAATTACTTAGATTTAAATAGTGATATAGGCAGTGTTCCAGTGTTATTGCCTGGCGATAACAAAATTGAGTCAACATCACAACTTATCGGTGAGGCATCCGTGTCGGCAATGGCCTCACTGAATACTCATCTGAAGAAACATGGATTCATCCCAGCTTTCTAGCACATCTGTCCATATGATGGAGTTTTCATCAGCCTTACCACATCAATCTCAACCCCAAATGCTATCGTCAACGTGAAGTATCTGAAGGAAGTGGGTCACAAGCACAAGGAAACGAAGCAATGCCGCAAGGTGTAGGTCCGCTAGTCTCTACCCTCGTTGCACGGTTTCATCGCCAACTGAAAATATTGAAACAACACCAATGAACAATTAAATGGACAGACTTCAAAGAGATCACTTGAAAAAAAACGAAAACTCGTCTATTCCGCCAAAAATGGAAAATGAACTCGTTTACGCAGTGCCAGTGAAAATAGATTCCAAGGTTAGCTGATTTAATGAACCAGAATCCCCAAATAACGTTCCACCAATATTTGTTTATGATGAACTGAATGATTACATTTAGGTTTTTTGAAATCAGTGCTAAAAAAAAACTTTTCCCCGAACTTAAATATAACAAAGTAAAACATAAACTCACTCAAGTGAAGACTACAGACTGTTGATTAAATCTTTAAATGAAAAGGGAAAAACAATACCAACATACTCAGATCCAACATCTAAAAACTTCAATAGTTGTTAAAGATATCCATCAATAATAAGTGAAAGTGACATTCTAGATGAACTAAAACAAAATTATCCGTAGTTCAAGTGAAAAGACTTCACAAAAAGAAGGACCCCAATTCCGTCGTTGCAGTAGTATTAACAAAGAAAACATTGGAAAGACGTTTATAAACTAAATCGACTTTGCCATGCAGTCGTGCGTGGAAGATCGAAAACGTCGGCCGCTCCATTAATGCGCGCGGTGTCAGGGCTTTATCATAGAACTACTGCACACGCAATATTATGTGCCAAATGTACTGGGAATCATTATACCAAAGACTGTAAAGTGGCGAGTAATTTCATTCCAAAATGTGCAATTGAATCAGAAGGTCACAGAGCCAATGCAGGTCAAATGTTGTGTCACTATACTAAAGTATTAGAATTAAATCACCCAAATCGGAAATTCTAATACATTCAACTCAGAAAATACTAACAAAGCAACCCATTACCAAATAAACCTTCAACCCCCAAACAAATCATTTTCCTCCTCTTCCAGCAACTTCTCATATACCGCACTTCAGTCAAAATACTCTACATCCAATCCTCCCAATTCTACATCTTCAACAAAATAACAACATAATAATAATAATAACAATAATAATAATAATAAATAATAATAATTTTGATCTTGTCAATTATTTAACCCAGCAAATAAGCAATTTCAAAAACGTTAATCCAGTCCTTCATGCCATCAATGTCAATTCAATAAAAATTTATAATAGCATCATTTAACAATAACTGCAACAATGGACAGTCTATCGCCTTAACAATCTAACGATTCTAAATTGAACAGAAACGGTATAGTACCTAAAAGACATGCTCTAATTCACTTTTTAATATCACATAAATAGACATTGTATTACTGAGACCCATCTTGTTTCTACTAAAACACTACGCATTCCAGGTTATAAGTGCAAGATGACGCCCAACAATACCCAGCCGGCGGAGATGATCCTGATCAAACCAACATTAGTAGCCCCAGTTTTTTGCCCTTTACACCAGTTAGAAACAATATCAGCAAAGGTTTCTATGAGTGGCGACTTAATAGTTATCTCTGGCATACAAACCCCCGAACAAATCCTCAATAGGTCACATTTTGGACATTTTTCTTTCAAATATTTCCGATTTCCCTGGACCTGAATGCAAACACACGTCATGGGTTGAAAACCAATTCTCCAGAGAAATATTTACACAATCTCTGTAAAAATTACAAATTTAAAAGGTTATTGCTCCGGTCGAACCCACGCACTTTCCATACAATTGAATTGCATCCCTGACATCCTTGATATAGCCATTACTAATTAAATATTCCATAGTTCCTTCTATTTCCAGAGCTGGATTGGATCATAATCCGTTATTTTAACAGCCAGCACAACTCGACCAATTATAAATAGTCCACCAAGTTTAAATACCCACAAAGTTAACTGAAAAAGTTTCAATTCAAACTCGCATCATATATCCCACCTATTAAAACAGTTAACAAGCAATCGAAATTGATGAATCCACCTTCATTCTGACCAACGCTATTATTAATTCCATCCAAAATTCTTCCCTAAGCACTCACAGACCACTCGTGCTCTAAACCACCCCCAACCCGGAAGACATCCAAAACTGATAACAAGAAAGAACAAAGTAAGACGTCTTTGGGCTAAACATAGATTACCCCCACTTAAAATCAGAATACAACCACCAATCAGACTTGTCCGCAACGCATTAGCCTCATTCCACCCAGAAATACAAAAATACGTTGCAGACCTAAACCCCGATGGCTCCTTTGTGGAAAGCTACACGCAGGTTGTTAGGGAAACCCAAAAAAAACATTCCAATCTTGAAAATGGCAACATGACAGCACATAGCGAGAAAGAGAAAGCCGAAATGCTTGCTGATTACTTTGCCTCAACCTTCCAAACTCACACATACGGGGAAAAATTTCATAATGAAGTCATTGAATTTAAGGGTCCCTAATTTCGACACCAAGACTGATTCCTTTTTTAACTCCCAAAAGTATATCATACCATTAAAACTTACGGGAAGGAAATCACCAGGTCATGATCCATCACTCCATTGTTTGAAAATGTCCCAAGAAGTGCCCCAGCATTTCTAACCAAATATATAACTCTGCTAGACAGGGTATTTCCCAGTTCCTGGAAAACATTCAGAAAAACTCTGACAAACCCAACAAAAAACCCTGCCAACCCTACTAGTTACAGCCCATCAGTCTCATTCCCATTTTGTCAAAAATTTTGAAAATTACTACTAAAGAGACTACGTAAGTCATACATCATAACAACATTATTCCTCCCTTTCAGTTTGGCTTCTCCCAAGTCATTCCAAAGCCACCAACTACTGCGTTTAACTGAAAATATTCATGAGCATTCAATCTGGCCATCATTTATTAGCAGTATTCCTCCCGATGTCGCTCAACATCTGACAGGGTCTGGGGACGAAGGAATCATATATAAACTAAGGGAAAATAGGTATACCAAAATATTTAATCAACACCATATTCAATTTCATTAATGATCGCACATTTATTGTACAAGTGGCCCAACCTTTCTCTTCACTTTAAGAAAAGTTCAGCAGGAGTTCCAAAGGTTCCCGTTGTCACCAGTCCTTTTAATATATTCATTTCTGACATTCCAACGCACCCTAAACACACTGCCTTTTCGCAGACGATACTGTCATTTTGCTTCTGACCAAATCCATACCACAAGGAACTTAATTCAGACACACTCACAACTATTGAAACATGGTGCAGAAACTGGAAAAAACAAGATAAATCCAAACAAATCCTCATCCAAGTTTTTTACGCTACGATTTCCAGCCTTCCCCCCCCACTAAAATTTGACTCGGCATTAATACCATGGTGCTCCCAACCGCCCCAGTCTGTTACCTAGGTGTCCTAATGGACACCAGATTGATTTGGAAAGACCACATCACCTCCAAGGTAAACGAAGCCAAAGACGCCTAGGTATTCTCAGACCAGTAATCAACCGACACTCATCATTAAAGCTCCATTCTGCTCTCCTTATATACAAAGCCATTTTTCGTCCATTAATCACGTAGCTTGTCCAGTCTGGGCAATGCCGCCCCTACAAATATAAATAAAATCCAAATATTCCAAAAGGTTCCCCAGAACTGCAGTTAATGCACCCTGGTTATAAGCAACACTAACCTTCACAAAGACCAACCATAGAGCCGTCCTAAATACTTATTAAACTTTCAGCATCATTCTTCCAAAATCACTCCCCAGTTACGGTGCTTCCACTACAACAAGGAAAGAATATCCCATAGAAACTCGTCTCCGCAACCGACTCCTTCCACATCTCTCCTCCGGAAACTTGACATAAGATAATAAAATAAATAAGTCCTCCCATCAATAGTCAACAATATGTATTCATCCGCTTTATCATTCGACTCAACAATCTATGTTTAATGGGAGGTGGCCAGCCACCCCTTCGCATATTTTGTCTGAAAATGCTCGCTACAAACAACTGAAAAGCCACATGGCTGAGCGTTGTATAATCAGCTCACTGTTAAATAAAAATAAATAAATAAAAAAAAAAAAAAAAAGTTCTTGTATATATTATCTTACGAATTTAATCTAAGAATTTTACAGATGCGTATTTGATTATATTAATACACTACGTATTTTTATGACAACTTATGATATTTTTTATGATAACATGATACAAAAGAAATAGTAAAGTAAGTTTCGTCGGTTTGTTACTTGAACGTTTTTCGCATCGTGGGCAAATTTTCCCTTTCACATTGTCTCCCCACAAACCATACCCCACAAACTATACCTCACAGCTAAATTAGTCACTTCTGTAACGAGAAGCATGGTCGACTGAACTTGTAATAATCGTAATGTACTGTCCTCCTTGTCCGTTCTCCGCCACACCGGTGGAGCTCTTAATTTTAATCCCCGCCTTCGTTCCGTTCTTTTCTTGCGCGCTCTAAGATTCATTCCGAGTGTCAAAGCTGATGGTTGCTGAAAGTTGAGTGTCAAATTGACTTCGTTAGTCAAAGAGCTCCAAAATCAGCAAAAATAGGTGCTAAAATGAGTTTATTCACCATGTTACTTTACTTTTTTGAACTTTTTGGGGCAAGGAATTTCAATGTCATTAAAATATTAATACCAATGCTACCTCCCGAATTATATTAAGGATAAAAAACTGCCACACGCGTCTTTTTTGATTCACAACCTTTCAAGATATAAATATTCACATTAACTGCGATGTCATATCATGGAATTGAGATCTAAGAATTAATTCGCGGTCAAAGATAGACTGACAAAAAGCTCTTAGTTAATAAGACATGAAAAGAGATTGAAATCTTCATTCCATTATTAGCAGTAAGTAAGAATATGGACGTTAACAATTTTTTTTATTTGCGATCATCCGGGACAATTGGTGGAAGAAGTAATTATAAGAAAACCGTCTATCAGGTTTATCTTCTCTAGATACTAATTAAGAAAATGTATCATTGGCTTCATGATCACTCAGAAACACAGTAAAATGGGGTCAGTGAATAATTCAATAATTCTAAATTATGCAGTATTTCTGTTAAGGGTAGGTTCTCATATTTACTGTTTGAAGGTGTGGAAGTATTCAAATCCATTGATAATAAAAAAGTTAAAATTGGCAATAGCGTTCATTTTTTTTAAGTACTTATTATGGTTGTGAAACGCCTTTCATTTTGAATGTAGTGTTTTCCTCATGCTAAACCTTTCCGATGTTTGGTCAACAGTAAAGGCTGTTACGAGTACGTTGTCGCAAACGCCTTTCATTTACTTCCCTCCGCCTCCATTTTTGCTGCGAGACGCAGGTGCCTCCTAGAGGGAGCGGCCATCGATTGTGGGGCAAGGGGCGGGGCAGCGTGCCGTATCAGCGCCAGCCGACGCGCGCCCCCGCCGCTTAACGCTCCACGAGCCGCGAGCGCCCGACACGAGCAATAACCGCCGACGCTCATGGCCCTCCTCCCCCTCCCCCTCCCACTCCCCCTCCTCCCCTTCCTCCCCCTTCTACCCTTCCTCCCTTCTCCCTTCCTTCCCTCCTCCCCTCCTCCCCTCCTCCTCCCTCCTCCCTCCTCCCTCTCCTCCCTCTCCTCCCTCTCCTCCCTCTCCTCTCCCTCCTCCCCTCCTTCCCATGGCCCCTCCTCCCCCCTCCCCCTCCCTCTCCCCCTCTCCTCCCCTCCTCCCTCTCCTCCCCTTCTTCCCTCTCCTTCCCCTTCCTCCCTCTCCTTCCCCTCCTCCCTCTCCTTCCCCTCTCCTCCCTCTCCTTCCCCTCCTCCCTCTACCCTCACCATCCTCTCCCCCCTCTCCTCCCCCGCCTCTGTCTTCGTTGCCGGCCTTAGCGCTATCTGAAGCTCACGCCTGCTTAGACTTCCCGACCCCCTCCACCTCACTTACGTTCGCGCCTACATTCGCTGCTCTAATCTTCGCCTCCACCTTCATCGTCTCCTCTGTGCCCACTTGTTAAATACAACACATACTATCCTGTTTTCCCCGTACTCCGTGCCCCATCCCATGCCCCACAACCCATGCACGGCTCCCTTGTGCGTCCTCATTCGACTCCGATCCTATTTCCCCACTCCACACCCGCCACTATGAACCACGTCCCACACACACCGCTCCCCGACTCTCTCTGTCTGTCTCTCTCTTCCTGCCAGCACCACCGTAACTTCGCGCTCTCTTCTTTTCCTCTAAGCTGCTCTCTTCTCTCCCGACTTTCTCCCAGGTCCTCTCTCCATGTATACCCCTACCCACTTCGCACCTTTCTTGCCGGTTCGTTGTATCGTAGACCCTTGTTTTGTTTACCGCCTCCTTCATTTCTTCAGACCCGTTTCTTCTCTTTGTCGCATTTCCTTACGTGCTGTATGTACTAAATCGCATGTTCTTCCTCCTCTCCACTGCACCACCACCTCCGTTCTTCCTGATATCCCCAAATGTTAATCTCTTCAGCCTTATCGCCACTATTCCGCACCTTCTTCCTTCCGCTTCCACGCCTTCTCTCCTCCTGCCCTTCTAGTTAACCCTCTCCGTCGCCCCCAGCGCGTCTTCCTTAGTTCCCACTCCCTCGTCCCCTCGTCTCCTCCCTCGCTCCCCCTTGCACTCTCCGCCTCCGCTCGACGCCGCCTCGCTCGGCCGAACGCAATGCCTCCGAGAAGCAAGGCCGTGCAGCAAGCGCTGCCCGCGGATCCGTTTCCTAAAGGTTCCAACTCTCACACTGGAGACAATAAGGGAAGACGCGCGACGCAATGACTAGTGCATACCCTTCCACCGCTTCGGTCGGATTCGATTTCTACACAGCCCATGTGGAATTTCAGGGCGACAAATCGAGCACACGGTAGGATTATCCATTTCACACAACTCTCATTCTTCCATTTCTCATGCGTCATTTATCTCGTCATAACCGCTGTCATCTACTCATTAGATCAGAGGGTTCCGACTCCCTAGGTCTCAAGGTAGACCGCTCAGACCTCTAATATGGTTGTGGGCCATATTTTCATTATTCGGGCGATCCATAGCTGACTTCTCCACATTGTTGATCTCGGCACTTTGCCCGGCTGCTGTGAAACGGGGGAGGTGGGGATCGAACCACGTCACCAACCATATCAGGCCATACCATGCATAACGCAGTGAAACGCATTGAAATGATTTTGAATGAAAACCTTTAAATACAAATTTAACCTATTTTTACATTAAAGGGCGTGTGCACTAGACGCACAATGCTCCCGCCCGACATGGCTGAAAGGGACTCTGTCTCTTGACTAACCTTTCGCCGACCACAGTAAATGGCACCGCAGGCCCCCACTTAGACAACCCTGCATTAGATAATCATTCGTGAGCCTCAATGGTTTCAATTTTGGAAGGGACGTACATTTCATACGTAAATAAATAGTACGTAAGTAAATAAATGAATAGTACGTAAATAAATGAATAGTACGTAAATAAATGAGTAGTACGTAAATAAATAAATGAGTAGTACGTAAATAAATAAATGAGTAGTACGTAAATAAACAAATAAATAAATAGTACGTAAATAAACAAATAAATAAATAGTACGTAAATACGTAAGTGAATGAAATCGGAAGCTTCTCGCTTGCTGTGAAGCGAGGCGGCACCGGGTGAAGGGAGTATTCGGTAGTGAAATTGCTTAGAGTTTGTGTAGGGAGGTTGTGCACAAGGAGTATTGCAACAGGTGAAATGGGAGCGAAAGGGTGCCTTGAATGACATTTCAATGACATAGCCCCGGAATTTTGATGTATTCTTTTCTTATTTTAACATTTATTCACACACATTGTAGGCCGGTTTTAAGTAATGGCCGAAGAGGAAGGAAAAGACAGAACTGAAAACGTTTTTCCTGTGTAAAAGTTTCATTTTCGATTATCGCACGGTTTTTTTGTAATGTACAAAGGTTTAATACTTTTGTGATAAATTAATAAAATGTGAATTTTGAATACATTTTCAATAGAGCGTTTCCCCCTGACCAGGACTCTCCCTGCCAGAAGGACACCGCCACAGCCGGGTCAAGCTCTAAGCTCCCGACCGCTCTCTGGCAATATGTGGTAGTGTAGTGCATGTTAGTGTAAGTGTGTGTGTAAGTGTGTGTGTAAGGGGAGAGCATAGGACGAGGAAGAGGAAGGATAGATCGCGCGCGGTCCGTGGCCCGTTTGATAGGGTACTGCTCCGACATTCGCCTGGTGTTGATCGGAGAAACCACGGAAAACTACCGATCAGAGCAGACGGCCGCTAGAATTCTCCTCCATACAGCGACTGAATTGGACCTAGCTGAAGAGCTAGTGTCGAAAATACTGCCGCCGTGAGGGGGGGGGAACCTAGAACCTCCCGGTCAGAGGCGCTGCAGTGACATCAGTTGATGCACAGAGCTACCACTCCCGGTAACAGTAATATGGTTTCGCATCGTAAGAAACTATGACATTGAACGAAATATTGTATCTCTTTGTATTTGCCAATGTCACCCATTTAAACCAGGCGGCAGGTAGATGAAAAAGAGCGGGGTTCCATCATGTCACCTAGATGCGCGTGACCGACAGGAAACGCTCCCAGAGAGGAGCACTTTTGGCTTTCTGGGAACGCTTGACCATGTCAGTACGGAGAAATACTCGAACATCCCACGAGACCGTGAGCATATCCACAGGGGAATAGGGGTGGATGTGCGACTAATTGAATTGCCCACAGGGAAACGCACAAGATGATGTATAGACATCACACACGCAAGCCGTAGGCTTCAGCAAAGTGTGGAGATCAACTGCGAAACCTCTTTTTTATCGTTTCATTTGGAAAGGTCGTGGGTTACTCGTACACGAGGTTAACATTTTTTTCAACATATTTTACTGACACATCAACTCAACGAAACTGTCGATCTAAGAGCTACGTGTAACGGCCGGTGACAATTAAAGATTCTATCCACTTTATGTCAAACTTGATGAAACTATATACTTTATGAAACCCATAATCCGTGGTCTTCCATTCATGGCCAATAACACTTCGTTTCCTATTATCACTCTGTCTTCCATTCATGGCTAATAACACTTGGTTTCATATCACTACTATCAACATCACTCTGTCACTTTTAGCAGAATAAATTGTCAATTTTGAATGAAAATTATAAGAAATTCAATGAATTATTAAGTATAAAGCGTTTTCAGTAAATTTCTAGTAACGTTTTAGTACGATATTTGTGTTGTAAATATCTTAAGTCGGCGCTGTGTATAATAAATATTCACTTTTAGTGACCTGAAGTCATTGGTCCAGATTAACATACAATGCAAAAGCACACTAGATGATTCATTTATAGGGAATTTCTCACATCGGCTGTAGTGAACACAGGAAACAACTTTCACGAAAACACATTTTGCCTCAGGATCGCAAATTCCAGGACAACCGAACATTTTCAAGTGAAGAATCTGGAGAGTTATTTTCGTAGCATTTACGGTATATGAAAAGGGACTGAGATAGTGTACCTGTGAAAAATGGTTTCATCCCATGTAGGGTAATTCTGTCAATCATAAAGACTTCACTGACGTAGTCTCCGAGATAGGAAACTAGTGAAATTCCATCTATGTAGGAGGAAAAGTCTTATTGTTGTCTGAAAGGGACTTTAGACCAGAAAAAGAAACGAGAGTGATGACAGAGGATATAAATAAGTGTTCTAACAGAGCAAGAGTCATTCAGGAGCATCAAGATTGTGCAAAAATAGTTTGAGTGTATAAATTGTAGAATCAAGAGTAGAGGAAGGGTGGCATTATATTATCATTAGCAAAAAAACTATTACATTTAAAAGAATTCTCTAGAAATCGTTCTGTATCCTTACCAGAGTATTAAATTCACGTCCTTTTCCTAATTTTACTTCCTCCTGCAACATCCCTCCTTTTTGTTTTGGATGTGTCCATGTCGACGACCATCTCTTTGTATCTCATCTCGTTATCGTCCGCTTGACGTGTCTCTCTTGTTCTTTAAGTCTCTCATACTTTCATCGGAGCGTCGAACTCTTTCTTTCGTCGCGAAGAGATCATCCCGAAGAGTCCCTTTTTCTTTCTTGACCTGCGTCGCCCTAGTGGAACTAACCAAAGGGCACACAGGTGTCCTCGGAAGAGAGGGACTTCGGTAACAAACCGAGAAGACGGCCCCGGAAGCAGAGTCGGGTCGGGTCCGTCGCAACGCAATCAGCGAACGAATGAACGAAGCGATGATACGACATATTGACAGGAGACTCCGAGGAAGGGAGGAGGGCCACATTCTATGTGCCTTTGTCCTCTTTCATCTTTCTGTGCCCCAGTTTTGTTATCAGCTTTTTCCCTCTCCCTCTTGTTCTCGTAGACTCTCGTTCTTTCATTGGATCGCCGAGAATCGTTCTCTCATCGCGAAGTCACCATTCCGAAGGGTCCCGTTTCACCTGCTTTGGCCCGCCTCGACCCGCCGGACCGTGCATAAGGGGGCGTGGCTTAGGCGCGGGGGCAGGGGCAGGGGCAGGGGCAGGGGCAGGGGCAGGGGCGGGGCAGGGGCAGGGGCGGGGCGGGGCAGGGGCAGGGGCGGGCGCGGGCAGGGGCGGGGGCAGGGGCGGGGGCAGGGGCGGGGCAGGGGCGGGGCAGGGGCGGGGGCGGCGGCGGGTGCAGGGGCGGGGGCGGGTGCAGGGGCAGGGGCGGAGGGCAGGGGTGGGGGCAGGGGCGGGGGCAGGGGCGGGGTGCAGGGGCGGGGGGCGGGGGCAGGGGCGAGGGGCAGGGGTGGGGGCAGGGGCGGGGGGCGGGGGCGGGGGCAGGGGCGGGTCCACCAAAGCGCAATCTGCGAAAGAGCAAACCGGCGCGCCGGGCAGGGCGCTGGCATATCGACAAGTGGAGACTTCGCAGCGGTTGGTTGGTTGAGTGATTCCGGGCGCGTCAACAGCTCAGGTCATTAGTCGTGTTTTGTCAAGTGTAGTGCGTGTTTTCCTCGGGAGATGGCGGTGATCTCGCCATCCCCCGCTGGATGGCGAGATCCGGCGCCGACCTACCGTCGGCTAACGGGGTTTCCCCCCTAACCAGGACTCTACCACCAGCGGGGCACCAGGCTTCTTGCAGTATTATTTTCAAAGGGGCGAGTGAGTACTTCAAGTCGATCTTCCCTCTGAGTAGCCGATTCAAACTTTTAGTAGACAGCCCATCTCTTGGTATTTGTAATCTGTTTTGAGAATTGTGACACTCGTTTCGTCAAACAATTCAGTTATCATAAATTTCTGTAAAAGAAGACTGTTTAGTTTGTATACGATATCTATTGAGATATAACAAAATTTCCTCTCTCTACATTAATATCTGCCAAAGATCTTAGCGTCCGGCTTGCTGGGTCAATGGGTCACGATATATTATAATCCTTATTACCTTTATCATGGATTATAGGATCCGCCGACTATACAGCGCAGCTGGGAATCTGAAATAGAATGATTCTATTCCTAGTTCATTACTGTTTGGATTGACTAAATGAAAGATCACTTTCTTTTCTAAAGAACAAAATTTAACAAAGTTTATTTTTACCTTTCTAGCAAACAATTGAGAGAATTTAAGTTAGGCCTTTGATCAAGATATCTTTCAATTTACAATTTTATATCGCGGTTAACTTATCTATTCTTCGTTGATGTCCCTCGTAGACTTCTCAGTCGAAATATCTTGCGAGCTTGCCGTAGTCCAAAGTTCCAAGAAATCCTCTTCTGCCCTATCCAAGCTGGTCTCAAACTATCAAAATTATCAGTCCCGATTACGTCCTATGACATAGTCCCGAACTCGATTACCACTCCCGACAAAGTTCCAATTTATACATCAATATTGCTTCCACATGAAAATATCTCCAATATCATTCACTGTCCTTAAAATTTCACTGATAACCCAATTCTATCTAGATTGTACTCGTTCCCTCTCACGAACCTACGATCAGTTCAGAAGCGCGATGTCGAGCAGAATGAAATCTTCCTGCATGATTCATCCCTCGAAGACTTCGTATTAAACTACCTTCATTTTTTTTCATAACATTTGACCGTCCTTCTCTCACCCAGCCAATCCATACGTTCGTTATATTTTGGTGTAGCTGACCTTTTGATCGTCTAAACTTCTTCGCCCAATCCCAAATTTTCTACTTTCGGCATCCAAACCTCTTAATGCATTTAGAAAAAACAAAACTACATTGTTTATTCACGGTCGTTGCTAAGCTCTAGCTCTCGTGATATTTCGTAATGCATGTTCCACCATATTGTCTACAAATAAATGTTAGTTTATTTTAATGTGACATATGGGTATGTCACACTATATATTGTACATTGTACGTTACTGTATATTCTGTTCTGTATATTATTGTACTTTTTATTCTCTCAAACTACCTCCATTATTAAACACTTTCCAACTCGCAATGATTTCTTACCAATTTGTGTATAACACGGACAAAGAGCAATGCATGAACATTGACATTCTTTACGACTTCAGTTACCGCTTTCTTTCAAATGTTCACACAAGGACATTACATAACCTTATTCAAACTCCTATGAATTTCGTAATAATTCTGGACATTGATGAAATCAGTAGTAGATCTCAGACTTCATCCTCTGGTGGCGCGCAGCTAAACTATTAGCATTGATGCCGTCTTGAATCTGTGATGTAAAGCTAGGCGAAAAATGTCCAGAAAAGTAATTATTTTGAAAATATATTACTGTTTATGTTTGTAAATCATAGCGTATATTACTCCAGGCCTTTAAAGGATGCTAATACAAAAGTTTCATCGGCATTGGTTCAGTAGATTCAGAGATTACCGCGCAGTAAGACAACGTACTTGTCTTTATATATTAGAATAGATTTCCAAACCACGATTGAAATGTACTAAAACTATTTCATGAATGAAATTTCATAAATATAATGTACTACTAATAATTAATAACTTAAATTAAATATTAAGTATTAATAATTCAAATATTTTTACATCGAACAGAAGTATATACATACGGGCAATTATAAACAACAAAATAAACATAAGACAAACTAAGAGCGAAATTACTTGAAAACACAGTTATTGAATACACAATCTTTTAGGTTTAAATTCGAAGGAAACGTGTTTTGTTCGCTTATTTTCAAGGAAGATGTTGAATTTGAAGCGCTACTGTCTTAATTTATTAATAATTGAAGAATGGTGTTCCTCATTCATTTGGAGATATGTCTTGAGTGACATAACCCCTACCTGTAGACAAAAGAAGGCGCAAAATTAATGACCACCTAGGAGATGCTAATCAATAACTGATAAATATGCATGATAAAGTTGTCTCTAATTTTGTTTGGAAGGGTCGCAGTTGTTGCACGCTATTGGCTGAAGTTTCATGAGTGGAATAGTCTTTTTAAGGTAGTGAAAACAGTAATATTTTGATTGATTGATTGATTCATGTTTCCGGGCACGTCAACTGCTCTGGTCATTAGTCCCGTTAGTGTAGTGCATGTTTTTTCTCGGGAAATGGCGGTGATTTTCCCCCGCTGGATGGCGAGATCCGGCGCCGACCCACTGTCGGCTAGTGGGGTTTCCCCCTAACCAGGACTCTCCCACCAGCGGGGCACCACCCCAGCCGGGACAAGCTCTAAGCTCCCGACCGGTCTCCCGGAATATGTGGTAGTGTATTGCATGTTAGTGTGTGTGTGTAAGGGGAAAGGAGAGGACAGGGAAGAGGAAGGACAGATCGCGCGCGGTCCGTGGCCCGTTTGGTACGGTACTGCTCCGACATTCGCCTGGTGTTGATCGGAGAAATCACGGAAAACTACCGATCAGCTGGCCGCTAGAATTCTCCTCCAGACAGCGACTGAATTCGACCTAGCTGAAAAGCTAGTGTCGAAAATCGTGCCGCCGTGGGGAGTGTAACCTAGGACTTCCCGGTCAGAGGCGCTGCAGTGACATCAACTGATGCACTGAGCTACCGCTCCCGGTAGTAATATTTTGAATTTGTGGCTTGAGGGGGCGGCGCCTGAGGTTCCCGCCCCGTGGCTGCGTCATTGATTTCTGCGCTGGTCTTCTTCGCGCTCGGCCTCTCTTCGGAGCACTATCCCAAGCGACCCAGCGCTCACCGCTCCCTGGAGCTGCCCGGCGGACAGGTGGGTCCGGGAAGGGGGCGTGGCGCTGGCAGCGGTCCGAGGGGGCGGAGACTCCGCGGCGCAATCCGAGAAGAGCAGCCAGCGACCGCTCGGAGTTACGGCGCACCGATTGCTATAGACTCCGAGCGGGGATGACTTTATGATTGACCGGTTGATTGAGTCTATTTTTCTGAATGGACTACGGTCTCGTTTTTATGCTCCCGCGCGCGCACCAACTCCTCAGCTTCAACGGATGTGATCAACCTTTACCACTTCTTTTCTTCGAGGGCTGATCGGGCCCACCCCACGAAGGGATCGTGGCGTTATCACATACTCTCAAGCAGGGTTCACAATCGTATTTCACCTCGCCCCATCTACCAGTAACAAAACTTCCCACACCCCTTTGCACATTTTTATTTGATAATGAATGAAAGAAGTGTTACATTGAGTAACAATACATTTATTTTTTTACTCTTTACAATTTTTACCTGTTAATAATTTCTTACTTCTTAAATATTTTAATATTAGCTTTTGAGGTTAGGTCAAGAAAATGGAATACGGTTTATGTCTAATTAATGTTACAAGTTGAAATTTAAATTAATCAGGGGACAATAAAAATTAGCGACAAGGGTGAGCTTGAATGTTTTTACAACATTCCCGATTCTTAGTTCAATATCACAAAGTGCACATCATTAGCAATGAGTAGAATGCCCGATACATTCTTTTAATTGTAAAAAAAAATTTTTGCGCACAAATTGCTTCATATTAAAAAACTCAATGAGGATGTTCGACGCCATCTTTAAGCTTGTAAATTAAGTCATATCTACGGTGGATGATGGCCGAGGATCGGGCGCGGGGGTGGATGGCGGTAGCGAAGGAGGGGCGAGGGCGGGGACGAGGGCGGAGATGATGGCCGAGGATCGGGCGCGGGGTGGATGGCGGTAGCGAAGGAGGGCGAGGGCGGGGACGAGGGCGGGAGATGATGGCGGAGGATCGGGCGCGGGGTGGATGGCGGTAGCGAAGGAGGGCGAGGGCGGGGACGAGGGCGGGAGATGATGGCCGAGGATCGGGCGCGGGGGTGGATGGCGGTAGCGAAGGAGGGGCGAGGGCGGGGGACGAGGGCGGGAGATGATGGCCGAGGATCGGGCGCGGGGGTGGATGGCGGTAGCGTGGATGGCGGTAGCGAAGGAGGGGCGAGGGCGGGGGACGAGGGCGGGAGATGATGGCCGAGGATCGGGCGCGGGGGTGGATGGCGGTAGCGAAGGAGGGGCGAGGGCGGGGGACGAGGGCGGGAGATGATGGCGGAGGATCGGGGGCGGGGGTGGATGGCGGAGGATCGGGCGCGGGGGTGGATGGCGGTAGCGGGTCCACCAAAGCTCAATCTGCGAAAGAGCGCTGGCGGAGCGATGGCGTATCGACAGGGAGCGACTCCGGCGGGGGCGACTTATCGACTGGCGGGGCGGCGCGCGCGGGGCGGGCGGGGGAAGGGCTGCTGCACGGGCGTATCGACCCCGCGCTCAGACCTGCCCCACGCGCGCCCCGCCAGGTGAGGTCCGTCCTCTGCGGGGCACTGGGGCAGCCACGCACCCCCGCGCCGGGGCTCACCGAGCACACTCCAAATAAAGATAGCCATCACTCAATGGTAATATTTACAAGTGCGTATGGTGCCAATTAAGGTAAACTCAATGTTTTTTTTGTCAGTGATCCCTTAACATGCTTATCCCATTGATCACATCTTGAACAACGGAACAAGTATGACTTTATTTACAGATACTTATTTGTGAAAAGATAACAGAACTTCTAGATCCGATTTTAGCACCTTTCGGATCCCTACTTTCATAACTATTTATCCTCTATAAATCTCATATTTTTATTGCTTAGGACAATAAATGAAAAAATTAGATTAATCAATGGCAGTGAAGCGTCACAGCCATCTCAAATTCTCCATGGCTGAAAAATAATGTTTTCCTCGTTGATTGAAGTGCTTTTTGTCCATAAGCAGGTTGCTCGTAAGACTCCTTTTATGCGGCGATGCGTACGCAGTATGTTTGTACGGAGAATTAAATTATTTTACTGAGAGAACCGATGAGAATCTCTCTTTGGGTGTTTCCAACTTGGGCTTCTCCTATCCATGCTGGCTGGTTGCTGACTTCGTTCTTCAAAGAAAGACTCGTAATTGACGGAAATGTTTAATGGAAAGTATTTTAATAATATTTTGCTTCTAATAGGTTATTTTCCGTATTTTATGTTTTAAGAAAATCAGTGAAATAATTTAATACGTAACCAGTCAATTGTATTTCTTTTAATTTTAATTATTGAAATAAGTTGGTTGTTTATTAATTGCTCCTGTATTTATTTTATATTCTCTCGCACTGCATCACCAAATTCCATCGCTTTGATTGAAAGTAACAGAATTTATTAACAATCAACATGCAATGTATTTTTTCTTGGATGTTTATTAATTGTTCCTGCATTTATTTTATATTCTCTGGCACTGCATCACCAAATTCCACGGCTTTGATGATACGAATGTTTATAACATGCTCCAAATAGGTTGTACTGAATGCTGGGGATTAAAGAATTGCGTGAAGCTCGGATCTTTTCACCATGTGAATGTGGCTTTTTCTACCCGTTGTCATATGATTTATATCGATCTATATCGCAACGAATTACGATTTAGTATAGATGAAATATAGTCAAATATTACTCCCTTCGCATAGAGACAAATCATCAGTCATTGTTTCTCTTGAGTTTCTCATGGGATAGGCTTCTCTTGGGTCAATGGATCCAGCGTATCATGATGATGGTATACAGGATATTGCTAATTATGATGAGTTAGCTGCCATCCAAAATGGTCTTCGCTCATTGTTGAGGTGACTCAAGGCATCAAGTAAGGTCTCTGCAGTGCCTCTGACCGGAAGATCCTAGGTTTCCAGTACTGACGGTCGCAGGATTTTCGAAACTAGCTTGTCAGTTAGGTCGAATACAGTCGCTATCTAGAGGAGAATTCTAGCTACCGGCTGGTATAATCCGTTTTTTTCATGTTTTCTCTTATCAACATCAGGCGAATGCCGAAGAAGTACTCTTAGGGACGGGCTCAGACCGCTCGCGTTCTTTCCCTCCTCTTCCTTGTGCTTTCCTTGCCCTTTACACTTACACACATTTACTCTCAGATGCACTCTACTACGACATGTCAGGAGATCGTTTGGGAGGTTAGAACTTCTTCCGAGTGGGGCGGTGCCGCGCTGGTGGGAGATACCAGCTTGAGGAAAATTCCCAAACTTCGTAGGTCGGCGCCGGATCTCGCCATCCATCGAGGGAATATCACTGTCACCTACCACGCTAAGAATGCACTACACTGACAGGACTTAGTAGACCTGAGGGTTGACGCTCCCAGAATCAGTTATCAATCACTCATCAATGATATCTCGCCATCCAGTGGGGGAAGATCACCGCCATCTCCCGAGAAAAAAACATGCACTACACTAACGGGACTAATGACTTGAGCAGTTGACGCGCCCGGAAACATGAAAAAATCAATCAATCAATCAATCAATCAACAATGATCCTTCACCGCGAGGCAAATGTCAGCTTCACTGACCTGGTATTGAAAGCAGAAGAGACTTTTTACAGTGAGAAATGAACATCAAAAGGTTAAAGTGGCATCTTAAGTTTGTGAGGGAATAAACTACTTTTTTGCTGTCATTTCTTGCGGTACACAATTAGGTATTGTTCATATTGATCTATACTACTTTACCATTGTACATATTACTCTAGAAATGTTTATTATTCATTTGTTAATGAAATGCGATGTTATTAAATGGGACAACAATAATTTCAATTCAATTCAATGTTATTAGTAATTTGCTTTCAGAATTATCCTACTACAAATTGCCGAGTATATTCACGATAACTTATTATAAATAACTTAAAAATTACTGCTGATATAACCGGTTGTTGGCATAAGATACAATATAAATAACGCAACAAATACTATAATATATAAACACAATAACCAAATAATACCATTGCATAAAGCACAAAATAATTGAGACAACAGAACACACAAATATAAAATATAGACAACAGAACACACAAATAACAGAATATACAAAACAAGCTGTATCAAGTGAGGCTTAACGCATTAGACATATGATAAGGTCATTTATATGTGCTCGTAGATTTTACCTTGAACTAATCATTTGTAAGGAATGCCCATAATTTAAAAATTGATTAAATAAAGTAATACAGACTTTTACATCTTTCAGAGTTTAGATTAACCAAACAATTTGGAAATGATAATACATCCTTGTAAAATGGTCTCCTAAGCTCTTTATAGATTGAGCACTCACATAAGATATGATTTTCTTCAGTATTTATATTACATAAGGAACAATAATTAGCAATAATTAGTCATCAATTATTATATTACTTTTTTAATGCTTAACTTTCACATAATTTGATTTAAAATGTGGAAAACATTTAGTTCAGGGTACATCAATTCTTTAATTTAATTTAATTAATAATAATAACAGAAATAATAATTATATTAATAATAATTTTATTAATTGTATTGAGATAGACATAAACATCAGCGTTCCACTTCTATCTCCTCACATATTTCGTGTGTGCTTTTGTGCATGTCATATTTGACCCGTGAACGACCTGTCGATACTATTGTCAATAAATCGAAAAGCCCAACATGGAGTGCTCTTTGAGTCACACTCTCTCCATGAAAAAACGAGTAACAAACGTTAAATTGTTCCAGCTTTTGCACGTGCGTCGCAAAAATGTACTAATTTGATTAACTCCACTCCTGTGTACAGAGGACTTTTTTAATTCTATTTTTGTTCGCGCCATTCGACATACGCCCTTTTTGTTTTAGTGACGCCGCGCCGTGTCACGCTGTCCGTCCCACGACGGAGTTGCAGGCTTTTACGTCGGTGGGGTGCCCACATTGTTGCCAACATCCACCCATCCATACTTTTATGTGAAGCTGCAAAGCCGACACTGCCTCGCTCCAATCTCGCTGTACGCGGCCAGCGTAACTTTGCCCGGCCAGACTTGCTCTACCGTCGCTCTTATCGGTCGCCGTCGCTCTTATCGGTCGCCGTCGCTCTTATCGGTCGCCGTCGCTCTTATCGGTGCCGTCGCTCTTTCGGTCGCGTCGGTCGCCGTCGCTCTTATCGGTCGCCGTCGCTCTTATCGGTCGCCGTCGCTCTTATCGGTCGCCGTCGCTCTTATCGGTCGCCGTCGCTCTTATCGGTCGCCGTCGCTCTTATCGGTCGCCGTCGCTCTTATCGGTCGCCGTCGCTCTTATCGGTCGCCGTCGCTCTTATCGGTCGCCGTCGCTCTTATCGGTCGCCGTCGCTCTCACGGTCGCCGTCGCTCTCCCCGGTCGCCGTCGCTCTCCCCAGTCACCGTCCCTCTCCCCAGTCACCATCGCTCCCCCCAGTCACCGTCCCTCTCCCCAGTCACCGTCGCTCTCCCCAGTCACCGTCGCTCTCCCGGTCACCGTCGCTCTCCACAGTCACCGTCGCTCTCCCAGTCACCGTCACTCTCCTCGGTTACTCTTGCTCTCCCGGTCAGCCTCGCTCTACTAGGTCTTCCCCTAATCATCTCCCTCCCCCGCCGGGCCCGCCTACCTAACAATCCCCCCTTTCCTGTTTATCCTAGTACCTATACTCGGGTGTACATTGTAATTCTATTGTAGTATCTGAAGGAAATAGACGTGAATAGGAGCTAGGCGAGAATGTTCAACTAATTCTATAAATTCAAGGACCATTTGGTGCCCTCTGTGTACCGCTCCGGAAGAACAGAAAAATATATACATAATTTTCTTTCATTTTCATTGAAAAGAAATAAATGATAGCTATTTAGCATTGCTAGTCATAGTTGTTTTGTTTTGCGAGTTAGAGTCGAAGTTTTGTTGCGCGATAAACCGTATAATATACGGTGTTATAAGGTTATAGTTAGCGCAGAAAATATCGACATTTTTTAAGTTTTAACACTGAGTGTTATTCAGTGCATATTAATGAGTATATACAAACGTATTGTCCATCAATCGCCTAATACAAATGTTCTACACCAAAAGTGTCCAGTTATTTTAATTACATGTAATGCATTACGATATTAGTGGAAGTGAACATCAGGATTTACTGCTATCGTTCACTACTACATTTATAACTCTCGAGATTGGTAAATATAAAAAAGTCAATTGCATTTTCAAAACCATGATTAACTCTGTTTTCACTGTGAATGTATTATTGTTCCAGAAAACCCGTGCATTTCAATAGTTTTGAAGAATAAGTACTATATGGCATGAAACAATACTTCTGCTGTTTTCAATTTTCCATGGAGTTCATACGCAGAACGTTTCTATTGTAACTTTTCTACCCTTTATTTTGCGCGATATAAAGAGTTCAACTAGTTACATCTTAAATATATAAAATTTATCTTCAGTGATATTACAATTAAAGGGATCAGAGAAATAGTACTCTAAACTACATTTTAAGAAAACTAAGAAAAATCGTTAAAGTTATATAGTTGTGGTAGGAAGAGTTGTGAAGAGGAAAAAATAGTGACTTCTTTCTTAAATTTATAGAATAAAACGGTCACACCAACCATGTACAAAGATAGTCCATCTTGTTAGGTAACACACGGAGTCAATAATTCATTTTTCTGCGGTTTGACCACTTTTGTGCTCGGCACTTCCGTTTATTGCGGGGTCCACCGTCCACTGGTGCTCATGGGGTGCCCGAATGGCGTTGGTATGAGGCTAGTTGGCAAGTGCAGGCCACGCGTGTGCCATTTATCCAAGTGATTTAACAAAGCATTCGCGCCGTGCGCGCGGCGGTCGCACTGGCCGCTGCGCTGCCGAGAATCGCCCAACTGCATCCCGCGTTCAGCTTTGCCTCATCCTCGCTTCCCACCTAATTACGTTTCACTTTCCGTTTTCTGTGGAAACGTTACCGACCGCTTCTCGTTTCGTTCATCCGATATTTCGGAAGGAGAAAAGCTTTTCGCCGATCCGGTGGCCGACTGCATCCCGAGAATCGACCGACTGCATCCCGCGGTCAGCTTTCCCTCATCCTCGCTTCCCACCTAATTACGTTTCACTTCCCGTTTTCTGTGGAAACGTTACCGACCGCTTCTCGTTTCGTTCATCCGATATTTCGGAAGAAGAAAAGCTTTTCGCCGATCCGGTGGCCGACTGCATCCCGAGAATCGCCCGACTGCATCCCGCGGTCAGCTTTCCCTCATCCTCGCATCCCACCTAATTAGGTTTCACTTTCCGTTTTCTGTGGAAACGTTACCGACCGCTTCTCGTTTCGTTCATCCGATATTTCGGAAGGAGAAAAACTTTTCGCCGATCCGGTGGCCGAGATCGCTAAGGCAGTGTTCTCGTAGCGATCTCGGACCGACGGGTCGCGGGTTCGAGTCCCGCCTCAGGCATGGTTGTATTTGTGTGCGTCTTTTCACCCCTTATCATAACCATATCATTTCATGTTGACAGTTACTATAACGTTAACAACAATAGTGGCCGTTAACGACCTAGATGATGATGCGACTTGAAATTTGTTTTCGTACCAGTTCAGAGACAGAATCTTCGGGATTGTTTTTGTTAAGTCGGCGAGGTAAAGTAATTTTCGCGATAGGAGGGTCGAAGTTTTGCTTCCACAAATTTTTAACCTCTGATTTTCAACGTTATCAGTGCTCTACATTGACTTGCAAATGATGAAAACAGACAGAACTAGATCAATTGTAATCGCTCAATATAATACTAAGCAGACCCCGATAAACGTAGATTCATTGATTCATTGATATTTTCGTGTTTCCGGGAACGTCAACTGATATGGTCATTAGTCCCATAAGTGTAGTGTTTTTTTTCCTTAGGGGGTGGCGGTGATCTTCCCCAACTGGATGGCGAGATCAGGCGCCAACCTACCGTCGGTTAGGTTTCCCCCTAACCAGGACTCTCCCACCAACAGGCACAGCCCCAGCCGGGACAACCTCTAAGCTTCTGACCGGTCTCCCGGAACATGTGGTAGTGTAGTGCATGTTAATGTGTGCGTAAGGGGAGAGGATAGGACAAGGAAGAGGAAGGAAAGATCATGCGCGGTCCGTGGCCCGTTTGTCAGGGTACTGCTCCGGCATTCGCTTAGTGTTGATCGGAGAAATCACGGAAAACTACCGACCAGAGCAGCCGGCCGCTAGAATTCTCTAGACAGCGACTGAATTCGACCTAGGTGAAAAGCTAGTGTCGAAAATCCTGCCGCCGTGGGGAGTGGGAACCTAGGACCTCCCGACCAAAAGCGTTGCAGTGACATCAGTTGATGCACTGAACTACCGCTCCCGGTCCGTTAAATGTAGAAATCAAGCTTTACTGTAAGGAGGAAAACGGAACGGGGATGCAGTCGCGGTAGGTCTTTTTGTGGAGAGAGGAGGACAGCTGAGGGAAAGCTGACCGCAGGAGGCAGTCGGTGCACGGCCGGCGGCTCCGGCTGCGATTGCGCCGGGTGACGCCGCGGCGCGCGCCCCCTGCCGATAATGGGCGGCGGCTGATGGGTGGACGCGTTCGCATCAATGAAATTGATGCACTTTTCTCGCCCCGTTTGCTGCTTTTCGGCCTCGTGTGTTTTTGTATATTGGAATGAAACTAGAGAGATGAAAATGTCCGCAATCTGGTACAGCTGGTGTTGATGCCTTTCACAGATAGTATTAGTGACAATGTCAGTCAAAATGAGGATGACAATATTGTGGTATGTGACTGCCTTCATCGAAGAAAATGAAGAGAACATTGAAAAAATTCCTTGGTTAAATTCGGCATGTTGGTTAGAAATAGAACATACTTCTATTTTCTACACATATTGTCAAGTAAATGGGAGTTATAGATTTATACGTTAAAATACGAAACAAAAAATGCGTGTCACACGAAAGGCAAATATACGTCGTCGAACAGAATTTCAACTAACAATTGTTCGAATACGAGAAACCCCTAATATGTCTTTACTGCCTAGCTGTACTACCAAAAATATAAAAAATATAGCTTTTTATATGTATAATGAAAATTAGTAACTTCAGAATGAACCGTACATAGCCACAAAGGCAGGGAGGCTACTCATTGATGAATGTTTAATGAATGGCCCGATCAGCAATATTGTTTCCATAGTAGCTTTTATTTCTCGTGCACAATGAAAAATATAAATTCTGCATCGAAAATATTTCCCAATTTTTAGGATGCTCGTTTCGAGCAGAAATTGCGTTTCGGAGCGACGATGGGCACAGGGCTAGGAGAGATGGGTACGAGTTGGGAGTGGCGCAGCAAGGGGCATGCGATGGAAGGGCAGAATGGGACAGCAGGAGCGGTATGGAGCGGAAGGGGCAGATCGGAGCGAAGCAGAGAGAGGAGAGCGGCCAGCGGGGTGAGCGAGGCTGGGCTGGGCGAGCAGAACTGGTTGGGCGGGGCGAATGGAGCGGGGCAGGGCAAGGAGAGGCGATGAGAGCGACACAGGAAGAGAGTCGGACAGAGAAGGGGTGAGGAGGGGGGGCGAGGACGAGGTTTGACGAGAACAGGGAAAGGGATGCGGAGCAGGGCAAGGAGAGGCCAGGAGAGCAGCAAAGGATGAGGTGGATGGAGCAGGTGATGAGCGAGGAAGGTGGAGTGGGACTGACAGGAGGGTGGGGCGAGGCGATTGATTGATTGTTAGTGATTCCGGGCGCGTCAACAGCGTAGGTTATTAGTCCCGTAAGTGTAGTGCGTGCTTTTTTCTTAGGAGGTAGCGATGGTCTTCCCCCGCAGGTTGGCCAGATCCGGAGCCCACCCACCGTCGGCAAACGGATTTTCCCCCTAACCAGGTATCTTCCACCAGCGGGGCACCGCCCCAGCCAGGACAAGCTCTACGTGCCTGACCGGTCTCCCGGCATGTGTGGTAGTGTAGTGCATGTTAGTACAGGTGTGTGTTTAAGGGGTGAGAATAGGACGAGGAAGAGGAAGGAAAGATCGCGCGTAATCCGTGACGCATTTGTGAGGGTACTGCTCCGGTATTCGCCTGGTGTTGATCGGAGAATCCACTGAAAACTACCGATCAGAGCAGTCGGCCGCTAGAATTCTCCTCCAGACAGCGACTGAATTCGACCTAGCTGGAAAGCTAGTGTCGAAAATCCTTTCGCCGTGGGGAGTGCAACCTAGGACCTCCCGGTCAGAGGCGCTGCAGTGACATCAGTTAATGCACTGAGCCACCCCCTCCCGGTGGGCGGGGACAAAGAGAAATGAGCGCAGCGGGTAGCGAGACTAGGCGAGGAGAACTGGGTAGAGAGTGGAAAGGGGAGCGAGGGAGAGCAGGAGAGAACGATGATAGTGTGGCAAGCGAGGGGCGAAGAGTGCGGAGTAGCTGTGGCGGAGAGCGGGTCGGAGCAATAGTGGGCGGCTGGTGGCCTGGAGGCCCATTCATAATGCAAACATAAGCATAAGCATGGCGTTAACATAAAAGTTAGGACTACGTCTACAAGTGGACTCATTCACAATGCGTTCGCATAAGCATAACACGTAAGACGTTAACTTAAGAGCTTGCAAGCTTCAAGTTTCTGTGCTTATGCTTATGTCAGACATAAGGAATGAGCCAATCACAGTTCGATAACTCAAAATCGAGTATCGAAGTCGATAGGCGAACTATTCGTGTGCTGCGTGGTTGTGTTTGTCGTATTTGTTTGATATCTCGAAATCGATACTCATATCCAACCAATAGTAAACTAGAATGTCTCATAGCCAATAGAAACTCTTACTTTGCCTATGTTTATGTTCGACATTGTGAATACGCCAACTCTTCGCTTATGTTAATGTCTATGTGTTATGCTTGTGTTTCTGATTGCATTGTGAATGAGCCTTGGGCCAGGCAGCGTGCGGCGGGGGGTGGGCGATAGCTTTGGGCCGCGCGCCGCCACATCCCGCGCGCAGGTCACCTAGCGCTAATTGCCGGCGGAAATCGTTAGCCGCACAAAAGCTGGCCCTGCGCGCGGGCGCCGCCGCAGCGATAGCGCCAGCCAGGCGGCGTTCGCCAAGTGCCCGCGGCCGCCGCTTGCAACAAGCCTCTCCGAGGAGAGTTGTAGCGTTGGGCTGCTCAGGCAGGTATTGATTTGCATTGATTGATTTTTTCGTGTTTCCGGGCGCGTCAACTGCTTTGGTCATTAGTCTCATTAGTGTAGGGCATTTTTTTCGCGGGAGCTGGCGGTGATCTTCCCCCGCTGGATGGCGAGATCCGGCGCCGACCTACCGTCTCCTAGTGGGGTTTCCCCCTAACCAGGACTCTCCGACTAGCGGGGAACCTCCCCAGCCGGGACAAGCTCTAAGCTCCCGACCGGTCTCCCGGAATATGTGGTATTGTAGTGCATGAAAGTGTAAGGGGAGAGGATAGGACAAGGAAGAGGAAGGACAGATCGCGCGCGGTCTGTGGCCCTTTTGTTAGGGTACTGCTCCGGCATTCGCCTGGTATTGATCGGAGAAACCATGGAAAACTACCGATCAGAGCAGTTGGCCGCTAGAATATTCCTCCAGACAGCGACTGAATTCGACTTAGCTGAAAAGCTAGTGTCCAAAATCCTGCCGCCGTGGGGAGTGGGAACCTAGGACCTTTCCGGTCAGAGGCGCTGCAGTGGCATCAGTTGATGCAGTGAGCTACCGCTCCCTGTCTAAGGCAGGTAGTTTTACGGGATTACAATAATTAATACCGGGCATACGCCGAAGCAGTATCTTTACAAACTGCTCATGATCCGCGATCTTTCCTTCCTCTCCTCTATACACACACACACAACCGCGCACGTACATACGCACACTATCGCACTCGCTCGGGGGCTTAGAGCGTGTCCCGGATTGGACGGTTCTCCGTTGTCGGAGATACCTGGGAGGGAACCCCGCAAGCCGAAACCTAGATCTTATGTTTTATTGGAGGACGAACACTGCCATCTCTTGAAATATAACATGCACTACACCATCAGGACTAATTACTATAGCTATTGTCCAGCTTGGAAAAGCAAAATAATCAGTAAGCGAGCGTCTACTTTATTTGTGCCGTTAGGAAATGTCTATGAATATGAATTAAAAAGAAAGTAAAAAGGAAAAAGAAGTCCTATAACTTCATATATGAGACAAACAAATTGAAGAAAAATGAAGTGGAAAAAATGAAAACAGAGTTAGGTATGTGAAGATATATTTGTATATGGTGCTGCTTTAAGAGGAACTGCATAAGGCTTTCACCAAGGCAAACTAAACGTTATATTTCATGGAGAATTTATCGCAGTTGCGTAATATTTCATTCAATACCAGGACCAACACATGCTGAAGAAATAATTGACCTCCTCTAGGGTTTGCGGTAACATTGAATTGAATTGAATTGGCCTTATTTTACGTGGCGAGACTCAGGCCATGAGGCCTGCTCTTCCGTCTGACCACGCAAATTTTGCTACGCTCCTTTCACCAACCGTAGGAGAAAGAAGGTATTATTTGGGCGAGGAAGCAGGCGATTTGAATTTAGCTCAGAGTCATTTAGGCTTGAGGATCTTTTACATGCAGTAAATCTACTAACATGGGACAGCGGCTTTACTTCCCCTCCGAAGGAAGGCGTACGAAGGATTTTTTCGCCCTTAAAAATCCACGGCTTCGATCGGGTTTGAACCCGCAAACTTGGGTATAACAGTCCGATACGCTAACCGTTACACCATCGCCGCCGCAAGGTCTCACAAGGTCTTATCACATCACAAGGTCTTATCAAAATGTCTGGTATCCGCCGGAAATCGTTTGAGCAACTAGATCTGTGCAGGTGTAACGGCCGTCTGACTAATCCTAACATTCGAGCAAATGTCTCTATCGTTGACAAATTTAACTTCCAGCAACGCGTGTTTTTAAAATATACGTTACTAATTTTTAAACAACTTATGCCTTTTTTAAATTGCAAGTAAAATTAGAATTTCCGACCACCCCATAATCTATTACATATGCAGGACCAAATAAATAATACGCAAAGCAAATACTTACTTTAAGAACAAAAGCAGGTCTGGGTCGTAGAGAAACGGTACAAACTCTCGCTGAGGAGTAACTTACTAGCTTTGAAGTTTTTGCATAGCGAAATAATCAAACAGATCTTGTTACTTTGAAACTTCTATTCTTATATCCAAGGAATCTCGTTCCTAGAATAGTGTTTCTTCTTTTGTGTGTGTGTACCCTGTTATGAAGCAGACGTTTTATTCGGTACCCTTACGTTAGCTCGTTATGGAAACAGCTTTTTTTATTTTTGCCTACCGTAACCAAGAGCCATTATGAAAGCTTAGGGTGAAACTAAACTTCATTACGCCTCACTTTTATTTTGATCATGCTTTTTTGTCTTATACATACTAGTGAAAATGTGATTTGGGGTACATTTTGGGATACATTTTTACATTTAACTTTAAAATGTACTTCGGACAACTAAATGTCAAGTATTTAAAGTTAACTAATTAAATAAGGTTCTGTACTTATATTAATTTATTTTAACGATAAGTGTTTTATGATGATAGTGATAAGACGGTGCAATAAGAATTTTCTATTCATTGTATGAGGAAACGCTTGATCTTTGTCCACAATTAACACAACATATTGAAATATTTTTGTTAATGAACATTATTTTCTACATTTCTATGTTGTTTTATGTTTTTTAATACTGTCAAAACGCGTCGGGCAAGGAAGGAGAACCGATATAAACAGGTAGTTGTTTATGCGGGTCCCATTGTTCTACCAGGGTGACCAAGGGTCGTTCCACCAAATCGAGAATCGCGTGATATCTAGCCACTTTTTTATTAAACGTACTCTGACACACAATAGAAGGTATTTAGATCTCAATGTTAAACTTAAAATTTTAGATTTCCTCAAGGGTTCACATATATTGTTTTTCTTTAGTTCTCGAATTCGGACTACTTTGTGCACACACTTTCAGAAACTGACCTAATGGTTTCGACTTTTGTAAGCTATTTTACCAGGTTTCAATTGTCTTACAATAGTAGATATGTTATCTTGACATTTGTTTTCCTTAACACTTTGACAGAATGAAAACTGAGAAGTGATTGTCAGTAATATTTTTTTATTTATGAGCGTTCTGATAGTCAACTGTTTAAAGATCTAAAACGTTGCCTCCATTTTTTGAACACCTGTGGAAGTTTTCAGCTGGAACGCAGCCACTCTTAAGTCCTGTAAAGTTGAAATGAATCGTAAACTTGCCACGCGAAACGTCCGAAACCTTCCTCGTTTGAGATAAGAGGCAGCGAAGAGCGTCGGGAGAATCTTCGCGAACGGATATGGCAAGATGGCGGCGGCGGAGGAAGTCGGCATCTAAGCCGGTTTCTCGAGAGCTTTCAATGGCGGTTGAGGGTTCTAAACGTCACCTGCAGGTGGATCGTTGAACTACAGCAGCAGCCGGCGAAGAGATTCCCCTCAGCTGGAACGCTACGACGTGAAAGAGAACGCACAGAATGGTGCGAGAGCACAGCGCCGGGGCTGAAGAAAGACTTTCGGGATGCGACAGTTAGCCAAGTGACAGAGGAATTACGACGAGAGGATTTTGGATACGCAGTGCAAATTAATATACTGATGTTGCATGAATTGTGGGAATTCTAATGTGGTGTTGTTGACGTTCTTATGAGAAGGAATAAAAGAGGTCATCTTCGTCAACATATTATTTTTAATAAGATTTTTAATAAGCCGGCTTTCGACGGCTTTGCCGTCATCGTCAGTCTACAAGATACAGAAAAGTATAACAAAATTACATATAAATTACAAAATGAGATAGAAAATTAAATTACAATTAATAGATACATTTAAATTTTAGTTACAGATAGCAGATAAAATTGCGAAAATTGAAATACAACGGGAGGATTAGTAGCAGTTCAAATTAAACATTATATAATACCAATAAAGAAATACACATTCCATGATAGCAAATGCTCTGTATTTTATTTGTAATTTTGTTATATTTTTTCTGTACCTTGTAAATTGACGATAACGGCAAAGCCATCGAAAGCCGGCTATCTTATTAAAAATAATATGTCGACGAAGATGACCTATTTTATTTCTTCTGATGTTGCATCGTTAGCGTTTTATCGGTAAATGAAATGTTTATTGTTTTTATCTGTTTTGATTCAGCTTTATTTGCTGCAGCTTGGGCAACAACCCCTGCAACAAATGACAATAGTAATTTTTCACCAAACCCGCGGGGAAATAAGACAAAAAGTAATAGAGAAATGACAGCTACCTCCAATCACCATTAATACAAATCAATCGTCAGACAAAAGAAAATTTAACGCGTCACAAGACTATTAAAAAGTCAACAAATTTACTACAGTGTTATACCGTGTCATGTTGATACGTTATTACCCGTTACTGTGAAAAGTTTTTGAAAAACTCTTCTTACAGCATCTTACGCTTAAAAGCAGGAAAATTCTCCTTGACTTTCAATATGATTTCAGACTTTGAAAATTGACTTTCGATAAACACTAAACTCGTCGAGTAGTTCTTACGATATTTCAATGTCTAGAAAAGACAATATACTGCTTGATATTATGTTGCTTCCTTTGACATCCACCAAACGTTTGATAGTGTCTAGTTTGAAGGTCTACTATATAAGATAAAATACCTGCTACTACATCCGTATTACCTTCTCTTCTAATCATATCTACGCGATTGCTTTTTTCAAAGCGACATACCAAGGTGCCCTCTAAATTCAAATCTCTCCGTGCGGGTATGCCAACAGGAAATATTCTTGTGGCTCTCCTATACCTTATATTCACTTGCGACATGCCAATTACAGACTGCTCTATCTCTGCATTTGCAGATGACACAGCTGTACTCTTAGCAAATAATTCCTACCGTGTTTCATAACATTCACAAGCACACGTGAAAAAATAGAAAGACCAAGAAATGGTTTGTGGCAAATGTGGTAAATGCAACTAAATCCAATCATATTACATTCTCATTCAGAAGAAAACGTGACTAAAAGTTAGTATAAATAACTCAGAATATCTCAAGCAAACAAGTGTGAAATATCTTGGCTTGCTTGTTCAACCATTTGACATGGAAAAACACGATTAAAACACGAAACGAAGCAGAACTGAATGAATTCGATGATGGCTCGTCTATCGAAGGACATAGCTCTCGCTGTAGAATAAAGTGCTAATGTATAAAATCTACTTGGACCTTCGATATAGCATTATGGGGCTCCGTCAGTGAATAAAACATAGAGATTCTTGAAGAATTCGAAACCAAAGCCTTAATAATCTCCGATGTTCGTTCTAACATAATTTATGAAGACTTGAACATCTCCTCTACTGTGGAATTCAACACAAAAAGACGAAAAGAGTATCTGAAGAAATGAACAGAATATGCAATCGACTTTACAATAGTGAACACATATGTATGTATATACTAAATTGCGAACACACCCTTAAATTGCAAAATCGCTACTGCAATCACTAGTTAAAGTAAAAATATAACCTTTATGTCTAAAGAAAGGTTACTGTAATTCTTCCAAATAATTTTCTGAATATTCTGCCAGAACAGATTGCAAATTTTGTGTGTATAAAATAAAAAAAATATTCATCAGATAAAAAATGTTGATGGATAAGCATAGGCATGATCATAGCTTCTTACTCCCCACATGCAGTTAAAGATTATTTTGCAATTTGGATTTAATATTCAAGATAGATGAAACTATTAGTTGAATACTGACTTCCGCACGACAGACGTGACACAATTAAAAGCTGGTTATCAAATTAATAAATGATTTGCAAAGACGTGCACATACATGATATGTACATGCAGTATTAAACGTTTTTATAGTTGAAGTTTGCTAATTGGTCAGTGAGGAAAAAATAACTCGACTGGAACAGTGGCTGTGTCAATTCCTCTTTCACATTTGTTATAATTGACGGGAAAATACGCAAAATATTAAATCATTATTTGATGTGAATCAACGGTTGTGAGGAAATTAGAAGAATGTTTGCGGATTATTATTTCGCAATAATTGGATTATTTGTCAACGTATTTGTAATCTATTGCAATACAACATCGACTTCAAAACCGAATTAATTAAATGTCAATGAATTGTGTGGTCACAAATTTGTAATGGCTTACATGCAACTAACTAATCGTTTCGATTATTATAGTACGGCTATAAAGTACATTAACAACTTTTTAAAACTTATTAAAATAATTAATTTTTTAGTTATTTAGCTTTTGTCTAGTCTACAAAGTTAAATTAACATATTCTAGCTAAAATGGATTTATTGACCTCATGTTTTATTCGATTGCATTGCTGCATTTTAGCTATCACTGTATTGAGCACTTAACTCGTCAATATGTATTGACGTACATCGCCCTGTCATTTGTAAGCTATTTTCCTCTCTTTACGTAACCTTGGATCGGTTATTGCGTCGTTCACTCGATTGTTTGTCTGGACGTATGTTTGTCATTTCCCCTCGCTTTGACGTTCCCCATCTTCCTATCAGCTGCAGCGCGTAGGTGTGTAGGTGCTTAAGGTGTTGCAGTATCTACCATACGGAGTTGTTTTCGAACAACGATCATATTGTATGTTGTTGGTAATGAATTTAATATTTTGATCCGGGTACAATACTAGGCCCGAGACACTGCCACCAGTTTTTAAGAGCAACTCTAAAATTTTATAATTTTTATCGAGTGTTAAAATAATATAATAAAATAAAATAATTAGTTTTGATATAATTATGGTAACACGATGGAAAATCAAAATGTAATAAGTTTTCCGATTGCTTTTTTATTATATTATTTAAATAATGTTTTATTATATATTTGATAACGTAGCTGTTTGTCATTCAGTTAGATCAGTTACTGTTATGAATAAAAGTAAATATAATTTTGGCCCAGATAGCCAAAGCGTCAGAAAGAGTATACGCATAGAAAGGAGAAGGTTCGCGAGCTGAAACCTGATAAAATACGAGGGCAAGTCAATGAATAAGTAGCAAACGCCAGTTTACCTTTTACCATGTTTAAATGACGCGTACATATTTTACCTGCACATTGCAGCCCATGTGTGCTCGTCGTGAAGGCCGCGGGACATCGCAGTTACGGCCATGGTCAGTCCGTGGCTGCCAGGGCAAGATAGCGGTTGAGCTGCAGGAGTGTACTCCAGTAGAATGTCATGCGCTCGAGCTTTTGGTGTGGGCCGAGGACTGTCCACGTCGAAATACACCCCGGCTATGGTGACAAGAGTTAATCACTGAAAACAAACGACCTGACCTCCTGACAAAGGGAGTGAATCTTCTGGATGACAATGCCCGCCCTACCACAGCAAGGTGCCGTTACACACATTTCTTTGGGAGCGCTTGAAACATTCTCCGTATAGTTCCGACTAAACCCCCAGAAAATCTCATTTGGATGACCGACATTTTGAAAAATGATGCCGGAACTGATAAAGTTAAGTGTTGGCTGCGTCAGCAAGCAAAATACTTCTTGCTGACAGCTGTCAAGGAATTGTAAATTGATGAGATAAATGTTTGAAAGTACAGGGTGAATATGTAGGAGAGTGCAATACATTATGCTATCATTATGACGTCACTGTGGTGACGTATAAGGTCCCGATTGGCCTGCACTGTAACAGCAGATCAAAGGTCTAACACAGCAATGTAAAAATCGCAGTACATTGACTCATCTACGTAACTTAACCTCAAATGACCCCCGATAGTGAATCCGTCCGCTCTTTAGGAACCGTTCATTTCTCGGTTGACGTCGTCGGCGTCTCCCTCGCGTGCTCGGGCGCCCGTCACAGCGCCCCCTCTCTAATTGGTTCTAATCGGCGCCGGCGGAAGTGCGGGGCGGAGTAGAGAGGGGAAAGGGGGGGGCAAGAGGGGCGGGGAGTGGGGAGTGGGAGGGGGGGGAAAGGCGGGGAAGAAGAAGGGGAGGGGATAGGAGGGGAGGGGTGGGGAGGGGGAGGGGAGGGGCAGAGAGGAGTGGGGAGGGAGAGGAGGTGAGGGTGGGAAAGGCGGGGGAGAAGAAGGGGAGGGGATAGGAGGTAAAGGGTGGGGAGGTGGAGGGGAGGGCCAGAAGGGCGGGGAGTGGAGTGGGGAGGGGGAGGGGCACGGTAGAGTGCGCGCGAGCGATAAGAGCTCATCAGCACTGCGCAGCGGCGCGCGGCGCGGCGCTGCTCGAATCTGCTCGGCTCATGCGACGCAGGGCGCCCCCAAATGAAGAGCGTTTGCCCAAACGCAGGCGCCGCGCCGGTCCGAGCACGTACAGCGCCAATTACTCTCGCCACTTACCAGACAAACATTAGGTGATTGGACGATAATGCTTTCTAGAGCCCGGAGTCCTAATGGGATGGAGGTGGCACAAGTACGGAGAACTGCTTCTCGGTTGGGCTGGACTGTTTTGAAACGATGAATGCCGGTTCAGGGGAGATTTAGGGGATGCGTGATGCGCTTTGTGTCTCCTTCGCAACATCAGGATCTGATGTGGTGCAAATGAAGCTTATGCGGGATTGGAATACACAAACACAGCGAGGAGAGTTTGCTTCCACAGTCGCCCCTTCTAATAATAACAAGAATAATGGAAATTAAAGTAATAATTCATAGTGTAGAACTGATCCACTGGCACATGAATGATGCATACACATCATGCAAAAATAGAAATTAAATACATGCAAACCAGATTATAACGACCCTGAAGGGTTTCAGCATGTTCTTCATTTTAAAAGATTGTCGTTATAAATGTTATATTTTAGACACGACGTTTACGCAAATTCAAATTAAAGAATGTTCGAAAATAAGAAAGATTAAACTCAGTGACTCATTAGCTGGTAAAAATATTTCAAACTAAGAGTATAATTCATTCCACGTAGTGGTGATAGGCTGCTACTATTACTATTAAGTACTTACATAAATTACATGATTTTTTAAATTACCCTAGTGTGAGACAGCTAATTCTTTCGCCTGGTATTCAGTAACGTCTCCATTTTCTAATCTCCATATTATATTAGTTCAATTGTGAACAAATTTCCTTCTTTGATGACATCCCTTTCAACAAACCGATCTGTTTTGATTCTCTTCAACTTCCGTACTCGTTTGGAATGGCTAACACACCAGTTTTTCTTAGAGTTCAGCAGTGGAGTCTCTTATTCTGTGAGAGCAATAGCTACACTGATTCTTCGTTCATATGATAATTAGAGATAAGCGAGGGCAGGAAGCGAAAGAGCGCCGTATTAACATTGCAAAGCCAGTTAATTAGCCCTGAAGAAGGCTGAAAATTGACGGTCGAAACCCTTAAGGGGTCTCCCATCAGGCCACTATTCTGCAAAGAAGAGGGGTGCGCGGTGGTGTCCATAGCCTGGGCCCGCCTCATCCCCGCGCAGATCGAGTCTTCCTCGGAGCGACGACAGCCGCAGAAAGCGCAGTGCGCCGTTCGATTGGAGCGCTTCATAAACAATGCATCTCGCGCCCGCCCGTTTACGGCCGGCGCCTTCAGTGGCCTCGTAAGAAAGCCCCGGCCGCGCTCGCCGCGCTCTCTGCTCTCTGCTCTCTTCTTTCTGATTCCTGGCGCCGTCGAGAGCGCTCGGCCACACCGCTTTTGATTAATGGATGTTTTTCGTGTTTACGGGCATGTCAACTGCTTTGGTCACTAGTCCCGTTAGTGTAGTGCATGTTTTCTCTCGGGAGTTGGCGGTGATCTTCCTTCGCTGGATGGCGAGATCCGGCGCCGACCTACCGTTGGCTAGTGGGGTTTCCCCCTAACCAGGACTTTCCCACCAGCGGGGCACCGCCCCAGCCGGGACAAGCCCTAGGCTCCCGACTGGTCTCCCGGAATATGTGGTAGTGTAGTGCATGTCAGTGTAAGTGTGTGTGTAAGGGGAGAGGATAGGACAAGGAAGAGGAAGGACAGATCGCGCGCGGTCCGTGGCCCGTTTGTTAGGGTATTGCTTCGGCATTTGCCTGGTGTTGATCGGAGAAACCACGGAAAATTACCGATCAGAGCAGCCGGCCGCTAGAATTCTCCTCCAGACAGACAGCGAGTGAATTCGACCTAGCTGAAAAGGTAGTGTCGAAAATCCTGCCGCTGTCAGGACTCGAACCTAGGACTCCTCGGTCAGAGGCGCTGCAGTGACATCAATTGATGCACTGAGCTACCGCTCTCGGTGCCACACCGCAATCACTGGGTCGGAGGGATTCACAGAGATATGAATCAGTGATAATGGAATGGAATTGCTCGATATGAAACAGGTTCGAAAAGTCGAGTTTTTGCTTATGAGATGATTCTAACAATCGCCGCGCTCTCTGCTCTCTGCTCTCTGACGCTTGAAGAGCGCGCTGGAACCGCAATCACTAGCTCGGAGGGATTCACACAGCTCAAAAAGTATATGAATCAATGGAACTGCAATGTAATAATAATGAAATTAAGATATTATAATGCGTCAACATCGAGACACCATTCTCGAAAACACACTATTATAGATAAAATCTTGAAAAGAAAATTCTTCACTGCTGCTCTTTACATTCGTATACACAAATTCTGTCTTTGGAAAAAGAGTTCTGCAATTTTTGTAATGTATAGAAATAATTTATTAACAATAATATGTTATAACTTAATTACATAAATAATAATATATTATTATTACAATAGTAAGTACATTCTCGGAAATGTTCTGTCGTAAGACCAGAAATACAGAACACTTCAGATAATAAAAGAATACGCCACAGTATTATCATCAGTAAACTGAACAAATGTTTTCTACAGCAGTTTGCTTAGAAAAACTCCGTTTCCGCACAGCAGTTTCTAGACGATTTCTCTTCTTCTCTAAGATTCAGGTTGTGATTATACCCAGTGGAATAAAATATTACTAAGTATTGACGATTGTTTGTTAGTTTTTTTGTTATTTAAAGTCGATGAACATCTAGGTCATTAGCGACCACAATTGGCATTAACGTTATGGTAACTATCAAGGTGGAACGAAATGGTGATAAGGGGTGAAAGGACGAACACAAATACAACCATGTCCGAGGCGGGACGCGAACCCGCGAACCTTCGGTCCGAGATCACTACGTCACTACTGCCTTAGTGATCTTGGCCACCGGGCCGACTATTGACGAAATTTTGTTTTTCTCTCTTTCGGTTGCAAATGAAAAACGCACATTTGTGAATTGGCGGAATTGAGCGCTAAATTACGACAGCCCTGCATTACGGGCGTGCTTGTGGGCGCGCGCGATTTTAGGCGGTCAGGATTTAAGCCCTTCAGCCGGCCGTCAGAGCTGCAGTGCACATGTTGTTCACAAATGATGCTAATAACCTCCTGAGTCTACAACAGCGCTTTTAGTCTTGGAAATGCGCATCAAGTTCCGATAATATACATGCAGCGACGAAAACAAACATACACTTTCTACGGTAATATAATCTTCTGAGCCCAAAACAGCAAAGTAAGTATTTATTGCTAATATTATTTCATGAGGAATACACTGAGAAGTTTTTTAGTACTTGAAATGACTCAATCTGTATTAAAAATATCTTCTTCTGCGACTGAGCCCATTTTGTGAAACATTTCTGAAGGTAAGGACAGTTAACCAGGAAATTGCGAGAAAAGGTAATAATAATAATAATAATAATAATAATAATAATAATAATAATAATAATAATAATAAAAATAAAAATCCGCGTTCGCTGAGGCGAGAGCGCTCTGGATATTTCAATTCCAAAGGCAATTTATCTTCTACGTGAATTCGTGTTCTCTTATGCATGTCTAATCCTTTGATATCCTATAATACACTTCGAGTTGAAACCGTAATTCTAATCCTATAAGGTGGATGTAGAAGCAGGATATTCACCAGTACGTGCTATGCATTATTCTGTATTTAGAACTCAAGTACTGTAATGATGCTGTCTTACGTGTAATGAAGTTGGCGAAAATACACAAAATTAAGGAATAAATGTTCAATTTTCACCCTGATTTCAAATTATACAAAAATGAATATTTAAAACAACGTGAAAAGTCAGTATTGTATAAGGTAAGATGAAAAAGCATTGAACATCTAATTTGAAGATCAGTTTTTGGATATTGTTTAATTTACAGAACTTTGAACGGCAAAAATTTCCAACGTGAATCTCTATGTGAAGACTATGGGTTCGAATCCCGAGTAAGACGTGGCTGTTTTCAGAGTGCGAGTATAAGAGAAAATACATTGGCAAACAATTATTCACACTATCATCTGTTTCTCGATCATTTATTTGTAATTATTCGAGTGGCGTTAAGATGACAACATAGCTAAAATACCAAAAGACCAATCAATAAAAAAATATTATATACTACGCTATGGTAAGGAAATAAAGGTTAAATAAGAATTGTTTGGTGCAGTTTTAGTGAATTATCGAGGGCATTAAACAAGAAGGCGCGCCGATGGCAGCGTTGTCATGTACGCAAGAAGAATTCAATAAGGAGGAGAAGCTGGGGTGGCGCGAGGAGTTTATTTAAGCGTTCGAGACTGGCTTTAAATGGGTAGCGAGATATGCATTGGGGTTGTAACTGCTAGTCAGGGCCAACTGGCGACACACGGAAGAGGTGGAAGGTGCGGCCCGCAAGTGAAAATATTGTAATAATAATAATAATAATAATAATAATAATAATAATAATAATAATAATAATAATAATAATAATAATAATAATAATGGACGCCATGCAAATGATCTCAAGCAACTCCATGTAGACTCAAAAGCCTCAAACACTTGGCTAAAATACGGTAATCTGTTTGGCGAAACAGAAGGGTTCATGGCGCCATACAACAATAAAAGTTACGGAAGCATATCCTCAAACAAACAATAGATGACAAATGTGAAAATGCCATACAACAGTTGAAAGCATACAGCACATCACATCAGGATGCAAATTAATGGCCCATACAGATTACACCTATAGGCACAATCAAGTTGCAAATATTATTCACCAGAAACTGGCAGCGAAATCCAACCTACAAGAAATGACCTGCCCATATTACAAATATGTTCCCGATACTGTACTTGAAAATTCAAACTTTAAGTTGTACTATGACAGAGAAATTATTACAGATAAAACTATTCACCATAACAGACCAGACATAACTTTGTAGACAAACGCAAAAGATTGGCTTCTTGATTGACATAACAGTTCCACAAACAGCTAATCTTCAAACAGCACATGCAGAAAAATAACAAAGTATACAGAACTAGCAGCTGAAGTCAAGGCACTATGGCATCTCCAAAAAGTTCATATTGTTCCTCTGGTCATTTCGTGCACAGGAGTTATACCAAATAACATCCATAAAAATCTGGAACTTATTCAAATACCAAAATATACCTATAAAATTATGCAAAAATCAATCATCTTAAATACATGCAGGATTGTTCGAAAATTCCTAAATTGTGACGAAACATGAATTGACCTGTGTCTTGGTTATTAACCCGACACAAAGTCAAATAAAAATCCGGTGAATACCGAGAAAAACAATGATATAATAATAATAATAATAATAATAATAATAATAATAATATTATTATTATTATTATTATTATTAAGTACCAACCTATGAGTGTTCCGGAGAACGAAGAGTGGCGCTTGTATTGGGATAGAACTATCTTAGACCAGACAGTGATTCACAACACACCGGATTTGGTTGTGATTATCAAGTGTGAGAAACATGTCATGCTTATTGATGTTTCTGTCCCAAATACTGGCAACATTCAAAGCAAATACACTGAAAAAATCAGTAAATATGCAGATCTTGTTGAACCCGTTGAGAAACAGTGGAATATGAAAAGAGTCAATATTATCCCGATAATTGTTTCAAGCACCGGAGTCATCCCTAGGAGTCTGATTTGGGGTCTTAAGCAACTGGGATTGAATGAAGACCTGTACAAACTCATGCAGAAAGCAGCTGTTATTTCAACAACAAGGATCGTGCGTAAATTCATGGGAAATAATGTATTATAAATTCTTTTTATAAAAAAATAGATGTATTGTGTTTTTTTAAAATTTATTCAAATGTACAAATAAAATGAGAATAATAATAATAATATAATAATGATAATAATAATAGTTTATTACCGCAAATGAACGTATGTTCCGTGGTAGTTAATCAACAGAGAAAGCAAAAAAATAAATTTTAAAAGAAAAATTAAAATTAAAAAAAAAAAACAAAAGTAAAAATACAAATAGAGGAATAGAGAAAAACTCAAAAAATAAAATACAATACATATGAATTTTGCAAAAGATAAATAATACAAACGAACAAAAATAAAATACACGAACAGACGTGCACCAAAAAATATATTAAAAGTGCCCATGTTTACTCCGTACTCTCTTTATTTCGTTCCACTGCATTTTTCTGTAACCAGTAATGTAATTAAGGCAGGTGTATGTATCACACTTTGCCTGCTTTTTTTGTGGCGTTTCCTTTTCCGGAACGATGCAGGGAGCGGCCAGACGCCGGGGGCGGAAGTGACGAGACGTTGAGTTCGCTTCTACGGCGAGAATGGAACAGGTGCCGAAATATCGGGATCTGGAGTCCCCTCCATTCTCCCCTCCATTCTCCCCCCATTCTCCCTCATCCCCTCCACTCCCCTCCACTCCCCTCCACTCCCCTCCACTCCCCTCCACTCCCCTCCACACTCCCCTCCCACTCCCCTCCGCACTCCCCTCCACACTCCCCTCCACACTCCCCTCCACACTCCCCTCCACACTCCCCTCCACACTCCCCTCCACACTCCCCTCCATACTCCCCTCCATACTCCCCTCCACTCTCCCCTCCACACCCTCCGAAGACTAACGACTTGAGTATCCGCGAGGTACTGGACAACTGTGCGGGAGTTTCGAATGTCCTCAGGGCTATTGTATTAGGAATGGAGGTCCCAACCCTGTCCTCGGATGGCGCTCGGGAAATCCAGTTTTTTTTTCTAATTGAATTTCCTACGGCGAGGAAATAAGAAAATTCCAATAGAAAACATCAAAAAGATATTTATTGACTGACCGAGGGATCGAATCTTTCTTAACTTTTTATTCCCACCATTAACAAAAAAATATTACCAATCACTTTTAACTAATCACTTCAATCTCTTTAATTCTTCTTTGTCTCAAAGCTGATGGTTGGTGCTTGTTTGGAATTCACTTAACTGAGGCCCGATAAACTCTATTCCCTACATGCAAAGTGAGTTTGTCGCACAGCCAGGACTAAATGGATCAAAACTTTCCCAAGGGGATTCGCGTTAAACGGGTTGACTCTTATTTGATGAAACGCTTGAACATCAACCGTTGCGGTCAGAAGACTCATTTGAGGTTCTGAGTATATGCGGAGTAAATATTGGTTGCATTCAAAACTAGAATAATTTTTGGGATAATAATTAAATTGTTCAGTGGAATAACTTGTGAATAATTTCTTGAAAAGAATCAAACTTCTAGAAAAATGACATTTGCTACGCGAAAAATAATTAAAATATGAGCATAATTCTTCCTAGAAAATTACCAAAAAACTGTTAAGTAATGTTTGGTCGAAGTGAAGACGAGATGAAGATTTATTGAACAACTTTGTTCATTTATCGTACACTCTTTGTTATTTTCAAGTTCATGTTCTATTATTAAGATTTCCTATTTAATCTATTTTTCAGGGTATAAGAAATTGCGAGTCACTGGCTAATACCTTCAACTGGCATTCCATGCGCCATGTATTATAATGAGATTATGATTATATTATTATAATGAGTTTCTTTAATAACATAAATTGTCATTCTTTTGATGCAAATAGTAAGTCACATTTAGTTAATTAATTTATTGAACTATTTACTTAAATGCTGTATTATTTAAAACATACCCAGACTTTATTTATTTGTTAACATGTAAATGCTAAACGGTTCTGTTTTTCATTGATATCCCCCAGAAATGTAGTTTGGTGCAGAACATCAATGTATTCATCTGTTCGCTTAGATAAGCCATCGATATTCATAAACTATAGACAATGTTCGTATTCATGTTACAGCACAAATGCATACTGAAAGCACAGTATTACCACATACATATATATCGCATTCATCTCGAACACTGTAATAACAGTTTCCGATATCATGAGAGTTATCGACCGATTTTTCTTTCTCAATGTTAAAATCAAATATCAGACGAAATATAGTAAAGTCGATGGAATTCATTTTATCGTATATCATACTCTGACATTCTGAAGCAAGGTTAAATGTTTAAACGTGAAAAATGTTTTTAAATGAAAATAATTATTTGCTCGGAATACTTCCATTTTTGTGAGATCCCATATTTGACTGTTAACATTGTTAATATAAGAATTCTAATTCTTCCGTGTACAATATGGAAAGTGGCGAACATCACTTATTCGAAATTTTCTTTTTAGTATCTAATTACTAACAAAGTATTTTTGTCTTACCAAATTTCTTGAACATTGTTCTACAAAATTTGTTTGAACAAAACGTTTCGTGAGCTTTTTAGTTATTCATTTGTCATACATTGGATTACTATGGCGTGTAAGAAACTGGGTATGGTTTGGTATGTGACTAGCTGATCGAAATAATTCAAGAGTAATGGAAAAAATATACTTTGGATTTTCTTGAGAAGTAACCTTACTTATACTGCGGTTTGTACAGAGTTGTACTCTCAAGGCCCGTCACCACGGTGGCATTATGGCACGGTTATTCGCGTCTTTCTCGGTCGTGCCGCTAGAGTCGCTTCATCTGTAGCAATGCTTGATATTTAAAAATCCATAGAGTTAGTAAGAAGAACTGGCTAGATACGGTCGCGAGCATATGACACCTAGCGGCACGACCGAGAAAGACGCGAAGAACCCTGCCATAATGCCACCGTGGTGACGGACCTTGAGAGACAGCTGTGTACAAACCGCAGAATAAGTCTGTCCGTGATGCTGCAGCATTTCACCTGCCTCGCGGGAAGACTTAAATGCAGTATCTGTGTACGTGCCATTAGTATCTGACTCTCATTTGTGCAGAGGTGATGTAATGAGAACAGCTATTACTACAGCAGCGCTCCTAAATTAGCTGTCATTTGAACGCGTTACCATCTAGAGGTAGTATGTGCTTCACGGTTCAACCAGCACACTTTCATGTGATCTCCAGCTGCATTATTGTAGTTATTATTGATATTTTTATTATTGATATTATTATTATTGATATTTTTATTATTGATGATATTATTGTTATTATTATTATTGTTGTTATTATTATTATTGTTATTATTATTGTTATTATTATTATTGTTATTATTATTATTGTTATTATTATTGTTATTATTATTATTGTTGTTATTATATTATTATTGTTATTATTTTGTTATTATGATTATTGTTATTAAAGTTTTAGGATTCCGATATAGTAGTCAAGAATATAAATTGAAGACGCGAAAACGCGCATGAGTAATTTATGAAGTGCACATTAAGAAAACTAATTACTCTGAACCATTCGCTTTGTGAAGAGACGTAAGACTCGTAATAATGCAGTAGGTGTGTAATGTGTTAAATGACTGCAAAATGTGTAGAAATTCGCTTATTACTAATACAATTTTACATATGATGATAAGGATAATATCAATTATTCACATGAACTTCAAGTAAATAACACATCGTCGAAATACTTACAATACCTCTATATCTTCTTTCAGACGCCACATTAACCCAAAAAGTGTCACAATCAGTTCCCGCGAACCGTTCCCATTCACCCTCATCCAACGTCGGTCGTTGCCAATATTTAAACGGAGATCGCGGCTTCCTGGACAATTAACCCTCTGAATTAACAGTTACCAGACAGAGCGCACGTGGAATGTGCAATAAATTATTGTGAGCCGAACTGCCGCAGTACTGCGGTTACGTAGAGGTCAAGGCCGTACTCCCGTTCAAATGTTTTGCGTTAGGCTGTGTGCGAGTCCGACATCGAATTGCAGCGGGGAAATAAAATGAGGGGAAAAACGCCTCTCTCATCTGCCTTCATATCAGCGGAGTTCGGATCCATGAGTTATTGGTTTCCGGTTGAGAGCGTTTAACACGCTGTAACACTGCAAATGAAGGGACGAGCAATATGTTTGCTCGTGGAAAATATTCATTGGTGGACTATTGTCTCTTCTCACGTTACTGTTTAGAGAATTAACAAGGTCGGTGACAGAGTGTCAATCTAGCGACAATTTCTAGTGTAGAACGGTACAGAACACATTTTGTGGACGCGGCTACAGTGATATTTTGTTGAAGCAGCTGGTAGGTTTAGTCACTTGATCTAAATTGAACAATTATTGTACGTTCGGCGTCTGTTGCTTGTTTTTGAAGAGGCATCCTTTTCAATAAAGTGACGAAAAACACGATCTTCTTTTTGACAGCAGAATGTTATTTACTGCTTAATGTGGCATTTCAAGGGTTATATACTGCCTTCTATATATCCTACGTAGTTATATTGGCTTTATTACATTGGTTTAAACGAGATATAATTATAATACTGTTTAATCTTGTTTATAATACTGGGAAGCATTGCTCAATGTCAATTATTTTTAGATTTTAAACAGTGCATTCAATTGAGGATAAAATAACTAAAAATAAACAATATGAGAAATTATCTCCGGAAAATGATTAGAAAATTATAAGTATGGTCTTCAGTAATTGAGCGAATAAATCTGCTTTCCTCTTTTTGTTTAATTTAGTTGCATTATCATAATGGAAAATGATGACGTTTAGTAAAGGTCAGCCAATCACGTTTTCAATGCACAACAAAAATAACTTCACAGAAACATTAATGTTTTAATAATATATAAACCTCTAAAAAGCAAGCCAGTTTAGTTGGCTCAGGGCATTCACAGATGTGTCTGGGTGCCTATGACCGGAAGTTCCAGGTTTCGCATCCCGACGGGGGTCAGCAGGACTTTCGACAGGGAGGACTAAGACTAGTAAGACAGTTAAGTCGAATTCAGCTGCTGCGTGGAAGAGAATTCTAGCGGCAGGCTGCTCTCAACTGAAGTTTTCGTCTTAATGTGAAGTGTGAAGTGAACTCTCCACGATGTATCATGCATTGCTTTCGTGTGATGTTAATCCAAAATGCAACTTACCTTTCTGGAATACCATCGCGAGTCCACAGCTGTTGACGAACGACTCATTGTAAACCTACAATTTAGACTCTCATCTGACCCTCATAGAGTCTTCCCACTTCTGAATTCTTCTTCTAATAATGATTCCTCATTGTATGCTAGTTCCCAAGCGTGTACAAAGAGCATGGACCCAATATAATTCTGTCTAATCCGTACGTAGAGTACGAAAAAGTGTTTTACATTGTAACACTCCTGTTATTATGATGTGCTTTTGTCTCGACATCATCTTGGGTTCTAACCATAAAAGTAAAAGTGTGCCCATATATCTAATTAGATTTCAAGGCAGTGGCAACCCGTGATTAAGAGGTCACACTTCACGTCTTCCACCTCTGATAACAGGGTAAAACTCCTGCTCAATCCATGTGAAATTTCTGGTGAACTAAACTTAAGTGTTGACAGACTTCACATGATGAGTAGTATCTCCTCTTTACTTTGCTTTCCATTCCAATCTTGCTCAATCACTATTCATATCACATAATCAGAAGTCTTTTAAAATCATTCTTCCACTCCAGATATTCTAAGGTAGGAATCATATTACATACGTACGTATACAGTGTAAAACTAAATCAACATCCCGACCAGTTTGCCGACCTCTTTCTCTCATTTGCTCGCCTCTTCATGGAGAGGGCGGTCGGGTCGGGTGAGGGAGGCGAGAGGTCAGCGCATGTCGCCTCCGGGAGGGACGCCGGTGTATTATATAATCGCGTCCGCTGGTTAAAGAGCCCCGACCGGCCCTTCCTCTTCCTTACCCCTTCCCCTCCCCCTCCCCCTCCCCCTCCAACCCTGCGCGCCCCAATTAGCGCGCGCCCGGCGCTGGGCGTCCGCCCCGGACAGCGGAGGACGCGGCGAGGGCACACGATGGCCCCAAATTATACAGCACGCGCACACCACGTATTTTCTGTATTTTCCAAGAAAGTGAGTGGGGTGTGTTGAAACCACTGTTGTCAGTGTTGAGACTCTAACGGGGAGGTTTTTTAAGGTTAGAAGGGATTAATGTTACGGTCTTAAGGTTAACTGGCTCCGTTAGCTCACGGACACGTTAGCGTAGCATCTATGTCTATACGGGTAGGGAGACCGCTCGGAGGCTTACAGCTTCTCCACACTACATGTATTTTCTGTATTACACAAGAAACCAAACGAGGTGTGTTGAAACAACTGCTTCCTGTGCGGTGCCTCTGGCCGGGAGGTCTTAAGGTGAGAGCCCTTACGGAGGCGGTTTCACACACTCACTTATAAGCATTACACTACCGCACTTGTCGGCCGATCAGTCGGGGGAATAAAGCCTTTCCCGGCTGGGGCGGTGCCCCACTGGTGGGAGATACCTGGTTGGGGTAAAACAGCAAACTGACGTGTACGTTGGCGCCGATTCTGCCATCCAACGGGGGAAGATCGCCACCACCTCCCGTGCCATAAACATGCACTACGCTTACGGAACTGATCACCGTAGAAGCTGAATCGCCCGGAAGAATCAATCAATCAATCAATCAGGCCAGATATGAACTCTGAAGCCTAGAGAGGCGAAGTGGGCACTCGGATCACCACGCCGTGAGTTGTCCACCAACAGAAAAAGATCGCAAGAAAGGTTTTCTTTCACAACAAATATAGTGTTCTATGATGTGATCTGGGCTGTCGGGTGATGCCGCGTCGAAGGCTGAGGTGCCGACGTTTCAACCATCATCCTCTTCCTCACCTTCTTCAGGGCTATACTGGATTTTCACAGAGCTGCGTTTGAAGGATATCAGCTGCACGGTGTCATCCAATCTGATGGCTCAACGTCACCATTATGACGTCACTGTAGTGACGTATAAGGTCCCGATTGGACAACACGGTAACAGCTGATCAAAGGCCAGCGGCAGCAAAGTAAAAACCGCAGTATATAGTGCCAAAAACGCACTACAGCCCGGAAGAAGACCACTATGTGATGGATGAAACGCCGGCAACTCAGCCCAGATCATGACCCTGGCCGTGGAAGCTTGCGGAGCCTGTGTTCTTTGCAGTGCCAGATTACCGAACAGGCTGAGTAGGCTGTAGCGTGGGACGCGCAATTTTTGGGGGCGAGTGAACTTCAGTGGATGCAAAATTATTTAAGGAAAACTTTAGAATGTTTTATAGAAATATTTCTTTCCATATTTGTAAGAAAAGAAAGTGTAAATTGATCAAATTACATATCCATTGATATACAGATAAAATGAATACAAAAATATCGTATATTTATTACATTGATATCGTGGTGAGAATTATTTTTACGTACACGTATAATCAACTATTTAAAACTACACAATATTTGCGTCGGTTACACATATCGTACAACAATTTTTTAATACCTTTAATGTAAAAAAGAAACAAATTGAAAGGGTGCTAAAACATTTGACATCCTAGGGCTCACATGAGTCAAAGTCAGGCCCCGGTGCTGTGCTGTTTTGGAGCCACCCACTGTGGCGAGCGGCAGGGCGGCCGCGGGCGAGGGGGGGGGGGGAGGGAGGACGGGCGCCGCGCCACGGCTGGCTGGAGCGGGGCCTTTGAGGGAGCGCCGAGAGGGAAGGGCGGCACAGGACGGAGTTTGCGGACGCGACGGACGCTGCGAGACCGGCCACCCGCCAGCAACACATGTGCGAGGCGGACGGCGGAGTCGTCCGTCGGCGCGGGAAGGCATGGAGAATGTATAGTGCACAAGGTACGCAGGGGGAAAACGTACTAGAGCAGGCGAAGGGGCACGTGAAAGGAGTGCAAGTTTAGTCATTCGACATCTGACCATACGCATTATTAACAAGTGGCTTGGAGCTGCGACAATTCTTCCGACGCGTGTGCGCAGATTGGGATTATGGATTGGGAGTTTAGTATTTCCGATCGAGACAACTCCTTTGATTATAAGTCCCGTAAGTGTAGTACATATTATGGCCGGGAGGCGGCAGGAAGGTTCCTTCCCCGCTGGAACGTGAAGTCCAGTGCCGACCTGTACGACTTCCTTTCCGGGATTCTCCTGTAGCGAGGTAAAGCCCTAGCCGATATAAACACTACGCTAAAGCTGCTCTGAAGCTTCTTTTTCCCTCGTCGCATTTTCAGTTCAAATCGAAACTTTTTTCTAGTCTTCTGAGTACCTAAAACTACCATTGGTACATGATGAGAGGCTGCTTATTTTGTAATACATTTAAGCGCATATTCGAAATTATTAATATATATATATATATAATATATATATTATATATATGTATATATGTATATATGATATATATATATATATATATATATATATATATATAACAGCGCTGATGCAAAGTAAATATTTTGATTGAATAAATTCAAATTTAGAGTGATTACAAATGTCATCCATCATCCTTGCGACGAGTGTGAGTGTTATCACCAACTCTGCGACGAATATGAATAGCCACCCCATGCGCGTTGCTGGATTGCTAGCAGTCCCTAGTTGGCGTGACGTAGGCGCTGCTTCTTGGTACCTTGCTCCATGGGCAAGGTACATCTGGCATCGTCTTGCGCCATTTGCTTTCCTGGAAAATAAACGCAGTTTTCCAGAAAATAAAAAATCCTACTACATTTGCCAAATTATTTTCATTGTATATTGAGCGTTCTCAAGAAACTTCGGGAATTGTCTTGGAACCACACACATTCTTAAATTTAAGCAGTCCTGTTGCAACGTCAATAACGTGTTTGAATGCAATCAAAATGTGAATAGATATTTGGCTATTCGGGAGGCGCCCCGTCCTAGGCATACGTACCAACGTGTTGCTTGTTATATCGGGACCTCCCTTAGGACAAAATAATCCCATGTATTTCACCGGAGTCATTTCGCCCCAAGAATGGTTGCAGTGTGACGATCGAAATTTTGGCAACCTGTGCCAAGGACGCGGCGTCTCTCACACAGCAAAGGATCTATTTTCTACGGCCTCCGAAGCCTATGTTTTCGAAGAGAGTGATTCTAAACCTTTCCCTCCACCCTTGCGACGAGTGTGAGTGAAGTCGGCCTGACCGCGGCGCCGGGGTGCCACAAGGTCCCCTGTCGGGGCCGGACACGGACGGCCTGTTGCTACCCGGCAGTGCGGGCGGTGGGCAGAGGGGGCGGGGGCAGCGGGTTCCCGCAGCGCCGCCAAGAGCGCTCCACGCGTCCTTGGCCAGGCACTCGTCCTCCCACCCTCACCGCCACCCCCGCTGCCGCCGAGGACGAGGTCGCGCCTTTGTTCTGGACGGAGGTGAGCGCGCTAACCCCACGGTCGGCAGCGCGGAGGAAATCCCGGATATGATACGAGATCGCTCGCTCGTGAGGTGCTGATGGGATGAGATTGTTAGGCCGGTTTGGGATTGGATGTCAAGAGACATCCGCGGATCGGGACTTTCAAAATTGATTCAAAACTTTGCTTCGTAATGTTTAAAATCGCAAAACCTTGTTGTGGGAGACATTCATGAGAAACATTGCTTTGACTTTTCTGTTCTCTTAATGACGGAGAAAGAGGCCTTTAAAGGAAAAGTGGACGTCATGCGATATCGGCAAGGCCAAATTTTAAAGATATGTCGTGCGAACTCTCGCACGTGAGGTGGTGATGAGATTGTTAGGTCGATTTTGGATTGGATGTCCAGAAACATCGGCAAAACGGGACTTCAGCATTGATTCAAAAGTTTACTTCGTAATGTTTAAAATCACAAAAACGTGTCGTGGAATCATTCATGAAAAGGTAGAGAAATATTTCTCTAGATTTTTTGTTCTCTTAATGACGAAGAAAGAGGCCTTTAAAAAAACGGACCTCATTCGATATTGGGAAGGTCAAATTTTAAAAATATGTAGTAAAAAGGATAAATAACACCTGCATAGTTTAATTTGTTAACATTAAAATATGCCACAAATGTGTTTGTTGTCCTAATTGTTGAACATTGTCCGATTTCTTTGTAGTCCAAACTGATGATCTCATTTTAGTTGGTTTTCTGTTGAAAATAGAATGTGTATACGCGTTTGCTTCAACACGATAGCGCGATCTCTTCGAAATATCCTTTTCTTCTCTAACTTAATTAATCTTACCTAAGTATAAGCGTTCGCCTTAAGCATACGTGCTCAACATGTCACCATCCTTCTCATATTCTTGCCTTTGCCTTCCCTTCAATCTTATTCCGAATCTTATTGCCCATGTGTCATTACTTTTTCCCTTTTTTGAGTCAGGCCTCCTTTCTTTCCCACCCTCTGTTATTGCCATCAATGCGCGCTTCCGTAAGCGAATTCTTCTGGCAGCTATTGTCTTTCACCGAATTAGGTACTCTTGCAAATACCAGATACATTAAATATTGTCAAATAAAACAAATTTCTTTGGCACATTATTGACTGTCGAGAAACAAGAGTCGGTCGTTTTCAGAAAAAAATCTTCTACTATATCTGTTAAGGACACTTTACTCTGAAAAGTTGTGCTCGCGAGTCAGGCTTGGAATGAGTGTTGGTAAGTCTACCTCTGTCGATTGTTTTACGTGAAATCTATGAAGCAGATAGTAGAAATGACATACGACGGTGACATGTGCATTGCAGGCGCGTCAAGGCACGCTTTACCATGGTTACCTAACTCTAGGCTTACGCTAGTCTTATTTATGTCTATACAATATCCCACTGTTTTCTTGGGACACTCTCACTATGTTCCTTTGCAACCTATTTTTCTTTTTTCTTCACGATTATTTATTTCGTATACTCTTCTTTATCATCTCTTTATTTATTCCGCTTTGTTAAATCATCAATACTATTTTTTGTCTCTTGACCTTTGCGTATTTCTTTTCCATCATCTTTCTTTCGCCTCAGCACATTTCCAAGTCTTAAGCCACATCTGCAGTGGTCAGTTGCAGTCCTGCTGATCCGAGTTGTCCTTTGCGGTCTTGCCTTCAGCAGGGAGTCGTGGGATGAGTTGGCGGGGAGAAACATCGCTGGCGGCGTCTATCTCCGCCGTTCGCAACAGGGGTGTTCAAAGTACGACAGGAACGAAATTTTACAATAGTGTTTCTGCGGTACCCTGGGATTCCCCGAATACTTCCTTGGGGTATTAACGATGCGTTTAAAAAATCAATAATCTAGATAAATATTTTCAGATCAATATGTGATACAACAAAACTATTAAACTGGTACCGTGTTTTCTGAACGTCGGATATTACTCCAATTATCGAAAAACGTCGCTCCAATTATCGAAATTCTCTTGGATTCTGGTTCGTAAGTGGACAACTCCAAAAGTCGAATTTCACTCTTGGAACAGCTTTTTGTCATATGCTTTCTTTACACGTGTCACTATTCATTTAACATGAAATTATGATCATTAAGAAAGTCACATACAATTTTCAGCATTTACGTAAAGGTTTTGAAGGCAAATTAATGGCTTGGCGCAATTCCAATCTTCACCGTGTATTTTTCGTGTAAACGGTCGGGGAATCCTAATATACACTCAGTGCACGTATTAAAACATAATTTTGTCGGCCCGGTGGCCGAAATCGCTAAGGCAGTAGTGTCATAGTGATCTCGGACCGAAGGGTCGCGGGGTCGAGTCGAGTCCCGCCTCGGGCATGGTTTTATTTGTGTTCCTCCTTTCCCCCTTATCATCTCCACAGTTACCATAACTCCAATAGTGGTCGCTAATGACCTAGATGTTGATGCGACCTTAAATAATCAATAAAAAATATCATTTTCTTTAAATATTTTTTTATAACAATAAAGCATAGGTCTCATTTTCCAAATTACATGCGCTAATAAACAGAAAATCCGTCCTCAATGCTTCATGCGCCGCATACGCTTCTTTGATATAAAACTGCCATTTACCCACTTTAAACTTAACGCATATCCAATATGGTAGGATACAACTCCCCTCATAATAATAATAAAACCTCTAAGAACATTTCAGAACAAGATATTTTCTACTACAGCAAAGCACCATGGTTCATCTCCAATAATCAGCTACACAAAGAATTTGATCTACCCACAAAAGCCCAGTTCATCTCTAACCTCTCAAATAAATTCTACAACACCTTCCGTTTTTTCAGCCGCAAATAATTCTACTCTCAATATAGAATAAAGTCAAAATTTCCCAAGGACCTATTCAAACTTCTATTAATCTCATTTCCTCGCAACTATACTGTGTCCTCGGACGAAAATAGGCTAATGTTAACTTAGTTGTGTATTAGTTTTTCCAAACACTCTTGTAAAGCACCAAGCCGCAATAAAATAAAATTGTGTAATAAAAAATGGAAAATCATCGCCAGCATACACACAATTGCGCGGTCAGGTTCTCGTCTCCTACGTTTTTTCTCATTTTTTATGCGGCGCTGTCGTAACTTTCACGTTCGCTGGTCGCCGGACTTTTCAAACTTATTGCATTCCTTTCCATGCGAGCTTTCCTCTGAACGCCATGTCTTAAAATTCCAAGCACATTTTCGATTCACATGAGTCGACCTCGTCCGTAATTTTGACGATTTTCAATTAAAACAATGTTTTCTATATTCTGGCGGTTACATTTGTTCCACATTATGTTCAGGTAGGACACCACAAGCGTTTCACGGCATAAACAATCTTCTTCCTCCACGCATTCAAGCGCTAAACTTGTCTAGCTAATCAGCTAAAAGCTGATTCGCATGCACAAGACGTCACAGACCAAACACATCCTCCACTCGAAACCCGCCCACAAATTCTGTCCTTCGTTGATTTTACCTTCCTCGTGTATTACTCATCTCATGCTTGTAAGAGGTTCAAATCTTACTTTCAGGTCTGCTCCTTTATTCCTTTTCTATGGTTAGCGTGTCTTACTGGTCGATTAAGATTTCTGCACTCACATTTGTTTCGAGCTAATTATAATTTCCCATTTTGCATTTTTTCAATATTCAAAATTAATTAATCGGATTTTTTGGCTTATTGCCAAGAAAGTCTCTTCGCAGAGACTCTCCGAAGAAAGAAAAAAAAAGAATAAAAAAAAGCGAATGAGCCGACACCGTATTCCTTTCAAGAGCGTGTTGGAGCGTTTTGGAAAGCCCTGACTCCGAGAGGCGGAGTGATGGACGACTCAGGGCGAGCGCGCTTTGCTCCTGCCGCCCGACTCGCCCCCTCCGACGCTGACCCGCAGCTCGGCTCCGTGGGCGAGGGGCGAGAGGCGGTCGGCCACAGGCGCATCGCCCCCGCCCACCGCCACGCCCTGCCCCGCCATGTCAGTCGCCCCCGCCCTGGCCCCTCCTCGCCATGTCCACCGTTCCCGCCATGTCCACCGTTCCCCGCCATGTCCACCGTTCCCACCATGTCCACCGTTCCCACCATGTCCACCGTTCCCCGCCATGTCCACCGTTCCCCGCCATGTCCACCGTTCCCGCCATGTCCACCGTTCCCCGCCATGTCCACCGTTCCCCGCCATGTCCACCGTTCCCCGCCATGTCCACCGTTCCCCGCCATGTCCACCGTTCCCCGCCATGTCCACCGTTCCCCGCCATGTCCACCGTTCCCCGCCATGTCCCCCGTCCCCCGCCATGCCCCCGCCCCCGCCTTGCCGCCCCCCCGCCTTCACCGCCACTCCCCGCCATACCCCCCCCATGACCCCCAATCCCCGCCATGATCGCCGATCCCCACCCCTTCCCCCCCCCCCACCCCCCCCCCACCCGCCTCTCCCGCCAAGTCCCTTCCCTAACCGCCGCTCCCCACACAGACCGGTATCCCCGTTTTCCGCGCATTAAAAGTCCGATACGTCTTACCTTAATTCACTTCCCTCGAGTTATTACTACTATAAGTTTTCTATTTAATTGAATATACGCATTCCACGTATTTTCCATTTATTAATATACTTTATCTCTTCGTTAAAAAAAAAAAAGAAACTGGTGCCTCGCCGCGACTCGGTCACGTCCATTCACCTCCCGACCTCGCCTCTCATCTCCTCCCTCTTCGGCCAATGCGCTTCCTTTCTCTTCGCAACCCCTCCCCCCTCTCTCCTCGACCCGCCCACACGTCGAGTGGCGCGGAGTAAATAACGCGTCTGACATTTGAGAGAGGGAGAGATTGGAAATAAATGACATTTATCCTGCTCTTAAGCGGAGCGCGGATCGATATGTGATGTCGCGTAGGCTGCCTTCAATGCTTCTGTCTAAGAAAAGGCGGAAATGGTGGCGGTGACTGGTTGGCTGGCAATGACGTCATTTGCAAAAGAAATATAGAATGCGACCTTGATGTTGAGGCGATGACAAAAAAACGCATTGATTTTATTCGGTTGTCAGCACTTTTTGGCTTACTCTTTACACTTGTACCTTTTTAGGAAATGAATACGTTTGAATTTTTATCTTACTTGAATTTGATTTTTATTGAACCACTGCGTGAATGTCATGAGAAGAAACTCGCTTATTCGAGATCCTTATTTTCATTTCTTGACTAATAGCTTGAATCGCTCTTTGATGTCTTGATGTCTCTTACATTTTCATTTCTGGATTGCGTGATTTCTTATTGTAAATTTCATTCAAATAAATTGTTATCAACTTTTAAACTAAGTGTATTTGTCAAAAGATAAAAATGTTTTGAATAATGAAATCTATCATTTCTACAATCTTCAATCAAGTATAAAAAATCAATGTTTCTTCTCGTTGTAAGTTCTTTGTATACCAATAAGTTTGTTTTGGTAAAGATCACAAACTTTTAAAATTCAACGATGGATAAAATGAACTTGGAAGAATGCTACCAATACTCGTAATAGTTGATCATAGACGATTCTTACTATAATGAAGCAAATGTCACGTGGCAATTGTAGCGGATATCAAATGCCAGAAGCTATTAACACGAGGTGAAGGAAACGGCAAAATAAGTTTTGTATAACGAGAGGAAAAGAAGTAATCTTCCACAAACACGATTTATAAATCAAATACAAGTATAGTTATTAACTCATAGCGGACATATTTCGAGAATTGTGACCCTTATCTTCAGTGCATCTACATAAAATTAAAGTCAAATGGAAATTAACTTGACATACACAGTATTTACCAACACAAAATTATACAACTATAAATTATTATTTTAAGGGAAATTAAAAAAATTATTATATTAAAAAAGTTTTGAGTTTACGTATCTTTTAAAAAATTGTCTCAGCAACCCACTAATATCGTACATTTCATCCTTGTCCTTGGACTGCCTTACGTAATTTTTCAATGTGCTATCAGTTGAAGTGGACATATTTACTGCCTTACGTAAAACTATCTTACAGTATTGTTATATTTTTCTCAATATTCTTCTCTCGTATTGTTCTTGGTACTGCACAACAAAGATTCGCGTTATTTGGTTTTTGGTGGAACCTACGTAAAAATAACACATCGCAGGTGTAACGCAAGCAACGAGAATTTCCATTTGAATTGAGTAGCAGCTGAAACAATATGCGAGATGTTGTTCTCGTTGAAAACACAGCCATGATTACGCATGTTATGGATGTGATGTTAAAGGTGCCTTGAACCTCTTTAGGTGTGTAGGGAGGAAGTTATTACTTTTGAACGTCCCTCTCTATGAGGTACTTACCGGGCTTGAATTACAATCGAGTCGGAGGCTTAGCTTCATGATTCATGAGGCTTAGCTTCATGAGGAGCTTTGGGTTGTGCATTATCGTTTCTAAGTATAGAAGTGCAAGCAGACGCCAACTTGTAATACATGGCTGATTTTCCAACATTCATCTAAAAAATATTCTAATAAACATCCGAAAACAACTAATACATATTTAAAAGGTCGACTCTAAAACGTTCTTACAGACATTAAAATCCGGTGATGAATTACTTAAAGCAGATTCACACGACTACTTGGATCGTTTTCAGCACAAAAACGTCGATTGTTTAACTTTCAGTTCCGTTCACTTTTGCTACTCAGTACAATTCGGCACATAAAATAGTCCGTATGCTTTACGTAAGCTTTCATGATGAAAATGGTTGCACTGATCATTTACGGCTGTCAAAAAGTTGACGGATTGTATTTCGAAAAGCACACATTCCATTCTGGAAATTTCAAAATGCAGTTTATTTCAGTGTAGGTTTTGTTTTATTGTATTGTTTATTTTTAGGGAGTAAATTATTTTATTAACGTATGTATATGTTTTACAATTAATTTGTTTAATTTTTGAACTATTAAGCAATATGGAAAGTATCTTAAAATTTAATATCAATTCAACTTTAAGTTTCTCCTGTTTCTAATGAATTCCTCAGTGGTTCGTCAATTCTAGTTCCGTTTTCAGGACAGGTTCACAAGCAGAAAAATGTTGGAAACAGCTGGAACACCGGGTCCGTCGCGTGCTCTGTGAGCAAAATGTGCATTACGCAAGGTCGATGTCGAACTGCGATGTGGATCGACGGCATGGAGGTCACGCACCACATGTTGCTCACTTCTTTGTCGCACGTTTACTCTCGCATTCACACTCTCAGCGCCTACACACACTGAGGGGGGAAACTTGCGTCCAGCCAGCGGAAAACTCTTACAGAATTTCGCTGAAGAGTAGGAAGAACATGACTTTTGATTTTGGTTTACAATTTTAAGACATTCAACAATGTCAACAAATATTCGGCTTTTTATTCTGGAATATATTTTCTAGAATCCTAGTATTATCACAAAATATTTTGAAATATTAAGATTCTCATTTTGGGGTCTTCCACAACGAGTTCTTTGGGTGTGAGATGGCATGGTGCTGAACATAATGCTTTCATGTTTTTAGTGATGTGAATGAGATTTAAAATAGATATGTCAAATCTACCTTCGATCAGACCTTCGATTTCTATCATTTATTAATTTTGATCGATTAGAAAGATCGCTAATTTTGTCTTGTGTCTCATCCTGGATTGGGGAGACGTGAATGAGAGAAGAGTGCTTCGCTGGTCGGTAACGGCGCAGTTGTGAAACATAGGTCCCTCTCACTGTGAAGCAGTGAAGCATAGCAGTGAAGTTGTGAAGCAGTGTCCATCAGAGAAAAGGCACTTTTATGGTATTACAAATATTTATTATCGTGTTCCTTATTTTGGGAAGGTTGTTAATACTTCTAAATGATCTACCTCTCTCTCGAGTTTCAATTTAAAAAACAATAGGAATAACAGTTTTCAGAGCCATCAATCAATAATAACCCGTGCCACAGGATAGCTCTTGAAGTTACTTTAGTGGACGTTTTATTTTTTGCCGTAGAGCCAAGTACAGTACAGGTAATAACTAGTGTATCCTGAGTGATTCCAAATGAAAGTTACAAACTTCTCTGGCATGAACGTGCTAAAGACAATATATTTTGCCATGGAACGCGTGATTGAAATCCCATATAACAAATTTATACACGTGAAAGCTCTGACACAAAACAAAAAGATCTCAATATAGTTATTACCAGTGGACACGTCGTGCCTTGAGAAATCGCATACCTGCCAAACACCAGTGCAGGATGAGTTGCCTTCCATCAGGGGGCGCAATGTCAAAAATAAGAAGTGTGCTTAAGTTCCTTATGATGTTTCCCATATTTTCACTGATAAAAAAATCATCTTTGACCTTCTCCTACATGCGCGAGACATTCGAAACGTTTATTCTGAACCAGCTGTGTATGCATTAAGAGCTCTCCTTGGACAACATTGCAGAATTGTTGGTTCATGAATATCTTTTAATAAATAGATTTATTGATTGATGTTTCCGTACGTGATATGCATGGTCATTAACCGTGTTAGTGTAATTCAAATTTTATACCTGGAAGTAATTATGTGCCTTCGCCGCTAGATGGTGGGATCCGGCGCAGTCATATACGTCAGCTGGCGGGGGATTTTCCCGCAGCGTGACCACTGACCCATAGTAGTCTGTGTATTGATAAGGGAAAAAGGCAAGAAAGGGGAAGGAAATATTGGGCGCAGTCCGTGGCTCGTTTGTTAGAGTGGTGCTACGGTATTCATCTGTTATTGATCGGACAAACCACGGAAAACTACTTATCGGTGAAGCCGGTCGCTGGTATTCTAATCCAGACAGCGGCTGAATTCGTCCTAGCCAATGTAAAACATACTATCGAGGCTCGAACCCCAGGACTTACCGGTCAAAACGCTATAGATACGACAATGCTGGCACTGAACTAAAGGCCCGTTTAAAATGCAAACATAAACATAAGCATGGCGATAATATAAAAGTTAGGACTACGTCCATAAGCGGACTCATTCACAATGGGTTCGCTTTAGCATTACGCGTAAGACAACTTACAAGCTTGCAAGCTTCAAGCTTCTGTTCTTATTCTTATGTCAAAAATAAGACATGAACCAATCACAGTACTCAAAATCGAGTATCAAAATGAGTTGATAGACGAACTAACGCAATCCATGGCAACAGCTCCCCCGTCATGGACACGGTCGATATCTCGAAATCGATTCTCACATCCTACCAATAGTAAACTAGAATGTCTCACAGCTAATAGAAACTTATTTTGCTTACATTTATGTTCGATATTGTGAATACTTCAGTCTATCACTTGTTAATTTTTACGTCTATTTGTCATGCTTATGGTTGTGTTTGCATTGTGAATGGGCCTTCATTCAAACGGACTCTTAATAACGGAAAGTGCTTTTGGAATGAGGGCTGTAATGTTTTGATACTCGAGGCTCAACTATGAGGCGTTTCGAGATGGGTACAAAACAAAGGTGTTGCGCTGGCCGGCTGCCATCGGGTGCCCTCCCAATGGAGTCGTTGCTGTCGGCGAAACGGGACGAGCGCTCACGGAAACAGCCCGACCAAGAGCCAAAGTGGGTGAGCGCCCAGGGAGACATTATACATCCACCCCGCAATCACGTCTTTTCCAGTTGAATCACGTCCGCGGGATTTTCCAAAGAGTAAACAGCACCTTTCCAGATTAGGTCACGTATCTGCACGCAGTGATCCAGTCATTTGGTGCGTCTAATTGCCAAGAGCTTTATGTGGTGATACGCGTGTTATTCGATCGTCATGCCAGTCTTGTCATTTCCCAGCAATATCATTGTCTTGTGGAGTACTTTGAAGATACATTCGTGTTTCGCACGTACGAATGTAATGACGTAATGTCATTTTGTGGTGGTGTGATCACAATTTGTGTAAATCATTTGAATTTGCTTACTTATATTGCACTCTGTTTCATTCTCTTTTTCCTTCTTCTTTCCCTTTCGTGTTTTTCATCTTTTGTTTGTCTTTCTCTTTCTTTCTTTCTTTTCTTTCTTTCTTTTCTTTCTTCTTTCCCTTTCGTGTTCTTTCTCTTTCTTTCTTTCTTTTCCTTCTTTCTTTCTTTTCCTTCTTTCTTTCTTTTCCTTCTTTCTTTCTTTTCCTTCTTTCTTTCTTTTCCTTCTTTCTTTCTTTTCCTTCTTTCTTTCTTTTCCTTCTTTCTTTCTTTTCCTTCTTTCCTCCTCTCCTACTCCACAGATCCGGACTTTCTCTTAGCTTATTTCAAAGAGCTGAAGAAATTACAGGACAAAAGGAATTGTTAAGACTGCCAACATATTGGAGTGTCGTTATTAACAGTGTCGAATGTTGTATCGGAATTCTCTTGAGCATTAAGCGTATCGGATAAAATGGCAGATGTCGAAATTGACTGTAGACTTATATATTTATTATTATAGTTAATATGTAGTTTGCACACGTTCTTTTTGGATTTTCAATGGGTCTTCACAGATATTGTTCTCTAACACGTAAGCAAGCGGTAGATTTTAGATTCAACTAGAATCGGTGAATTTGCAAAAAATTTCAAGATTAGATTTGTTATACCTACTTCTAATGCTGCTAGACGTTCATACTTTCGAGAAAATAATTTTCAGCTTTCACTGGCCAAGCACAAAGACACTCTGCTGATACCGTTTCACCATTCGAATTGATAATTGGGCCATGCCAAAATTTAGTCTTCGAATGAATAATTATGAATGAATGAATTTATGAACGAATAATTATGAATGAATGGCGAGACATACTAACTAGCATTGCCTGATTGTTCTGATTTGCAGTACTCCCAGTTGGTCATAGCATCTTGAGATGCGTAACATTGACTTTCATACCTTCACCCCATACCATCTTTCATGAAATTATATTAAATTTACAATTAAAAACATTAGTATTTTGCGTCCTGAATAATTGCAAATATTTCTCTCACAGTATTGACGGTTAACAGTAATAATACACTCGTATAAAAATGTAAAATGCTTTCATTTATAACTATAATGTAAATTATACTTCATTTTGTTGTTCTTTTTCAACACGAATTGGAATTCCATCGCCAGTGAAATAATGTTGATATTTATGAGTAAACAAAAGAGAGTAATTTCCCTCGGGTGAAACGTTTGCCAACCAAATGCATCGCACGAGTGGGTAATTGAAGGATATCCGCTGGATATATATTTTGTGAATATTCCTAATGAATGACCGTAAATTGAAAATTTTAAAGTTCGCTGTTTTAATTATCTAAAGAACGTAAATTAAGTTTTAATTGTTTCATTTATCGATGATTCTATATTATCTCTACGAACGTGATAGAAAAAATCAACATCTACAAGCTTCATTTTTTCTGCCAAAATGATCATATGAATACTTTGTGAGGAATGTCATTTCATTGCTAAGAATTTTCTTTAAATACTGATATAAGTTTACGTTGTCTAGAACGTGCTAATTTCTTTACGTCTCCTTCACAATGCTTTCACTTTTTTCATATTTCATTTTTCCGTTTCCATTTCTGTGTTAATAATAATAATAATAATAATAATAATAATAATAATAATAATAGGCATGTAAGACTGCTAAGAGTAATCTATTTGATTTACTAGTCAAAATTAGCACTCATCCATTCCAGGATAAAAATCATCCCTTCATACCTTAAAGTATAAATTACTATCATTTGAATTAATTTGTAACATGATCAACCCCTCTTCAAATATTAGATTGTCATCAAAGAAAATAACTTGTGGTGATCCTCAAATTTCTTGGCAAATGGGAAAACTGGTGAAAAATTGAATTCAAAATTTTGAGTATGGTGCACGGTGCATCATTAAGAGATATTACATAACAGCGGTTAATTAATATCGATAACTGTGTCTGGAATGAAACTGGCTTAGAAAGGAACGAGCTGACAAAGTGTACAACACGTGGAGTCTTACTCCTAAAGAATTCAGACACAGTACGTCGTAGCCTATTACGGCACGCAATGCTAGTCCATCAATGTATCGAGATTTTCATCGCAGACGTACACTTCCATTTTCAACTCAACGAATCTTTCGTGAAATCTTCTGAGTGGTTTTGGTCTTGCGCATCCCTTTTTCCGTAAATAATAAGGCGCCGTCCCTTACCCCTCTCCTTTTACCCGCAAACCCCTCTCCTTGAAAGGGAGGGGCGGAATGGTTTATTTATGAGGCACATTTCCGCACGGGTGGCAACCCTTATGAAAAACGCGACTCCCGTGCTTCGTCCTTTCCACAAGGAGAGTGTGTGAAGGATGCTCTCGCATTTTGAGTCGCCTGCGTATACATGTATGTATGAACCACTACTCTTTTAGGGCGACTCAGTGCCTCATGGGTCAAGCGTCTGCGTTTGCAGCTGTCGGAGGATTTGAAGGGTCAAAGAAAACAATATTGTAATACAAATATATTGTACATTTACTAGAAACTTGTCACATGAACGGAATGACATGCTCTGACAAACTTAATTTTTGTCAAAAACCTATTGACTGTTTTCAATCGCCTTCCTCCTATACACTCAGACAGCAAACGTAATATTGTAGGTTAAGTTATTAAATTGAACACACAGAAACATGACTTGACGTTTAATTACATAAAATATAATTTAATTTGTGATTTTCTAACCATGCAGCCTTCGCTCCTTTGAGCTGTTAGTAATTGTGCTGCTTAATTTCAGTATTTAATAGAAGGAGTAGAGATATAATCAAGATTCGCAGTTTTATACGGGTTCTCCATTCGTATTTTGGTAACTACAACTAAGCACGGCTAACGGTCGCATTAGCTGCATAACAGTTTTCAGTGTTGCACAATTTGTGTGAGGTTCAGTCACTTCAAAAGTAGCGCAAAACAGTGCATATAAGTACAGCGTTAAAACAATTAGAATGACGTTTACGGATGAAACTCGTGCAGAGTGCGTCGAATTTCTGTACATTGGACTGGCTGCAATGGCTCAGTAGTAACGTAGGTGTCTCTGCAGTGAATGTGATTGAGAGACCTTAGGATTCCGACGTTGGAATTTTTACACTATTTCCTTAGCTGAATCATATTCAGCAGCTATGTGGAGGAGAATTCTAGATATCAGCTACTCTGGTCGGTCGTTTTACGTAGTTTCTCCGATGACCAAACGAATAGCGGAGCAGTATTCTAACAAACGGGCCACGGACCGCGCGCCATGTTTCTTCCTGATCTCTGTCTTCTCCTCTCCCCTTATACACACTAACTTACACTTACATGCACTACTCTAATACGCATATCAGGAGATTAATCAGAAGTGTAGTGTTTGAGCCCGCTTGAGTGGTGTTCCGACGGGAGATACCGACGTACAGAGACACCGGTCCCTCACAGAATATAAAAAGAACTATACTTACGTAACAAGTGAACATAGTAGTTGACACACCGGGATCAATATTCATTTACGCAAATCAATCACGTACTAACGCAAGCATTCACTCACTCACGCATGCACTCACTTATTCATGTATTCATGAACTCATTCACTCTTTCACGCACTCACTCTCTCACGCACAGACCCATGTAATTTGCTCTCGGACTCGTGAATGTTCGCACGCACCCAACTGTATCCTCCCAAAATACTCAACTCAGAACTATCCTCCCAAATGAAGGACGATTGGCACCCCTGCTTAGAACTACCAGTGCTGCTGTCATTTTTATTCACGTGTTGCCTTCTGGCATCCAAATGGCCTTGTCCTTCCCACATTTTGCCGACAGTATTTTTTGGAGAACGGAAGTCGCGAGGTCACCCATTGCCCATGTACTTCCGGTTTTCTTCTGAACGAACATTGAATGGTTCTTTTGGTCTGCTGGAACCTGCAGTGTAGTGTTCTGTTACGCAATAACAAAAGCTTGCGTAGATGATAGGAGTGCCGCGATGCGTTCGTCGATTTACAAGTAAAAATGTATAACGCCACTAGTTTTATTTAATTGATGATTGTAAATCAAATATTTTATTCCATTTAGAGGCTATTCTAAGTATAATCTTGATTAATGTAGTGGTTATTTCATAATGTATGAGATAGAAGCATTTTTAAATTTAGTGCTGTCAGATTTTAGTTTGGTATGTGTAGAAATTAATGATCGGTGTTTAATTGATTTTTCCATGACGTTGATGTTTTTGTTTGGTTTTATATTGTCTACTCTTTAATGGATGTGACAAATAGTGCATTGCTCTTCTGGGTCCTTTGATCCAAAAGAAAAATTCTCAAATGATGGGGTTTAGAGACTCATTTTCTCTAGTACTCTACATAAAACTGCCACAGCCAGCCAGATGATTAATACAATATAGATTATTGGTTTGTTGGTTAGTGATTCCTGCGCGTCCACAGCTTAACTGGTCAAAAAATTATTGTTTATGAGAGTGTCTAGCAGAATGTCACGTTCACCTTAACTGTGTATGGTCGATACAATTATCTCGATAGTGATCTGAAATAAGCTAAAGAAATTAACTTATTTCAGAGAATAAAAATCTGCAAGCACACAAAGTCTTCATTGATGGCGTAACTCATGCGACAACGGTATATATTTCTGAATTTTCAAAAGTTTCTGAATTTTCAGATTGTTATTGTTGACTGCAAAATCGATAATTATTGCTGTTTTCTTAAACTTATTTAAAATTGTAATATCTAGCCTATTCTTTGAAATTGTATCTGCGATAATGCTTCTGTCCCAGTACAGTTTCCATTATTTTTCCCAATATTGTAAAAGGATGGTATTTGTAATAGGGATATTACTGGACTAAAATCCGAATTTTCTTGCCAATCGTTTATCAATTATTGTACCCATATTATCGTGCCAAACTTTTTGGGCGGTGGAAGCCAAAATATTACAACTGGCAAACATGTTCTGGATGTTTCATTATGCTGTGCACAGCGCACTTTACATTCATCTCTTACTATGGAAGTGGCTCTTATTCCGTTTTCCTTTCGTAAATTTAATTTAATTAATTATTGAAAAAAATTTGGTTCAATAAAATCCCATTTCAATAGCTCTCCATATAAAAAAGAGATGAAAATAGCCTTGCATATATAGTAACTTTAACTCGGAGCACACCTATTGAGGTGGAAACTCTAGTGCCAATTTTCCCTCTTTGTGTTCTTACACTTCACTCTCCACTGTTGTTGGTTTTTTTTTCGAACAATTCCTACTTTTAGCTTTGTTCAAAAAGTCACAACGTTATATTTACAGCCATTTAATCTGTCATTTAGCTTCTGACTTTTTCTTTTCTTCTCGTTAAAAGCTGACATTTGATCTGAACTCTTTTTGCTTTCAAAAAGAAGCGACTTGTGTTACCGGTAGGTAAAGCGAGAACATAGATTCACATTAAAGTCCATTTGAAGAACAATTACAATTCTTGAATATCTTTTGTCAAGAATGAAGAAATATTATCTATCCGAGGGATAGCTCTTACCCTGCTCCCAAAATATAGTTTCCACAATTTCCCCGTCATCTTACCGCACGTGAAAGAGTCCTATGTCAATTCATGTAGAGATTGAGTGCGTGAGAATTACAGGCACGTCAACCACTGAGGTTATTATATCCCTAAGTATGGCGGTGTTCCTCCCCCGTTAGTTGGCGACACCCATCCTAGAAATTGACTTAGAAAAGAAAAATCAACCAGAAAACAAAAAGCAATCGAATTGTGTAAATTAGGTGCTTTTTTATTTCTGGATTAATTTTTATTTCTGAACAAATATATTCATTTCTTTGTAAATAAACAATTTACATGTTTCTGGGGTGTTTCTATGCTTCTGCAATGCAAATTTTTGCCTAGAAAGCAGTTTTTCAAACCAACTTTTGAGTGCTTGTTGCGGCTCAGCCATATTATGCAAGACGTTTATTAGACAAAATATGCTTTAAATTGTTATAAGAGTTAATTTTTCAAATTTCGACGTTGCCTTCCCGAACGTTCTGTGTATTATGAAAAATCATTGTATTTATTTGGTTACAAGTCTTCCTCTATGGTTAGTGGATTGTAAACAGCGTTCAAGTACGCGTAGCCAAAGGTTTCAGGTTCAAATCCCCCGTAGGACCTGCATGTTTCGCCTCGCGGTTGTGCTTGGTTGAATCTCATACCATAGCGTATCACATTGAATTATATCCTCTCAGTAATTCGTGTCACAGTATTTTTCAACACATCACCATCGCCCATCATTAATCTAGACAGATCCTGGCAAAACGTTTATGATTTATATTTATTTTATCGTTAAATAACAATAAAACTGTGATTTATGGGGGAGTTAAAATGATATGACAATACGACGGTAAACGATCATCCGACCGGAGGATATCAATTTTGGTGAAAACCATACTTACAGTTCAGCGGCTAGCGTTTTTCACACACACACACACACACACACACACACACGGACGGACGGACGGAAAATTTTCCCGTCAAACAACTTTGAGTATTAAGGACCCCAAAAAACATGAATTTGGATTATACAAAGGGTTAGAGAAACAAGATTTATTGACTTTTTCGTTACGAGGGATAAGCAATAAATTTTTTCTGTCAAAAAATCGCTGAACTTTTTTTCGCAGCATTACAATACTTTCTTTATACTGCGTAAACAGTTCGCTAGAAAGTCAACAAGCGGCGCTCCAACAGCACATACCGTGATCCCGTTCGCAGAAAAGGGAGGGCCGATGGTGCAAGCCTGCTCATTCCCCAACCGTCGGCAACAACGATGTTTGTAACTGTTGGTCACGTACTTTGATCTATTGGTTCTATTGATCCACCCCCGACGTGAGCTGAAATTACTGATAACATTTTAGTTGACGTCCTACAGACGCCTAGCGTTTCCAGAAGATTTAGACTCCCATATTAGCCTCCAGGGAGCGCCATAACAACAGATTCTGTAATTTATCTCTATTCTGTATTCTGTAATTTATCCATTACTTGAGATATTCTATTATGAGCTCTGATTATGACAGGAATTGTGGGAGCATTTTGCCCGTGTTATTTTACATGCTGCTTGCTCGACATGGTCGCTATATCTGCTTCGCCTTTCCAAAATCTTGCAACTCTGCCGAGATCGTAACCGCGCTCGGAGGTATTCATACTCCCTGCATAATCACACGCCCTCTCTTAAATGTGCTACAGACGGGTGCTATTTTGGCACACAAAATAAATTCAATAGTGGCGAACTAGTTCAGACAGAAAGATCGACAGGAATGAAATGCCATGAGTGGAACAATAAGGGATACCTATAACAAGTAATACATCTTTAATAGGGCACCAAAAACTTGAATAGTTAACAAATCAATTAAGGTTTACTGCAAATAATACATATAACTATAAAAGATGATATTTTACAAAATCAAAAGTCGAAGCAAATGGTCGGTGAAAAAAGATTGTTAAAAGTAAGTGAAAAAGAATAAATGTATGATCAAATAAAAAAATTAATCAATTAAAAGCGTCAGTCTGTGTAAAACAAAAGATAAAAGCAAACATTATGTTTTGGATAAAAAATAAAAAATAAACATTTAAAAATGAGAACAAAACATCTGATGACAAAATCAATAATCCAATGATCACCAAGTCATGTGAGAGAGTATAACCAAAGAATTTAAATCGAAATGAAATGGAATAAATTAAAAACGAATATTCAATGGAATTTTCAAATAAATGAATGTCAGCTGGCTTTGTTATGGATAACAAGGCCTTATACCTAGGTATTCAAAAGGATTTATTCTTTCTAATATATTGAAATATATTGTCATATCAAAAAGAAAAATAACATGTGTAAGGAAAGGATAATTGCCACATGCAAAACAAAGAGCGTTCATGACGAAAACTGTGTGTGATGTACGTAATGAACAAATACTCACTCTAGGAAAGAGCTGACGCGTCCATAAGAAGGAAATATTTGTGATAAATTGCTGAATACTACCTCGTAAACAATTAATGTGTGTAGAAAGGACATCAGAGCAAGCAGCTCTCGTAAGAGCAAGCAGGCTGAATCTGCGAAGAAAGGGGACCGGCCGCGTCCGTGTGCGAGGCGGCGCATCCCCTTCGGAGCCCGCGCTATCGATTCCCCTCTCGAAGAGCAGCGCGCGGCGACGACGCGGAGAAGCAATTAAAAGCTTCGACGGCCTCTAAAAGTCCTGGCCCCTACCTCCCCCCCGCACACACCTCCACGCCCCGCCCGCCCGGGTCATACCACCGCCTCACCCCCATCTCGTTTCGCCATACTTCGCTTCACCGTGCCTCCCTTGGCCATGCCTCGCTTCGTCATACTTTGCTTCATCATGCTTCGCTTCGCCATGCTCCGCTTCGCCATGCCTCGCTTCGCCATGCTTCGCTTCGCCATGCTTCAATTCACCATACTTCGATTCGCCAGGCTTCGCTTTGCCATGCCTCGCTTCGTCATACTTCGTTTCGCAATGGTTTGCTTCATCATGCTTCACTTCACCATGCTTCGCCCCACCTAGCTTTGATTTACCAGCCTTATCTTCGTCTTCCTTCGCCATGCTTCGCTCCGCCATGTTTGGCTTCCCCATACTTCGATTTGCCATGCTTCGTTCGCCATGCTTCATTCGCCATGCTTCGATTCGCCATGCTTCGCTCCGCCATGCTTCGCTTCGCCATGCTTCAATTCGCCATACTTCGATTCGCCAAGCTTCACTTCGCTATGCCTCGCTTCGTCATACTTCGTTTCGCCATGGTTTGCTTCATCATGCTTCACTTCACGATGCTTCGCTCCACCTAGCTTTGCTTTACCAGCCTTATCTTCGTCTTCGTTCGCCATGCTTCGCTCCGCCATGTTCGCCATGCTTCGATTCGCCATGCTTCGCTTCGCCATGCTTCGCTTCGCCATGCTTCGCTTCGCCATGCTTCAATTCGCCATACTTCGATTCGCCAGGCTTCACTTCGCTATGCCTCGCTTCGTCATACTTCGTTTCGCCATGGTTTGCTTCATCTTTTTTTCCGCTTTGCTTTACCAGCCTTATCTTCGTCTTCCTTCGCCATGCTTCGCTCCGCCATGTTTCCTTCCCATGTTCGCTTCCCATGCTTCGCTTCGCCATGCTCGCTTCGCCATGCTTCGCTTCGCCATGCTTCGCTTCGCCATGCTTCGCTTCGCCATGCTTCGCTTCGCCATGCTTCGCTTCGCCATGCTTCGCTTCGCCATGCTTCGCTTCGCCATGCTTCGCTTCGCCATGCTTCGCCGCTTATAACTCCCTTCCATGTTCACCAACCCAACCCGTCCCGCCCCACCCCAGCCCTTTCCATTGCGCTCCCGCATTGTCCCGATTTTTTATAGCGTTTTAAGATAAGGATCGTTGATATTCGATACGTGACGTGGTTGCGAACACGATCAAGTAACATTGATTTCCAACACCTCCTCTGCGGGTGCAATTTAGACATCTTTGTTTTTGCAAATGGAACAGTAATTATTTTTTTACTTCCACTAAAATGTTTTCAAATTTTAACAATGAACTCAACCGTGTCGTTTAATTCAAACTAGTACTTTTTACTCTTATGCGATAAATGAAAAATCTTTTCAATTTTTTCGGAACTATTTGACAAATTGTTTCCTAAAATAAGTTCTCAGCAAAAGTATTGGAACCCAATCAAGTCCCATATAGTTTGGGCCTCTAGCCTCTTATGAAATGCCAATATCCGCATTCCGATATCTACAATCGTACCGAAAATATGTGTGGTGCCGATGATTATTGAATGACACCTTAATAAGGGCGCAGGCATGTTAGACCAAGCTCGAACGAGCTACGTGCCCTCCTAGGAAGCATGGCACTCCTGCCAACACGAACCACTTCCCCTAACTCGTGGATATGGCAGGGAATAGAGGCTTCACACGAAAGAGTGTTTATCAGATTTGTATTATGTTTATGTTCTTTACTGCTTATTACTATTTCACATTTATTTTCTTTTTTAATTTCTACTTTCTATAAACATTATTGACAAGTGTCAGGAATATGTTTGAATGGAAAATTCTTTTGTTGTTTTCGTTGTCTGTTAGGATTTTGTTAATTCATTCAATTATTTGTTGTCTATAGTAGTAGTGTGAAATAAATTAACAAGTTTCTTTGTTGGGAAGATGTCTCTTTTAAAAAACATGTCACTTCTTCTGTTAAACCTCCTAAGCTGAACTTAGGGAGTAATCGGATCACAATATAAAGATACTTTTCATTCCAAATATTTAATTTAACATGAAATTGACAATTTGAAGACTCACTGATGTATTATTTCATTTCAATGTTTCATTTCTTTGCTTTAGTGGAGGACATAGAAATTAATATAGCTACATTTACGAAAATTCACGGTTGGGGCAAGACTATAGTGTGCGTTTTCATTGTAATGACCCAATAGCTGTTGCTGTGTGACGATAAGAAAGCTTACTTCTCGTGTCGAGAAAGCCAGAATACGGCGTAGTCCATGTACTACCCACACGTACACCTCCACACAAGGCCGCAAGGCCGTGTCGCCGCTGGTAGGCCTTGACTCCATTTGGTAGTAGACCGGGCGCGGTAGCTCAGTATATCAACTGATGTCACTGCAGTGCCTCTGAGCCGGAGATCCTAGGTTCGAGTTCTGACGGCGGCAGAATTTTCGATACTAGCTTTTTAGCTAGGTCGCATTCAGTCGCTGTCTGGAGGAGAATTCGACCGGCCGGCTGCCCTGATCGGTAGTTTTCCGTGGTTTCTCCGATCAACACCAGGCGAATGTCGTAACAGTACCCTAAAAAACGGAACGCGCGCGATCTTTCCTTCCTCTTCCTTGTTTTCTTTCCTCTCCTTATTCATTCCTCTTACATCATATTTCCTCTACCTCCTTCTTCCTTATCCTCTCACCTTACACACACACACACACACACACACACACACATACTTACACTAACATGCACTACACTACCACATATTCCGGGAGCTTACAACTGGTCCGGACTGGGGCGGTGGCCCTCTGGTGGGAAAGTCCTGTTTAGCGGGAAACACCACTAGCCGACGGTAGGTTGGCGCCCTATCTCGCCATCCACAGGAGGAAGATCACCGCCATCTCCCGAGAAAAAAGAACATGCACTACACTTACGGTACTAACGACCCACACTGTTGACGTACCCAGAATCACCAACCACCCAAAATCCTTACGGTAGGCAGTGGCTCCAAAAGTCGCATCCCAAAACTTTACAGCTCATGATACCTTTTTTAAGTATCTGTATTGTACAATACAACTGCCTACGAATTCTAGTAGCCGGTTGTCCCAATCGTCTGTTATAGTGAACTTCTTGATAGTTGGGATTGACGCTCTTCCCAATTGTGGCGCTTTCCACACGTGTCCACTTTGGAAGTGTTTACACATTCCGGTTGTGTATTGCGTTGCCCCGTGCTGAGTAGCGGTCGCTACACCATGTGCTAAGCGACGGTTTTACCTTTTCATTGTGGTATCAGAAGTTTCGTTGGCCTATATCGAAAAAATGCCCAATAAAGGTAAATAGAAATATACCTACGTTAAAAAACGTGGGAACATGTACCATTCTGTTGTAATTCTGTTTCGAAAGGAGGAGAAAATACTGAAAGGTGAACATTTGAAAGAATATTTCAAAAGCACGTGATTGATAGAAGTCATACGAAAATTTTTAATTTATTTCAACTTTTTCGTTTACAGAATATACAGAAAGAATTGTGATCGAGTGAAACTTTGATCAACGAAATTTTGATGGAAATTCGTTTCAATTTTCGCAGTCCGTGATTACAATTCTTCTTTTATAAAACAACGACCGAATCAGTATTTCTGCACGTTTGGCTCCCAAACTTTGATATCAATTTTATGAAACATTTCTTTCGAAGTAACTATCAAACCATTGAAACCAGAAGCAGAGTATTTTCAACTACATTTAATTCGTACGTATTACGTGGTCACAAAGTTCCTTACTTTCGACGTCGATATCAACAGGTTGTTTACTCCACAAAAGGAAAAATATAAACTAGATAGTTCACTGGAAATAAACACCGTGTTCACGTAAGGTTATATCAATGCGCATATCGATGTCCATGGAAAACAACCGTTGCATTTATGATACCTTGATACCAGTAGAATTATTCTATCTTACATCTTAATAGTTGCACGCTTAACTACGTAATGTATGCACGCTGCTAGGAATTGCAACGCGATATGTAGATGTCCGGTTTTTCCACAATGTTCTTCAGTGTCTCCTTTTATAATTGGAAATTATAATTAGCGGTACGTTGATGATAGCAGTTTGAGATAATGCAATTGAAAACTCATCTAATCAAACTTTCCGGCATGAATAAACTCGTACGGTTGTAACGAATACAGGTATATAGCAAATTTCTATCACTTCAGATAAATTTGGTTGGTAATTTACCGTCGTGCCCAAACACAGCTTTACCAATTGCGCAGTACCATTGCCGTATTTCTATTGTTTAGGTTCTCCACTGTCCATCCCCTTTCTGCATTTGGCACACACGAGACAGGAATCACTGCACCTGGTCTTAACACATCGTTTCCGATTGCGGAGTGTCTTTGACGACTGAGGGACACTAACGAGACAGGAATGGCTAAGAGAATCAAAGCACCTGACCTCATCATAGCTTTTCCGATTGCGGAGTGTTTTTGACGAATTTCATGAGTCTGGGTTGTATGTCTACCTGTGCCTCCACTTCTACGCCCGCTTTGAAACAAAGATGCGCGTGAGCCTAAGAGAATCTTCTTATTGTGCTTGACCACAAACAGTTTTTTCTTTTTAATTTGGCATAACCTATGACGAATCCTGAAGGTGAGGCTTCTCCGTCTTCCTCCACATTAGCATACGCTTTCTCACTATTGACACAGGTGCTCCCAAGGGAATTATACGTAGTAATATAGAGCCTGCCCACAAACACAGCGTTTTGAATTGCACAGAACCTGAGAAGAATATCGAAGTTCTGGATTCTCCACCTACCCCCAACTTTGCTTCCATTTTGGTACCAGGTGCGCCCAAAGGAATTACAATATAGCGCCTGCTCACGAAAATTTAAGGTCTGTTTTCTCCCCCCCCCCTCGCTGGTGCCCAGAAGAATACAAGCGAGCGCCTGGCTGCGAACGGGCTTTTCCGCCGGCGCAGTGCTTGTGTGCTCCCCGCCTGACCCGTGCGCCCGCGGCGCGTGGGGGCCATTGTGCGCACTCGCGGCGGCTGAAAGGCGGCGCAGCTGCGCGCTGAATGGGCGCACCGGCTGGAAGCCTCCATTGAGGGCGCGCCTCGCCTCATCACGGACGCGTTAGCGCAGCATCTCTCTCTGCACGAGCAGGCACACCGCGCGGAAGCATACAGCTTCTCCCCACTACATGTATTTGCTGTACTACACAAGAAAGCGAGCGGCGTGTGTTGAAACAACTGTTGCCTGACCGGGAGGTCTTAAGGTTAGACGGGCTTAAGGTTACGGTATTAAGATTAAAGACGGTCTTACGGTTAACTGGATCTGTTAGCCCATGGACACGTTAGCGTAACATCTATCTTTATACGGGTAGGGAGACTACTCGGAGCTTAGACCCCACTACATGTATTTTCTGTACTACACAAGAAGGCGAGCGGCGTGTGTTGAAACAACTGCTTCCTTTGGAATGCCTCTGGCCGGGAGGTCTTAAGGTGAGACGGGCTTAAGGTTGCGGTCTTACGATTAACGACTGTCTTAAGGTTAACGAACTCCGTTAGCCCACGGACACGTTAGCGTAGCATCTACCTCTATATGGGTGGGGAGACCACTCGGAACCATACAGCTTCTCCCCACTACATGTATTTTCTGTATTACTCAAGAAAGCGAACGGGGTGTGTTGAAACAACTGCTTCTGGCCGGGAACTTTTAAGGTTAGAGCCCTTACGAAGGCGGTTTCACATATTTATTTACACGTATTACTCTACCACACTTGGGCGACCAATCGGGAGTATTTAGCTTGTCCCGGCTGGGGCGGTGTCCCGCAGACCTGATTGGGGAAACCCGACATGCCGACCACGACGGATATCATCCCGAAGGGGAAGATCACCGCCACCTCCCGCGATAAAACATTCACTACACTTACATGACGAATGGCTTTAGCTGTTGACGCGCCCGATAATATCAATCAATCTCTAAGTGTAGAGATTAGTTGAAGATAGTCTCTTTCTTGGGAAGAGCATAATAGTAGTAGATTGCCATTGTCTTCTACGTAGTGAAGTATCTGAAAAGAAGTAAAAGAGGTCATCTTCGTCAACATGTTATATTTTTTAAAATAAAATAAAATAAAATTTAAAAAAATAATATGTTGAAGAAGATGATTTCTTTTATTTCTTCTCATGAGAACGTCAACTACACCAAATCAGAATTCCCACAATTCGAAGTATCTGAAGTTCCTCCGCACGCTGTAGCGGTCGTTATTTATCACATTCATGTTGAAGGGAAGGGAATAACTTCTATCAAGATTGTAAATAGAATTATTCTGTAGTGGCAGCGGAGATCTTGTGGTAATCCAGGATCAAATATCCGTGATATAAGAGGTATCAACCACAATAGTAGGCTATATAAATTTACCCTGCAGAAAAGTCAGCCATACACGTGTTTCAGCCATACAGTCTCCCATTCAGCCATACAGTCTGTCTTCTGTACATCGTACGTACCACAAAATGGTGGTGTGCCAGGTGTCCGCCCTGATTATTTAATGGGTTTAATTCATGTTACTTGGATTAGTACTCTAATTAAATAATTAATTTTAATGTTCAAGTAGATTGTGTTCTTGTTTCTATGATGTACTTATTCATATGTTAATTTTTGAATTTCATTTTAATATTGTAGAGCCACTGATGATGGAGAAAAATTCCCGAAACACGTGTATGGCTGAATTTTCTGCAAAGTAAATTTATATAGCCTACTTTTGTTGTTGATATCTCTTATATCCCGTATATTTTAAATAGAATTAATTAAATTTCCTTGACGCCATTTTTCACCCTGTAACACTCATCCCGTTTCTCTCCGTTATCCTCCGCTCCATTCCGTCCCGCCGTCATTCTTACTTCTCTTCAGAGAAAATATTAACATAAATCTTTAATATAATAGAAACTTTACATCGAAGGTAATGGTCATCTATGGTATTAAGACTCACGAGACCTCGAACATATTAAAATATAATAAATTTAAGAATGGTAATGATACAAAGGAGACAGTTTCAAAGCAAATATTTTTGACAGGAAAATGTTAATTGTTACAATTGATCGCTGAAATTTTCAATGAATTTAATATTTTTAGAAACAAATTTGTGCAATAACTATGAAACAAATGTATACCTTATTATTTTGTATTCGAATTGTCAGTGTATTAAATATCGTTTTCATTCCACCAAAACAGTGTGTAGTACGGAATGTGTCAATCCGTTCTCACTACAAAAATCACAAATTCTGTATCCAGCTGATAAGGGCATAGAAAAACACGTGAAAATGTACGCGTCACATTGACTATGTTTGTATCACATACACACACGCACACATTATTTCACAGCGCTCATTCACGGAAAAAGGAACATATTCTGCCAATTGAAGACAAAACTCCGTTTATAACATAGTTTCGTAATGCTTTCGTCCTTTTATGGCTGGTGTGAAAAAGTGTGCAAAAATTGTCCATTCATTTAAATTACGCCCAATATCAATGCCATCATCTCAAAATGTTTGTTTATTTTTCTTATAAAAAAATAAAAATGCTCTCAATCATTTATTGTTAAAAATATAATTTAACGTAAAAAATGTAAGAGGAAAATTTCAATAACAAAACTTGTTCTCTTGTCTCAAATTGCTAGGGAACCGTAAAAAATGATTCGTGTAGCAAAATCTGTGTTAGTCTGACTGGCGCGTGGCGTACAGCCAAGTGAGGATAGCGAAGCAGATGTACGAATCTGCGCCAGGTCCTTCCGCCACCTCCAGCCCGAGCCCCGCCGAGAGAGGAGCCAGGTTATGATGTGGCGCGGGCAAAAGCGGCGGCGCTCCGGGCAGCCAGGAGCAGAGCGGCGTAGCTCAGCCAAGGGGCCCGCCCGCCGCCACCCACCCCCACCCCGCCCCGCCCCGCCCCCGCGCGCAATATCACCGCAGGAATTCCAACCGGCGGATATCGACAGGCGCCGTCGAACGCTCTGCCGCCTCGTCCGCCTCGTCCCGCCTCGTCCCGCCTCGTCCCGCCTCGTCCCGCCTCGTCCCGCCTCGTCCCGCCTCGTCCCGCCTCGTCCCGCCTCGTCCCGCCTCGTCCCGCCTCGTCCCGCCTCGTCCCGCCTCGTCCCGCCTCGTCCCGCCTCGTCCCGCCTCGTCCTGCGTAGTCTAGCCATCCTGCGTGGCCTGGTCCCTGTCCCTTCCCATGCTCTATTGGCCAACCCCTTCCTGCCCAGAATAAGCCCACCTCGTCTCGCCTTACCCCACCTCAACTTTCAGATGGAATCATTGACTTTCAACAACTCTCGTTTCAAACGAGCTCCTTTTATATTTTCTCATAAATTTACAAAATAATATTCAATGCCTCAAATTTAGAGTGCTAATTTCATTAATGCAAGTCTCACAGTGAATAACATCAGGGTAGAAGAAAAGTATTTCCACGCTTGCATTCTTCTAAAATTCGGGAAATAAAATACTACCATTACAAAGACAGACAAACTCAATTGCAATATATCTGTGACCTTGGCCATTCAAGTAATATATTCATTTCATAATAAACACATGAATACCGTGTATACAGCACATTTTACTGCCATAATACAGTTGTTCGCCATCACGAGTGCAGAATTTCGCTCCAATCTATTGAAAACAAGTTATCGTTTGAAATTCTGTGAAAACGAGTACATTCATATGGAATTACATGACTAATCGTGCTTGTTTTATTATTTATTATGATATATTATTGAATGTTTCGTGTGAATCATCCCGAATCTCCGCACACAGAAATATAATGTGCTTTTCATGTAGTGATAATGAATCTATTATAGAAGCTTGATGCACTAATTATTTCTTTCCGTAGTGAATGTACATGACTATGTCATCATGGAATTATTAAACTGTATATTATGTATAGTCATATTTTATCGCAACATGTAATTATTTTATTTTGTTTCAGGTAAGTGAGCTGATAATCCACATAACTGCATACAAATCCGTGCCTGTGAATTTATGTAAGTAGACAAACATATACCATGGTTTGTTCATATCTTTATAGATTCGTCGTAAAAGACCGTATTTTTAGCGATCGTAAAATGCTCTCTAATTCTTTCGATATCAGGTCTTGATTGAACGAATAGTCCATTATTCTGGAGATATTCTTGTCACGTTAGTCTCGAAAACATTTCGACTCGATTAGCAAATCACAATTCCTTCTGTGGGTTTCCTGCGACCATAAATAAAAGAAAGTGTGCACCAATGAAAAGATGTCACCAGAATCCGAACCTTGGTCATCCGTATTATATATTCCCAATGTTAATTTTCTGTTTGCAATTTTCAAAAATAAACAGTTCGGCGAAAACGGAACCTATCATTTTTGCCCTTGAGCAGTTTTTGAGCAAATAATCGTTTAAAAATTATATAGCACACAAAATTATGAAAAAACCACACACATTCTCGAAAAATCGTGTATAACCTTATTTTGAGATTTACCTTTTAAAAAACAGATTTTGTCAAGGTAAAGAAATATTTGATCTTCAATGTCATAGATGTACAATAAAGCCGAATTTTTTAAATTTTCGAAACATATTTCGGCAAAATCGAGTTCATTATTAGGCATCCTTTACCGCATCCGAGAACAAAGTTTAATTATTATACGAGTATTTGGAGATTTTTTTTGAGATAGTGTTGACAATGTTGAGGCTCTCAAAATAAAAATATCCATTTCAAACTCGCAGAAACTCGAGTACGTTTAGATGGATCGGAGAATGTTTTATTTTTGGAGAAAATCATCTGTACGGTTTAGGCGCTAGCGTTGATCACAGAAAATTTTGCAAAAGATGTAGGTATTTATTATTTCTTTCTCGGTTTTTGCAGCGGGATGGCAGAAAACTGTAATTTTCATTTATCGCAGTAAAAAATATTACTACATTAATATACGTTAATACGTTAATTCTGTATTAACTTAAAATTCTTTCTAAATACTAATATGAATAATAATAACAATAACTGTAATATTTATGAACATCCTACATAGTTATTTTAAAATATTACCACTATAGTGCATGATGTTTATTTTCTTTCTCGTTCTGTTCTACCCTCCACTTTACAACTAAACACAACTCTTCAATACAAACACGACTTCATAATTATTTGATTACTATATAAATATGGTGAGAAGAAAGTTTTGGAAACTTACATATTTGTTAAGTTGATCAATTTAATTAATAATTTTATATGCAATATTTTTAAGTCAAGGTGAAAATAATTCAGGCTACCAGACTAGGTTTGCTTACACATTTCTGCATCCTTTCTTCTTCTTCTTCTGTTTCTTCTTCTTCTTCTTCTTCTTCTTCTTCTTATTATTATTATTATTATTATTATTATTATTATTGTTGTTGTTAGTATTATTATCGGTATTGGTAATTTACTCCTAATATTTTTAATATTCCTCAAAAGTGTTCAGAAATGCAGTGAATCGGAGAATGCACTTACACTCGAACCAGATGGAACAGACATTTTGCGCGAACTAGAAGTCAGGCTTTTATGAGCTATTAACTAGAGCTGGGAGTGGAAAAGAGGCTTGGAGCAATAAAAATCGAGTAGCGCACGACCTTTTGAACGCCATCAGATCGCAGCACTTTCTGGGTGCGCAGAGGAGCTTCCGTGGCGTCACGCGAGCACCGGCCGCCCTCCCACTTTCCTTCCTATTGCTCTCTTAGCTCTCCCCTCCCCCCTCTCTCTCTTTCCTCCACTCCCAATTATGCACAAACACACACTTTTATACTCGTATTATTCAACATATCTATATGCATCCACATTCAAAATAACGAAGCAGTTATATGAGAAAAGCTAACTAAAAATATATGAAAACTCAACGCTGAACAAAATTACAATTTATGTTATTTTTACATACACCAAATAAAAAAATTAATTTCTCAGTTTTATAAAAAGTATAAATAAATGTATAATCTCATTTATTTCTATGTCATTTTCATTCAGTTTTAGTTGTTTTCCTCTTTGGTTTATAATCAAGAAGTCGCTGGTATCAAGTAACTTTTCAAAGAGACACGAGACTTAGCGAGGTCTAATCCAATGAGGCATCAGCGGTCGGAGTGCGCGCACGCCTCTGTGGGCGGTGCAGGGGTCTCGTTCATTCGCCGCCTGACGAACCGCAAGGCGGTGTCCGCCCCCGCGCGCGAATCTGCAGCAGGGGGCCGCCTGGCGGCGCGCGAGCGTGCAACAGCTGTTGCGAGATTCCGCGGGGGCGGCGGCGAGCCACCGGCAGAAGCTGCTCGCTTCCACCTGCAGCGCTGACCCGCTTCCAGCACGCCCCTCCCGCCCCCGCCCCGCGCTCGGGGCGGGCGCGCCATCGATCGGCGCCCCAGACGCCTCGCCCACCTCACCCGCCCCGCCACCCACGCCCTTCCCCGCCCGCCCCGCGCTCGCACGACTCCGGCCCTTCCCCCGCCACGTCCTTGGCACTCCGAGCCACCCTCGCCTTTCCGCCCTCTCCGTTCTCTCCCCTCCGCTCCTTCTGTCTGCACTCTCATCGCTCTTTCTACCCTGCTCTCTCCATCTCGTTTCCCGTTTTTCGTCGCTGGTGTCTTGTCACTCTCGTGTTACTGTTTCCGTCCTTTCGACTTCGGGCTCTCCTCTCGACTCTGGGCTCGTCTCTCGGCTCTGGACTCAGCTCTCGACTCTGGACTCAGTCTCGACTCTGGACTCAGCTCTCGACTCTGGACTCAGCTCTCGACTCTGGACTCAGCTCTCGACTCTGGACTCAGCTCTCGACTCTGGACTCAGCTCTCGCCTCTGGACTCAGCTCTCGACTCTGGACTCAGCTCTCGACTCTGGACTCAGCTCTCGACTCTGGACTCAGCTCTCGACCCTGGACTCTCCTCTCGACTCTGGACTCTCCTCTCGACTCTGGACTCTCCTCTCGACTCTGGACTCTCCTCTCGACTCTGGACTCTCCTCTCGACTCTGGACTCTCCTCTCGACTCTGGACTCTCCTCTCGACTCTGGACTCTCCTCTCGACTCTGGACTCTCCTCTCGACTCTGGACTCTCCTCTCGACTCTGGACTCTCCTCTCGACTCTGGACTCTCCTCTCGACTCTGGACTCTCCTCTCGACTCTGGACTCTCCTTTCGACTCCGGACTCTCCTCTCGACTGCACGCTTGAGCAATTCTACTGCTCTTCTGCCCAGTGTCTGTTCGTTGTGCTTGTGCTGCCTCTGCAAGCCGCTCTCTCGCTCCGTTTCGGCTGTCCGCTCTCCTTTGCACTCACCGTCCTCCCCGCCGCACGACGCCCCGCCCCGCCGCCCGCGCGTCCGTTTCGCGCGCCTCATTAACGCCTGCTCCACGTGTCGACCGTCTGCCTCTCTGCCGACACGCCCCCCGACACGCCCCCCGACACGCCCTTCGACACGCCCTGACATGCCGATGCGTCTGGCTGTTTGCAACAAGCGAGTATTTACTCTCTAGTATCTTAATAGCCTGCCCATTCTCGACAGGTACTAACTTCGTCTCTGTAGAAGCACTCTCGATATTTGGTCCCATTAACTCTTCGATGTTCATTCGTGTACACGTCTTGTTTGTTGTATCAGCTTTATACGTTAGAATGGCCAAAATATGATGCAATGATATAAATTTAAATTAATGAACACTTGACTTTATTGTAAGTCGAAATTTTGCTAGGTAGAATTCGATTTTCAAATTCCGTGTTATTTTAACCGTGTGTCTTACTCCTTTTTACATAAAAAAGGTGAAGACGATTCGTACTTCAATTAATGTTACCGGCTAAATTTATCACAGAGCCAGCATTGCCACTGACTTTCGCAACCGACCGGGAGGTCGTAGGGTCGAGTCCCGGTGGTAGCGGATTTTGACCCTAGCTAAATAGCTAGATCAAATTCAGCCGCTGTCTGGACGATAATTCTAGCGTCCAGCTATTACGATCAGTTTTCCATCAATATCGAACGAATGCCGGATCAGAAATCTAACAAACTGACCCCAAAACGCTCGCGATCTTGCCTTCCCCTTCTGTATCATCTCTCCATTTATACGTACAAACCCACTTACATTTCCACGCACTACACAACCATCCATATCGAAAGACTTCATCGTCGAAAGCTTAGAGCTCATCCAGACTGGAGTGGGCTGCTGGGGAGATATCCGGAGGAGGGAAACCCCATGCAAACGGAATATAGGACGGTTCGGGATCTCACCATCCTGTGAAGGAAAAACATTGCCACCGTCCGGAATGAAACATCCACTACACTGATGGGACAATAAATTACTGTTTATTACATTATTTTCATGACATTGCTTACTATTAGAGAACTATTTTCGCATTGCAACTGTAGATCGTGTTTTATAAACTACTAAATGCTCACTTTCTGTTACTATACTGGTGTTTAGCATCTCTTCTACACATTGTAGGTTTTATCACGTCATTTGTATTTACATTAAACCGCATTAGATTTGTTTCACTAAAATAATGTTCTGCACATTAAGATTCTGAAGCATTTCTTTTGAATTGAAAGCAATACAAATATTCTCAGAACGTTGGTTTTTCTGTTTCTTTTCGTCTTACCCCTTGACTGATAAAATTAAGTGTAGATATTTAATCGGTATTCATTTTGACTAGATACCAATTTCCTATCTAGTGTATTTTGGTAAACATTGTTGCAGTCTCTGTCAGTTTGGAATACTGCTTTAATTCGCCACCAAATAACATCTTAAGAAATCACCCAACAATACAAATAGGCTTCGATCTCAAACGCTGTGCGTTTTCTTCATTACATTAGGTAAATACGTTTCCAATCTATGCTCATGTTTGGTGTTATCTCTGCCTCCCCCATTCGATTAGGGATTGTTCTGATTGAATTTCTGTGTGATCTCAATTTGGCCTTGGTTCAGGCGCTTACGGTCTGTGGGCCTGTGTTCGCTCTCTGATAAACGTAACACAGTTCTCCGCTCAGAGCTGCCTGAATTGTAGATTTCACTAATTTGCGACTCGTTCCGAGTTGGTTAATTAACGTGGGAGCCGTTTGGGGGCGATCGAACGCGTTGTATTCCTCTCTCCACTGCCTCTGCCGCATTCGCCGCTGGGTAGAGGTTAAAACACGAACAGAGAACCGGTGTTTAAACTTAGATGATAAGTCATTTAAAAACAATGCATGTGAAAAACGCAGTGAGTGGCAATATGTAGAAGTTGTCACATCTGTTGGCACTACATACACCGGACATTTTTATAATCAAACTATCTTCGTAAATCTTAACTCCTACGTCAATAAAATGCTTTAACGTGCTTATGCGTTTTTATCGTTTAATGTTGGTTTTAAAGTTTGAAGTTTTCAATGGTTTGAAAGTTGATCAGGTTGTGCGAGGCATTGTGAATTTTATTCATCTGAAAATTTGCTGGTAACATGTCGTAAAATGTTTTCTTATATCACGTTATTTTATTGAACGTAAGTGTATTTTAGACGGTGTGTCTCTGTACGTGTTAAGTAGTTCTGTATTATGGTAATATATGGAGTGTATTTTTTCGCTCAAATCTGAGTGTATTAATTGAAGTATACCTGCAGTGTATGTACTTAACACATTCGCTTGGTATTCCGACTCCTGTTAATACAATATTTTAGTAAGTATGAAATTTGTTGACACAACAAGGGATATTCTGTAGCGTTAACCTGCAGCGCAGAAGGGAATTTGACGGGCAAAAATTCCCTTGATTGACGGGGAATGTCAATTCCCCTCCATCGCAGCCAACTGGCGTAGGCGCTGTGATACGCTAAAGAGACACCCTTGACACGACTCGCATTCATAAGTACACTGTATTGATTTTCTTCATGCAATCAAAAACTCGTTACTTTTGGGCCTTTTGGTTCCTCCCGTCACGCTGTCGTGTACGGCGAAAGATTAGCCAGACGGTCACGAGACGGTCGTGCTACCGGTTGTCTCCATTTCTCGAGCTATACTCCTTAGGACACGTTATTCGTACCATAAAATGCTTTCGAAACGGTCGTTCTGTAGCGATGATTGGAAGCACAGCGAATTCTGAACTTGCCTTCAAATATTTCATATAATGCTTATAATGTTTTAATGTATCTTCTTTTCATATCCAAACTATTTCTATAGTTTTCATACTATACATAGCATTCTGTGGACTTAAAGAAACAACCAAGAAAACTATACTCTTGTACAATTTCATGGTTATATTTTATGATATATCGAGGAATTAGAGATATTACTGTTAATTTCCTTTTTATTATGTATAAAAAGTAATAAAACCGTTGGTTTAGTTTTATCGACATATTTTTATTTGATCGCCTTTAATATTCTGACTCATGTAAGACAGAAATAATGATTTTTCGATGACGACCATGTACGCTACAATCTTTCCTTGAGCAAGCCAGGTCCGACCTGTTAACGAGAAAAGTCGTGAGCTATTTCGAACTTCGGGAAGTCTTTGTTGGGTTCAGATAACTAGCAAACACATGTGGCGTTGTCAAACATGCAAAGTCTCTCATAGGTGGAAGAGTAGTTTCCTGTTCCATCGCGTCAAATATTCAAGTCATTAGTTACAGTGTGTTGTATCCCTGGGTGTGGATGTGTTCCTCTCCTGGTACGCGAGTATACGTATGGGCTTAGGAGGTTTTCATACTAGGTATCTCCTCCGGCGGGACACCGTCCCAGCCTGGACAAGCTCTAAGCTCCCGTCATGTGGTTTTGTGTATTGCTTGTACGAGTAAGTGTAAATGTCGCTTGTGGAATGCAGTAGTGACACATTACAAAAATACGAATTCTGAGATAATGCACTCTCCAGAATTGAAGATTGGTCTACTTTCCAACAGCAACAGCAGCATATTTTACAGTACAGTATTTCACATACAAATGGAAAAAGTGTGAATGCAAGAATGATGAATTTCAATAAAAGATGAAAACTCCAAATGCATTTATCTTAATACCTGATTTTGTGAGTTGTGAGACCTTCCGGTCAACGATGCTGCAGACGTAACGGTGTTGCCATTGAGCTATTACAGCCGGTTTTCTGTTAAAGCTAATTAATAGTAAGGGATGTTTCTGATGCATCACAAAAGAGAGACTAGCGTACTCAAAAAAATAATGAGGCTTTAGAATAATATATTCTATTGTAGCGTATTTAAAACGTTTTAATGTACCAATATTTACATTCCATTAGAAGGAGATAGTTCATTTTATAAATAGCAAAATAAAAATAAATTTTCTCAAAAGTATATTCCGTCTTTTCCTTTGTTATCACACTCAGCGTGCTATTTTAATAACTTCATTTTACTTGGAGAGATTTCCTCAGACAACCATTTCTGGTCAACAAACAAGAGGAAGAGACTATATAGGTACTGCGACCTATTTTAACTTCTCGAATTCCTTTTCGCGTCTTTACTATGAATAGAAAAGTCATTTCTGACTGAACAGTGTTGCACATTGGAATGATTGGGCACTCGGTCCTTTCGAAGTTGCGGGAACCGCACCAGCCGTCGGCTTGCGGGCACCGTACCAGCGTGGCACCGCCCCAGCCTGGACAAGCGCTAAGCTCCCAACTGGCCTCCCGTATGTGTCATGCATGTAGGTGTAAGCGTGTGTAATTTATGGGTGAGGATAGGACAAGGAAGAGGAAGGAAAGATCGCACGATGTCCGTGGCATGTTTATCCGGGTACTTCTCCGGTATTATCCTGGTGTTGATCGATGAAATCACGGAAACCTACCAACCAGAGCAGCGGGCCATTAGAATTATCCTCCAGCCAATGGCTGAATTCCGCCTAGCTGTCTAGATAGTGTCGAAAATCCTGCCACCGCCGGGATTCGAAACCTAGGACCTCCTGGTCAGAAACACTGCAGGGGCTTTCGAAAAGCAAAAATTTTAGCTTCCTCTTCTATAGTTAAAACAATTAAAGCAGCGTGAGCTACCATTGCCGATGCGTCATCCTCAGTAGGGGGCGGATTTCAAAGAATTTTTTTTTCACTTTAGAACAATGCCGTTTACTACAGAAATTCATTTTACGGTATGACAAAAGGAAATTACCCATTTTTATACGTCATTTTTTATGAATTTCGGATAATAAGTCTTTTTTAACTTTTTCCGTCGTTTTTAATGCATTTTCGCTGATTTCATTGATTTTAATGTAATTTTAATGATAATTGCTTCAAATAATATTTACGAGATGCAACAAATGTTATTAACAGAATTCCTGAGCACCTACACCTGGAAGACCATTCGATTTCTTCGCTCAGAAGTTGTAATGTCAGCCATTGTGAGTATGTAATCTAAGGTTCCTCTGACGCCTGTCACAGGTGTCATTGGTCATTCAGTCTATTTCTGGATAACTAAAGACAGATTTTCTGGTAAAGAACAGTCCAAACCAAAAGTTTGAAAGCTGAGTTCACCTGAACGAATAGAAGAAGCCTTAATTATATCAGTAACATATCCAACAACTTAAGTTGTTCATCTGAACTGTTTTTGATCACATTTTTTACGTCATTATTCTTTGCTTTAAGGGCATTTTTAAAACATTTTAAGAGCATTTTATTGATAATTTTGGGGATGTTTCAGGTCATCAAAATCCTCCCCCTAAACATCAGTAATGATACTCGCGGCGAGGCTCCTTTCGGCCGGCCCCCGCCCAGGTCGCTGCAGTGCTTAGATTTAAACATAGCTGCACATGAAAGTCACGAGTTGGAAGGAGGGGGGGAAGACTGTCATCAAATCGGAAGCTGCGTTAGGACTTAAATTTTTGGAATTGAGCTCCCGATTGGATGACACTGTCCCCTTCTTCGAGTTTGTGTTCTTGAAGTGCAGCTATGTTTAAATCGGAGTATAGTGAACAGGGCCCGGATACTAATGACTTTTCATCTTTTTATTGGTGCATTCTAGACGTAACTAACTTGAAAATGAATGTTTATCACGTCATATAGTTGATAGAAATGTATAGTTATTGAGTCTATTTTGGTCATTTTTTTTCTTTTTTTCATTTCTAGGTCATGTTTCTGAACCTTTGCGTCATTTTTGTCATTTTTACGCATTTTGTTTCCTTTTCGTATTTATTGTTAGTGAGTGTTTCATGAATTTACAATGACACACTAAAAAATAAGCTTTTATTTTATCATCAGGTAATGACGAAATTCACTTCTGCAGAGGACCCTGTTTTTCGAACTCGCCAAATTACGTGGATCTTCGGTTACTTCCTCGACCTTTCAAAGCGGACGGTTGGTAGATCGGAGCTAAGGATCATAATTCCTGCTAAAATAAATATTTTATATTAAATAATTTTTTATAAATAAATTTCATTTAAAAATTCTTTAATTCATCCAATAAATAAACACATTCAGAAAATATTTTAGTATTTTTTAAGATGAAATTAGGTAATTCCCCCTTATTTTTCAGTCATTTTATAGATCAGTTTCCTTTTAGGTCATTTTGTAAATCATTTTCAAAGAATTCCTTGGTCATCAGAATCCGAGCCCTCGTAATGAGGCGAACGGCCAGTTTACCGGGGGCCGAGGGCGTTTGCCAGCCACCGCCCCGCCTTGCCCCGCCCGCCGCGCCCGCCTGCCCCCCCCCCTGCACTGCCCCCCCCCGCCCCGTCCCGGTCCCGTCACGTCCTGTTCCGTCCCGTCCGTTCCGTCCCCTTCCGTTCCGTCCCCGTTCCGTTCCGTCCCGTCCCGACCCGCCTCGCCCCGTTTCGCCCCGTCCCGCCCCATACCGTGCCGCTCCCCCGCCGCACCGCGCAGTCTCTGCCCTGCCTCCGTGCCCCGCTCCGCTCCGCTCCGCTCCGCTCCGCTCCGCCCCACCCCGCCTCGCCCCGCCGTCCACGGCTGCGCTGTGACACTTGTTGCGGCGCTGAGCCCTCCCCGGGCGGCGCCGCACCGCCGCATCGTCCGGTCACGCGGACGCTGACGGCCACCGCGTCATTGAGCGTCATATGCAATTGCACATGCGGTGCGCCGGCGCGGAATTACTCGTAATTGAAATATCAGCGCGGGCGCGCTCTTCTTTATGACGCCGGCGGAAACGGATTCCAGGGAACGATGAGGGGAGTGCGAAATTTTAATTTAACCTAAGGATGTGAAATATTTCTAAGTGAACTGAAAAACTAATACTTATTCAAATGCGAATTGCATGAAATTTTCGTTATTCCAAATTCCATTATACGAAATTCGCATTCAAAATTTGCCTTATTTTTTCTATTAATTAGATAAAATTTAAATTTTTTTTAAAATTTCTTATTTTTGTTACTTTCCCTTCCAAAATATGGCATGGACGTTATTTGAGCCATGAAAATCATTTGAGTCATTTGTATTTATGAGAATTTCTGACGATTAAATAACTGGAATGTGATAAATATGTTGTTGAAGAACGACGTTCGGTCTATTCTTAATTACTCGTTGAAAGAACTATAAAACGAACTTATTTTTTCATATTCGAAAGTTTAGATCAGTTGTATTTTTAGGTAAATTCTCCTCCGAGAAAATTTATTTTACTGATGGCGCTTTTAAAAGAAGCAGCATCGTTGAATACATTTGACATTTTATTGAGATCTGTCATTTCATAATTTCCGAATCTCATTAACTATACCTATCACTAATTATACCGTGACTGTAGGTAAGTAAGTTTGCTTTAGTTTTAACCTTATCAGCAGAAACTAAAATTATATATTTTTTATGTTTATTTTAAAACATGTTCTCGGTACTCTTAACGAGACAATGTCGCATTTTACAAGAGTATTAATTGTTCCTGTGATTGTTATAATAATAATCTCTTTAATGAAATAACAATGTACAGAAACTTGTGTAACCAAAGGAAAAAATAATTGCATATTCATTAAAAAGAACAAACGAATAAAACTTGCACAAAAGAGAAACAAACCATTGCGAGCATACTATAATTACATTCAGTAGCCGCTCTCCAAGCAGATTAATTTCGAGAGTTGTTTGTTGAGAAAGCTCGCAATTTGTCCCTCCACATTGTGTAGTGTTCACTTCAGTTGAAGTAGTTTCCCCTTCATCGAATGCGAGAGGCACAGTCGATGAATGAGGATTGAAAACGCGTGCTAACTGCGAGTCGTGTCCTCTGAAAAGAGAAGGTACGACAAAGTGTCATTCAACAATCTTTGACGATGTTTTCCAGTAGGGGAATTGCGAAGCCCCATTAGGTGTGTCTGAAGCTTTTCAAATACATTTCATGAGACTCAGGTGCTCTATTCATGACTGACTTTGTACCCTCGCTTGCACAAAAAATGGGCGATGTCCTGAGCCGAACTTTACCAGAGTTTTCCGACCCCTGCCCCGCCCTGCGGGATCGAGCTGACCAATCCGCTTTAGCTTCATTTCAGGGAGGCGGGACTATTCATCTTGAACATTACAAAATGGCGGTGATGGCGAGTTATATTATAGTAAATATTTGAATATAAATATTAAATCAACCAACAGTTTTACATAAATTTTTGTATATACGTTTAATTACATAAATAAAGGCATGCAATTTCCCAGTAAAAACATATTTTAAAACTGTTATAAAACGGGTTTTTTGCAAAAAATAACACTGGACAACGACTATTAAGCTCCATGTCTACATTTCGTCGTTTATTATTGTAATATTTAATATAAAATGCAAATAATTTGCATTGTATGCATTGTCTAACCTAGTTATTTTATTAGAAAAATTAATAACTTAAAGAAATACGTTTTAGAGTCAGTTTCACAAACACGTCTCCGAGATAGCAGCTTTCAGTTGTGAAATATTTCATCATCAATTTCTCAGATGACCCAATTAAAAATTGCATTGTATGCATTGTCTAACCTAGTTATTTTATTAGATATATACAATACTAAATAAAGTTAAAGTATTTAAAGTTCATTTAGTGAGTGTGAAAGTTTTCTACTGCATGACATTATAATTGAAGTAGCTGTAAGCAAATGAATGATTATTGATCTTTTGTTTTGGGGATCACAATTAATTACCTCTTCACTCTAACTGTTAGGGTGATTGCATTTTACATGGAGTTCTTTACTGCAAATATTAAAAATCATATGTGATACCTAGTCTTTGAGGACTTTGCGTGAGAATCAAAACGACATATGACTCTTATATAACATTTTAATATCTTAATGTTTGCGAGGTAGAAAACAGCATTTCGTCTATTGTGTGAATATTGGAGGAATACAACACACACACACACACACACACACACACACATACACACATACACACCACACTCATATCAATATATTACTTACATGTAATTTATGTATGATTTCCAATCCAACGCAATGAAATTAATATATTTATATTATTATAGCAAGTATATTTTTACTTTACGATATTTTTATTTTCGAGAGACGAGCAATGCATACAAAGTTTTTTACACGTCATCGGAATGTTACACCCACTTCTTCTAGATAAGCAGACCTATGCAAACACTGTTTTTGCTAATCCATTAAGAATCACTAGAGATTCTCCTGTCATAAATTATTTCAAAATTGTAATTGTTAATAATGTTTCAAAATTTTGTCAAACTTCGGAAATCTGTGTCACGATAATCGTTAGAAAATGAATAGGGATCCTCTTCTGTAAAATATTGTTGCAAAATAAAATTTTCTCTATTTTCATACATTTTTTTCATTTCATACAAAATTGCCAATTTATTGGATGTGTGTTCACTAACGCATCTTCAGTAATATTGCACTGCATATCCAAAATTTTTAATGAATTGTTAATAAATATTGTAAACAAAATAAGCAATTAATTTTTTTTATTTGGGAAAAATTTCATTTAAGTTATCAATATTTATAAAGTAATTTAATTAAAGTACTATAATATGAATTAAGGTTGAATTTTAAAACTATAACTACAATATTTATTATTGTTGAAACTTATTGCTACTATATTACAATGTAACGTTTTAAAATGTACTGCCCATTGATTTTTTAAAACTATAACTACAATATTTATTTTGTGTTCGTATATAGTATATCTCACGCAGAGACGATTTTACAAAAGAAAATCTAAATAATAACGAAATAACTCTCAAATTTATAATTCATTGGCATTTGGTCGCACACTTCGGCGACCACTTTAATGCAAGGTCGGGAAGAAGGAGAAATCAGGGCTATCGCTGTTGGGTTCGTAACCAAATCTTCAGGGTCACCATTGCGTTCCTTTTACTTAAGTCTTAGGATTCCGAAAGTGATACTAGATATTTCAACATTAACTTGAGAATACATGTTGCATACCATGAGAGAGAAATGATGAACAAATGTCTGGAGTTTAAAAAAAAATCTGCCTTTGGAATACTGCATCAGAAGTCCTACTGGCTATTGTAATTACATTTTCTGTCATTCGTCGATAAACTGTCGAACACTTTCCGGTGAATTATGTTATCTGCCGCTAAAGCGAAAGATTTCACGGTTAAAGAGACGCACATATGTTATTGGTGGATCGAAAATAGATTTTAATTGTGGAATTGACATTATTCATTGGTGCAACATACAAGAAATGTGAATTTACTATTTGTGCTAGTTTTCTCTTTTCACTTCAGTCCCGTCAATTTTTCGAAAACATAATTCAATCATCTTTTTTTTTTACCTAAATACAATATTTACTTTCCGACCTGTCAATTCGGAAGAATAGTTAATATTTACTTTGGTTTGGTTTGTATTCCGGCAAGATCTTAACAGATCTTGCCCGCTTACTGTGCCAGCACATAATAACAAGGCTTCTTCATCCGGTATCTTCCACTTCGGGTTTAAGGTAATTATTATTAATTCTAAGCGAGTATTTTACAGTTCTAATGACTGTTTTTCGCAATCCTACACCAATGTTTTTATTCCGTCAGGCATCTTCCTCTATTCTTGTGCCCTTCATTGTCAAATCGATGACGTACTTACAAGATTTCTTAGCCTTCCTCGTTTTCTTCTTTCGAAAGGGATTCACTCAAAGATAATTTTGATATTCTGTCAGCATGCATTCTGCGATACCATTGAGTTGTTGGATTCTACATTCGATCACTTGTCTCTCAATCATTATTATCTGTCTAATCTCTTCGTTTAGTATTCTATCAAACAGTATACTGACAACATCGTCTCCAAAAATTCATTTTCATAGCATTTAACCGAGAGTTTATTGCATCATTTTTAATTCTAATTTCCGATTCATACGTAACACAGCTCTCCACCATTGTCTTGTATATTGTCTCTTAGTTTTCTTTCAAAAATGTTTGTTTTATAAAATATTATGAAGTCTACTAATAATTGGCCTTCCCTAGGTTATATTTTAATAAAGTCAATATTATTAGATCCCCCTGCTCCAATAATCACTCCGATATATTTAAATTCCTTTCCTACTGGAAATATACCTATTTCTGTTCTAGATCATATCGAGATTTCCCTACAACCATGTGTCTTGACTTTACATTATTTATTTTGAGTCTCCATTTTTTGTTTTTATTAATTTCTGGATTAAATGTTACAGATACAAAAAAAATATTATTTTTCTACCTATTTTTCAAGTGATACGCTGACTCCAAAAAGCGGGAAATCGCTTATGTATGAATTCAAAAGGTTTTGCAGCCGTTCTCCGAAGTCTTAAACGATATCCACCAACATTTTTTAGTTATTTGGATTATGCACTAATCAAACCTTTCAACATTTTGTTTTACCAGTCTTGCATGACTTATTGGGTGTCTCCTAAAATAATGTAACAAGTATTTCAACGTCACGTTAAGGGGTAAAGAACTGTTTCTGATGAAATAATATTATATAAATAAAAGATCTTCATCTTCATCTTCATTACTAGTTTACCACTAGTTCATTATGAGAGAGAAATGAATATTTTCTAGGATGAAGAGAGGGCACGTGACCCTGAGTCTTTTATTTTGGATCCGCGGTTGGGATGGTTTAGTAAAATAGTTGTAGCATACTCTTGAATGAATGATTGAAAGAAATTTAATAATGGACTTGTTTATTAATCAATATCATTCACAACCATGTAGCCTTTCAGAATGTTAGCAAATGGGCATGATAAACATATTTACTTCAACTAATAATCGAATATTTATTATATAAATACATGGTTTTAAAAACCAAGAATTTTTTTTTCAACTTCAAACTTATTCCTTAAAATTTATCTGCGTGACGCATGTTAACAAACACTTCATATATTACATTCTCGTATACTTACGTATATACAGAGTAATATACGAGTATAGAGAATGTTATATAATGCTGCGCGAAAACTGCGCATTTTCTGCGAAAAAATCATTGCCGCGCTCTGGTGACGAAAAACTGAATCAAAAAAGTTGCTAAATTAAGAGAAAAAAGTCCTCTAACACGCGGTGTAGCCATAATTCCAGTTTTGTGGATCCGTGATGCCAAAAAACTAATTGGAAGCAAAATGTCTGTCTGTCCGTCTGATACAACTCTAGCGCCTAAACCATGCATACGATTTTTTCCAAATTGAAGAAACCCCTGTCGTTTTCGCCTGAGCTGAAGCTATGCGATTTTTAAAAACATTCATTAATTTTTGGGGGGACTATTTGTAGCCTTCCGGACATTTTAAATTGTTTTCTAAAACGGCTCCAAATTTTTTCTGTAAATTTCTTGTAAGCACTGTTTACTCTATAGTAAAATACGCTTATAAAGGTAGAATATGTCCAATTATCATGGTTAACTCCGAATTTTGAAAAATCCTAAAATTTAATATTTTGCGGTCTTACTACAACTACAAAATTAAAGATAGAGATTTTTCTTCAAATGAAATGTTGCTTATAATTAGATCTTTCAATAAGGTCATGCAATTTTTAAGTTTTAGTTGATTTCACAATATGGCGTGCAATATTTGCAATTTTAAAAATTTACATAAACAAGATTTTCTCAAAAACGGCTCCAAATTTTTTCTTTAAATTTTTGGTTGGGGTAATGCCAAATGCAGCCTATCCGATGACATAAACGAGATATTGCTCTATTCTATTGTTTTTTAAAAATTACACAAATGTAATTTTTTGAAATACCTCTCACGCTGTTAATATGAGCATTTGAATAGATTTGTATAGATTATTTAACTTGTGAGTAGAAGTGCTTCAAATGACTTTAGAGGAAGTTTTCAAAAACTCAATAGATTCCTGTGAAAAAGAGCTATTTTGAACTGAAAAGTTGAGAAAATGTCAAAAAATGTATTTTGTGCGGCGATAGATGTCAGCTGGCAAGAGAACGGCAAGAACCTATGGAGTTGGCAAGAACCTTAAACCAGTCCACACAAAGGAAATTATAAACATTTGCTGAGAAAGTCTGTCCCATTCTGTAGCACTCTCTAGTTCTTCATATTTTTGGTAGTAGGAAGTGTGCATTTTTAATTTTTAAAAGCAAAGAAAAAATTTCAGATAGAAAACTTGACAAAAGAACAGTGAGTTACAAATAAATAAGTTAATTACAAAGGACGTTACTGTATTAGGAGTGGAAGGAAACGAATGTACCAATGTAAAAACCAAAAACGGCCTATGAACAGGAAAATATGGAGTAGTGAATGATCTGGTAAACGACCAGTGAATCGAAAGTAGTCAAATTCTTTCCGCAGTTTTGTAATGGTATCTTCTTGCAGAGAAAAGGAATGTTTAGAACATTCTCGACATCGTTATTAGGAATTTATTTTCATTGCTCGTCAAGTAAAAAACCGCTGATATCGTACGGGATTTGAACACGCGTTCCTCTATTGTGAAGCCACGCACCTAAGCGATTGCGCTACCAACACAGACGTACGTAAGCATTTCCGTGAACTTACTCAAAGAATCTACGAATTTTGTCTTCAAACTCATTGCTTTTCCGCACTTCTGCAATTTAAAATATTAAATAAATTACCTCTAAGAGATAATAAGAAAGCAAAGAAATCTACGCGGCACTATAAAATAGTTAATTCTACTTATGAATGTTTCAGTTCAGTACTATGTAATTTTTGCGCTTCGGTTCTAGCCTGACGCTCAACCCTTATCGCCTCTGCCCAAGGTGAGATTATTAGACGTGATAACGTTGGGCTAGCAGACAAGTTTCGACACGGCCCGACATTCAGAATTCATTTGCTGCAAGTAATTACTAGAATCTAAGAAACATTTATTGACTTCAAGAAAAATCACCTATCATTACGCAGTTATTATCTTTTTGTTCATCTACTCACATTTATATAAAAATAAACTTTTATTTTCTCGTGTTATTTTTTAAAATTTATTGACTTCAAGAAAAATCACCTATCATTACGCAGTTATTATCTTTTGTTCATTCCTTTTTGAAAACTCTCAAACGACAACCGTAAATGCATACCTTATATTATTGAAAAGGAAAAGTATTAATTAAAATCTCACATAGTCAAAAATAAAAAGTTGCATGAACAGGCCAGGACGTGAACTCGAGTCTTCCAGTTCTTCAAACAAGCACCTGAACTACATGACGTCACCCCCGCAGTCACTTATACAATGCTTTACATATTAGGATGTGTTGACGAGTGATACTTGTTGAGTTTTGCTAGCTGAAGACAGGAATGTTGCTTGCAACGAAAGAAACAGTAAAAGTACGATTTCGCAAAATCGGTTTTGAAACGTTTTAATAGTAAGAAAAGAAAAACGGTTTCATTGCAGTTTTGCATTTCAAACAATTCTTTAAAATTGTAAATATTGCTTGCACTTTTGCACGAAAAATGCCATCATTTCAAGAAAGCTCTACATGATTGTTATAAGAACGAATTATGGATAACATATTTCATTTGAAAGACAAATCTGTTTTCAATTTGTAGTTGTAGGATGACGCCCAAAATGTTCAAACTTTAAAATTTTCGAAAATTCAGAGTTAACTCATGAAAATTGAACTATGTCATCCTTCTAAGTGTATTTTACTCTATTCTTACCAGAAAATTAGAGTGTTTTTGAGAAAATTTTGAAAATGTCGAAAGCTTCATGTAAAGTACACTCCCAAATTTCAAAGATTTTTCAAAATTTCCAAGCTTCAACTACAGCCAGAAAAACAGGGGTTTCTTCAATTTGGAAAGGATCGTACGTGTGGTTTAGGCGCTAGTAGACAGACGGATGGACGGACGGTTTGGATAAAACCGCTTTTTCGATCGAAAACGTGTATTACGTTTAATCGCGAAATCGATTTTCCGCTGTATTACATAACTTTCTCTATACTACGTATACGCACGAATATACTACGTATATATGTCACATACGAATATACTACGTATACTAGCATATTCGTGCTATGCGAAAAGTAAAATCGAGAAGTACAAGTTTTGTTTTGTGCTGAGATAACGAATTATCATAGTTCAAAATCCATTTAAACGTGTTACAGCAGTTTCAAAAGGTGAGATACAAAAAACAGTACTGAGAATTTTCTGCATTACTGATTGTCATTTCAAGGTGAGTTTATTTTTTATAAATGATTCATATTGCAAAATATGAATGTATTTATGTAATCAAAAAACGAGTAATTTGTCACAATCTGGGCACGACGTTGTGTAAAAGTCACAACTTTGATATCAATTACTTAAATGTCCAAACCTTCCCTCATACTGACTTACGCAAATGATGACAGCGGTGACAAATATCAAATGCGTGGGGAATACACGAGCCAAGAACCCAACTGTAAAACGCATTTTTCGGAAGCCAGTGGTCAGAGCAACTGGTCGTAAATCGAACGATTCGGTTTGATTCCTGCCCGAAGGAATTACATCTTTAGTACTCAATTAAAACGGTTATCAGGTCACAATATGGATATCACTAACGAACGGATAAACATTTCCTCATATTTCATTTCCTATAAAGTGACAGAGTTGTGACAAACTTTTTGGAAGTGAATGCAAAATGTATGTCAAAACGTTCACTATCTTAATTCCAAGCGAGGTTAGGTTAAATTCTTACTAACTAAATATAAATAAATACACATTTGTATAAATATTTGTAATAAAGGGATCAAACTAATTACACTTATATAGTATAAAAGTTCAGCAAAGATCTTATAAGCAATAAATAAATACAAGCATTTTCCGCTTAACATTCTTATCTTTTAATTCTCAGACTTAGGTAAAACAGAACGCGGAACAGAAGGAAAAGGCATCGCCCAGAACTCGATCCTCAATACCTCGATTTAAAACCCGTGTCAAACGATTTCAGCTACAGAGAGTTATTGGTCTCTCAGTAATCTGCAAGCCTTAATGTATCTACGAATACGAAATGTTTGTTCTGTAATTTCTCCATTTTCTGAGAGTAACATTTAAGACGTAATAGAAATCATATTTCTAAACATATTCGTTCTCAAGCAGTACAATTTCTGGAAAATGCAATATTAGGGCAACTGATGTTTTTAACAATACATGATAATATATTTTATTTATCTAACTCCGTTATATATTTATGAATTTTATAATAAATTTAATATTTAGATTTAAAAGAACGACAAAATCCCAGACATTTTGAGATCCAGAAATTCGCACCTCCTTGTTTTTTCCTATATTGAGACTAAATGACAGGTGATTTGTGCATTGGATCACCTACACAAGCATGGCGAATAATCATTGGATATAACTAAATAATTAAAATTCCTTATTTTCTTTGTTAAAATTGGGACTGATTGAATGGTCACCACTTAGTCTCAGTCTACCCCGCACTAAAGATAAGCCGTATCAAAACATTGTTTATTTAAAAATGGAGATAATAATAAAAAAATATTGATTTCTTTCACATGACCACGTCAAATCGTACTTTATTATGTTTTGGAGTTAATACATTTTGAAATGTGGCTCCACCTACCGAAGACTTACATTAAAAATTTTAAGAAGACCATAAAAGAAATAAAATTATCAATTGTTACAAATAATTATAGGATGCGTTCTGTTAGCATTTATCACAAAGGCACAAACACAAAATGGTAATTTTAATGAGTTCGTAATAGTCTCTAATGAACTTCGTTAAACGTGTAAAAAAGACATATTCCTTTCTCAATTAATAAAAGAACGAAGAAATTACCTTTATTGCAAAATTTTAAAAAACCCTTTTTTCTGTTATTCTAGAATTGTTAAATAGGTAAATTACTAGTGATTATACAACTTGGTACAGACTTTTTCATATTATTTCTAACGATTACACAAAAATATGATAATGATATTGTAATTTCATATTTCACTGTTAATATTTGAGCTATCTCTTCCAAATTTCTGTTTCGTCATCATTGTTGAATACAAGATACCAGCAACAATCTTAATATAATCACATTATCGTTTACAAAAACAAGTTTGTTCCTCCTTGCAAGAATTTTGGAATGTCTCTCTCGTGATGATAGTGATTAATGTGTTCCAGGCATCAGGTAAAAAAAATATATATTCGGCAGGATTTGATCTGGCGTCCATTCCTCTATCTACTACCCGTTTAATCCACGGAGCTATCACAGAGGTACCTTACAGCACGGTGAGGTGTTGTAGAATGAATTCTATCTTGACATTTATTGTTCTTATGATATACAACATTTACTTCAGGTTACAGCAAACTCACATTCTTGATAAGAATGTGGAATCATCAGCGCGATACTATTCTATAGTTGATTCTAGTTAGAAATATTTCGATTCGAATGTCTTTTGTGTAGGGCTCGCGCAGTAGCTTCTATCCTGCGAACTGCCATCTTGCCCCCTCCCATATCTTCAAGGTGATCTCCACATTACGCGATAAGACTGAACTGTAACTCGTCGTGAAACACCAGTCTGAAATAGAGAACCGCGTAGTATTAAGCAAGTAACTATGTTATTTTTAATACCAATTAACACAACTAAGAGAATTTCCGGACAAATTTGCATTCGTTATTCATGAAAACTTGTAACCTAAACTTGAATGATATAATGCTAACAATATTTTAATTATCAGCAAATAGTTGATTGATTGCTTCTTAAAGAAATTATAATGCTTATAATGTAAACAACGAAGTAGTTGAACTACAACAGCACATATTTCTTCTCTAATGTCACTGCTTCCAATATTATACTATTACATGAATTGGGAAAAGAGTTTTCAACCAGTAAGATTCTATTTTCACTTTTGTAGTCTTGAAAAGTTAACTTTTTCAATTTTCAAAATATATAGAGTTCCTCGAAAATAGGACCACCAGCGCCTCGGTCAGTTGGTACAGAACGGAGGCTTCTAGTCGTCGTACTGATGGACGACAAAACTGGCCCTTTTTAGGGCCCCTAAGTCTTTTCAAAAATTAATATTAATTACAAAATATTGGACATATTACTACTGAAATCACACCGTAACAGAAGAAAAAATCACCTTCTGTTCGAACTACAACGTTAGCAAGCCGACAGCGTACCTAGTGACGTTAACCATTCACTAAAGTGATTTGTGTTTCAGTTGCCACTTAGAAAAGTAGTTAAAAATAATAAAACCTATGCTAAATAGAACATAATCGTTTCAGTATATATTTTTTTCGTTTTCAGAGGTCAATCCTTTTTAAGGTTAAATATATTGTGATATATAATATAATATAAAAATGTATAATATAGGAATAATAAAATATATTAATATAATATAATTATAATTTAATAGAATGGAACTTTCTCTATAGAAAGAAAGTACAATATTTTACTTTTCTTCATATACTTCAGTACCACATTGTCATAATAAAACTAGAAAGGACTTGCAATTATTCGAGAAGAGCCTAATGTCTAGAAGTAGGACAGTTTAAAGAATACTAGTGATACTAAAACAGCGCGTACTTTCTCACCCGTATTTTCACGGAAACTTATGTGGAAAATACTAAAAGTTTCGAAAAATTGCACATGATCTTATTTAAAAATCTTATCTTTAAGGAAAAAGTTTCATGAAGGGAAAAATCTCAAATTTCAATATTTTACTTGTACGAATACTTACGAAAATCTATTTCAATGAACATGAGACTAGCAATATTTCTTAAATACACTTCCCAATATCCAAATAATTATTACATTTACATTTTTATTACATTTGTAATAAAAATTATAGACCATTTGTTTGAACATTTGAAAAATGTCCTAGGGGCTATATGTAAAGTACCTCCCCTAACTGGAATATCGGTTTCAAATGTAAGGCGCTACGACATCAGCCAGATCGATTGGGAGTATCAATTTTGGTGAAAATCGGCTGAACGGTTTAGCCGCTAGCGTTGTTCAGGGACGGACGGACAGACATTTTACCGTCAGTCGATTTTTCGCTATCAACCACCCAACAAAACATGGATTCTGGCTACACCACGATTTGGAGGATTTTTCTAAATTTAGCAAGTGGATTTATCCATTTTTCGTCACAAGGGCGGTGTAATATGCGTTTTCTGCCGACAATTTGCGTTTTTCGCGTAGCATTACGTAACTTTCTACTCCTTAAGAAGAAAGTGCAGTCAATATATGAGAAAATTTAGATTATAGCGTTCACGGAAAATTTGTATGCTTTCACTGCAAAGCAATTTTCTAAATTTGAAAACATTTATACAATTTTATAATCATTTGTGAATTAGTTATACCGAGAAGAAGAGTAAAGAGTTCGTGAGAAATTTGAAACAGATTAGTAATTGTAATGTTGAAAAATCCAGAGATATTAATAAAGGTGACATTTACTCAGTATTTGTAATAACGGTATAGTGTATCTGAATGAAGAGTGTAAAGTAAAAAGAAAGAGTTCTTTTTCAGAAAGTTTCAATAATGCAATATGAGCATAATATAAATACCACTCCAGAAATATTGAATATCATTGGATTCAGAATTCAAATGAACTTCATAATAATATCAATTTGAAAAAGAATACATTGATTTGAGTCAGTAATGTTTTAATTTTTTGCGTACCATGCGTACACAGGTCCTTTTCCCACAACGAGTCTAAAAATAAATACATGTTCGCAGAGTCTTTTGGAAATATTTTTGGAGTTCGTGATTTCAAAAGCCGAATTTTCCTTCAAAACCCTAAATACTATTTTACTTGATATCATTGTTTCTGTAGTGTGCTGCGCATTCGAGAATGTAAATATAGTAAAATATTTAATGAAGTCTTAACTCAATATTAGGCCAATTATTTTCCGTCACTGTTCTCAGCTAAAAAACTATGGAAATATTGAATGAAAGAACATTATAAATTCAGTGGTACCAGTTTAATAAATATGTTTATTTTACCAACGAAATAGAGAAAGTGTGAATAAAATATGTATTGGCTACAATGAATATCATTGCAATATTGTAGGAAATCTCTGAGAGAGTTGAATATTAAGTTATAAATAAATCAAGTAGCAGACCATATATGAAAATATCATTTTGATTAAATAAATTTCCATTTTATAATACTATTTTACCAGGGAAATAAAGTCCTTAGGTTTTATTAGGCAACGATTATTGAAAGTCTGAATTCAAATATGTGAAATTTTCTTTGACAATTGGAAATTGTTGTTTTTTGTATATATTTTTAATGTCTCTTTTTAACTACTAGGTCATATAACGACCACTGTGATTTTTATGTTTGGGGTTTTCTGTAGGGAGAATACGTAAGGACATCACGACATACACATCATGTCGAGGCGGAACCGCGGCCTTCGAACCAGGAAGCTACGGCCTTGTCGTCCATTTCCTCTTCTCCAGTAAACTTTTGACATCATATATCCAACATCAAATACATCGAAGATATCGCTTAATTCTCCATCATTTGAATTACGTTTTTTCCTGTGTGTCTGGCCACGTGGGGATAAGTAGAAATGAAACCTCTGACTAGGTAGTAAAGTTGGCCTCGAGGAAGCCAGAAAGACATCTTTATGGTAATATCTACCTTACTCAAGATTTTATCCAACGATGCATTTTGAGTGCAAACAGAGTGGCAGAACTCTTTTCAAACTCACAAGGATCATAAGACCCTTGTCGTGGTCATCCCGTGGCTCTAAGCCCGAGGCAAGAATTGTTATTCACCTTCGGATCGGGCACTGCCACTTCTCGCACGGACATCTCGTGCAGTTACCACCTTATCCCAGAAATGAAGAACAGACTACTGTAAAGCATGCTCCTGTGCACTGCGATAATGAAAGAGCCGAAGAAGGCATAGCTTGTCGACTATAGAAGAGTGCTGACTATGTCCTCCGCAAACTCTTTAAACTTTCTTAGCTATGGATTTATAAATCTAATACGCGTGAAGGGGATGATTTTAACATGCCTTTATAACTAATTTATCGTTTTTGATGTACACTGTCTTTGTCATTTATTTCATTTTAAAATTAGTCATTTTTACTGTTTTACTCTTTTAATCTTGTAATTAATAAAAAATATTTTAACTGACTTTTATACTAATTTTCAGAAAATTTTGCGAATAATATTGCACTATGTAATTGACAAGATATTTGAGCACAATACACAGTTCTTTTATATTATTAAAGAAGGTATGAGTTTCATTTCGTGAAAATAATAAAGACTGTAGTTTAGTTTTCAGATTTGAGAACTTGTGATCTCATTGAATTCTTGTGTTTTCCGTGTTGATCTAAAACCAAATGTATTTTCAGGTTCGATATGCATTCAAATATTGGGATCTTATGAGCACAAATTATTTGTCATGCGTATATCTTACAATGGCTAAAATTATTTCACAATTAATCGTTAGAAAACAAGGACGGTGTGTTTCTGAATAAAACCTTTCTTACTTCAATATCATAACCGTGTCAAGGTTTCCGGATGTTTGAATTGGAGGCTTCTTGAATCGAACTAAACACTCCAGAAACTGTTTCTGGGGGTCATACAAAAACCTAACATAAATTGGAAAGATAATACGATTCGGAAACACTGTGTTCCGCTTAAATATTTTAATTGGAAAATTGTCCCGGAATTGAAATTTTTTAACTAAATACTCAATCTCTTTTAAAGTTTATTCAAATAGTTTTGTTTCTTTCTTAATAGCTGTTTTAAAAAATTACATTGATTCGTAACATTTTAAGGTTTTCAAATTTATTCTTTTTTACTACGTGGTTATTCAAAAATATTTAAGAAAATATTTAACTTCAGTGTAGATTTCACAAATTAAAGAATTAAAAATTTGCTGTTTATATTATTAGCTATTTATTAAAGATATAAATTATTACAATTTTGCTATCAATATATGCAATGTGATATGTTGAAAATAATTAATTATGTTTGCGCCTATTCAGGCCATATCAGATTTGTACTGTTGCCTGTATATTACCTTAAATAAGTAAATAAATAAATAAATAAATAAAAATATCACTGGGAAGGGATAGATATAATCTTCTCAGCAGTGTAACAGAAAAATAGCAACTTTTAAAAAATATATGAAGAATAAGACAATTATATTTTCGAAATATTTCTAATGAAAAGGTTCCCTAGTTCCTTTTCACTGATTATCACTATAAAATTGCATCAATTTTACAAATAGTCTAAACAATATTACAATAGCAATTTTGCAATGATAATCTACTTAGGACACTGCAGTGATTTTAATTGATTAACGAAATCACTGTTTGCATGCACCTGCTCATATAGAAAATGGGCGATTACATTTTCATAATGCGTAATAAAATGTGTGTATGTTTGCATTTCTTAATAAGGCGTAATAATGTCAAAATACAAGTTTTTAAATACGTGAACATGAATTTCAATTGCTTGATAGAAATGTATATTATGCATTATGCGAAATGCATTATATTGCGTTTCCTGAAATTATTATGTAATAGTTAGTGTTCCTTGCTTTAGAACCATTAGCATTTTAAAATAGTTTGTAAGAAACAAAACTTTCAATACTATTAATTTAATCTGACACAAATTTCTCAAAATATTAGATACCATAAATTAGACTTCATTTTCATGGTAAAGAACTCGATAAAAATGTCACAGCCCCTTCCGTGACCGCTGCCCCTTGGTTCGTCAGCGTCCACGGGGTTCAGCCAACGTCCAGTGCAATTGGCGGAGTGATCCTGCCGCGCACCAATCCGTTTGTTTCTGTGCCCTCTCCTGTTACCTCCTCTTACTTCCTCTCACCCTCCTCTCCTGTTACCCCTGCTCACGTTGAGCAGGCAGCGTCACTGACCTCAGAAATTGCTCCGCCCTTTGAGATAACTAGGAGGAAAATCTTCGAGGGGAGGAAGGGGGACGTGTCTGAAACTGGAGCAAAGCCAATGATAAGAGCGGATGCTGCCTTGACGCCAGGATTGGTCAAGTGTCCAGCGATGGTTGTCCAAGCTGTGGAAAAGCCAGATTTGGCCGCACAGGGCATCACCCATATTCTGTGAGAGTGGGTATACTTATTTTGTTTCTCATAGCGAGAGTCTGTATCAAAAGCCTTTTGTAAATGTCAAAGTGCTTTATTTTGTTTTACTTTCCGGCAATTCCGGTAACATAAAATTGTGACAATACTGACCATTCCTCCCACTTTGCAAACGACAGCTTCACAATCGTATTGGGCTGTATTAGTATAACAATTTGAGAACCGATGATGTTTACAAATTATAATGAACACTGTTTTGAAACACCTATTACTTTTCTAGTACTTTCAGCTTTAAATGTATGCACATTATAAAAAACATTTTCTTAATATCCGTTGCATTTTTTCCTTTTTTCGAAAACTACAAATTTAGAAATAAAGATGAGAAGTTTTGTGCTGTTATAGCACCACTTGTTTGTATTTGTCATGGCAATCTTACGAAACCATGCACACGTCTCACATGGCCGGAGACGTCACTTTTCTTTCGATTTCCAGCATCATTGGCAAACAATTGAAGGTTATTTCCGAGGTTCGTTTCTGCAGCGAGGCGCTCCACGTGCCTCCGGCGTCCGCCACTCGGCTCGCGCAGCGCTGCGGCGTCCCCGGCGTCTATTAGCTCGCTCCCTCCGTCGCCGCAGACGCCGCCGCAAACGCAGACTCATTAAAATTCCGCTGGGGGCGCCCGATGGAGCGGCTGATTCCCCCGAAGCAATTAATGTTTGCTCGTCTCCGAAGGCGCCGCGCCGCCTCAGGGAGAGCGGGGCGGCCATTTGCTTAAGCCCGTGGGCGCACGCCTACTTTCGCTTGTCCAGGCACGGACGCTGCCCCCGCGGGACTCGGGATTCCAGGGCAGGAGGCTGCAGATTACTGCACTTTCGTTTCCAATGTCTGGACGAAGAAAACACAACTTTACTCTGACTCTGAGGTGTTACTATGTCTTGAAACAAAACACTGGCTTCAGAGCGCATACTACTAGTTCATGGCTTCAGGATTCAATAGTTAGCCGGAGGCAGTGACTTCAATTGCAGGAGGCTGAGATTGTGCAGTTTCTATGTGGTGCCTGCTCATTGTAGCTCAGTGCCAGCATTGACGATTATTCTGCAGCGACTCTCACAAAAAAAAGTTCTAGCTTTCGAGACCCGACGGTGACGGATTTTCAGTAATATCTTGATAGTCGTTGACTGGAGGAGAATTTTAGTGGCCGGCTGCGGAAACGTGTCATTAATGCACGGTAGTGCCATTAATAATCGGTAGTTTTCCGTTGTTTCTCCGATCCACACCTGGTGAATGCCGGAGCAGTATCCTCATAAACGGGCCACGAACCGCGCGTGATCTTTCTTTCATCTTCTCGTCGTGTACCCTTACACAAACTTATTTACATTGATTCTTGGCTGTCCGGGATGGACGGCGTCTCAGTCGATGGAGCTGACGTTTCGGCCATCTTGTGGCCTTCTTCAGAGCTATAGAAGGCCATCACTACACTAACTAATGACTAGGGGGCGGATTTCGATGAAATAAAACATAGCTAAAAGTGATCAATAAAATGCTCTTAAAATGTTTTTAAAATGCACTAAAACCAAAGAAAACAACGTAAAAAATTAGTCAAAACAACTCACGCTGTTGGGTGCGTTACTGATGTGATTGAGGCTTCTTCTAATCGTTCGAGTGAACTCAGCTTTCAAACTTTTGGTTTGGACTGTTCTTTACCAGACTATCGTCTTTAGAAATCGGCTGAACAGTAAATAGCGCTGACCAGTGCCACAGGAACCTTAGATTACATACTCACAATTGCTGACATTACAACTTCTGAGCGAAGAAATCGAATAGGCTTCCAAGTGTAGGTGCTCAGGAATTCTGTGGAGAACACTTGTTGCATCTCTTAAATATTATTTGAAGCAAGTACTGTGACATACCGATATGTCACGTTAAAATAAACTAACATTTATTTGTAGACAATATGGTGGAACATGCATTACGAAATATCACGAGAGCTAGAGCTTAGCAACGACCGTGAATAAACAATGTAGTTTTTGTTTTTTCTAAATGCATTAAGAGTTGTCTGGATGCCGAAAGTAGAAAATTTGGGATTGGGCGAAGAAGTTTAGACGATCAAAAGGTCGGCTACACCAAAATATAACTAACGTATGGGTTGGCTGGGTGAGAGAAGGACGGTCAGATGTTATGAAAAAAATGAAGGTAGTTTAATACGAAGTCTTCGAGGGGTGAATCATGCAGAAGGATTTCATTCTGACCGGCATCGCGCTTCTGAACTGATCGTAGGTTCGTGAGAGGGAACGAGTATAATCCAGATAGTCAGAATTGGGTTATCAGTGAAATTTTAAGGACAGTGAATGATATTGCGATATTTTCATGTGGAAGTAATATTGATGTATAAATTGGAACTTTGTCGGGAGTGGTAATCGAGTTCGGGACTATGTCATAGAACGTAATCGGGACTGATAATTTTGATAGTTTGAGACCAGCTTGGATAGGGGCAGAAGAGGATTTCTTGGGACTTTGGACTACGGCAAGCTCGCAAGATATTTCGGCTGAGAAGTCTACGAGGGACATCAACGAAGAATCAGAAGAGGATTTCTTGGAACTTTGGACTACGGCAAGCTCGCAAGATATTTCGACTGAGAAGTCTACGAGGGACATCAACGAAGAAAAGATAAGTTAACCGCGGTATAAAATTCTAAATTCAAAGATATCTTGATCAAAGGCATAACATCAAATCATTTTATTAAATTCACTAAATTGTTTGCTAAAAAGGTAAAATAAACTTTGTTAAATTTTGTTCTTTAGAAAAGAAAGTGATCTTTCATTTAGTCAATCCAAACAGAAATGAACTAGGAATAGAATCATTCTATTTCAGATTCCCAGCTGCGCTGTATAGTCAGCGGATCCTATAATCCATTATAAAGGTAATAAGGATTATAATATATCGTGACCCATTGACCCAGCAAGCCGGACGCTAAGATCTTTGGCAGATATTAATGTAGAGAAAATTTGGTATATCTCAGTACCATTAAAATGTTATCAAAATCTATTAAATCAGTGATTATTGCTTTAAATGCATTAAAAATTATGGAAAAGGGTAAAAATGACTTATTAGTCGAAATTGGCCAAAAATGCCAAAGAATGACCAAAACATGGGTTATTTCCTTTTGTCATAACATAAAATGAATTTCTATACTAAACGGCTTTTCCCTAAAGTGATAAGAAAAAATGACATTTCATTGAAATCCCCCCTACTAATGACCATAGTAGTTGAAATGCCTAAAAATGTGAATCAATTTTTAGTAGTCACAGGAGAAAAATACCTTTAAGACAGGTTACTGTAGTTCTAGACTGTTTGTTTGTCTTAAAACGAAATAACGACTTGATAATGCGTGCTACTTTCTCAGGTTAGGATAGTACGCCGGTCAAAAATATTTCAGTTACTGGTGACTGCAGTCAAGGTAACCACAGTTTTTCTTGTAATGTAATAAAGAAATACAAGGTCATTTTGGCTCTGTGCTGTTAGTTTGTCCCAAAACGAAACGTTCGCATGAATGAATGCTATGATCTTACTGTTTCAGGTATGAATACTTTGCCGGAGACACAATTTAACTTTTAACATTTTTCTTAAGAAACGCGAGTGCTGTAAAGATACTTTTGTCTTCTGGTATTACGAGTAGTTTGCCCCAATACGAAATGATAAAAAGATGACGAGACTGCATGTCTCTATCTTACGAATTCAAGCTTGGACAGTAAGCTCGAGACAAAGATTTCAGTTGCAGGAAGCTGCAACGATGAAGGGAGACTGTTCCAAAACAAAATGATGACTTAACATTGCGAGCTTTTAACTTAAAGGTTTGGATATTTGGATGGACTCCATGTTTTCAGTAGCAGATGACTTCCGCTAAGATTCCTGCAGTTTCACTTACCACGTTTGGCTCAAAAACGAAGTGCCGTAAAGCAGTTTATTTTTGTCCTGGATTTATTTTGCCCAACTTCAAAGTGGTGACTTGAGAATGCAAGTTTCAAGCTTCCAGCTTCAATGAGGGATAAATATCAGAAAGTGAACTTAAATTGCAGGAAACTGCAGCTAGGAATGTTCCCCGCTTGTCTCCCGGTTTGGGGTGTAAGTGTGCTGTGTGTAAGAACGTGTATGTTATGGAAGAGGTTGGGGCAAGGATGAGGACGGGGAAACCGCGCTTGATCTGTGGCTCTTTGTTGCGGTACCACACCGCCATTCGCCTAGTATTAATTGCAGAACTCGCGGAAAATTACCGGCTATAGCAAAACGGCACTTAGAGTTCTGTTGAATAAAGAGACTGAATTGGACGTAGTCATAGTATACCTAGTGTAACAAATCTGCTACCATGACGACACAGGCCGCAGAATCTCTGGTCAGCGACGGTGTATCGGAAATGGATGTTGTCACTGAGCCATCTCAGCTAGGGTAGATGGAGGAACTTATTAATAACGCCGTCAATACTTGCGGAAGTTTTAATGTTTTCTTTCACAGAAATTGGGAATCCTGAAAAATTGAAATAACTTGGTTAATTCACCTTTAACGAAGATAACACAAGTTTATCATTTTTGTTCTACACGATGTCTCATTTCATGTACATCCACACTTTTTATTAAATAAAAAGCGATGAAGTCAGTCAAGAAAAGTTCAAAATAGTCAAGAAGTATGCTATTCAACTAGACACTTCAACCTAGACAAGAACTAAAATGAAGAAAATTGTAGTCAACGTAAGCCGCTTTGTCTGCTCACCCTAAATGCCGCGTCGGTCCAACAACCAAGTAAAAGTCGCGTAAATTCCCGCAAACAGTCGCGCCAACTTAAGCCCTTTGAAAGCACGCAAGTTAACACTTGCGCGTGGCGTCGCGTCCCGCAGCAGTAAGCCCCTCCTTGCGGAGACGGCGCGCGGCGCCTTGTAGCCGTGAACGATAACGACGCGACAGCAACAGCGCGGTAACTACCAGGCGGTTGCCGCCCGAGAACATTTGCAAAGGCGTGTTAGGCTCCGGGCGTGGGACGCCTCGCCCCCGCGCCGCCGCCACCGCGCCGCCCCGCGCCGCCCCCGCGCCGCCCCGCGCCGCCCCGCGCCGCCCCCGCGCGCCCCGCGCCGCCCCGCGCCGCCCCGCGCCGCCCCGCGCCGCCCCGCGCCGCCCCGCGCCGCCCCGCGCCGCCCCGCGCCGCCCCGCGCCGCCCCGCGCGCCCCCGCGCCGCCCCGCGCCGCCCCGCGCCGCCCCCGCGCCGCCCCGCGCCGCCCGCGCCGCCCCGCGCCGCCCCGCGCCGCCCCGCGCCGCCCCGCGCCGCCCCGCGCCGCCCCGCGCCGCCCCCGCGCCGCCCCGCGCCGCCCCCGCGCCGCCCCGCGCCGCCCCGCGCGCCCCCGCGCCGCCCCCGCGCCGCTCCGCTGTGCCGCACCCCGCCCCGCTCCGCTGTGCCGCCCCACAGCGCCGCCCCACCGCGCCGCCTCTCCGGGCCGCCCCCCGCGCACCTCACCGCGCTTCCCTTCCACTGCCATCCACTTCCCGAGTTTTTCAACTCCCCTTCACTTCTAGGTACGTCACTCCTTTACACTCCCCGCGACCTCCTTCGATTCTGCGCTACTTCCTACACTCCCTTCCCATCACTTTCCCCGCCGTTTCCCCTACAGTCCCGCCGTTCCCCACCTCCCCGTCATTTCCATTTTCACAAATGCCACTCCACGATTTTCCTTCCACTGCCCTTCCCTTCTACCGACTCCCAGCCAAACCCCCCCCCCAATTCCCCCCTCCGCATTACTTACGTACACTGTCCCCGCCGCCTACCCGCACTCTCCATCACTTCCATCCGTTCTCTGTCACTTCCACATGCACCCCGTCACTTCCGTATGTCCCCCGCCCGTTCCAGCTCCTCCCTGCCACTTCCGTAGTCCCCCCCCTCCTCGCCCCTTCCATTCACTTGGCGTCAGTCCTCTCCAGCCGCAGCTCCCCCGCTGCCTCCCACAGCCACCTCCTCCCACCGCAGGCCCCGGGCGCCTCCGCGAGCGCGCGCGGCGGGGAGCTGGCGTAACAGGTGGCGGGGGCGGCGCGCGGGCGTAGGGCAAGGGTCGCGCTGCGCCATCGATCCCGCCACGCCCCCTCCCCGCCCCCGCCCCGCCCCCTGCCGCGTCCTCCAGCCACGGAGGTGTCAGCGTTGTCTGCTGCCAGCGATCTGCCGCCGCGCCTGCCACTCACCATTCACAAACACTGCTCGACTCCATGCCCGACGGGCTGGGATTTCCGGACCAAAGGAAACCGCGTTCTGAATTTTCTTTTTTTTTTTTTTAGTTTTCTATTTGATCAGGCAACCGTCATGTTAGAAATGTTAATGATTTCTTCAACTTCCATACTGCACAGGTACAAAACTGTGCATTTGAAACATTATTTCATTGAAATTCATGTAATTACTTTTATATTGTGTTAGTTGTCTCGAGAATGCCTGTATATTTTTTCGAGAAACTCATTATGAAATTCGTGTACATATAATATATTCAAACAAATGCATTTTAATGTTATGCAGGTGTTAATGCAGATTTTTCCTTAAATCTTCATTTGTCCTCCTCAAAAAATTAAAACATCGATTTATTACTATCTTATGGAATCATCATTGTTTTCGCTGTCGATCCGTTACGTGAAAAACCGCCCTTGGTTTCATCCGGATTCCACTAGCGGAAATGTTGGCGACACATTCACCTCCAACACTTCCTTGTTAACCTCGTCCTCTGACGTTCGTTTCAACGTTACCTCATTCTGAACTCCTCCGCGCCTAGCGCCAGGGTCTTCCCACGCAAACTCGAAATGTCAGCTCACAAGCTTCGAGCCTGAACGACGCTTCCAACTGTAAAATATCACTAGTAGTGCCATTATAATTTATGGCTACTTAGATCGTGCATTTTATGTACGATTCATACTAACTACCCACATAATCGGGACGTTTACTAGGGGTTTCCATTTGATAAATGTCGTACTCGGTTTTAATGTGTAGGTGAAGGAGGCGGCTTACGGCTGTACCATTTTCCCTTTCTGACCAGACGAACATTGGTAGTTTGCCATCGTCATATTGCCAATGAAAACTGATTGAATGATGGGAAAAGCACGGCTAAAGGCAATAATGAAGATCGAATAGGGACTCAAAATGAATTACATGATGAAATTATGATACTAATACGTTACGTAGTTGCATGAGAAACCTACTATATACTTTATTACTCGTATTACAATGTGGATACAATCGTGTCAAGCGGGACTCAGACCCAAAGACTTCGGTTCCGCAAAGAAGCACTCTGCTCTAATGCTTCCACTCCCCAGGCAGGTTAATAAATATAATAATAATAGTAATAATAGTAATAATAATAACAATAATAATAATAATAATAATAATGTTCTGATATGATGTGCCAAGAATAGACGACGATATTTTGCAATTTGTAACAAATATTCAACATAAAACCCTATACATGTGTTATTTTTGTATAGAGAATTATACCTCAGCCCAAAAGCAACCCCTTGAATCCCACAGATATAAGACTAAAATATTAATTGGAGATTATGAATACAAAACAGATTATTGCGCGTAACTCGAAAACGATGCTTCTTCTGCTCTTAAAACTAGGTTTTCGTGACCCTGGAAAGATACGAGTGTTGTGAGAACAGGTGAGGCACACAGTTTGAGATTTATTACTATTATTATTATTACTATTATAATTGTTGCTGTTACCATCCTTAATCGTATCAGTTGTGATTAGTTTTCTTGATTGGTGATTCCAGGCGCGTCATTTCTAAGGTCATTAGTCCCATAAGTGTAGTGCATGTTTTGTCGCGGGAGGTGGCGGTGATCTTCCGACCTACGTCGGCTTCCTTGGATTTTCCCAAACCACTTATTTCCCACCAGCGTGGCACCGCCCCAGCACTAAGCTGCCGATAAGTGTGGTCGTGTAGTGCATGAAAGTGTAAGTTTGTATGAGTAAAGGGTGAGGATAGAACAAGGAAGAGGAAGAAAATATCGCTCGCGGCCACCTGACCCGTTTTTAGAGTACTGCTCCGGCATTCGCTTGACGTTCGGATAAAACACGGAATACTACCGATCACAGCAGTCGGTCGCGCGAATTCTTCAAACAGCGCCTGTGTTAGCCCAAGCTGGGTAGATAGTGTTGAAAAGGCTGACTCCTTCGGGGTTCGAACCCTAGCACCTCCCGATCAGAGGCACTGCAGTGATAACAATCGATGCCAGGAGCCACCTTTGCCAGTGGTATTAGGAATATTCTTTTGTTTTATGCACTCCTGTAAAATTTTATTTTTTGGACTTGTGCAGTTTTTAAAGAAAGAAGACGATCTCTGCTGTTAGGAGATGATGAACTTCGCGGAACGAAATTCTACATCCGCCTCTGCTCCAGAGAGCCTTTCTTCTTCGCGCTCTTTCCCGCTTCTGCTGCATTCACCTTCCCCCTCCCTCGCTACGTAGCGAAGTCGTCGACCTCTGCTGCCCTCCGCCCTCGCGCCCCGCCGCCTACAGCTATTGGATCATCCGCCCACGCCCTCGCCCTCGCTCTTGCTGGCGGGCTTTCTCGCAGTGGTAGCCGCCTTTCCCCCTCGCCCTCGATTTGCCCTTCTCGTCGCGACCTCTCCAAGGACACCGTCTTTGGACACAGGCTGATGAGACTCGTGCCTCGGGCCTCCCGTGATTAACGGGACCCCCCACAGATAGTAAAAAAATTACCAAACAACCCATCTAATGAATTCTTATTCTCTAATGGAAGTTAAAACGCAATATAAAATCATCTGAACCCTAATGGAATTTTAATCCTCTCACTTTATTAACCCTTTTACATTTTCTTTGCTTACCCTAAAAGGAAGGATTAACACATTTTTTAATTTTTTGTTAACTTTTCAGAATAAATTATGACAAAATTACATAGTAAATTTTTCGGACAGTACTTATGGGCCCCAAATCTTTGCGAGCCTCGGATCCCCATCTACCCGAAAGACAACCCTGTCCCTCTCCGCGATTAAAAAATTGACGTCAAAGTATGTTTAGTAGTGTTCAAGAAAAGTTTCCTGGAAAACAGCTATTTTTAGCTGGTATTAAACGACCAGCAGAAAATGGGTTAGCCAACTGTCAGCTTTCGTTCCTCTGAGGAATACTCTCGCTCTCGGAGAACCCAGACTTTCTTCTTGCCCTTGTTCTTTTTTTTTCAATTATTTATTTAAGGTCGCTCTTTAACAACTGGGCCATAAGCGACCACGAGTATCAATTTAGAGTTTACACAAGTTTCACAATTATTTCATTACACCATAATATACAGTTCATACAAACATGAAATAGTGTGAATATTTTGGGTATTTACATCATTGGGATGGATACGCATATTTATTTATTTACAATACTTGTTATCTTTATGTTCTTGCCATCTTCGTACCCTTGCTCTCTTCTTGCTTTTGTTCCATTCTACCTATCGCTCTCTTCTAGTCATCGCTCTCTTCTAGTCATCGCTCTCTTCTAGTCATCGCTCTCTTCTAGTCATCGCTCTCTTCTAGTCATCGCTCTCTTCTAGTCATCGCTCTCTTCTAGTCATCGCTCTCTTCTAGTCATCGCTCTCTTCTAGTCATCACTCTCTTCTAGTCATCGCTCTCTTCTAGCCGTCGCTCACTTGGTCTTCACGCGCACTTCTCTCTTTCTTCTCTTTTTCCTCGCCTCGCGCTCCACTCGTTTTTGCTCGTTTCTCAGTTTAGGCAATTCTATAACAATTGCGCATCAGCTAATGTCACTGAGCGGAAGGGCCTGGATTCGAGTCCTGACGGCGGCAGGATTTTCGACACTAGCTTGTGAGCTAGGTCGAATTCAGTGGCTGTCTGGAGAATTCTAGCGGCCGGCTGCTCTGATCTGTAGTTTTCCGTGGTTTCTCTGATCAACACCAGGTGAATCCCGGAGCAGTACCCTACCAAATGGGCCACGGACCGCGCGCGATCTTTCCTTCCTCTTCCTTGTCCTATCCTCACCCCTTACACACACACTTACATTAACATGCACTACACTATCACATATTCCGGGAGACCGGTCAGGAGCTTAGAGCTTGTCGCGACTGGGGCGGTTCCCGCTGGTGGGAGATACTGGTTGGGGAAAACTCCGTTATCCGGCGGTAGGTCGGAGCCGGATCTGGCCATCTAGTGGGGGAAGACCCCCGCTACCTCCCGAGCAAAAACACGCAATATACTTACGGGACTAATGACCACAGTAATTGACGCGCCCGGAATCACTAACAATCAATCAATCAATTCCGAGAGTTCAAATATTCATAATGTATTTTTTAATGTGTAATAATTTAATATTTCATGTGTAACAATTTGTCGTTTAATGTTTCATTTATAATGATATTTTACGAAGTCAAAACCGTTCTTTCATATGCTAATGCTTTACTAAATTCTGCCATTCACATGCTCAAACAAATGCATATGTATCTTCGTTATTATTAAATTTCTGATACTAATTTGAATTGCTTTGGCTGTGCCACCAAGGAGGTAGGGATTACTACACAAAAACATAATATTTTATCTACAGCCTACAAGCTGGCGGGCTGGGCTCTTACCCAGCGTATATCCAGATTTTTGGGGCTAAAAATCCTCTCCCTTAAAGCCACTTAGAGATTGCTTCAAACTAAGCAGAACATACCTGCGATTCTTTCTCACAGAGCGCAAGCCTCCAGTCCGGGCGGTGGAACCCTCGTCCCGCGTCCCCACTAGAGTCGACTCCGGTTATAGCGAACTCTGATATAGTGAACTTAAGTCATTGGGCCCGTTTCACTTGCATTACAAATAAGCATTAGAAACCTCGGCTAAAGTGAACCTGAACCTCGGCTATAGTAAACCTAGGAAATACAACGTGGAAATTAATTATCTCCTGAATAGAATATATCGCCTCAGTGCCACAAATTCCAACATTAGGCAACTTGAATTCCAACAGTGCAAGAGGTATTGAAGGGTGTCAAGACTTCATTCCGATACTTAGACACAGAGGTCAATGTAGAATCAATTATGGTGAGAACACGAATTCTGGAGAAGTGTCTACAGAAATTACTAATGAAAAAGTACAAAGCAAACAATTGAAAAGAAATTGATTTTTTTAAGGACAAATAAAGTTATTGAAATTATCAGTTCGTGCTGTTAATGCGTTTTGCGGTGTCGCTGTTAATAAAATTAATCTTTATGGAGAAATTCTGTTTAATTTGTACATCATCGGATATAATGAACCTCGGATATAGTGAACTAACAATGTTAGTCCCGAGAAGTTCGCTATAACCGGAGTCGACTGTATTTCGACGTAGCCCCATCAACCGCCCCCACGGCTTCTCGCGTACAGCACAATGTAGATAGTGCACATAACGTGTCGGCGTGTCGTAACAAAGCAGAGTTATCGCGGAATCAACGTTGCGCCCGCAGCCTTAAATCAAAGTTCCGGCGATTACGGCCACCAGTAAAACCCGCTTTATGCCACTGTATATTTTGCGCACCTTTTATCTTTGCTGTAATTGCTTCGATCCTTCGCGTAATTCAGGTCCCTTGTCCGCATTCTCCGAGAGAAATGGGTCGAGTTGGTGTAGCTATTTTTAACTTTTGTTAATTTCATAGTTGAAAAACCTGATACGAAATTGTTGAAAAGGATTGTGGTATTTTTGTATAATTGTGTAAACTTTCACATATTAAACTTGCTCAGTGAACTGCGAGAAATACACTTATGTTTTGCAAGCTGATCACATAGTAAACACCTGCTGTGTTTTACTCTGAGCCAACATTCCTACTGTCTCTGCTGAAGCGACTCTGATCAGGAGGTTCTAGGGTTTCAGGAGCGACAGTTCTGGATTTTTCGGCCACTGTCGCGGCATTTCGTGCCGCGACCCGGCAGATGCATTTCTGTGAATTATTATTGGGGCATGATGTATCTGTGTGAAAAGAAGTTATAGTTATCAAATTTGTGTTATGTGCTTGAAAATATTTAATTTTTAAATAGCTAGGTCGAATGAATCTGTATAAAAGTTCTAATGGCCGGCTGCTCTGATCGGTAGTTTTCCGTGGTTTCTTCGATCAACACGAGGCGAATGCCGCAGCAGTAGCCTAACGAACAGGCCACGTACTGTTTGGTATCATTTCTTAACCCTTGTACCCTCCTCTCCCCTTAATCATACTTGTACACACTTGTATGAAGTACAGTAGATGACTAAAGCGATTTTGCCGTTCCTCAGACTCCGACACTGCAAAGCGATGCCCTGAGATAAATAAAAGATATTTCCCAATGTAAAATGTGACAAACATTTCCTCCAGGGAAAACTCCACTTAGTAGTAAGTATCTGCGTTTTCTTAGAAGAATAGCTTAGTATAGTTGCTTTCAAGTTCACAAAGCAACACTTAACTTTGTAAGAGAAATCCCAGCGATCTGGTGACAAGCGCAGGCAAATGCCAGTCGCTTCGCCTAATTAAAAGGAAGGAAAGAGTGGATGGAAGCCTTCTAGGTGAACGAAAGGCGGAAAAAACGTGATACCAACCACGCGTCTTGGGAGCAGCTGTGATCTCTTGTCAAGGTTTCTGTTCTATGATCCAAAGACGTTCGTTGCGCCGGTAGACTCGAATTACCTTAGACAGGCTTAAACGACTCGCAGCATCAATTGATGTTACTGCTGGGTCTCTGACCGCTAGGTCCAAGATTTCAGATTTCGACGGTGGAAGGATTTTTGGACACCAGTTACATAGTTAGGGCGAATTGGAAAATAATTCTAGCGGCCGGCCGCTCTTGTAGATAGTTTTCCGTGCTTTCTCCGATCGACACCTGGCAAATACTGGAGCAGTACCCAAACAAACGGGCCACGGGTCGTGAGCAATTTTTCCTTCCTCCTCCTTGTCCTATCTTCACCCCTTACTTAAACTTATCTTTACATACACCACACTACCACACATGTCAAGAGACCAGTCTGGAGCTGAGTTTGTCCCGGCTGAAGTGGTGCCCTGCCGGTGGGAGATACCTTATTTGGAAAAACCTCGCTAGCCGAAGGGTAGGTTGCCGCCGGATCTCAACAGCCAGCGGGGAAACCTCACCGCCACCTCCCGCAACAAACCATGCACTACACTTGTGGGATTAATGACTGTTGATGCGCTCGGAATCCTCAACCAATAAAATTATCTTAGCTTCAGCGTATACTAACATTTTTCGTGTCATGGAACATGTTCGATTTATAGTGAGGTTGATGCAAGGCGATTCACTATTCAAACTGACCGATGACTGTCCTAATCAGTGAAGGAAAGAAAGTGATAATTCGAACTGAAGTATGGTGAAGGCGTTGGATGGAGTGTAGAAGGTTGTCGTACAGCATAATGACCAAACGCTGAAATTAATCTTTCCATTAGGCTCCCACAGACCGGGGAGGAACATCCGCTTCCTGCGCGAAATGTCCGCAGTGGAAGTTTCGCGTCATGTGTTGCCTTATGAGCAGGTTCAGACCTGCGCGGCAGGCGAGCGGCGCAGAAGAGAATTGGTTGCGTTTTATTCGCTGCAGATTTTTATTCACGGTCGGACGCATTTGTTCCGCTGCCGCTCCAGTTTCGCTGTGGAAACCAAGGCAAAGACTCGTCAGATGTCGAATATTTGCAGCTCGCCAGTGAATCTGACACGATAGAACGGTCAGAAAAAATACGTTTAATCATGTACAACAATTTCATTAATTTTAAATAACATTAAACTTGATTTTTACCTTTTTCGTTCTTAAAATTTTATTCATTTTACTCATGAAAATTTTCAATGAGTGAGTGCAGAAACAAGTTGTTCTTTAGATAAGATAGCTTCATGATTGGTAAGTGTCATATTTTCATGTCTTCTGCGATTAAATTCAAAAGTTCATCAAAACAGTCAGAGGTCATTCTAGTTAATTAAAACCATTTCTCTGGGTGGTATCAAGGAGAAATATTCTCCGTACTTTTTCCTTTCTAGGTCAAAATTATGGATCCCTTTCCTACGTTTTCTAAAGAGATATTAACAATTTAAGGCAGAATCGTAAATATAGAACGAAACATACTGCGTGTGCTCAGAAAACGTACTATGAATAACTTGGCATTTCTATCCCTGAATAAACAGGAGCGAGCGCCTCTTCTGTATCAGATAAAAACTGTCACCAAACGCTGACGCATACTTGATGCTCCGCTGTGAACGCACCCGTGAATTCCGCAGCCGCGTCTAGCGCGGAACTTTCCGCGCCGCACCCGCTGCGGATCTTCCGCGCCGGTCTATGGGAGCCTTTAAGTAGCGAATTGGTGATGAGGGTTAAGATTAAACAAAAATATGTCTTTCACCTCCCCTCTTCGTCGTCTCTGAGTTTTCTTGTGACATCTTGTTACATCATGTAGAAATTAAGAACTCGATGCTCCCTGACATGGAAGTACTTCATAACTAGTGTGAGACGTCATAGTATAACAAAGTTGTCAGTTCTCAAAACTGTAATTTTAACGGATGCGCCAGCTACACGTCCTCCATTGTAACTCTGAAGTTTAAAGCACAGCGACATGTGCTTCATCATAAATACAATCACTTTCTTATTCTTCTTTCATTATTCATTTCGCTCTTCCTTCCATCACGAATTCATCCGCCCAAGAGGCAGTGCTCGCACACCTACCAGCGTGCTAGATATCTATAAATGAAAAGAATGTTCCAGTTCAAGATCATTCCAAGGTATTATTATATTCTATATATTTGTCTGAGGTGATACTCGGGATTTGCAGGTGTCATAGAGTACTGCTTTAATTACTTCATTACACCACCGTTTGCCACTGCCGTTATTTAATCATTATGATATTATTATTATTATTATTATTATTATTATTATTATTAAATAACTGTGACAGCAGAAAATTAAATTAGTACCTTCAAAAAACTGTATTACTTACAGGCAATTGGAAATGTATTAAGAAGGATTTGGTGTTACACATGTGTGTATGGTCTCTTTCTTCCTTCACCAATTACCTAGCGACTGCAGAGAGGAAGAAAGCAATGCCATTAAATCCCTGTGCGATGTAGCTGAGCGAAGGGCAGTCAGAGGTGGGCGGAGCGACGGCGGCGCCGAGTCGCTTATCGATCTCCCGGAATCAGCGCAGCGGGTTCGCGCCCGGAGCAGGGCACTGCCTCCCCCCTGCCCCCCGCCGCCGCCCCCTCCCCGCCCGCCACCCCTCCCTGCCTACACGCCACCTCCTGCCTGCCTGCCCGCCCGCCGCCCCCTGCCGCCCCTGCCGCCCCCGCCTCCCCCTGCCGCCCCTGCCCGCCCGCCTCCCCCTGCCTGCCTGCCTGCCTGCCTGCCTGCGTGCCTGCCCGCCCACTCCTCTCCCTGCTCGCCCACCCGCCTGCCCATCGCTGCCTCCCTGCCCGCCTTGCCTACCCCCTCTCCCACCTTCTCGCCTCCCTCTGCCCACCCTCTCGTCCGCCCTCCCTCACTCCTGCCCGCAAACTCGGTAGACGTCTTCGAGTGATTCAATTTAGCTCTGCCAAACTAATACAGCCCGCTGCGGCGCGAGGCTCAAGGGGCTGCGGCGACCGCGGAGGCGGCGGCGACGGTGACCAGGGCGTATACGTACTTCAGCTTATTCACGCGATTCTCTCGTATAAACTTATCTCTGAATTTTTTTCTATTCACTCTCGAAGAGGAACATTTTATGAACTGTTTTCTGGCTGAAAAAAGAAACTTAATCGGTCATTAATAAAATGTTTCATGGTCTAGATTTAAGCAGGTGCTTATACAAACTCTGTCGAAGGAACATTATTGAAAGAACAATTTATTTTTATGAATTTTAATTTCAATTTTTAATTTTTTTTTATCAAAATTCACTTTTATTTCAGAGACCTTTTATTTGAGGTTTTGAAGTTAAATACATGTTTTTTACGTTATTCTAAATACGGTTATGTTTACTTTAATATTTCATTATGCTTCTTTGATTGTTACACATTGCATTAAAGTGCCTTCATGATTCTACACGAATGTCTGTTGTATTAAAGGGAGGATGCCGTTTTATGTGCAACAAAGAAGGAAATTATTATATATTGCTGCTAATAAATTTGAGTAATTAATAACTTTGAAAATCAATCGATAGGATATCTTATTGTATTGTTCAATCAATATTTCGGTTCAGTTGAGAAGTCGGAAGCTGGAAGACCGGTCGAGAACGAAAAAAACGTATATAAATTTATCGTATTGGTTAGTTGCATCTTGTCTTTGGACTCCAGGCGCACAAACCACTGCAACGTATGTTTTCAAGACGATGACAAATTGCAAAGTACCACGGTTGAGAGTAATGGGATAACAAATGCGGCGTAAGTATATTTACACCATGATTACATCACGATTGCAACATGTTAATAGTGTTCTCTCTGACAGAAATGAGTGTTTACCCGCATCCATCAGAATCGAAACACTTGATTTCCTGCCGGTGATATTTAGTACTTTTGTTTGTTACATCACTGTATTTTAAATCGTCAGGGGCTTCTGATTTCTTTAATTTAAATGCAATGGAATTCGCATAGCCTTCGGTAGGAATATAGCGATCTCTTTTGTACGCTTGCTAACTGGACATCGCAAAGGTGTTGAGCAATGTATCAATTGCTAAAGTGCAATATCAATCATCAATAGGTTGTAATTTCTAGAGAAAGAAATCTGACGAGTCCCTCCAGTCATGAACTTCTTTATTCTTGTTTCATGGTATATGGCAAGTCATGAGTCTGGCCTTTGACCAAAAATGCCGTCTGGTCACTTACAGCAGGAATTTTCCATTCAAATCCCCGGATGTGTCTTTCACGTTTGAGGTAAATAACGATTTACGTTAAACAGTTGTACTTCCCTTTCCAAGGAATTCGTGTTTATTTAGAATTTCAAAATTTTTAATATTATTTTATTCAGCACTTTTCTTTTGTATCCTTAAATTTTAATTTACCCAGATTAGTGACAGTGCTTCTGCATCTGTCTGGTGTAATTTCCAAATTAGTAGAACAATATGATTCAATACATCTGCGTTGGAATGTACGAATCTTATCAGGATTTTGCTATTATTATTCTTCCGGATCATCATAGATTTTCTTAACATTGACACGTAACTCAACCAAATCCATGACATCAATTTCTTCATCAAAACATCTCGTATGCTATTTAAATGTCTCACAATCGATCATTTACTGACTCCAAAGGCTTGGAAACTTACCCATAATAGCGTATGAAAGCATAAGAGCGTATGAAACCAAGGGTAAATCAGATGACTAGAAATAGAATTTCAGCATTTAATGAGTGTTGAGATTACTGAAGGTGAATGAGCTATGGTGTGAGAATTGGGAGAATTGGCACATCGCAGATCCTCTGTGTGTGATTGGCAGATCGGTGACGGTCGTTTGAAAGGGACTCATATTTCCATAATAAATGATTCGCATAGCTTATATATGCATTCTTTCAATAGTCGAACTGAAAATAGTTTTCAATCTACTCATTATTCTGAACTGATTTCAATGATTGAAAATTGCTATTTTGTCAAACTATTTCACTAAAAGCATGTATTTATCAGTAAGTGCTTATCATTCGGATATATTTCATTCGCGTTTTTAATAAACTCCAACTGAGCGTTATTGAGCAACATAGTGAGAACACGGTGTTAATTCGTAATCCAATGCATTAGTCTGAATTCTGAATTTGTCGCCTTCCAAAATGCAAAACTAATGAGGCATTGAATAAAGAATACTTTTCTTAATAGAACCCCAAAGCAAAAACCATATTCGTAATTAGTATTGATGAACATTCAAGAACGACTTTTTGTAGTACAGCTACGGTAACATTCAAAAATTTCAAAACTATCCCTAAAATATTGAATTTTATCCACGCCACGAAGCGTTGAAATTGGTATTATTCTTTCTACATAATAACAGTAACACCCACAGACATTATTAAAATCAATGCGAGTCTAAAATCAAACGCATCCGATTCATGTTCTCTCTCTACATGCCTCACCGCAATGATAGCCCTCTCGATGCCGATGTTTTCAAATCATCAGTTTCTATAAAAAAATATTGGTATCTTAACACCAATATAGTGAAGTCAATGTTTTTTAAACATCAATGTTTTGTACTCGATATTTTAACGTTTAAGATGTTTTATTCGTGTATAAAAAATGCACATAAGCACAATTTTGTAAAAGTTAAAAAAGTGAAATAATAACTGATGAGGTTTTTCGTAATGGTTCCTTGAATGTTCTGCTGATGTGGTAAATCAATGGGATAGCGTTCCCTCATTAAAGTGGGTGTCCATTTGGTATTGTATTGATTTTGTTTTGTTGTGTTGTTCTTTCGTTGTTTTGTATAAATATTATAAGTTTAAAAGGATCTCTTTTGTAGTAGATACTTTTGACTTTGTGATAACTTTACTCAATAGACTTATACTTTTGATACAATTGTAGTGTTTGTGAACTATTCTAGTAATTACACTAATTGATATGTACAATAACAGTTTCTGTGTCCCATTAGTTTAGCACCTGAAGATGTAACAAAACGAGTTACGAAACGTTGTGAAATTACTGAATAAATGATTGTCATAATAAAAAAACTTTGGATACTTTTATTTGTAAATAACTGATGATATCACTGTCTGTTTACGAGTTCGAACCACACGAACGTGTTTTGCACTATCTTCATCGAACAGCCTACCCCTCGCCCGAGATGATCCTGATGTCCTGGAATCTCATTTGTCTTTCCTCGTATTTCGCAAATAAAGAGACTTTTTAATTTTTTTCAGTTATATCTTAATTATGCAACTAACTAATTGAGGCAAGCTCGTATTTTACACGGAATTGAAATTGGTTAGCTGTAACTAATTTTATTCGTTCAATTCTTGAACTTTTGGCGGAATATTGTTGCCTTGCCTGTGAACAACATTTGTAGGTCTCCTCCTCTTCAGTGAGATCGCATATGTAGCAATAGGGTGTATGTTATTTGTGTTCTCGACAGGAACACAAAGGTTTTGTGTTCATGATCAAATGGATATTTCAACAAAGAACCGGGCAAAATTAATTGCTCTTCATTAACACAGACCTATGATTATGAGAGTTCTGTTGTATGAAAAAATCAGTGTTTCAGTACTTATTAGAACATAGTATAATGTTATCACTTTTATTGTCTTCAAAGTGAAAAGGCAAATATAAACAAAAATAAATAACTAGGAAGTACTAACCCGGTGGAATCTATGCAACGTGTTCAGAAGCTCATTATAGCAAAATGAGGGCACATTAGTTACTAATATAAAGTACGCTTATAATTGTATTATACATACTATAGTAATAAATGTGCACAGCTAAAGTTTAATCGTTTGTCCCAATTAATTGGCACACTACTGTAAATTAATATATACTCGACCACTATCTAATTAAATTTTGTAGAGCACGAATTTAATGTTAGATATTACTTAGACAGCCATGAAATATCCATGGCTGATTAATTAATGTCAAAAAAAGTCGATGGATATTGGTGGATGCACTATTAAAATCGATGTTTTAATTTTGAACATTGATGTTTTGCAACATCGTCATTTTGCTGTCGATGTCGCATCACTGTTGTCCGAGTAATATTTCTGTGTACTTGACAGATAGCGACTGACACGGGAGAAGGGGTTATTTATCTAATCAGAGGCTTCAAATTCTGATGTCACTGTAGATTTTCCGATGCTAATTAAGAAACAAAATAATTCTTACAACGCGAAGAAGCTGAAAATTGACAAGCTCCATAACTCCGTTTGGTTATGCGTCGTGTGTGTGGTTGTGCGGCGTCTACTGTTGTGTGCTTTCATTGTGCTTTGTTTCTAATTAATGCTGCTGCTGTTTTGATCTGATGCATGAACGAACACACGACCTCGTGTGTACCACCTAAGGATAGCAAAAACCGATGTTTTTAAAACAGATATTTTCGACCAGAACCATCGCTATATTAACATCGATGTTTCGTGTTCAATATTTTCTTCACACCGATATATTAACATGGATGTTTTGTATTCGATATTTTTAACATCGATATATTTTTCCCGAAATCAATGTATGTCAATGTATGTTTTTTTAATATTTATGATTATATAATATTTTTAGATGGTTTCGTACGTGTAGTATTGCTAAACTGCATTTCGAATATAGAAATATATCAATACCTTGTCAATACATAAATATATCAATATTGTCAATATTGATTAAAAATTCAGATGATAGAATAATAATACAGTATATACATAAAAGTAATATTTACGTATTATGCATTGCATTAGATCCAGTACGTTTTACTTCGATTTATGAACGAAAGTTAACAATTGGCGTCAATAGTCTTCTCGTCCTCCTTTGTATTTTAAATGTCCTCATTTCAGTTTTTTATTTAAACATTCTTTTGTCATTTATGTTATCACGTGACTGTCATCTGCTTCGTTGTATCGTTCATTGTGTAATTTAGAATATAAAAAGTGAATATCCTTTTTCTGAACGCTACATGATAGTGCACACCCACGCTTGAATGATAGTGCCTCTGTCTAGAGACTAAAGTATAAAATACGCTCAGATAGTTTTCATCTGTAATTTGTGAACTAATCTTTTCACTTGAATCGCATACGGAGAGAAGAAAGAAATAGAACTGACGTTAGTCTAAATTAAATGTTTATAAAAAGGAATGTGTTAATGCAGTTGGTGTTTTGCTTGTCAAGTGTCCTCCCTTTTACATGAATATTCTTGGCAACCCTACACTCGAGTAAATGGCAATATCGCTCTACCGCACTCCCAGCTGTCAAGTAGACAAAACTGCGGCGCGTCAGGAACAAAAATACTGGGCCATCTCTCCGCAGTGAATCGAATCAGGGCTTCCAATTAAAAACTGCATTTATGCTGGTAGCAACCAGATCACTGGGAAGCAAGTGAATCGAATCAGGGCTTCCAATTAAAAACTGCATTTATGTTGGTAGCAACCAGATCACTGGGAAGCAAGTGAATCGAATCAGGGCCTCCAATTAAAAACTGCATTTATGTTGGTAGCAACCAGATCACTGGGAAGCAAGTGAATCGAATCAGGGCCTCCAATTAAAAACTGCATTTATGTTGGTAGCAACCAGATCACTGGGAAGCAAGTGAATCGAATCAGGGCTTCCAATTAAAAACTGCATTTATGTTGGTAGCAACCAGATCACTGGGAAGCAAGTGAATCGAATCAGGGCTTCCAATTAAAAACTGCATTTATGTTGGTAGCAACCAGATCACTGGGAAGCAAGTGAATCGAATCAGGGCTTCCAATTAAAAACTGCATTTATGTTGGTAGCAACCAGATCACTGGGAAGCAAGTGAATCGAATCAGGGCCTTCCAATTAAAAACTGCATTTATGTTGGTAGCAACCAGATCACTGGGAAGCAAAAAACCGGGAAAAAAATAACATAACGGGACGGGCATAAGGTAGCAACCAGATCACTGGGAAGCAAGTGAATGGAATCAGGGCCTTCAATTAAAAACTGAATTTATGTTGGTAGCAACCAGATCACTGGGAAGCTAGTGGAGAGAACAACACTTCTAGCTTCTAATATGATTGTGGTGAATACACAATTTACAAGCCTCAGCTCGTACTACAACACAATGTCTGTTGCACACGGCAAGGTGCCTCTGCGGACAGACTTTGCTGGTGCACTGTGTTATTCTATCAATAAGCTCCGGAGGCGAATTCTCCAATATACCGCGTATACCGCAGTCATACCTAGTAAATCGAAGAGTGTAAGTAATGTTTCATAAGTTTGGTAATCCTCTAAAGTGTTATTGAGGTTTTGAAAGCTTTAAAGCAGATGCGAAAAATAACTCAGTTTTTCTACCGAGAGCCAGTCAGTCTTCCGCATCCGTATGCGCTATGTAGTGCGGTGAAGTGAGAAGTTTCAAACAGTTCTTAATGCTGTCCAGAGAATTCGATAGCGCCGGCGAAGTCACCTCATGCCAGTCGCGATAGCCTTAGGGGTCCTCATGTTTTAAGGGCGAGGAGAGGGGGCGATCGGTAAGCACCGCAAAATATTTCGGTGAACAGTCCTTCTCTGGTCGTTCGTAAGTTACACTTTTTCGTCGTTCGTTAAGGTTTTGTGGAGTGTGTTAATGATCGAGACGTTAGTGGTTTGTGTAATTGTGTTATAGAACAATTATTAAGGACGAAATTTCGTTGGACGGCTAGTGATTCCTGGCACGTCAACAGCTTGGGTCATTGGTCCCGTACGTGTAGTGCATGTTTTCCTTCCGAAGATGGCGGTGATATTCCCCCACTGGATGGCGAGATCCGGCGCCCACCTACCGTCGGCTAGTTTCTCCCTAACCAGGACTCTCCCACCAGCGGGGCACGCCCCCGCCGGAACAAGCTCTAAGCTCCCGACCGGTCTCCCGGAATATGTGGTTGTGTAGTGCATGTTAGTGTAAGTGTAAGTGTGTAAAGAGGGAGAATTTGACAAGAAAGAGGATGGAAAGATCGCGCGCGGTCCGTGGCCCGTTTGGTAGGGTACTGCTCCGGCATTTGCTTGGTGTTGATCGGAGAAACCACGGAAAACTACCGATCAGAGCAGCCGGCCGCTAGAATTCTCCTCCAGACAGAGACTGAATACGACCTAGGTGAAAAGCTAGTGTCAAAAATCCTGCCGTCGTCAGGACTGGTACCTAGGACCTCCCGGTCAGAGGCTCTACAGTGATATCAGTTGATGCATTGACCTACCGCTACCGGTTGGAATTTCGTAGTATTGGGATTTCAGAAAAGCCCAAAATAAAAGACAACGGTAGACGTAGCTCCCACAAAGGGCGGTGCACTTAAAATAATGCTCACGATTCGCCAGTGATAAGCGCCGTTGGCCGGGCGCGCGTGGGCCGAAAGCGCCGTCGGGCACCGAGGCATGGAGGCGCGCGACCGTTGGCGCATGCGCTGGCGATAACCCGCGCGCTTATCGCCCGCCCGCCCGCCCGCCCGCCCGCCCGCCCGCCCGCCCGCCCGCCCGCCCGCCCGCCTGGCCACACGCCCGCCTGGCCACACGCCCGCCTGGCCCACACGCCCGCCTGGCCCACACGCCCGCCTGGCCCACACGCCCGGCGCAAACACCAGCCCGCCCGCCCGCCCGGCGCAAACACCCGCCCGCCCGCCCGGCCCAAATACCCGCCCGCCCGCCCGCCCGCCGCCGCCCGCCCGCCCGCCCGCCCGCCCGCCCCCCGCCCACCACCACCTCCGGCCCCCACCCACCCACCCCCCCACCGCCTCCCCCGCCCGCCCGCCGCCCGCCCGCCCGCCCGCCCGCCCGCCCCCGCCCGCCCGCCGCCCCACGCCCGCCCGCCCGCCCGCCCGCCCGCCCGCCCGCCCGCCCGCCCGCCCGCCCGCCCCCCGCCGCGCAACCGCCCGCCCGCCGCGACCCCGCCCGCCCGCCCGCCCGCCCGCCTGCCCGCCCGCCCGCCCGCCCCCCCGCCCGGCCCAAATACCCGCCCCCGCCCGCCACCCCGCCCGCCCGCCCGCCCGCCCGCCCGCCCGCCCGCCCGCCCGCCCGCCCGCCCGCCCGACGCCGCCTAGCCCACCCGCCCGCCCGCCGCCCGCCAACCCGCCCGCCCGCCCGCCCGCCCGCCCGCCACCCACCCCCGCCCGCCCGACCACCGCCTCCCCCCGCCCGGCCACCCACACCCCCACCACCCCCAGCCACCTACCCGCCCGCCCGCCCGCCCGCCCGCCCGCCCCCCCACCGCCCCCCGCCCGACCCCCGCCCCCACCCCCCGCCCGCCCGCCGCCCACCCACCGCCCATCCACCCCGCCCACCCACCCCGCCGCCCACCCACCCGCCCGCCCGCCCGCCGCCCCCCCCCCCCCACCCCACGCCCCCGCCCACTCGCCGCCGCCCGCCGCCCGCCCGCCCGCCTGCCCGCCCTCCGCCCATCCACCCGCCCACCCACGCCCGCCCGCCACTCACCCGCCGCCGCTTGCCCGCCCACCCACCCACACACACACACACACACACACACACACACACACACACACACACACACACGCTCGCCCGGCCGACCGCCTGCCGTCCGTCCGTCCGTCCGTCCGTCCGTCCGTCCGCCTGCTCCGCCCCGCCCTGCCCGCCTGCCCTGCCCTGCCCTGCCCTGCTGCCCTGCCCTGCCCTGCCCTGCCCTGCCCTGCCCTGCCCTGCCCTGCCCTGCCCTCGCCCGCCCTGCCCCGCCCGCCCGCCCGCCCCGCCCTCCCCGCCCCCCCCCCCCGCCCCGCCCGCCCCGCCCTGCCCCTCCTCCCCGCCCCTCCCCCGCCCGCCCCCCGCCCCGCCCCGCCCCGCACGCCTGCCCGCGCACCGGTGCGGCGGCGGGCGCTGTTCCTGGAGCGGGTTGCCCAACCGCTCGCTGGCCCAACTTCCGCTGCCTGTTGCTCGCCGCCGCCGCTTCCGAAGAACGGCGCTTGCGACGGAGTGCTCGGAGCTGGGTTGCGTGCGCGGAAGCGATGGGATGGCGGTTGGGAAAAGTTGCTGGAAGACGGGGGAGGGATGTGACGTCCAGATGTGGTTTTAAATGTGCCGTTTAAATGTGGTTGTATTACTCATCCGTGTTTTTCGATGGGAACGTCGTTGTCTCTTTACCTTCGATATAGCATTCCAGTACATTAAGTTCCAGTACATACAAATACTTCTAAAACGTTTACAAATGCTCGATTACTCTCAACCTGGAAAATCTTTGTTAAATGAGCATAAGTGAGATAACCAGTCTTGTATTTTCCTGGCAAAATATTGAAGGGTTTGGCTTTACATAGACCTATGCCGCTTCGAGTTTGTCTCTTACCGTAGACGAAAGTGTAAATAGTTTTGTAGTATATCAACATTTGTTAGACCATCATCTCAGTATTTTGAAAAGATAATTGACTGGATGATGTTAAAATATCTCACAAAAAAACTGTAAGTTACCACAGAAAAGTACTATATATGCCCGACAGTTTTTTTAATGGGTCTTATTTAATTTTAATCTTTCAGTTGATATTTTCGAAGGCTGATGAATTGAGAATTTCCAAGACTAATTCTAGATCAATATAATCACTATTTATTGTAAACATGGAGTAACAAAAGCATGCATCTGAAAATTTAATTGAAATCTTATATTTACCAAGATATGTACATATATGTTGTGAACTATTCAAGGAAATGTGCACTGTAGCTTAACAACGTAATTTATCACATATAATCTTTTTTTAAAGAGGTTTCTGATGATTGCTAGACATAGCGTTTATATACCTCACTAATCTTAGCGCTCATTAATCATTTAACTTAAAAATCGCTATGCAACGTTGCTTTCGATAGGTCTATTTCAACCCGCAAACGAAACGACTACGACAACAAACTAGATGAAATGAGACATGTCTTGAAAACGACATGAACATGAAATGAGACATTGAAAACAAATGACGCCAAAACAGATTTATTTCTCATAATTTTAGGATATGATTAGAATTTTGTGTACTTACTATAAATGAGTTGAGAATTGCCAGTGATAAAATATCTGAATACCACTATCTTTCATTAGAAGAAAAAATACGAAATTTGGTTGAGTAAAATGCTCAAATTACTTTCTAAACAAAAACCGTTAGTACTTGAATATAATATATATCGAGAACATGTTAGTGGAATTATTTTAATTTTGACGAAAATGTAACCTAGGACTATCTACCCTTCTTCTATAATAAATATTTTCTCTCTTATATTTTAGAATTATCTTTTTTTATTTTTAATCTTATAAATAATTTTTATTTAGTCTCGTTTTAGAAATGGATTGCAAATTCTTTATATTGACAAAAAGTGAACGAGAAGTACTCTAGCCTTGGGTAAAACAGGCATTTTCTATCAAAGCTGAATCATTATATTATCTATATTATTAATTTCAACTGCCCACAGAAAGTACAAAACACTGGGAGCGTGTAACAGAAGCGCCAATGGTTTTGTTACATGCCTAGAAATTTGGGAAGCCCCCAAAACAATGAAACATTTTCAATTTGATTTAAAATGAAAATATTCGATTAAGTTATTACGCCGGTTCTTATAATGCGTGAACCGACTGAATTTCCATATTCAGCTACTTGCTTGCGACACAGCTGATCTCGTGTGACTGTAAGACTGTAATCACGAAGTGTCCTGTAACATTGTGTAAAACTAGGTTACGCAATATTTGTGAAGACTACTGTATTAAAATATTTTTTCGTATAGTTAACTAAATGCACTCGTTAATTCCATGAAATATTGTTGATTATCTTAATAGCATGCGTGTAAATAAAACTCAACAGTGCAATTAAAACTCCACAACTACTGACCAGAGTTCAGAAAAACAATCAAAATCGATTAATTATGACATCTAACACAGACGTGGCCAAAGTATTTCCAGTCGGCTATGAAATGTGAACAAAAATGTACATCAGAGATTACGTACCTACATTAACTATTATAAACAGTAAATAAATATAACTAAATTGGTGAAATGTAATTGTTAAAAAATTAAATTTTTACATGAAAAATTTGCTTTTAGCATTACAAATGTAAAAAATGTAAACGTCAGTTGTGTTTATCTGTTCTAAAAAGTAGATGAGCAAACTGTGACAAAAGTGACATTTTTTTACTTTCCAATCATTATACGTGATGTATTCTCTATCATACCGTACTTTTATTTTACTGGAAAATAATATTTTAATGGCTTTGTCAGCTTCATCTAATATTTCATCCGAAATAAGATCATTTGTCTTTCATTTAACATATTTCATTATTCTTTAAATCACTATAGTGATTATACGTACGCAGTACATGGCCCATGAAAATAGACCTTTTTCACAAACAGTGTCTTAAAATGTAAGCCTATATGATAAGGATGTGCTTGAATTTCTCAAAATTTAAATTATTCTTAAATCGAAACGAAAACATATTGGGATAAAGGAGTATGCACTCGTGGTGAATAAGAACACTCGCTATCGTCGCTCGTTTTCTTGTACATAGCACTCATGCAATTATACCTCTTTATCCACTCATTTCGCTAATTACTATAATTTGTTGCTGTGTCATTCGAGAGTATTTGATTCGTTTTCTTGGGATGTTGGAAAAGTATTTTGTTGATTTGTTCAGCAAAATATGTGATCATTGCATTTTTGGTACTTTTAAAGGATTCCTAATAAATCCGAAAGATATTGTGACATACCGATATGTCACGTTAAAATAAACTAACATTTATTTGTAGACAATATGGTGGAACATGCATTACGAAATATCACGAGAGCTAGAGCTTAGCAACGACCGTGAATAAACAATGTAGTTTTTGTTTTTTCTAAATGCATTAAGAGATGGCTTGGTGCCGAAAGTAGAAAATTTGGGATTGGGCGAAGAAGTTTAGACGGTCAGCTACACCAAAATATAACAAACGTATGGATTGGCTGGGTAAGAGAAGGACGGTCAAATGTTATGAAAAAAATGAAGGTAGTTTAATACGAAGTCTTCGAGGGATGAATCATGCAGGAAGATTTCATTCTGCTCGGAAACGCGCTTCTGAACTGTTCGTGAGAGGGAACGAGTACAATCTAGATAGAATTGGGTTATCAGTGAAATTTTAAGGACAGTGACTGATATTGCAGATATTTTCATGTGGAAGCAATATTGATGTATAAATTGGAACTTTGTCGGGAGTGGTAATCGAGTTCGGGACTATGTCATAGGACGTAATCGGGACTGATAATTTTGATAGTTTGAGACCAGCTTGGATAGGGGCAGAAGAGGATTTCGTGGAACTTTGGACTACGGCAAGCTCGCAAGATATTTCGACTGAGAAGTCTACGAGGGACATCAACGAAGAAAAGATAAGTTAACCGCGGTATAAATAGTAAATTGAAAGATATCTTGATCAAAGGCCTAAAAATTGTAAATTCACTAAATTGTTTGCTAAAAGCGTAAAAATAAACTTTGTTGAATTTTGTTCTTTAGAAAAGAAAGTGATCTTTCATTTAGTCAATCCAAACAGAAATGAACTAGGAATAGAATCATTCTATTTCAGATTCCCAGCTGCGCTGTATAGTCGGCGGATCCTATAATCCATTATAGAGGTAATAAGGATTATAATATATCGTGACCCATTGACCCAGCAAGCCGGACGCTAAGATCTTTAGCAGATATACAAAATTTCCTCTCTCTACATTTATATCTCAATATATTATTCAAATCATCATTTCCACCTAAAATTTGCCAAGAGCGTATACCGTTTTTAAAATTTCGTGTGAACCCGCGAAAAGTTTTTTGTGTTTAAAAGTTCTGCAAGAGGAAAGTTCTGGTTCTGATGACACCACCTGATGGTATCGTGTGACCTTTTCCCTTTTATGTGACATGAACTCTGCTCTCCGGTTGGTAGAAATCCCACCATCCACTCATGAAGGGCCATAACATCCGTTGCGCCTGATCGGTGAACACACCACCACCCGCTTCACGCTGGCGCACGAAGGGATCAGTATCTCAAAGGAGCTGTGGCTGCCGGTGTAAAGTTTCACAATTTACTTTCTTTGTACTTTCTCGTATACGTACGTATACGAGATATACGGAGTATATCTTTATAATATACGGAGTATATTACGTAGTATAACGTAGTATAACGTATACGTATACGTTATACTACGTTATACGTAGTATAATAATAAACGTATAATAATATACGTCGTATAACGTAATATAGAGAAAGTTATGTAATGCTGCGGAAAATCAATTTAAATTTAAATTTCAACGGAAATTCACATTTTAGGGTATCCTGATAACGAAAGAGTGTTTTTTCTCTCAAAATGTCCGTCCCTCCGTCTACTTGTCCGTCCGTCCGTGAACACTACTAGCGCCTAAACCATGCGTACGATGTCTTCCAAATTGAAGAATCCTATGCCGAACTGGCTCTAGTTAAAGCTTTGAAATTTTGAAAAATATTCTTTAAAATTTCGGTGTACTTTAGATTAAGCCCCCTCCGTGACATTTTCAAAAATTTTTCGAAAACGGCTGCAAATTTTTTCTTTAAATTTTTGGTAGTATTAGTGCAAAACGCAAAAAGCAAAACAAAAAATTATACGATGACATAAACGCCATGTTTTTCTATTCTTCTATTGTTGTTTTTTCAAACATTTCAAAAAATGTTTTTATTCGTGTCACGTCTGTACTATTTTACATTACAAGTAATTTAACAACACATTCCAAGTAACACTTTAACATATTTATGAGCACATGTGTTAAATCATTTCAAATAAAATCTCTCATAAACTCAACAGTTTTCTTTTAAAATGAGCTCAAAATTCTGCATTCCCCAAAACGACATTTTCTCAAAAATGGCTCAAAATTTTTTCTTCAATTTTTTTCAATAGATATTGCTAATTGCAATGTTTAATATGGCGTAAAATTCATTTTGGCGTATTCATTTTTTTAAAAAATTACACAAATCCAATTTTTTTGATATACCTCACGCCGTTAATATGGACATTTCCATCACTTTGTATGCATTATTACATTTCTGTGTAGATGTGCTTCAAATGACTTTAAATGAACTTTTCCAAAACTCAACAGATACTTGTGAAACGGGGCTTAAATTTCGTATTTACAGTAATGCTTAAATGCCATTTTCTTAAAAGCTACTACGAATTTTTCAATGGAAACTTCTATTTCGGACGATTTGTTACTCTTCTTTAATATTCTCCAAGTAATGATGCAATTGCACTATTAGGAAAGGAAAAAGGTGAGAAATTAGCAAACAAATGTACTTTGGACGACGCTCGATGGCCGCTGGCTAGAGAATGGAGCAAGACCTTAAAGCCAGAACACACTAAGCAAATTAGAAAAATTTTGTACGGGAAAGTCTGTGCCATTCTGAAGCACCTCTCGTTCTTTTTTCCGCTGAGGCGTCGCGTCGCATTGAACTGGCCTCGCATTGTAGTCCCCATGAATACACTCTCATGTCCTCCTTCACACCGACAGTCGGCGTCTCCCAGCAGTAACAAGACGTGTCGTCTACTCAGAGGTACACATATAGGAAGTTTGAATTGAAAACCTAATAATTATTAACAACTAACATGTCGTAAACATTATAGAAATTTATTGCGTTTTGGCAGCTGTTACCACACACGTACCTCTGCTTTGAGTAGCATGCGAATGTTGTCTTCCCCATTCTCATGTGAAGCAGAAAATTAGTTCCGACAACCGGTCCGACTCCCAGCATTGTAACGACCAATGCGCCTCCATTGGCATAATCTGCTACCCGCATTACACTCCCGCTTGAATGGAAGTCTATCTCAAAGGGCGCATGGTTGACGGAATTGAGAACCCCACACCACATCCTCATCGACGCGACATGAATGTGTGTTCAATACATATTGATTCGGCCTTGCTTTGTAGTTGCCCTGACGGTCCCGTTAACGTCTTGCGGCGGTAAGTAATTGTTAATTTTTAGATATTTTCAGTTTACTTTCCTGACTAATAATAGATGCATTCCATTAGTTTTAGTCCTAAATTTTCCTTCCATCCTATTTGCACATGAGGTCACATTTAATCTTATTTACCTCACTTTCTCCACTTTTTCCTTTCTCTTTCTGTCTCAGTCCTTCTCTGTTGGTCTTCTGTGTCCGTTGTTGCCCATATTTGCTTTATCTCCCTCTCCTCCGTTTCTGCATTTTTGGTTATTTCTTCAACGTCGAAGTCTTTCATTCCTACGTCTTCTACTTATTTTTTACTCCCTCTCCTCTCCTATTTAACTTCTCCCGCATTGTTCTTCCCATACTCTCCACCTTCAAGAATGTCAACCTTTACTTCTCGTTCTTGAACTTCCTGGAGATGATGAATCTGACTAGGATGATGATGAATCACAATTGTTGTTAATGTTTGCAGTAAATGGCAAGGAGTAGTTTCAAAGGTGATAAATGTTGATTGAGCGAGACACTTCAAAAGCAAAATCGAATATTCACGTCCGAGGCGGGATTCTAGCCATCAACTATGTAATTCGAGATTGACAAAACGCGTAATCAATTTCGGTTTCTCAGGTCGTCCACCTCGCAAATATTCCGTGTCCCCAGGTTAATAACCACTTGTAGCCGGTTTGAGAAAGCAAATATTACGAATTATTTCGGAGGTACAGGAAATTGAGATTGGAAGCCAGTGATATACTCTTCATAACACAGGAGGTTTGAATATACTCGTACAATTTCATACGCCGTTGCACATTATTTCAAGGGTTGTCTTACCAAAGCGCCAACGACTTCATTTAGTCCTGTGCACCTTCACAGACGTGAATGTTCGTTCAATGCGGATTTCAGCTTATACTGACGACTCGAATGCCGCTAGAGGACCATGTCGCCAGATTAAAATCCTTTGCCCCTCCGCATTATTCGAGACGCCAATAAAGAACCTCGTATGAGACATGTCAAATATCTTCCATCAGTTGTTGTAAATTACATGGACTGTGCTTTTCGGAATGCTGCCTCCGCCTTGTGATACAGAGCAATATTGTATTACGAGTGGATATTGCAATATGTTTTGTCCCAGGACACAAAACGCGCACTCACTTTTATTATTTTTTTAGTTTGAGAGACTGCAATGGACCGATTTTCTAGTCGGTCATCAACCCAGGTTTCCTGTGAAGCCTTCTCCGAGGCTGTTTCTCAGAATCTTTGGTGCAGAAGAGATTTGTCGGCCTATTTATTTTCGCACCTGAGATTTCATTTGCGCTCTCGCTTGCAGATGTAAATCTCGTGCTACACATGTCTCTCTGATCAGGAGAAAGTAAAATTTCTTCAGGACTGATACTATCTGAGAGATTTCATTTTGTTAAGAACTGACGAAGACTATTTTGCGATTTACGGGTGAAGTGATGAATTTCCAACCGGTAAAGTCACTAATCACAGGTAGGTGTGAATTCGCGAAACAAAATTTGAAAGTCAGAGTGCTCACCCTAATGCATGTGCGGCCAGTACGTACACTGCCACACACATTGCATCGAAGCTTAAAAGATTGCTTATTTTAAAGGAGCTACGACTGCCTTAGTCCAGTGCGACGTGACTCGAAGGTAAGTTTAACACGCTTTGAATGAGTCGCATATTGTATCGGCCGCAGCCACCTTCAGAAGCCATGTTGCTCCGTTACGGGTGTAATAAAGTTTGTCGTCATTTTCATCGTTCTCTCTCTCTCTCTCTCTCTCTCTCTCTCTCTCTCTCTCTCTCCTCTCTCTCTCTCTCTGTCTCTCTGTCTCTGTCTCTCTCTTTCTCTCTCTGTGTCTGTCTCTCTCGCTCTCTCTCTCTCTTCTCGCTCTCTGTCTCTCTCTCTGTCTCGCTCTCTGTCTCGCTCTCTGTCTCGCTCTCTGTCTCGCTCTCTGTCTCGCTCTCTGTCTCGCTCTCTCTGTGTCTCTCTCTCTGTCTCTGTCTGTACTTCATTTCAATTGAGATATTAATAAATGGGGGCAACTCTTATATCGGAGGTATGGAACGGAGGTACGGACTTGGAATCCAGTGAGTTAGACATCGTAGCACTGAGGTGAGCGCACACACGGCTACGCGCTGTTCAGCAACGTTCAAAGGGTTGCCGCTATCAAAGGGGCTACAAATGTCTGAGTTGAGTCAGCTCTCGCCCTCATAGAAAAAATGTGCCTTTAATATATGATTGAACATACCGCGCGCTCCCTTCGAAGTCTCAGTTCATTATAGCAGCCGTAATAATGCATGTCGCCCGATAAAGTCCCTTTGCTGCCATGCGTCAATTGAACAACCAACAAGGAATCTTCATATCGGCAAATACCTTCGAGCTATATTTGCGATTCAAGTAAGCTGTGTTTCTTGCCTTCCACTTCAGATACGTCGAGGACAAATCTGTACCAGAAGCAGACATTATAAAATCCTGTGCGCCAGCACACACGTTTTGTTTTTTGTTTACGCTCGATTGAAATTGCACGGAATGCGTAATTTGTCCGTCTTCCGCACTCTACAGACCTGACAACTAAGGCATGGAAGTCAGAAAGCTATTCCACGCATCTATGAACGCCCTGTACATTATGTGCTACAAGCAAAATGGTTTTACTTTGTTAGAGAATTCAATTCACCCAGCTGGTTGTGAACTTGCGAACCAAAGTTTGAAAGTTAGAGCACTAACCGTAATTACTTCTCGAGCTGCCACACATTTGTTACTTGCTTCGCATCTGCGTTTTAATTGTTTCATGTATCAAAGGGTCTACAACTGACGCGAGTGCGTTCTCTCCGACAGGGCGTGAACATACGTGTAATATGCATTGTAGGGACCTTGCATTGTTTCTTGCGCAACAAAGCACCGACGACCTTCATTGTTCGGATGTCGCTAGAGCCAGATTATAATCCCTTACCCTTCCGCTTTACTTCAGACGCCAATAAAGAACCTCGAATGAGATTTTTCAAATATCTTCTTCCAGTTGTTAATTACATGAACTGTGCTTTGCACCTTATCGGAATGCTGACCTCCACCTTATGAAACGAGGGCAATATTGTACCATGGATATTTCTTTCTGCGTGTTGCAATATGTTTGACGCCAAGACACAGCAGCAACATACTTCCTCGTAAACGAATATGAACTACTTTTATATCGGAGGTGTGTGAAGTCGGGCTTGGAAATCAGTGAACTAGTCTCCATAGCTCTGGATCGACATTCACCTAGATACCCGCCGTACATCAGTGTAGAAGGTGGCAATAATTAAAGATGCTAAGAAACCCGATTCAAGCGTTCCTACACCATCGGAGAGCAAATCTATATATTTAAAAAAATAAGGTATTCTGCCATTGCTTCGTTTAGAGCTTCTACTGAACCGATTGTAGTACTTATTTCTTTAAATGAAAGAATGTGATCTCTAGATGTGTTATCAGATACTGTTAGTGTTGATTCACCAACATTTACGGTGCAAATTAATTAATTAAATCATTCTTTAATTGTACGCTAATTAATAATCAATTGTTTTCTTCCAAAGCTGCTTCATGGTGGCGCTGCTTGATGGTTTGTTTTGATTGTTGAGATCTGTTTACAATTCAAGGTTTTGTTTCAGTGTAATAATTGCATTGTGGCGTTGATTGTTGGCATGAATTTGCTTTTCTGGTGTATTTTGTAGAGAACATTCAGACAGTGGGTTTTGCCCGGTTGTACCTAAGTCGTGAAGTTGTACACAGGTTATGTCGAATTCCGAATCGTTGCTCACGCGCCCCAAAAGACGCAAACGTACATTAAGTGGACGCAGGGAAAGAGAAAGTCAGTGTAGAAGTCGTGTTAGTGAGGTCATTTCGTTCTGTGTTGGGTCGTTGTCTATAAAATATCAGTTTTGTTCTGCTTTGTACTTCCCATGTCAGAGAAATTCTACAAAGAAGTTTACTCTGTGTTGCTAAAATGGAAAAAAAGTTTACCTTCGAGCAATATGCCATAAGAAATCAAAGTTGTTCATAGATGACGACACATCAAAAAACTTTAGAAATAATATTCGTCAGTATAATAGTGCTCTTTCTTTTGTGTTATTTGGTGCCGATATTGCATTGCCACCTGGCCATGGGCCATACATGTTCAAAATTTTGGAAACTCCACATCACAAAATATCTTCGTTATACCCTGAAGATCCAAACAACGCAACATACTGTGAACATTGTCTGGGCACAGTATTTTACATTTATCTCAGATCTCACTGTCAAATTTTGATGGGTTCTCACTAGTGTTCATTAAAACATGTACGAATAGATTGCCCGCACCGCCCCCGTTGGCATCTTCCGGCTATAATAACTATGTTTGTATCTTTTCAGTGTAATGATCTATGTTTAGTCCGTATCAATTGATGAAACGATGAATATGAACTACTTTTAAATCGGAAGTATATAAAGCAGAGCTTGGAAGCAGCCATCTGTATAGTCCTGGAGCCGACGATTCTCCTCGCTACCCGCAGTACATCAACGTTTAACGGCTTGCCTACATCAAAGGGGCCGTCGTCAAGTCAACCGACACGAAGCGAATGTACGTTTAATTCGGATTGAATGCGGCTCGCATTGTATCACTCGCAGCCGCTCTCCGACGCCCCGCCGGCGTCTCGCGGCAGTAATAAACCGTGTCACCGGCTGTCCGCCCGGGCGGCACAGCGGATCTCTTATGCATGGGCACATTGTTCATCCGAGACAGCCCCGCCCTCGCGGGCCGCCCCCGGGCGGGCGGAGCGACGAACGCCCTCACAGCCACCGCCCCCCGCCTCCCTTTGTTCCCGTCGCCGCCGGCGCCGCCCCCGCACCTGCCTCGTTATGTCTGCCTTTATGCGACGGCGTTTCCTGACGGCGCGCCTCGTCGCGTCGTCTCTTTCTGCGTGTCCCCCGCAGCCGCGCTATCTTATCTCCTGGGTCTCGACCCCTCCCCCTCCAACCGCGCCCTCGCAGCTCCGGCTGCCTGGCCGCGTCGGCCGCTCCCCGTTAGTGGCCGCGCAGGGGGATGGACATCGAATGTAACTGGGCAAATCGAGACGTTGACTGACTCACTAGTGATTCAGGGCCCGTCAACTGCTAAAGTTGATTGATTGATTGATTGATTTTTTCGTGTTTCCGGGCGCGTCAATTCCTTCGGTCATTAGTCCCGTTAGTGTAGTGCATGTTTTTCTCGGGAGATGGCGGTGATCTTCCCCCGCTGGATGGCGAGATCCAGCACCGACCTACAGTCGGCTAGTGGTGTATCCCGCTAACCAGGAGTCTCCCACCAGCAGGGCAAGCTCTAAGCTCCCGATCGGTCTCCCAGAATGTGGTAGTGTAGTGCATGTTAGTGTAAGCGAGTGTCTAAGAGAAGAGAATAGGACAAGGAAGAGGAAGGACAGATCGCGCGCGGTCCCTGGTCCGTTTGTTAGGCTACTACTCCGGCATTCGTCTGGTATTAATTAAAGAAACAACAGGAAACTACCAATGATCAGCCGGTCGCTATAATTTTCCTTCTGAGCAGTGGCTGAATTCGACCTAGCTATGTAGGTAATGTCGAAAATCTTACTCAGAGCTCCGGTCAGAGGAACTACAGTGACATCAATTAATGCACAAAGCCGCCTAAAACGGTTTGTTGATAGGACTTGTCATTTGCAATGTTTTGCATCACTTAACGTGGGCACCTGATTTCATGAAGGCCGGACAAAAAAATTAATTCCGCTCTAAATGTTTGTTCTGGAATAACGAGCAACGGTGGGGGTGACGAACATTTTAAACGACGAGAAATAAAGAGACGAAAGAAGCCCAGTGTCGGAATCTTATTTTAGAAAGTAATGAAATATTATAACCTGACGTTACAACGAAACATTTGGGTAATTAAATTTGTCTTTGAGAGAATTACGTGAGAAGGGTTGGATATGGATCGTTCCTTGCAAGCCAATATCATCTGTGTAAAACCTGCAATTATGAAACGCTACCGAAAGCAATGAGTAGCAAATTTCAGGAGTGTTTCAGTATTCAAGCTTGGTAAAAAGTGTAAATGTTTATTGTAAAATATCAAAAAAATTGTTCACTGTCGTGACTTTGAGATTTTTTTTCTTGGTTTTGGTAGCTAGAAATACGCTATATGTTTTTGTTATCTACAGATCAGTCGTTTTGCGTATATTATTTTGTCTTCTTGTAATATTATTATATTTGTATTTAATTGTAATATATTTAGAAATAAATTTTAATTTTTATTGTTAAGAAAATATGATAATTTTTATTAGTTTCTATCAATCTATTAATTAGTTTGAATCAATAGAACTTCCAGGAATCGTGATTCTGTATATAATTACACGCCCACATGCAACAGGTAAAAGAGTAATATGTTGCACGTCGAACCCATGATTCAATTGGAAGTAAATTTAACAAATGATTGTTAACATTGAGAGAATTTGTGAGCATAGCATGGCAACGGTAGAAATAATTATATTAACAATAGCAGTGGAAGTAATCCCCATCATAGTATTAGATGTTTGTTGTATTCGTATCCAGATTTGGCAAGAGTAAGAAAGTAATAGAATATTTATTTATTTATTTGTAATATAATAAAGTAATAGAATAGACCAATAGCAGTTCACAAATAACTATCCCAACGCGGGCATGAGAAGAAATATTTCACAATACCAATATAACATAATATTATTCCAGCTGGGATGCATGTAAATATCCATCTACGACTGACTTCATATTTTGCCAACCCCTCTTATGGAAAAATGAGGATGATGGACTGTCTGTTCGGCTTGAAGATATTTCAACCGACTTAATCATATGATAAGTTTCCTATCATAGTCAGGGATTAACTTGTTTCTGAAGAATCGCTGTAACAGACATTTCGTAATCCGAGAACCTAGTCGCTTCTCTCCATATCACTCCCAATACGATCTTTAAACCCAAACTAAATAATTATTTTCTCTATTTCGCTAACGGTAAAAATCCCGAGACAGTAAGTTATCAAACTACATATGTGAATATTAAGTTGCGAGCTCACAAGCTTTGAATACCTATTATTTATACTTCTGCACTTGTTGAACTAATAGTAGAACTAAATATCACACATTCATTTGAATTTTCCCTGTAATGATTCACAAGTTAAAATTATTAATTAGAGGTATTACCAGAATCATCAATAAAGTTGTAGTGTGTATCATTAGCGCAGCTATTGGACGGATTCCAATCATGACGAGATATCAATTCATTACGCAGAACAAATACGGAGGCAATAACGGGTAATATGACCAACTTGCACGTAACAAATTACAAACATCAACCATACAGTGAATCATTCATGCCCTCCGGCGATGTATACCGAGGGGATATCTAAAGGATTTTGTAATTAGAAAATAGTCAATGTGACTAATCGTTTCTCTTGGAAAGGAATGATTTTTTTCCATTTCTAATTATGATCAAATGTTATGTGCAGAAGAAACAAATATTTATAAATCACTAATAAATGGAGGAAGACGATCCCACAGAATATAATATTAACAAATGTGAATAATTTTGTGTTAAACAGTGCAGTAATTGCTTTATTTTTTCTTCTTTGTTTCTCTCCTCACCCTATCTCTTAAGAACTTGACTTTTATATCTTGCATTGTTTCCTCAATCATAGTATCCTCTCATGGTTTTTCTTTATTTTGTCAGTTTTTCTAAATTTTGTTCCAAATGACGATGACAGAGTATCATTCCAACGATCTTATCGTTTCTTTATCAAGTACACTCGTCTATTAAAGGCACATCTCTAAGTATAGGATTCGTAGGTGTTAATGAGGGATCCGAGTGGTCTGACGTAACCTAACACAGGCAGTAGTTTCGAAGTACCAGCCTGTAAGATACCAATTAAGGAACAAAATATACGACAAAAATGAATGTTGTATTGAAAAATACAAAACATATTGATTGAATATAATAGTAGCTTCTACTTTCTTGAAAAGAATAAGTCAACAAAACACTAGCTGAAAAACACATGTAGCGGGAAGAAATCTGCTAATAGGGTTCGCCTTCGTGCACAATGTGCATGTCGTCTTGAAGCTACCCTGGCGTGGCTTCGAAATAAGAAGGCGCTCCCCACGCGCTGCAGGAGGTACGGTGCGGTTCACGAGCACCGCTCGGTTTTGAATTGAATTGAATTGAATGTGCCTTATTTTACGTGGCGAGACTCAGGCCATGGGGCCTGCCCTTCCGCCTGACCACGCAAATTCCGCCACGCTCCTTTCACCAACCATGGGAGAAAGAAGGTATTACTTGGGCGACGAAATTTTGAATTTAGCTCAGACGCATCATTTAGGCTTGAGTATATTTTACATGCAGTAAATCTACTAACATGGGACAGCCGGCTTTACTTCCCCTCCGAAGGAAGGCGTACGAAGGCTTCGATCGGGTTCGAACCCGCAAACTTAGGTAGAACAGTCCGATACGCTAACCGTTACACCATCGCCGCCGCCCTTACACCATCGCCGCCTCCCTTAGTTTTTGGGGAACAACTTGTCTATGTTTGCACGGAGGAATTCGTTGTTCTTTATTTTAGGGTTGCGTGTTAGCTCGCATGAACACGATTAGTTATCCCCTATGAAAACTTTACGTTGCAGGATATTTTGTATCATTGTTACAAGTTCTGAGTCACTGAGAGGTAGGGGAACCGTTAAAATTAATATTTACGGAAAGGGCAAAACGCGTGCCAACAATTACGGGAGCGTAATTTGGCTTTGGGATTTTTCCCAACGACCTTTTCCCATCAGCGAGGCATTTCTCCAGCAGGGACAAGCACTAAGCTCCCTCTGGTCTCCAGACAAGTATGATAGAGTAGTGTGCATATGAGTGTAAGTGTATGTAAGGGATATGGACTGGGCAAAGAAGAGGAAGGAAAGATCGCACACGATCCGTGGCATTTATCGGAGAAACCACGAAAAACTAGCGACCAGAGCATCCGACCGCTAGAATTCTCCTCCAGACAGCGGCTGAACTCGACCTATCTAGTTAGTGTCGAAAATCCTGCTGCCGTCGGGACTCGAACCTAAGACCTCCCAATCACAGGCAGTGATATCAGTTGATTCTATTTCACCTCTCCCAGTGAAAAAGTTAGAAATTCACTCATTGTGATAAAGGGAAAATAGGCCATATACAACCCCCAACACACGAGGTATTACCATTACATGCCTAGAAGAGGACTTCTTTTTATTGAAAAATCATTAGATACAACAAGCATACAGGCAAAGGTGGCTTAGGGCATCAATTGAGTGGCTGTGACTGGATGATACTTGGGTTCGAATCCCGACTGTGGTAGAATTTTCTGTACTTGTTAATCAGCTAGGACGAGTTCAGCTATTGCGTGTTTGAGGATGATTCTTAGCCTCGGCCGGCGGTTCTCACCCTTAGTTTTCCGTGTTTTTTTCAATCAACACCAGGCGAATGCCGATCAGTACCCTAACAAACGGACTGCACGCGATCTTTCCTTCCTCTTCCTTGTTCTAACCTCACCACCTTACTTAGACACACACTTAATATGCACTAAACTACCACAGTTGTTGGGAGATCTGTCCAAAACTTGCAGCTTGTCCCAGCTGGGGCTAAGGGCGTATCTTGCTGCTAGGAGATACCTGGTTGCGGAAAATCCGTCCAAGTCAAAGTGTAGGTTGGCTCCGCATCTCGTTATCCAACAGGGGAAGATCACCACCACCTCCAACTTTAAAAGCATGCACTATACTTATCATAGCTGTTAACGCGCCAAGAATCACTCATCAATCAATGCACACTGCCTTCCCTCCGCCATTGAAACCCCACGCGTGTTTAACTGCGTAGTTCGTGGAGCGCTGATGCGGTGTCCTGCTGGTAGGAGATACGTGGTTGGGGAAAATTCCAGCAAGCCGACCTGTAAGTCGGTTCCGGATATCATCATTCAACGAGGAAGATCACCGCTACCTCCCACCATAAAACATACTCAACACTTACAGGACTTAGCCGTTAACTCGTCAGGAATCACTAATCAATCAGAAAGCCAATCAATCCCAAACTGCCTTCCCTCCGCCATTGAAACCCCCAGAGTATTTAACTGCGCCGTTCGTTGCCAGCTCGAACTCGTGTTTTGGAGCTGCAATCCACTTCGTTTCGCAATCGCGGTGCGCCCGCCAGAGTCTCTTATCCCCAGCGCTCGCCACGCTCTCGGGCGGCGGCGGGGTGAACGATCGCATGAATGGAGCACCTAGCCTGTGTTCCTGACCTTTTCCTGCGCTCGAAATAGCGCGATTCGCCGCTCAAAGTAACGTGTTTGTGCTGGAAACAAAACCGATGCACCTACGTAGACGGCGGGGATATAGACTTTCAGCAACTCCTGCCTGAGTGTAATTGCAGAAACGAAAACAAAGTAGGAATATAATAGGTTTCCCAGAATAGCATTCTCTTGTTTGGGTGCGTTTAACGTTTGAATGTTGAGTTCATGGAAATGTAGGCGAAGGCGAAAAATATTTACACATCTCAAAACTTCATATTTTCTGGAAAACCTCTTTATTTCTCTCATATATACGCGTATTGTCTTTACGTCCATGAAATGTTTACTAGTAAAAATAGACTCTTCTCTAAACCTTTTTTATTCACTTCATGGAAAAATTTCGAATTTTTTCATCTGCCTTGACAATGTCCTAAATGTTAATTCATGAAAAAAATAAACGTTAATTTGATGATGGCAATGTTTGAAAACATTTCTTGGAATTAGATTGTCTGAACAGTTTTATTTGGCGACATTATTTTCGAAATACTGAAAGTCGAATATGGGTTAACCAGCAAAAGCATTTATTGTTATTAATTAAAAATATTATTTAATGAAATTTCTTTGAGAATTCTCTTCATTGTAACATCATAACCCCGTCTTCATCATCATCATCATCATCATCATCATCATCAGTATGAACATAAAAGTATTACGTATATTATACTGACATTCCTACTTGTATACAGGAATATTCTAAATACTTAAATTCATAATAATTTCTCAATAAAAAAAGAGTACAAATAGCGTTAAATAATTTTGAAAATCTCAATCTTCTTTTCGTTGATTTACATAAGTTTACTTTCGTCGATTTTTTTCCAACACAATGTGTAACCAAAAGCTTTGAATTGCGAATTTTTAGATTGTGTCTTATAATCAGACGGTTAATTTTTCGCAAAGTAAATAACCGGTTTTTTTATAAAAATTCCATCTGACCTTATTAAGACGGAATAGAGAGGCAATAATTCCAACAAATTCCTGAAATGAAAATAGAACTTCAACGAAGATAAGTCTCTAAAATTAGAGCGCAATACTACTTCGCCGTCTGTTAACTTTTCTCGTGTTTTATTACCTTCTTTATTAATTTCAAGTTAGGAGTCGAAGATTCGTTCCTTCCGCATGGCCAGGGATAAGGAACTTTTCGCGAAACTCGGGAGGCGGATGGTGGAGGCGAGCCCGCCTTTCGGCAGAACGATGAAGGAGGCGATGAAGGAGGTGGAAATGGAGAGGAGAATGAGAGGGAAGTGAACGGGAGGAGTGTGAAGTGGAGTAGAGTTACAAAGTGGAGGGGACAACAGGGGAGTAGGGGTGGGAAGGAGACCGGAAGGGGGGGTAGAGGGGGCGGAGGAGAATCGGCGCCTGGCAACCGTCGCTTCGCAACGCCGCCGCCGCCCACGCCGTCGACGTCAGCAACCTCCCCTCCACCCCTCCCCTCCCCTCTCCTTCCATGGCCTCCCCCGCCAGCAATCCGCCCCGCCAAGCTCTGGCTCGAATCGTACAGTAGGCCGAAACGACATCAAAGGCGCTTACATGACGAGGTAGCATTTCGACCGCAAGACGTTTTGGTACATTTGAGACGTTCGCATGTAAATAATGTTAGATTACATTTCATGTTTATCGTGAGAAATGGCATATGAAAAAGCTGGTTGCCAAATAACGAGTGTCCATCCACTGTGTACCAGCGACTCTGCAACTGCGCAGGACAACACTGGGAAAAAGAAAGAAGGAACTAACCGCAAGAGATGGAAGGATGGTGGAGACTTCTATTATTCCGGTATTTTCCTGTGTCCACAACTGATTGCCAGATTACTTACACTTAGAACAATGATACCTGAATTATTTCAACTATCTGGGTACGGGTAAGGATGGTTTTCTGTTTCAGCCAACAATGTATTTTTGTACTTACTCTAAAGTTTGTTGAGGGAGTGAATTGCACCTGCACGTCTAGTTAGGAATATTATCTAGAAAGTGCAAAAAATGTAAAAAATAATAGAGCAAAAAGAGCTTGCATTTGAGTGATATTGTATAGAAGTCGTTGATGTGCGCACATACCAGGAATATTGTGATGGATTTTAGTTTATGAATAAACAAAAAGTAATTAAAAAGTTAAGCATACTTCATTGCAAATAATAAAATTAGATAGGGTATCAGTTTTCCGGATTTTCATAATCTCCATTAGTCATCTTTATACTTTTTTAAATATATTTATTACCTATTCAATATATAACCTTCTCAGGAGTTTGAATAATATGTACTATACAATAATATATTTGGAAAATGCCAGAAATAAATTAAGGTAATATGTAATAAATTACCTTAATTGGATCAAATTGAATTACCTTACCTTAATTCAAAATAGCGGGAAAACGTATTAAATGATGAAAATAATTGTTTAAAATTAATATTGTTGTGAGAACAAGAATGATGAAAATATATAATATTTAAAGTAAAGAATAAATTATTATCTCAGGGAGGGTGAAATACATATTTTGGAAAATGGAATGGAATGGAATTAGAAGTGTGATATTTGCCTAAATAAATGTTTAAAAGAAAGATCATTGGAAAGATTTGAAAATTATATTGGAGTTTGTAATTTTATAAATTCATTATTCTTTTCAACTTGTCTTCATTCTGCTTTGTTTTCCTCTGGAATAAATAATGACCGCTTAAGACATATTTCGCTGTAGTACAAAATATTCCTTGATACCATAATTTTCTTTCTTACTTTGTTTCCATCGGTTTGGGACCCCAGCCCCCTCGTAGCAGAAACTCGTTTGCCGAAGGCAAGACAGGTTACTTGAAATTTTCCGCAGCATTTCCATTTTCTCCTCCGTTTCCTCCTCCTCCTTATTTCCATCTCCTTTCTCCATACAACACACTTCCCTCCGTCACACGGCACTTCTCCTCCTTCGCTTCTTCTTTTCGGTGTCCCGGCCGCGTTCCCCGCGGCGACGACCGGCGTCGCGGCGGAGGGGGCGGCTGGCGAAATTCGGCGCTCGGAGGAGCGAGGCACAATATTTGCTCTGGAAATTACGAGGAATTTCCTCGTCCGGAAAATAAATATTTTAGCTATTTTAATTATAGAGCGCGTCGGAATCGATTCCTGCGCGGCGTCACAACACGGTGTAAGGCTGTGTCGCGAGACGCTGCCGCTCTCTGGCGACTTGGCTCAAATATTTGGTTGCGTGCGTTACAGAGCGCGCGTCAGTCGCCTGTTTGCTGTCCATCTTGCAAAATGTTTATTCAGTGATCTGGAAGGGCGGTCGAAATTATTAGGTTGGGGCACGGGTGGCTATCTAGAGACGTGCGTTGTAGGGGTTGTGATGTGACAGCGGGAAATTCTATGTGAGAATAAACGGCCTCATATTCGAACCGCTTATTTTTATTAAAAGTTGAATATTTATGCAAGAAAATATTATTAATTGTATTCCAAAGTATCCTCCCAAATCTAAATACACACGATGACCTATGTTTTTTGTGTTTGCGAAAAAAGAATTCAGGTATAATTCTAAAGGAATGGGTAACAACGTTTGACATACACAAATCAATGTATTTTATTTCTGCGTATGTTGAGAATATGTGCTGTATTTATATGCACAAGTGGATTAATGAAATTTCTTTTCTTCCAGCTACAAAATATATGAAATTATAGATTGTAACGATGTTATAGTAATTGACAACAATGCCTGTCGACATACCAATGTTGGTCGCATACTAATTTTCTACATTCAAGAAGCGTCAGTCAGTTCTATTATGATATGCGTCCTAGTAACATTTAATTGTGATTCTCAATGCTTAATCAACTAATATTATATTTGCATGTTGTAAAACATCATATGGCGCAGTCGGAAATGTTCAGTAACAATTATAAATTAGTAAAATTCAACGACATACTTATAGAGTAAGATGGTGAAGTCATGGATACAATATTATATCTATGTGTTATATTTTATTTATAAAACATTACATTGATGTTAGAAATAATTGTTAAGTGTTTAGATGTGCTAGTAAAGATGTGATTAGGGATATATATTGGAGCGTGTATGAATGTGGGGAATGCAGTGTGTGTGTGTGTGTGTGTGTGTGTGTGTGTGTGTGTGTGTGTATGAAATGTAAAATGTTCTATAGCAAAAGTTCGATTGCTCTGAAAATTCGGATCTTTTTTAAAAAATTTTAAGTATGTGGAGTGGGCAAATTGAAGATATTCTAACAACGCCAAAATAACAGCAATCGAATTATACAGCAGCGTTGCGAAACGCGTGAGACCAGTGCTAAATTTTTATTAAGTTTTATGTTAGTGATACATATATATTCATCAAAATATATTTAATAGATATGGTTTCCTTACTGTAAGCCCTCCGTATATTATATTACTAATCTGTAATCTTAATTCGAGAAGACATTTTTTTAAATGTGTAAATAATAATTAAAGCAATAATAATAATTCTTCCAAACAGTATATTATTGTTATTATTATTATTATTATTGTATTATTCTTGTATTATTGTGTTATAATATTATTATAGTATTATTTTTGTACGCTTATTATTATTATTATTGTTATTATTATTATTATTATTATTATTATTATTGTTATTTATTATAAAATACTGCCTCCGGTTTGTTAACTATTTGCAGAAGAAATCTATCTTTGTTAAATCCATTTTTTAGCTGAAACGTAATTCTAAAATTATTTAAAATATTTAGTTATTTTATAACTGTACAAACTATAAGTTTTGTTTTATACTAAGAAGTTTATAGAAACTCTTTTAGATGCATAAGATGTGATTTGCTGACAGAAAAAAAAAATTATTTCTTCGCTTTTTAAGATAAGGTATGAAGAGCGGAAATTGGACCAGTTTATTTAGTAAACTTGATTTTATATTTGTAAAAAATTAGTATTTTCTCTCAATTATAATAAAAATAAAAATCATTCCTAATAAATTCACATGAAATATTTTTAAAAACCTTCTCTAAATTTACCACTAAAGACGAATAAAAACACCAAATCCCTTCACCTGGCAACATTGCCTGTACTGTGGTGCCTTCACTCAAATATTTTTGTGCGTGCATTGAAGTGTACTTCAATCAACTGACTGTTTGCTGTCCATCTCGTGAATGAAGGACCAAACGATTCTCTCTCAGTTCACGCTGCATCCAATATTGAAGGTAAACGTGTTTCTTTATTAACTCTCCCTTGACCACATACGAAACCAATACGAAAACATCCGAGAGAAATGTTGACAGAAATGCACGCTTGTGCACCGTCTCTAACAGAAAGCTCGTGAAAGGATGCGTGTTTTTATCAATGAAGTGCATACTCCAATCATGTTCCTTTCCTCCCATAGTATTGGATACTTCGAGATACAGAAAACGAAACAGTTCAAAACCAAGAAATTGTGAATGTACAAAATATAATTTAAACTTGTGGTGCTACAGAGTGGCCTAGATTTTTACGCCCTTCCCTAGGCTGGCTTTTCGGTAGTGCCCCACCGTGTTTCTTGTTACGTCGCATACAGTTTTTATTATTTTTGATGATAAATAAATCAAATTCAATATCGGAGGTTTTGGAAAATGAAAATATAATTTCTTTTGAGTTGTATAAACTCGCAGAAGACAGAACAATTGAGGAATGTAGCGTCGGTTACTACGGACACTTCGTTAGAGGGAGACTGGGTCGAATTCGCGAGAGAATGGACGTCTGAGTGTAGACCAAATATAATAACAAGACATTCTGGTTTTAAAATCCAATACGTAGCGACTTCAGGATATTGGATGTTTCTCGGAACCTTGGGGAAGGCTCTTTAGCAAATTTATGGATGGTTCTTAGTAAGAAACAAGATATCCGCGGAAACGGGGAATGTACTATTTGCCGATTGATTCTGGTTACCAGAATTCACGAATAATATTTTTGCTTTGTGTTACACTTAACGAATTCTTATTTAAATTCCTTCAACAGAGAGGCTAACGGAGAGAGATGTTTGGTCAGTGTCAATACAGCTGGAGCTGAATATATTGCCGTTCAAACGATCGCGCATTCACGGGTGCTTACGCTGTTGCAAGAATTCAGTAAATTCGAGAGTTCCAGGACACAAGCGTCTTTTCTTCTGTAAAATAAATTTTTAAAATGTATGTGGTTGAGTGGGTGCACTAATGAATCATAGTTAAGAGGCTATACGTTTACATGCCGGGAATAAACATCTAGGATCTAGAGTCGTTTTATTTGTGAGTGACCTTTCATGCACGATTTTCTGAGCTAAGGAGATAAATAATTCATCTCTCAAAGTTTCATGTTGAAGCACCGTTGTTGCCAAATGTAGGCGATGTTCATGTATTTAGATGATAAATTAGTCTATGTCTTGTTGCACGAACCACTTCTCAAACTAGTTCAAACAAGCCGAGCTGTGTTGCGTGTAGAATGCACAAGAGAGGTCGGAGAGGGTTGAAATGCAAGACGTTGCAGGACAATCTGCAGGAAAGGCTATCAGCATAGCCAAGACAATTGGTTCAATTGAATACCTGGCTATTGGTTGAAAAGACCAACTCGGTAGGTCAAGTATCAACAGAACACAGTGGGTTTGAACACGTGTGCTTAGTGTTAGTTTGTTTTTGATTTTTTTGCCACAGACTGACCTCCCATTACTTCACTAACTAACCGTTATTGAGTACCAATATATGAAATAAAACTATCACATTAAAACTAACAAAAATACTTCTGTGACAGTACCTACCATCATGGAAGTCATAATTTCATAAATGTTTCTTTCTGTCTAAGCGCACGCATCTTTGCTCATTAGGGAATTTTGTGCGTATAGCATAGCAAATAGAAATTCCAATTCTTGTGTTAATCGCACTTTACGCCTTTTCACTAACTTCTTCCTAGTTTCCACGAAGCTCATTAAGGAAAAGGTAAATAACACTTAAATAATTTTATCAGTGATGCTTGTTCCTTTCTTCGATTACACAGTTCAATATTCTGTTGAACACAAGGACCTCTTACCCAAATATATTTTGCAAAAATAATAATAATAATAATAATAATAATAATAATAATTAACAAGAAAATGTTTGAGTAGCCATCTTCGCAAGTTATCAATTATGTCAACAAACGGTAGTTTTAACATTATGATTCAACTTAGCATCAAATTGTAAAAAAAATATTTTTATTTATATGTGAAAAAAATAATTGTTTGGTAACACCATGTTTTCTACATTTGGAATCAACTCAGGTCTTCAGCCCTTGTGATCAGCACCTGCATATAAAAATTGCTTTGATTCTCCAAAGAGTCTCCAGCTGCCCCCACGGTGGCGGTCTCTGGCGGCGGGGAGTGCTGTTTCGTGGGAGGCGGGCGGTCGATGTGCGGTGGGGGCGGAGGGCGACATCGCGTGCCCGCCGTGTGACGTCAGCGTACGTCACGCGCGCCGGAGGCATTCGCGAGCTGTCACGTCCGCCCCCAGAGGCACTTCCTGCCACGCCAGCCGCCCGCCCACGCGCCCGCCCCACGCCCTTCCTCACTCCCGCTCGCATTCCGGCCCGTACCTTGGGCGGCAGCCTTCACACTTTCGACATTATTCCCCATATCATGGCCCTTTAACAATTCCGACAGCAAAATAATAATTATGGGGAAAGCGTTGCTGATAGACCTGGCGACTGCTATGGTAACAAATCCCATTACACTACTGATGGAAACTTCCGACGACCATTCCAACGGTAATCCCGAAAACAATCCAAACGGTCATTCAGACGGTCATCCGGACGGTCATCCGGACGGTCATCCGGCGGTCATCCGGACGCCCATCGGACAATCATCCGGACGGCCGGACGGCATCCGGACGGTCATCCGGACGGTCATCCGGACGGTCATCCGGACGGTCATCCGGACGGTCATCCGGACGGTCATCCGGACGGTCATCCGGACGGTCATCCGGACGGTCATCCGGACGGTCATCCGGACGGTCATCCGGACGGTCATCCGCACGACAATCGCGATAACCATACCGACGACGACACCAACAATGATCTTGCCCGAAATTCCCCTTACATGAGAGCTTGCCGACGTTGTGACTAACTTTTATTCAAATATAGAAAGAGAATACTAAAAACCTCTGCGACGTTTACAGCAACTCCCGAGACGACCTCAACAAAATGTTTGAAAAAATCCAAATGACTCTGCACAATTCTTCGAGATCCATCCACACCTCATTCCCTAGAGCCAACCCCCTCCACGCATAAAATTCAAACCGCATCACCAACCTAGCGCAATTACCTGGTTCAATTCCAACTCTCATCTCAGCCAGCTTTCCACTCCGCCCCCGCCCCACGTCGCAGAGCGAGCGATCCTGACCCCGTCAACACGCCCACTGCCCCACTCGGGCCATCGCAAGCACTGCGCGCGCATGCGCCGTCCGCCCCGCGCGCCCACGCGCAGCGCAAAGGTTATAGAAGGATTTTCCTAAGGATGAGCCAAAGTGACAGTTCGCGTAACAAGTGAACATCACATGTAATTCAGACAAGTCGTATCCCTCCGCCGCGACCGCTATTCAGCCACGCCCCTTCGTAAAGTGCTAATGGCACCTGTGAAAACACCCCTATGCAGAAGTTTTAAGAGTTTCGCTGAGGTTTATGCACGTAAGCGAGTCCGGTAAATATTTCAATTTAATTACGTAAGTGGAAAATCTCTTAACATGCTCTCACAATCAGTAAAAGAAAACTGCCACGAATGTAAATAGAAAGAAAAATGATTTTAAGCCGGAAACACGTGCACCAGTACGCATTACGCATTCAAGTCTCGGTTTTTAAAAATAAACATATTTATCTCACAAAAAGTAAATTTAATATAATGTTTATAACAAAAAAGAATTTTTACAGAATAGCACACAATTCTGCACTTCCTAATTTCAATTATTTATCGCAGCGAACTATATTTTTCTCGGACGAGGACATCACAAAAAGAAGCTTCGAAGCCATTTACAAGATTGCCAACTGCAAACGAACGAATGCAGGAAGGGAGACTAATGGGCTCGAGGGCACAACGACCACAGAACCTTCAGTTAAGTTGCCAGCACTAGCACTTTGGCTCATCCTTGAAAAATCGTTCTATACGACTGCGCGCCGAGCAAGATGTTTGCACAGAATCTCCGGCAAATGCAAGAGCTCGGGCGGCCGGCGATGGAAGCACACAAGAACGCGCCGAGGGCATGGGTTGCTCCCCCGCCACGGGGGCGCGGCCGCCATCACCCACTTCTGCGATTTCGTTACACCATTTTTCTAAATGATCTTGGCTGTCCGGGTGAAGCCGCGTCGAAGTCTGTGTTGCCAGCGTTTCGACCATCATTTCGTGGTCTTCCTCAGGGCTGGTCTGACAAGGCTGGCCCTGAGGAAGACCACGAAATGATGGTCGAAACGTTGGCAACACGTTGGCAACCTTCGACGCGGCGTCACCCGGACAGCCAAGATCATTCACATGACTCCGGCCGCGGAAGCCTACGACTTCACCATTGTATAATGCTGTCATTTGTTGGCTGCAGTCAGTTGTATGATGTACTCATTACGAGGTGGCGGATTTTGATGACCTAAAACATCGCCGAAAATGGTCAATAAAATGCTCTTAATATGTTTTATAAACGCCCCAATTTTATATTTATAATATTTTATTAGTTTTTCTTGATCAGTGCGCGTGTCATTTTGCGTGGTTTTGTTCAGAAGCATTTTTTTTGCCATAGGCCTCCAGTAAAATATGAAATGTGTTGTAATTTATGCAATTCGTGTGCATTGAATTTTATGTTACTGTAACTTCTATCATTAATATTACTGAAACTGTAACTGAATTTGGGATTGCTAGAAACTCAATGGAATCGGTGCGACCGGAAAGAAAGCTCTTGTCTATATATCGCGCGAGCAGAAGGGTGTGGCAATTGCGAGTGAATTGGAGCGCATGGGCACTGAACCCGTCTGCCGAGAAACGAGCGTCTAGAAACGATTGCGCCTTTGCGAGAGGTGCCAGTCGACCAAGAGGAGCGAGGGGGGAGGAAGGGAGAGGCGGTGAGAGGAGAGGCGAGGCGGGGGAAGAGCGGGGCGGGGAAGAGCGGGGCGGGGAGGAGCGGGGCGGGGAGGAGCGGGGCGGGGAGGAGCGGGGCGGGAAAGGGCGAGGCGGGGAGAGGCGAGAGAGAGGCACGGACCGGAGTGAGGCGGGCGGTCAGGCAGGCGAAGCGGGCGCCGAGGCCGCGAGAGTGGCGCCGCCCCGCCTGGGCGAAGTCCTTTCCCCCTCCCCGCCTCCCCGCCCACCTGGCGGGGCTAATGGAGCCCGTCGCGCCTCGTGAGAAAGAGGCGCAGGCGCGCACCTGATCCCGCACTCCGCCAGGGGGCTCGGGCCGCCTCTCGCGGGAGGGGAGGAAGAGGGAGGGGGAGCGACGGGCGAGATGAGGTGTAGAATGGAGCGACTCCAAACCGCGCTTGCACGGGAAGTATTTTCGCGCGAAAGTGAGGGAATTGGAAAGTTATTGAGGTGGAATCGAGGAAGGAGGTGAAAAGTGGGAGTGGCGGATTAGGTTCTGAGGTGTGGAGGGGAAAGGTGGAAAGTGACCAAAGCGGAGACGGGACGGGTCGAGTCGGAGGCGGACGGGCCGGGTCGAGGCTGCGACGGACGGGCGGGGTCGAGGCGGAGACGGGACGGACCGGGTCGAGGCGGAAACGGGTCGGGCCGGGTCGAGGCGAAGATGGGACGGGCCGGGTCGAGGCGGAAACGGGACAGGCCGGGTCGAGGCGGAGACGGGTCGGGTCAAGGCGGAGACGGGTCGGGTCGGGCGGCGACGGGAAGGGCCGTGTCGAGGCGGAGACGGGACGGGCCGAATCGAGGCGGAGACAGGTCGAGCCAAGTCGTGGCGGAGATGGGACGGGCCGGGTCGTGGCGGAGGCGACACGAATCAAGAATCTGCGACGTGAACAAGTAGAAAGAAAAGGACAAAGAGCAGTCGAGATGAGAACGGCGTAAGTTATGCTTCGAAGCCGCGCGTTTGAGGAGTATGAGGGCCGGAAGAAAACCGCAAGGAGCAACTGGTGAGGAGTTGGGATGAGCCGCGAGGCCTGCGGCGATGCGCCTGAGCGCTTGAGGCGTTCTCGCGGGTTCTCGGCGCCGCGTCGCGTCGTAATGGAAATCGCGCTTTGCAGCGAATACATTTTTTGGCAAACGCGAGCAGCGGTTGATCCCTGCGCTTCCGTCGCCGTTGCTGCGTCGGTTTGGAGGTACTCACTCTATGAATTCGTAATCAAGCATGCGACTATCATTATGGAGTGTCTACCGATAGATCTGTGGGAAATATTTCTAGTAATATCGAGCTCTTTCAAAATGTTTTGCAATCGACCCAATTTTTTGTTTCTTTTTCAGGATAGTGTTACTAAGTTCGTGATACTTATTTTTTAATCTCCTGTTTCTGTGATCATACTATCTCAAACAAAAAAAAAACACTTCTAAATGTGTTTTTTTGTTTTGTGTATTAAAATATAACATACGTAAGTTGCGTATGGCCCAAGATTTATTATTGGCTGTTAGAACGTAAATAACTACTGTAGGAAAATTGAATAAAATTTGTTATTTGAATTATAAGATAAAAAATTATCGTGTGAGATTTTACTCTTTCCAAACTGTTATAGAGCACTATTTACCACTAGTTGTATGTTCTTGAAGAAACTCTTCAGGCTCAAGAGGTGTTACTTTTGCTTCTGTATTACCAGGAGGGCGTCTTTTCAACTCTGGAAGTGGGGTGTCTTTCTGACACAATAATGCAATGCAGTTATACGTAGGCCACGTAATGTAAAACAACACAATTTTTTTGCAGAATAAACGTATCTCGTGACAGCTTCTTAAATTACGAAACCCTATTTTAAGGGCCTAGAACCCATCGTTTTTTAGTTATGTATGCTGGTAAATTATGTTGCCGAGTAAAGTGTTTGCGGGTTCCATGTACGCGTCTATATCACAATCTGCTAACTTTCAATTTTTCCTCTTAAAACATTGAGAAACTTCCTACAAGAGTGTATTTCGTAGATGTAAATGTATACATGGTGAGAGTCTTTGGAGATTTTATTTGCATCAACAGCCTCCTAGTGTACAATTAACAAGGGTCTTGTAACTCTCGTGCCAGCAGTTTGCTGCGGCCTCATGTTGCATATCTTTCCTTCCCGAGGAAACCGCGTATGCTGGCCGCTGAGAAGGCTGTCTGTGGCAGATTTCTCCCGGGACCGCGTCCGCCTCCAGCGCTTACTTCTCAATCTGGGCAGCCTTCGACGCAGCCTGTCTCCACAAAATCCACCGCTCTTCGCCAGCAATTGATCTGTCGTCTCCCCACTTCCGCAACCCTCCACTTCTCCCTCGCGACCCAAATCTGCCCCACGAACGGACGAAACGAGCAAGACTCTGCGTTTCTCAACCCTGTGTTCGGCCGAAGAAAAATGCTACCAGACAACGGTAACCGTAAGATGGATTGTGAAGTGCACACATTAAATCAAGCGCGAAAATGAAATAGAATAGAAACGTCCATCCGGGGATAAGAATTTATCTCGTTTTGTTATTTTAGTATTAATATTTGTATTATCAATAATGTTTTTGATTATTAGATCTAATTTGATTAGTATTTTATTAGGATGGGATGGATTAGGTTTGGTTTCTTATTGTTTGGTTATTTATTATCAGAATGTGAAATCGTATAATGCTGGTATAATTACAGCTTTATCAAATCGTATTGGTGATGTAGCTTTATTATTATCAATTGCTTGAATAATAAATTATGGTAGTTGAATTTATCTATATGTTAATAATTTGGGTGAAATAGATAGTGAGATGAAGTATTTAATTGTTTTGGTTGTTCTAGCAGCTATAACTAAAAGAGCTCAAATTCCTTTTTCTTCTTGACTTCCTGCAGCAATAGCTGCTCCTACGCCTGTATCTGCTTTGATTCATTCATCAACTTTGGTAACGGCAGGTGTTTATTTATTGATTCGGTTTGGAGTAGTTATTGCAATATATTCAATAAATGATTTTATGTTATTTATTGAACAACGGGGAAAGTGTCAATGAGCAAATTATTCAGGAGAGAAAACAAAAAGCAAAAGATCGAGTTGGAAGGCTTTATCCTCACCTTCTAGGAAAACTTACCTGCGTGTGATTATTCCATTAACTTTTCAGTAGCATAAAGAAGTAACAGAAAGTCTCGTTGTTTAATAGATATCACTAAAAAAGTAAACATCTTATCAATCGTTAAAGACATTTTTAATTAAAAATCACACATATTTTTATAACCAGATGTAAAGGTGTCGAATACTGGAGAGAAAAAACGAATCAAGAAGGCTGTCATTTACATTAGACCTTTTGTTTCACAAGACGCAAATCTGTAACGTTCCACTGAATCAAAACACATTTTGATCAAACATCCCCTGGGATACGATAGAGAATACTTAAATGTTGTTCTTTAAGTGAGAATCATACACGTAGTTTTTTCTCAACTAGTTGCTTCAATTGAACGTTCATTCTCCTATATTGTAGAAAATTTATTGGCGGTTTATGGACAGTCAAAAGATTACATTTGTCTGAGAGCATAATTAAATTTCATAAAGATGAACATGAAGACAGATTAGGATAGAACTATTGACGCACTGGGTGATCCTAAGGAGTGTTTCTTGGAATACAATTTTTGGTTTTACAAAATGCATTATTTTCTAACGAAGACAATAAACATTATTAGGAGCTCTGATTAATCTGTCAAAGAAATAATTTAAGAGGTCGACGTACCTTCACGCAACTACGTCGATGACAAATCGATAGCAAAAAGATCTGAGAAATCAGAAAAAAACGATGCTATTTACGGTTGGCACTTTTTAAGTGTAGAGTGCTTTATTTTTCAAAAACTATTCACGAAAAATAACTAGTGTTGTTACAGGCTGGCACATACTTTCTCGTAATAGTTTTTCCAATTTGATCGACCTGCGCGTTTTTCGGTCTCTGCTCGTCCTCTTGCCGCCCAAAGGACATTTTTTTCATATTCTTTCAGTTTGCTAATGGTAGAACCGAAATAGTACTTTAAGAACATTCATGAAGAGTAAAACCTTGCCCTTTATGGAAACATCTGTTGAAAAATTTGTTGCCCTTTTTAAGACAATGCCTTTAAGCATTACCGTAAATGCAAAATGTGAAGTCTTTTACACAGAAAACTTTTGAGTTTTCGAGAAATTGCATTGTAAATTACTTGAAGCACTTCCACTCACAAAGGCAATGATAAGCAAAACAATGGAAATGTGCATATTCATGGCGTGAGAGATATTTCAAAAAGATACATTTGCATGATTTTTTAAAAATTGGCGTAATTTTTTAAATTCGCGAAATATTTCGATCAATATTGCGAGAAAACTAATAAAAATTTTCAAAAAATGAATATGACATAAATGAAAGAAATAATTATGGAGAACAAATTTCATTTCATTTTAAAGAAAACCCTCTAGTGTATAATTCTTAATCTCCTCTTCGGATATTTTACTATTGCCAAACGTGGATACTATTTACAGCAAACATCTAGTAGTATGACGGGGATAAGTTCCATTGCCATTGTTAATATTGTTATTTTTACTGTTGCTCTGCTATGATCACAAATTTTCTCAATGTTAACACCCATTTATTAAATTTACTTCCAATTTAATCATGGGTTCGACGTACAACATATTACTTCTTACCTGTTGCATGGGGACATGTAATTCTATACAGAATCACGATTCCTGGAAGTTCTATTGACTAAAACAAATTATTAGATTGATGACAACTAATAAAAATTATCAGCTTGTTTCAACAATAAAAATTTAAAATGTATTACTATATATATTACAATTCTATTCAGATCAGGAAAATTACTTTTTTATATAGGAAATTTAAATTTCGTGCTGGTTTGAATATAGTTCGCACGTATACTACAATGTCTTGTTAAATAGCTTCTCGGACGAGCAGCTGAGTGTTGTCCATGGAATCCTTGCTATCCCTATTCTTGCTTTCTCGCCTGTGATTAAAATAAATTAAAAATTTTCCAGAATGTTTTCAACGATTTGGTCTTAATAGGATTTAAAATTTCCCATGAAACCAATACGCGGTCGCGACTTTCTCTATTTGTGTTTCGTATGAAACACCTACTCGGGACTGATTATATTCAGCTACTTACTGAAAAATCCTTCCATCTACGGAGCATGTAATATACATCTCTTCAAAACATGGAGTCTATTTTATTTCGAAATTTCAACTAGAACATTAATAGAATTTCCTAATACAATTTAATACTACAATTTAAACAACCCTAGCTCTTAAATTAATTGTATATTCCCGCCTCACTATCATGTAAATAATACCCAGCCTCTGCTGAAAATACGTTCGCACCTCACCTCTCTTTTAGAGATTGATTCCTTGCACTCTTCTACAAGATCTCGGCTTTCAATGCCATCTGTACTCCTTATACATTTAATGTGTTTGGGACCGTGACCATCTGCACAGCGCTATGACACCAAGTATGGAATATTACTCTTCGTTGATCGCTTGTCCCAACAACGCGCAATCTTTGACTTGGAGTTTGCATACAATGTCATTATTCGTAACGCTGGATACCGATTTTATCATTCAAAATACATTGGGGGTTCTTGAGTTATCACACTAGTTTCAGTTTTGTAGTTGTAGAAAGACGTTGAAAAAATTAAAGTTTTGCAAAATTAGTTTCTGCAAACTTTTCGAAAATTTAGAGTTGACAGTGAAAATCGTATCTTTTCCATCTTTTTAAAAGTATTTTGTTATCTTCTTACAACATAATTCAAAGAAAAAAAATTGGAGCCACTTTTGAGAAAATGTCCCAGGAGTTTCTTTAATTAATGTAGTTCAAAACCGCAGAGCTTCGGGTGAGGTCAGATCGATCGGGAAGTATTCAGTGTGGAAAAAATGCTACGCATGATTAGGCGTTAGTGTTGTTCATAGACGGCAGACGGACGGACATTTTTAGAAAGAAATCCCTTTTCCGCTTTTAGGGTGCAAAAACATGTATTTCTATCAAAATATCAAAATTGATTTTCCACAGCACTACCTAACTGTATACTACGAGTATTACTCCGTATATATGTTCAAATTCGGGAATATAAAAGAAAGAAGAAAAATAAAGGAAAAGTAATAGGAAAGGTGCACCACATGATTCAAATTGTTTCATTAGAATTTCACCTTTGCACCAGTCTAAAAAATCTTCTGTAACTTACTAATACAGTAATGATATTACGAGAGAACTACTGTGATATGACGAGATATTAATTATAAGAAAATATTTTGTAATATGTTACAAAATATTTGAAATGAAGTTTGCTTTTAACTGATGAAGTCCGAAGGAATTAATACACAGGTTTGCCAACAAAATATCTCCTCCAGTCATGCGAGTTAGTTGCCGTCGACCTTTTCTCTGCTTCCTAATATCTTAATCTTTAAAGGGAAATAATAAATACAGGGGAATGAATTCGGAAACATTTTTAAAAAGTCATTAAAACAAATTATTTTACATTCCAATTAAATTCTATATTTTAGAATCGTACAGCGGAAAAGGATTTCTTAGCTTCGTTTATACATTAGAAAAGAAATAGCTTAGGATTGACTTTGGGAGAAAACCTAGTGTAAAATTTCGTTAAGTTATATTGTATGAAATGTTCATATTAACATGGGATCTACGTGGATTCTGATGTTAACTAAATTGCAACACCACACATTTTCTTTGAGTTCTTCAGTTTCACCTTCTTCTCATTCCTCTTTATAACTTTAACTGATGTCCCATTCAGATTTCTATCTATATCGTATCATTCATTCATTTCCATTCCCCCAGTACGATTCAAAAAAGAATTTGAAGTATTTACAGGCTAATAAATACGTCTTTTCTCTAACTCGTAATGAACTCTAGAAGTCACGCACATCGTCGAGAACTTTCTCCTTTTCTTTCATTTTTTCCGTTGTTTAAATAGCCTTATCTTGCGTTATCGTGCTCATCAAAATTTCTCGTTCGTCGAGAACTTTCGATGCGCCGCCTACGTCGCCGCGTCCAACGCCTTCTTACTCTCTCACCCCCATCCCTCCTCCTCGCAGTCTTACTCCGCCTCCTTCGCCCAATTTCGTGCAACAAACACCGCTACCTACCGCCCTCGTCCTTCGCCCCGCCCCCGCCTCGAGCATAAATAGCCACGATCGATTCTCGGCGCGAACTGCTGCGTGGGCGGCGACTGTAGCGGCGGGGGGGGGGTCGGCAGCCCTGCGAGGACGTCGGTGGGGGGTTACAGGTACACGCTACTGTCTGCTCGTCCCACCCCCAATCCCCGTCCTCGCCAGTTCAATAGGGCCTCGACTCTACCTACGTCCCAGTTACCAAGACACCATCTCCACCACCGCCGATGCGGCTCCAACCGTGAAATGCAACCGCCACCGCCAATACAGCCGCCATTTCCAACGCAACCACCAATGCGATCATCCCCACTACTGCCCACACAACCCCCCCCTCCCCACTTTCGCCACTGCCGTCACTCTCACCGCCAGCACTTGCCGACCCTCCTCCCATCCTCGTCACTTTCCCACCGGTTTCCCCTCCCCCACCATCGCCTTCCCTGCCACCGTCACGACCACACTCATTGCGCTTTCAAGAGCGCACGTGATCACATATCGCTCCCGCCACTCCCTCTGCATTTCCAGCCGTGGATCCCGCTGCGCTGGGCAAAAGAGACGAGAGCAGCGGTGGAGGGTACTGGGTGCGGCCTAGTAGCGGGAACCAGCGCACAGGTGGTAGGTTGGTGATGACACCGTCAGCGGTTGGAAGAGACGGTTGGAGAGAAATCGGATGGCTGGATACAGACGAAGTGGCGGAAGCAGCAGCTGTGTGCTGTGTGGGCGATAGCGTCTGAGATGAGGCAACACCGTGGCGGGGGTTAATGTGTGGTGTAGCGTTGGGAAAATGTGCAGGTATATGGGTAATACGGACAGCAGGGACGGCGGGATCGTGGGAGCGAAGACGCGCGGGGGGGGGGATGCAAGGGCGAGGCGGGTTGTGAAGGCAACGTGAGGGGTGGCGAAGAACGTGGGAACGACGCGGATAACAGGGGTGACGCGGATAGCGAGAGTGATGCTGACTATGGGGGCAACGCGGGTTGCGGGGGGCGGAGCGACGTGGGTAGCAAAAGCGTAGTGGGGGCGTCGCGAGTAGCGAGGATTGCGCGGGGGGGTGAAAAGCGTAGGGGGGGTCGCGAGTAGCGAGGATTGCGCGGGTAGTTGGGATGACGTGGATAGCGGGAGCGATGCTGGCTACGGGGCAACGCGGGTTGCGGGAGCGACGTGGGTAGCAAAAGCGTAGTGGGGGCGTCGCGAGTAGCGAGGATTGCGCGGGTAGTTGGGATGACGTGGATAGCGGGAGCGATGCTGGCTACGGGGCAACGCGGGTTGCGGGAGCGACGTGGGTAGCGAAAGACGTAGTGGGGGCGTCGCGAGTAGCGAGGATTGCGCGGGTAGTGGAATGACGCGGATAGTGAGAGTGAGGCTGACTACGGAGGCAACGCGGGTTGCGGGAGCGACGTGGGTAGCGAAGACGTAGTGGGGGCGCGCGAGTAGCTGGGATTGCGCGGGTGGGGGATGACGCATAGGCGGGCGCGGGGCGAGTGGCGGGATGGTGGGGGGTGGCGGGGGTGCCGGGGCTCGGAATGGGCCGCGACCCGCGCGAAGCTGCCGTTGGCTGCGCGGCCCCCGCTCGAGCGCTGACGTCATCGCCCAAATGCGCGAAGCCATCGACCAAGTAATTATCAGCCCGGGCCTGAACGTGGGGCCGCGTAGTATGTTCGTCTCGTGCAAATATACGGTCTGAAAGGAGCATAAAATTTCGCTTGATGACTCTCCCGTTGTGTAGCTTCCATATTGAACTATTTAAACAATCTACTTAAAATAAAACTTGATATTTCACTTGCATTCAAATTCATATTCTATTTCATCCCGTCATAGCCATATTATACAATGTCGTTTTCTGACGAAAAATAACAGTACGCGTGTTTGCTGAATTGTTGTCAGTTCGCCGAATAACTATTTTAAAACGATGCGCGTCCATGCCACTTTCCTGACTTTGCCTCTGGCTGCGCCTTGCCGCCTCACTTCTACTATTCACAAATAAATGTTTGATAAAAGAGAAACTCACGACGTTTTTCCTTATCAAATTGCGTTCGTCTAAACATGTTCGTTTCTGTTCAGTGTACAAATTAGGTGCGCAGAGTACTTTATATAATATTATATAAATGATTCTCGAATTATATTGACGTTAATTGATTGTTAACATTATGCTAGCCCACTTCCCTCCGATATTAAGCGTTATGTCTGCACTGATCTATCGCGACATTGTTCTCCACGCGTCCCATCTAATGAAAATGCGCAACGTACTTGCAACCCGCAATTGTTATTTGGTCGTACGTGCAACGTGTTGTTTTCCAGATTGAGTGTGCTCTCAGAATGTGGTATTGTAATAAAACAATTTCGAGCACTAGTGCGTGTATGTTTGAATAGTCGTATTTTCGAAATGAGTCGTTCATATGTTTGCGTAATGGCGTGTTCTAACTTTTTGAGTGATTTGGAACACTAGAACAGGATTGTTCATCCGAGGTATTTCGCAGTTTTCAGTGTTCGAAACATGAAAATAGTAAATGTTCTATTGTAACGTTCTATATCACTAAATGACTGGCATTCGTCTTGTGTTTGAATTTCTCCAGAATAGATTGAAAGACTAATTCCTAGAAATATGAATACCTGCTGTCTGTGTATTTACAAGAAATCTATTGTATACACCAACGAACTATTCAATGAACTGATTTACTCACTTTATCATCGCTGGAAGTTAACAGTGATCAGTAACGAAAAAATGAACGGTGAAATGTTAATAATCGATAAGAGTTTAATGTAATAGCGTTTGTCCTCAATATTTCACAACTGGTCGGTGAAGGTTCAATTAACGCTACTGAATATTGACAGATTTTGTCATGACGAATAATTGACAGAAAAATGAAAAGAAAACTTTATTACATTTTCAACATTCTTAAACTTCGCACTTGATATAAATATTGGCTGAAAAAATTCGATGAAGTTTATACCCACAGTAGTCCCCGACAACTCCCTTAACTTCCCCCTCCCCCACCGAATTAGTCCAGCCTCTATTCCACCCTGACCTACCCACCGCACCACATCCCACTCTATCTCACACACCCCCCCCCAACCCTACTCACCCCCCGCGCCCAACTTACCCCCCACCCACCACATCTCAACCCACCTCACCCCTATCCCACCCCTCCCCAACTCACACAACATCACTCCAGACCACGGCTGCCCCCACCGCCACGCTCGATCCCTGCGATGCTCCCACCCTGTGCCACCCCCGCGTTATGCTCAGACGCTTTGCGGGTTGCATCTACTTGGTTCACAAACACTCTTGTTCCTTCAACCCCTGTTTCACGCCTTTTATGTCACGAAGTTTAAAAAATGTGTTTATAATGCTTTTCAATATCTACCAATGTTCAAAATTCTAGGTTAGTTCTGCGATGTTATAAGTATTCGTTTAGATGACAGCCGATAGAAACATAGGTACCCATTATTCGAAAACAAAGAAAAATTCTCAAAAAAAAAGGTAATTTGCATTTTAGTGAATGCACAAGCATTATTGTTTTATACTTCACAAGTGTCATGAACAGTTTCTGAAAAATTCGCTTTATTAAGAAAGCCATTGTGACGCTGCACTTCAATATCGACGCTCGCATTGAACTGAGATGGAATTTTGTGGTAGTGTCTGTGCGTCTCTGTGGGATGAAACGGCATTCTTCAAAACTCTGGCGATAAAATCACGTGTTTAATTTGTTTCTTTTTTCTCAGTGGAAGTGCAAAAATATTAATGGTTGTAATAGATTTGTGTGATTCCAAATTCGCTTCATTAAATTTAATAAGATTGCGCCGCGACATTTCTGTTAATAAGCATAGAAACGATTATGTCGATGCACTGCATCTGTGACAGTGATGACCGCGGAAACAGTGTAGTGAGAATCCAGGAGATGAAACGAAATCCATAAAACTGGGCATAAGACCACATAGATAATTCATCTCTCATTGTCTGTGAGAACATTCTTAGTTTTTTTATTATCGAGAAAAAAAGGCTCAAGAATATTGATATGTTGCTTTATTAAGAAAAACATCTATGCCAATCAACAAGTGTTGGGGCATGAATTGTCTAAAAGGGTGAAATTAGATATGTCGCTATTATGCATAAAGAAAAACATGTTGGTTACTACCCATAACAAGATACAAAATCTATATTTTTTAATTCAATCGAGACTGAAGAAAGCCTACTAACCATTTTTATTTTTATTTGTTGTTGTCTTTCTACGTACAAATAAAAAAAGTTATTACGCCAACAAAAAGGCTCGTTAAAACGTAGATTTATGAAGAACATTCCCAGCGCGAGTCGACATGTCGATATCGGCGCACCCATTGTCTGCCAGGGGAATGCAGCTCTGGCGCGCAGGTGCCCGCGGGGACCCTGCTCGCAGGCGCATTGCGGGCGCCACTCCATTCACGCGCCTGCAGACACAAAGCCGCCCGCCGCGGCCGCGTCCCCGGAGCCAGCAGTCATCTGCGCGGGCGTTTCCGCTGCCGCATTATGAGGCCGCACCTGCTGCACCCTGGCCCCCCCCGACACGCCCCGCTCCGACACGCCCCGCTCCGACACGCCCCGCTCCGACACGCCCCGCTCCGACACGCCCCGCCCCGACACGCCCGCCCGACACGCCCGCTCCGACACGCCCGCTCCGACACGCCCCGCTCCGACACGCCCCGCTCCAGACACGCCCCGCTCCGACACGCCCCGCTCCGTCATGCCCCGCTCCGACACGCCCCGCTCCGACACGCCCCGCTCCGACACGCCCCGCTCCGACACGCCCCGCTCCGACACGCCCCGCTCCGACACGCCCCGCTCCGACACGCCCCGCTCCGACACGCCCCGCTCCGACACGCCCCGCTCCGACACGCCCCGCTCCTAACCGCCCCCCGCTCCTTTTCCCCTCTCACCCCCGCCTCCGCCAACCCCGCTCTTCCCCGCTCCGCCCCGCCAGAGCGGAAGGGCAGAATGCGGGGCCGGGCGGAGGGCGAAGGACGGTCGCCACAGCAACCGGATCAATGGGCGGCGCGCGCTCATTCAGCCCTCTCCGACCCCGCTCGGCCCCCGCGCCCGCGCCCTCGTGGCCGACTCAACAGGCCGACTCGCCGTTGCGCCCACGCCGCCCGCGCAGCGCCTTCCCCTGAAGGTCCCTCGTTGCGTGAGAAGAGCGTCAATTCAGGCCACTGCATGGCCTCTGACCGGGAGTTCAGCAGCTTTGGTCAGGTCGGCTCTTTTTTTTTCATGGTTTCTCATATCACCACCAAGCGAATGCCGGAACAAATGGGCCACTATACGCGATCTTTCCTTACTCTCCCTTGTCTTATCCTCACCCCTTACCTACGCATATACACACACACACACACACACACATTTAAACGCTCTATTCTAACTCACAGGCCAAGAGACTAGTCGGGAGTTTCCAGCTTGTCTCGGCTCTAGTCGAGTACCACTGATGCGAGATGCTTGGTTGGGAAAATTGCAACTTTAATTCGGCGGCTGATATCGCTATCAAGCGGGGAAATCTCATCGTTACCTCATGCGATAAAAACATGCTTACACTTACGGGAATGATACCGTTTGTCGTTGACCCGCCCAAAAACACTAATCCGTGGTTTCGTCTCTTCCGCTGGCCCTCGTTGCCTCAACTGGCTTCTCGATCATCCACCATTTTCACAGCTCACATTGCCACCTTATTTGCTATTCATCCGCAACCATAACACTCGCTCCTGCCGCCACCGCACCCTCTGCAACAGCAACAGCCACCTCACCCCCTTTCCCAGCCTCTCCCTCACATTCACGACGAACCCGCAGTCCTGAACGCGTCCACGCATCTCTCGGGGCTTCAGAGCACCCCGACACCTTGCGCTCCTCCGCTGTCGCGTCGCCTCTCCACTCTCGCCAGTTCCCGTTGCCTACGCGCCGGCCATGACTCTTCGCCACGCCCTCTCCCCTCCCACACTGCACCCCTGGCGGTATTTGCCACCTACCTGCAACCAAACTCTCGCCCTCCTGTACGGAGCCTCTGCTGCTTTGTCGTTAGTCGCTCCTGCCTGAACCCTACGCCTTCTCTTACATTCATGCAGCCCCTGCCGTCCTGACCGCGTCCTCATTGCCGACTCGATAAGCTGTCACGCCACCCAGTCACCGTGACAGTCTACATGTCCTTGACGTCTTGCCATTCCTCCCTCTGAAGCCCCTCCCCTTCCGTTGCATATCTCATCTGTCAATTACTAGTTGCCACTACTATTTGCTTACTGTCTGTTTTTGCCACAACCACTGCGATAACCAGGCCACATCGCTAAGATCTCCCCGCTGATCCCACTCCACTGCCCCCTATCACCCAAAGGCCGACGCAAATACCGCGGCTGCCAACACCACCCCTTTTTCCTTCGCTCTCATTGCCATCCACCTGACGCATTCGTTGCTCTGCAACCCTCATACACACACGTACGCACGCACTGTCTCTACAGCCCTAAACCTTCAGCCGTCTCTATTATGCGTCTGTCTCCCCTTTCACAACGATGTTGCTCCTGCCGTTCTCGTAGCAGACTCAACAGGCTGCCATGGACTCCCTGCTGCTTCTGACCCTGATGCTCCCCCGTGGGCTCGCCGCCCACGCTGCTTCCACGCCAATAACACCACCCCCGCCGCTCTCGTCACCCCCACCACTAACTCCCTGTCCCCGTTATCATCGATCTCGCCTCCCCCCCCGCAACCGAATCTGGCTCCCCCACCACCTCCGGAACCTGAACCTCTTCAGACGCTCCTTCCGTCCCTGTCACTCCTGTTGACGTAATTGCTTCTGCCGCTAGCCGCCCGTTCATTTGGAAGTCTTTGCCACCTTTATTTCCGTGACATCCGTGCCCCCCTGCTGTTGGCGTAGTTTCCGCCAACCCCCGCCGCCTAAACCGCCCACGCCGCCTCCGTCGCCGCCTCCCGCCACCGCCCCCGCCGCCCGCGCACCCTCCGCCTACCGCGCGCCCCAGCTGCGCCCGACGCGATGGCGCAGGGGCTCAATGGAGGCTGCTGCCCATTCATATTTGCATTTCATTCGGGCGCCAACATCCAACGCCGCCTGCGCCTCTTGGAGCGCTCATTCTCCGTCTCCTTCTCCGCTTATTATTTTGCTTTGCGAGCTAAAGCTATCCCCGTTTAGGTTATTATTCTCTAACAGCTCTCAAACATACAATACAAGCCGCCTTCGCTCCCAGCTTTAATCCACATCCTTGTCCTCATCCTCACCTTCACTCTCGTTATTTCTGTGACATCCGTGCCGCCCCTGCTGTTTGCGGAGTTCCCGCCCCCGCCTCCCAGACGCCCACGCCGCCACCACCCACACCGCCCACGCCGCCCACGCCGCCCCGCCTTCCCGCCGCCCACGCCGCCACCGCCAAAGCCGCCACCGCCGCCCACGCCGCCTACGCCGCCCACACCGCCCACGCCGCCCACGCCGCCCACGCCGCCCACGCCGACCTTGCTCTAGACTTTCTCGCCTTACCCTAGCTCTCGCACTGTATCACCGAACTTTGACCTTGCTGCTCATTCACGTCCTTCACTCTTATTTTCTACCTCATTCTACCATTTGCTCTCATCCTCGTACTTGCCTTTGTTCTCGCCTTGCCATTCACACTCACCTTGAAAAGCGTGCACACAGGCCTTGCTTGTGCTGCCTGTAAATGTATCGCTGTTGTAGTACGGCCTATTATGTGAAAAAATCAGCAAGAAGCAGAGACAATAGGTTTACAATCGCACCTGTCGTGAGGTCACCTCGACCGATGAGGCTTATCCGTGGAGACATACCATTACCTTAGATCTCCTCCTCGCTCTTTCATCTTCTTCCTCTCCTTTTATCTCTCACTTCCCCTTTTCCCTTGCCCTGACCCGTCCTTATTTTCACCTTCACTTTTCACCCTTGCTTCACCCTCGTTCTCGCTTTCGCCCTCGCCCTGGCATTCATCCTCGCCCTCGCCCCCCTCGCCCTCGCCCTCGCCCTCGCCCTCGCCTTCGCTCTCGCCCCGGATTTCACACTTATCCTCACAGTCAGCGTCGCCTTCTTCCTCGCCCTCTCCTACACCCTCGCTTTTGCCCTCCCCTGGATTTCACTCCCGCCCTCGCACCCCCTTCCCTTTCCGCCCTTGCCCGCCCTCGCATTTGCCATCGCCTAGTCTGCGCCCTCGCATTTGTCTTCGCCCTCACCTTCCCCATCGCCCTCGCCCTCGCGCACCATCTAAGGAGGCTCAAGGCATCAATTGCTGTTACTACAGTGTCCCTGATCAGAAGGTCCTAGTGTTAGAGTTTCGACGAAGGCAGGATTTTTTCCACAAGCTGTATAGCTAGGTCGAAGACAGCTCTGTCTGGTAGTTTGCCCACCGCCTTTGCCCTTTACCCGCCACTGTTGCCCACCTTTGCCACCCCTTTTTTCCACCGCCTTTTTTCCACCGCCTTTTTTCCACCGCCTTTTTTCCACCACCTTTTGTCAACCGCCTTTTGTCCACCGCCTTTTGCCAACCGCCTTTTGCCCACTGCATTTGCCCACTGCATTTTGCCCATCCTTTCTCCAAAGCTCTCATCGTTTTGCCAAGCACCTCATCCTCGCATTCGCCGTCTCTCTCGCAAGTAGGCAACACTCAAGGAAACTCTGGAGAGCGTGGAAGCCTCGTCCCTCGCGTTGCGCTCTGTGCGATCTCCCCGCGCTTCAAACTCAATGCGGAAGCGCCACCCGCAGATTTGCATCGATTCATTGCCTTGCGCTTGTTCCCTTCGCCTCTCCCTCAGCGCCTTCTGCTTCCCATCCGCTTTTCTGTGCATCTACACGATCAACACTGGGGACTTGTGGCATATCAGCTTTTCGAGTGACATGAAAACACAATCCATTTGAGAGCGAATGGAACAAACTTCCACACACGAGCGGTGAACATGGCTGGTAGCATTCTACTTCACAGCGTGGGTGCTGTTGTACCGAATCCTCTATCGTACCTTCTTTAGCTCTCTGAGAGACGTATGTAAGTTTGCTCTGGGAATTGCTTTGAGAAGAGTATCTCGTCGATCTGTCAATTATTTTTATGGAATGATTTTTATCATTGCGACTCTTGAAGATGTGGGCTCCCCGAATCTAAAAGCGGTTGTTGCTGCGATAACGAAACATTACCTTAACGATGTGTCCCTATCGCTCACACCGACACCGGTGGCTCAGGGCATCAATTCGTGGCACTACAATCTCTCTGGCCGGGAGGTCTTAGTTTGATTCTCCAAGGTGAAGGAAATTTCGGTACTAGCTAGACAGGTCGAATTCGGCCGCTTTACGGAGGAGAATTATAGCGGTCGACTACTCTTATCGATTTTTCCGTGGTTTCTCCGATCAACACGAGGCGAATTCGGGAGCAGTACCCGAAACAACGGGCCACGGTCCGCGCCCGATCTTTCCTTCCTCTTCCTTGTCTTATCCGCACTCCTTACTTAAACACACTAACACATGCACTACAATACTGCACATTTCGGGTGAGTAGTGGGAGCTTAAGGCTGGTCCCGGCTGGGGTATCCCGCTAGTGGGAGGTATCTGGTTGTGGGGAAAAAACGTCATGCAAGTCGTCATACGCTGGATCTCGCCATTCGACGGGGGGAAAATCACCGCCAACTCTCGCGATAAATTTTTTTTTTTTTTTTTTATTTATTTCTATCTGCTCGACCAGGTGGTCCTACAGAGTTGTGAAAACATATACATAATTCTTGGAAAATTTCCTAAGTTGATTGTCTTATTGCGATGTTAAACCACAAAGAAAGACAAAAATTGATGTTTTATGGTGAGGTGAGAAAGGAAGATAGTTTGAGATTAATATTGTTAAGGTTTGAAGGGGGTGATAAATAAAATATTCTGAGAGGACATGTGGGGAGATTTGAATCAGGGGGGTCTGAAAATATCTTTGGGAAAACGAGATTTTATTCTGTTCGGAGTATTGGCTTGTTGGTGAAGGTGGAAAAAAAGAAGTACTTGGGCAAAGTGGAAGAAGTGAATAAAATTTAGAGGATAAGCTTATTAAATAGTCAGAGATGTAAGGCATTTGAAGTTCACGATGAATTTGGCTGTTAGGAATAAACAAAGGAGGTTGATTAGCCATTTTAAGGTGGAAGCATGTTATGGAGACATCTTTAATAAAAAGGTAACATGAATGTGAGTGAATTGTTTTCATGAAAACTTTTTGTAGAATTTAGAGCTTATTGTGAACAAAAAAAAAGTTAAGACAATCTTTATCAACTTAGGAAATTTGTACAAAAAAAATATGGTTCTACTTATAACTAAACAATACAAGACTATCTTATGTTTTGTTAATATTAGTTGGAACAGTATAATAATTACATGGTAAAATGGTAAGCTCTTAATGTTTGAATTACTGGCCATATTGACTTGAGGATAGAACAAGAGATTGTAAATGTGGCATAAGAGATGTGAGAACTTGTGTTACCACCTGTGTTATAATATTAGTGAGAAGAATTTCAATATTGGTAGTACTATTGTTATTATTATTGATTATATTGTTGTTTCTGGACCACTGATTTGATGGGGGATTTACTGCACTGAAGTTCGGATTGTTGGGCCTGCTTGGTAGTGAAGGGAAGTGATTATTATTTAGTTGGATATTGTTTTGGGAAAGGGGGGTGATGATGGGAGAGGTTTTGAGGCTGAGGGTTTTATTAGAATTATGAAAATTGCGGGAAGAAGTTTTGGTTAGTTTAGCAGATAATTCTTTATATATTGGACATCCTTTATAGTTAGCTGTGTGTCGTTGTAAACAGTTAACACAGGTAGGCAGTGTTCCTTGTTTAGGGAGTTTGCATTCAGAGTAATGGTGTTTTCCTAAACATCTCACACATCTTGGGCTTAGCCCACAGTTAGCTTGTGTATGACCATAATTTTGGCACTTTTTGCATTGTATGGGACCTATGGTTTTATTTCTTATGTTTACTCTGATTTTACAGTAAAATAAGTCTTTGAGGTTTAAGATAGTTCTACCTATTTCATCATCTACTAAGTCTATTGCTATTATGGGCATGGGTGACTTATCTTTTCTATATAATCTTGAGCACTTTTTGACAGGGTAATTTTTGAAGATCAGCTCCTCACTAATGTCTTTTTCTGATAAATTGATTGGTACATCCTTAATAATTACTGACAACATTTTAATAGTCGGGTCACTAATATCTTGGAACATGATTTTGATATTATTATTTTCAGTTTTAGTATTGAAAGTACCATTTGTCACACTTTTGATGTCGTTGATTAGACGACTGTAATTGTCGACATTGTGAACTATTATGGGTGGAATTTTAGTAGTTGAAGGTTGATTTACACTACAGCTAGAGTTTGCACTATTAGTTTGTTCTTCATGTGATAGTATTTCGTAACGATTATTAGTTGGCACATTATAATGTGGGGTTTCACTGTCACTATGGTGTCTTTTACGTTTTCTGGGATCATCGCGTTTTGGGGTGAATTGGCACTAGTACTTACATTATTTGTTGAAGTTTCATTCGGTTGCTGACCGTTGTAAGCAGCAGTAGTTGCTGGTTGAGTTGCTAGTTGTTGTCGTTGGAGTTGCACAGGAGACATTACTACGTTTGTAGTTTGTTGCAATTGTTGATATTGGAGTAAGAGTTGTTGATGCTGTTGTTGTAATTGTAGATATAATTGTTGTTGGTGATGTAGCTGTAGATCGTTTGTAGAGCTGAAGTTATTAGGTTCATTGTTACTTACATCTTTGGTTGCAGGTTGTGGAAGTTGTTGCGATGGCTGAGAAAGCGGGGGTAGGGGCGTAAGTCCATTTAGTTGCTGTTGTGGTAATTGCTGTTGCAGACGGTATTGCTGCTGCATTTGCTGGAACTGGATGCGTTCTTCAACATCCATATCGCGGGAAATTGTTTCATGGAGAGCTTGCGATACCAGAGAGCCGGTTTCTGTTAGGTTCACTTCGTGAGCACGGGCATTTTCCATCACAAAAGATGGATCGCTTTCACACAGTCGTCGCAGATTACACTAAACAGTACACAGAAACGTTCACACTTACAGTTAAATAATTGGCCGTTATATGCTGCAATGCAGCATTTTTGGCCGCGGGCCGCCCAGAACTGGCGCGGCTTATCACTGTGCGCGTTCGAGGTTACCACTGATAAGCTGGAACTATAGCACAGACTGCAACTACTAGACGCGATAAGTGCGGAGCGCTCGGAGAGGTGTTGCCTCTACGAGAGCTGGGCTCGAACTGTGCGATAAAAATTACCTCACTCTTACGGAACTAACGACCTCAGCAGTGCATTGGCTAGGGATTGTAGCACTGTCAGTATTTACAGATGTAGAGTATTTATTTATTTATTTATTTATTTATTTATTTAAGTTTTGGAGAAATAAAACTTCTAATATCATCAAAGCCCATGTTTTGTGATCTTATGAGTGAATGAGGGGAAGGGGAGGGAATGAGGGGAAGGGGAAATGGAAGAACTTCGAAAAACCCTACTGAAAGTTCTCTTTGTCCACCAATCCCTCTTCGATAGGCCAGGGATCAAACTGTGGCCACAACAATGGAAGTCCTTTGGAGAAGTTGTTTATTAAATGTGCGCAATACTAAAGTTTCATTTGCCATGTAGTTTATTGTCGCTCGCTCTCAACTCACCCTTGACCTGAATACCTTGGACCGAATTTCTGGTTGTCATAAATTCGTAGAGCCCATAACACAGTATGAAGCAAATACAAGTAAACTGGCGTGTGACCTAGTTTTTCTGGGGATGTCCAGAGTCAGAGAGCCCGACCTAGAGGTCTCAGGACGTACAACATCCGGTATATTGCCGCAATGACCTTTGATGAAACAACTTAATAGTACTCATGCCAAATTCAAAACGGGATGCAAAATCGACCTTGACTCGCATAGTCAATGTCGAATGAAGGAAAGGTCAATTTCAGAGCTGATTGTTCAGTCGCTGGAGAAGTTACCTTGAGCTCATAAGGTTATGTAAATAAACTTCCGCTTCCCAGATTTGACTGGGAGATCATGTTCATGAGCGTGAAGCATTCACCGGTGATATAATTTATTTCCAATGGCCGTCACCTAATCTGTGGATGGATGGCAGTAGATAAATGAAACAAACCGCTATTTATTTTTGCCTAAAGAAACTCCCGAGGGATTGATGAATGTAAAAGGCAACTACCAAGCGTCTTGACCCGGCTTCACTTGTACTATTGTTTTATTTTCTTAATTATTTATTATTAAAATCTGTGACGTATTATAAAGAGAGTGCAATCTGTACATGTTACCTTCAGCTCTGGAAACCTTTCGCGACTTAGATACCTATTAAATTGGATTATGAACATTTGCAGCAATGAGGGTTTTTGGCGAGAATTAATAAGAAAGTATTCGCTTCTCTGTAATAAATGTGTTATGTGTTTTATTTGACATCCTGAAAACACATTTTTGGGCATATCTTTCGTACATTTAACTCATATGTTATAAAACAACTTAATATATTTGAAAAGTACTAAAGAGGAAGATAAGTAATTGATAAACACACAATATAATTTTTTTTCTATACCTAAGGAAGATCAGTGGGATGAAATCATTAAAAACAAACCGTAAACACCAAGCTTAGTCTGTCACAATGTGTTAAAACATAGACATACCTATGTCACATAGATGTGGACAAATAATGTATCTTTTTTATCATATTTACATTCAGATTGTTTACTTTGATGATATGTTTAAAGAATATTTTGAGTGACATTTAGTATCCGTAACATACATATTTATTAAGAATTTTAACTGCGAAATTTCATTCATCTCTATAACAAGTTTAATTATGAATATTTACATTTGGGTATATGTGGGAATTTGAGTGATAGGATTAACTACATAAACTGATGTGGTCATTTTATTATGCCGGATGCATTTGAGGAAATACCCCAAAAGCAACTATAAATCACATTCCTGTCTTTGAACATTTTATTTGTGTGGTCTGAAGTGTCCAGAAAGTAATCTACAATTTTATTTTATGAAAAACAAATGTTTAATTCAAATACCCAATGCACTTACTCCTACAAGAATTATGAATCAAATGACTAAATGTTCTTACATTATTGGGATGGAGAGGGTTTTCAAAAAAAATAGAATATGTCATCCATGTGTCGATCTTTCTCAGAGTTGAAAACTGTTCATGACATAATAAATTTCATAGTTATATACGTTACACAACTATTCAATTATGTTCAAAATATGCCCAATACGTTAAGTAAAAAAAAAAAACAAAGAAATAAAAGGTTATTCGAAAACATTCGGCCAAAATGAACTCAGAGTCGTCCAAATACTGGCAAAAGATATAATTTTTTCGATAATTACGGTCAAATGGCAACCGCGTTAATGCAATATTCCCCAATTTACTGTACCAAATTACTTGTAGGAGCCTTAAAGGCTTAGCCTCTGTTTGCAATTTAATCGAAATCCGAAATTAATTTGTATTTTGCAAAGTCGCGAGAGATTAATGTTGGTGCCTTCAATGGAGCGCGTCAGACACGCATCAAAAAAAGCGCGAGGACAAAAGAAAATCGGATTAACAGCTGCCGGCGGCCGCGCGCGGAGTGGGGCCCAGGACGCGGAGCACAGGTAGCGAGGAGGCGCGGGTGCGCCAAGCGGATTAAGTGGAGTGACATTTTTGAGTCGGACGAGGACGGAGGCCCGCATTGTCTGTGGCCTCCTGTGTCCACAATGGCGGAGGAAGATTCATCTCCGGTGAGGACGCGACGCGTGCGCCGAGGCAGCTTTTCCGGTTCGCCGGAGCGGCGGGCAGTTGGGGGCGGGGGACGAGGGCCGGAAGGAGGGCGGTAGGCGAGGATAAGAAGGGGTGAGGATGGGGGTGACGAGGGTAGTGGAGGAGCGATAATGTGAAGGTGTGAGGGAAGAAGGGGGGGAGGAGGAAGAAGAGACGAAGGAGAAGAGACGAGGGAGGGGAGAGACGAGGAGGGAAGAGACGAGGGGGGGAAGAGACGAGGAGGGAAGAGACGAGGGAGGGAAGAGACGAGGAGGGAAGAGACGAGGGAGGGTAGGTGGAACAATGGAACAAGGAAAAAGGAGTGGGGACGAGGGAGAAGATACGAGGGAAGGAAGAGACGAGGGAGGGAAGAGACGAGGGAGGGAAGAGACGAGGGAGGGAAGAGACGAGGGAGGGAAGAGACGAGGGAGGGAAGAGACGAGGGAGGGAAGAGACGAGGGAGGGAAGAGACGAGGGAGGGAAGAGACGAGGGAGGGAAGAGACGAGGGAGGGAGAGAGACGAGGGAGGGGAGAGACGAGGGAGAGGAGAGACGAGGGAGAGGAGAGACGAGGGAGGTCGGGGAAGGACAATGCTGAGTGTGGGGCGATGAAGACATTGGTTGAGACGGAAGGAAGATAGTGGGTGGGGAGGGGATGGATACAGATGGCTTGAAGAGGTGCTGGCGTTTACACAGTAGACTACGGCCTGCGACTCTCAAAATCGTCGCTTCGCTCAGTGCGGATGGTTTGTCGTGCGGGACTCGTCAGCTTATTCTTGGCAGAACAAAAGCTGTCTTCTATTATTAAATTGCGCAACTGGTTTACAATTTAGATTATACACATTTGTCAAAAACTTAGTCTCAATTATCTCATTTGACAATCATTTATTTTAAAAATTATATTCAAGAGTATTACAAGAAAATGTATGAATACAATGGATGAAAATTGCTCCATTCTCTTCATTTACAAGAAAACTTGGAAACAGTCACTGAAAAATGTGTAACGGTAAGGTCAACTAATGTCAAGAAATTGTCATCAATAATAATTCCATTGTTCTGAAAATATTTTCTTTTTTGGTTTCTTTGACCTTTACACAAAGTGTAATATATTTACTTATGTTTAATTTTTTAATTCATTTTGTTGTGTTTATAAATCGTTGCATTAATGATCAAGTAAATATGAAAACACTTTTATGTGCATTGTGTGAGTTTATTTCAATATTGATCGTCGTTCACAGGAAGATTCATAATTGTAACTCCACAGAGTAAATTCAGAAAGACGCACTGAAGAGTCGCTCTCCACCTCATTGTGCGTGATATTGTTCAATTCAATTTAAGCAACTTTGTTTCCTTCTTTCTTTTTTTACATTTTTTTAATTTTCATTTCGTTGTGTTTCTGTCTATTTTATATTTTTCTTTCTTTCTTTTTCTTGCCACCTTTTTCTTTTCTTTATTTCTTTTACTTTCTCGCCGTACTACGCACTTTGATATCGAAGAGAAAGTATTGTAGTGAAATATAAATCTATGATTTTTCGACAGAATATCTAATATTTTGGGGATTTTTACCCTAAAATGTATGAAACTCGTTCTTTATGTAGTAAATTACTTCTTCTAAGACACTGTAAGCTAAAATACACATTTTTGAGTTCTGAATACGAAACAATTAGTTGACACAAAACGTCTGAGGTCAACACAAACGTCGATCTATCAGACGATTTTCTTCAAAACTGACATCGATCTATCTGAATTCGAACCTCTGCGACTTTAAAATGGATATTTAACTTTCGAGGAGTACTTTACATGAAGTCTCAACACTTTCAAACTTTCGCAAAATGGAGACCATGTATATTAAAAAAAAATAAGGTTAGTTTTCGCGTAATTTTGGATGAAATAAAGTTAATTTTAAAAATCAGATTTTTTTCAAAAATGATTCACATTTTTTCTTTAATTTTTGGGGGTGCGAAGTACGCTTAAAACTACCGCAGGTGGGATGTTCCTTTATCTCTGAATTTTCGAAATTTGCAAAAGTTACCAACACTGCGATAAAGAATGTGCTGTTGTAGCACCATTAGTTTTCTTCCTCTCTCAATCAACCTGTTCTGAAATCGTCTCTGTATGACGCAAAAACTAAGAAAATCACTTGCTTAGAAAGTGAAACTAAAATAGAAAAATGCGTTGTGGATAATTGGATACGCGATTGTGTTTCTGAAGAAATGCTATTGTTCGAATTATTGTAAAAATTATGAGTTACGCTATGCTGGTGGATAGGGTAGGAGATTATACCATATTGACTGAATTCTGTCCAGACTTTCGCTTCAGCAAAAAAAATGCATTTGGCTAGTAGTAAACCGAGTAGGATCGTAAAATTAAAGAATCAGACAGGCCTTATCTATCATTCAGTGCATACTAATTGGCAGTCCATGATTTTTTTCCTGTACAGGAAGTGAAAATCCTCGCCTATAATGGAACTGGCGCACAAAAAATGAAAAACGAAACCACAACCCGGAAGAGAATTTCAGAGGTTGGCTCCACTGAAAGAGGGTTTCCCACTTTCCGGTGGAGGGAATATGACACAAGAATATCGTGTGAACGAGACCGAAATTTCCTTCCCTGCACTTACCCATTTCCTTCCTTTGCTACAAATTGATCACTGTTTGCTTAGAGTCAAGTGGCGCATGTCGGTCAGAAATCATGGATCCAAATTGATTTTTGATTTTTAATACATATTTTGTTTAATCTGCGTATCTTTTCTTCCATTTTGAATAGTATTTCGTGTGGATTATTTATCATGTTATAAATGCATAATACTGCACAAATCTGCAAATCAATTCAGTCTTCCCCTTCGAAACGCTCTTGTCGTGATTTTTGATTTCTATTACATTATATATACTCATTACTACTGGAAAGAACCTTAATATTTTCTTGTGATTATTTATCTAATTTGATCTGCTCATATATTCTCTATTGTTTGATGCCAATATTATGATTTATGTTCACTCTTTAGATAGTTTCAGCTACTCTGCTCTGCTCTCGTCTCTATTTTATAAGAAATGATTTTAATAACATTCCCTGTTAATATTCTATTACCTGTGGGTATCGACATACGACGGACTGCTGGCAGAGCTTCATACATACGACCCTCAGTCGCACCTACCGTCACCACGTAAAGACACGCCATCGTAAATTGACGGTCTTTAGTGAGATCTGTATCTCGGCAGGTGACAGGCCCATAAATGTGAAGTGAAACCAGTCGTGCCACGAACTGTCGCCCCCGCCCCCACCCCGCCCCCGCCCCCGCCCCGCCCCGTCCCCGCTCTGCCCCCGCCCCCGCCCCGCCCCGTCCCCGCTCTGCCCCCGCCCCCGCCCCGCCCCCGCCCCGCCCCCGCCTCGTCCCCGCCGCCATGCGCGCCCGGAGCGCAGTCGGAGGCAAGCGCGCGTAACAACCCGCATTAGCTGTCAAAGGCGCGGGAGGGAGCATTCCTTCGCCTCGATGGCAGCCTCTGAATGGCCAGCCCCGGAGGAGGAGCAGCTCAATCAAGAGCGAGCGTGGGCGCGGGACGGGGAATGGGGCGCGAGCAGAGACTGTGCTGGGAACGACGCAAGGGTTGCTTTCTAACAGGATGAGGATGAAGAGTGGCTGGAACATGTGTGGAAGGAGCTATGATACTTTCGACGATATAAAAATTTGTTCACGTTGAGGTAGTTTGTACGAGTTAAGTGTTTGTAAAAAGAAATAATCTACAGATACGATCATTTGGACTTGATTCGCCTCCCCATTTGCTAAACAAAGGTCACGCTTTGGTATTCACCCTCCACAATTAATATCTTTGAGTCCAAAACTGCCCGTCCCAGCGGTGGCAGGGGCGAGGGCGGGGGCGAGGGCGGCGACGAGGGCGGGGGCGAGGTCAGCAGCAACATATATTTGTTCATTAAGAAAAATTAATACAAAAAAACAGTTGAATTCTGAAAATTGTGAAGGTATTCATTTTTCTTTGTGAACAAATATATGAATTTCATTTGTTAATAATAAACAATTTACATGTTTCTGGAGAGATAATGTTTCTGTAATGCGAATTTTTGCATAGAAAGTATTTTTTCAAACCAACTTTTCAGTGCTTATTGCGGCTCAGCCATTGAAAAAAATCAAGGAGTTTATTAGACAGAATCTGTTTAAAATTGTCTTAAGGACTTATTTTCGAAGTTTCGACATTTCGTCCGTGGACACTGTATATTCAGATAATCATATTGTAATGTAAGCCTTGGCTCAATTTCAGAAATTAAAAGTTAAGAAATGTATTTTGAACTGGTTTAAACATTTGCAAAATTTTTTAAATTTTATCTCATTATATATACAAAATTTTTCTATTTATAACTTTTGATGGTTTTATTCTTTTAAATATTCCAACAATCCTCCATGATTGTGTTCAACATCTTCATTCTTTATTTCTCCTTACACCTTTTTCGATTCAATATTGTAGAAACTAACGTTGGGTAACGAAAAGTATCGTTGTGAAAATGATTGTATGAGTCTTGCACATTGTTGCTCACGTGATTATATTCATATCAAACGTGCGATTTTTTTTAAGTACTTTACTTCTTTACGAAGTAAAACTTTTATTGAGATGCAGGACTATATTATAAGAAATTTGAATTGTTAATATCCTAACTTCATAGACACAGCAAATTTCCTTCTTAAACAGCAATTGAGAGAGTTCTCGTTAAACGGTAATAGTTCTGAAGACTACATCTCACTAGACTACGGAAGAGCAACAAAGTCTTTCGACTTTCTCCGTTCTCTCTCGCTCTCTCTCTCCTTCTCTCGCTCACGTTCTCCTCGCTTTTGCTCAGGCTCTCCTTCTCTCTCTCGCTCTTTCTCTCTCTTGCTCCCTGTCGCTCACACTTGCACTCGCTCGGTCTCTTACTCATTCATCCACTCACACATACGCACTATCCCTTTCTCCCTCCGTCTCTCTCTCTCTCTCTCTCACTCTCACTCTCCTCTTATATCGCGCTCTCTGGCGCTCTCTCGTCCTCACCCGCCCTCTCCGTCGCTTTCTTAAAAATCTTTCATATTTGCAATTCCTTAACAAAGAAAAGTCAGAAGTAACTGAGAGATGACGTTTCTATGTTGCCTCATTTATTACAAAAATAGTATTACTGGATCTCCAAACCTTCTTGGCAATTTAATAATCATAACAATTGTGCCAGGTGCATCAAATGGGTACACGAATACTATTAATACTACCAAATGACAATTTTTCTTTTATCCTTGGACTTATTATTTGGATGGAATAAAGTATTGAATAATTGCTCATTGAAATAAAAAAGAATTACTTTAAAGACTTTTTTTATTTTTTTTGTTAAAAGTTAGTACTTGTATTTTAACAATTTTATCATTTGATCAATACTCTTCCTAAAATGTAACTTCTGTAAACAGAATGGTCTTCATGTTTCTGTTCTTGAATTGAAGTATGTATTCTCAGTACAATGTTATCAATCATTACAAACAACTGATGATTTTACATGGTGATACAAAGCACAGTTTTAATGTGAACTGTGAAATGATTGATAATGATTTAGATGGATTACGTCAAGTTACCTTTTTCTTTCACACGTGAATCACAGTTTGAAAACTTCCCTATTTGGAAGCCGCCCAAACCTCTTGTGTGCTGATCTTTCTAAACACCAAAATTATTTATTCTGAAACAGAAAACCATCAAATGAAAAATATTTAGTACGAAGCAAAAATCCCTAGGGAAACTCTCCGACATATTAATGCTACGAATCCGTAAACTTAATATGTCGTATTTTTTACTTTTTATTTCTTTCTCGGTGCGAGATTTTTCATCAGCTGCTTGGGTCACCGCCAGCATAAAACATCCGCATTTTTCCAGCGCGGCTTCGGTTGCTAAAACGGTCAGAGTGCTGGAGTATCGTACTGATGTTTGCGTTTTTTCACTCTAATGCATTCGAAGGATTTTCGAGTGCAATGGTAAGCCGTTGCATCTGTGACAACGTTAACGAGAAGGACTCAAAGTTGGAGTCACAGTTATGGTGGACTTTTGACGACGCAGCTACATGAACAATTTAGGTACGCTCTCCTTCCTTTATAGCAAGAGTAATTCAACACCGTCGAATAAAAATGTAATTTCAAACAAAATTTCCGAAAAAGGCCCTCCTGCAGAGTAATGACATATGCCCGGAAACTGATCCTGCTAATCCGGACTCTATTACATGCGTCCACACTGGGATTTATATTCTGGTGCGTGGGCCAGAGATGGAGCACTTCCTCCTTGAAACCGATAGCAAAACTGCGTTTAAAATTAAATGTAAATGTGATCTTGTACTCACTTCATGTTGTTAGAGTGAGTGTCATTCCGTAGAGAGCTTATGTAACTACAAATTACTGAATTATTAGTTAAGAACTTTGCGATAAAGTGGAGAATTAAAAAATTAAAAATCGGTTTCGTGTTATATTGTGAGATCTATAGACTTATCGCTTTGTACTCGCGAGAAAAGTATTTCATTTCACCCAAAATTCCAAAAATCTGAATTTCATTTTAAATAGAATCCATTCACATGATAGTATTCGTTAATTCACGTTTCGTTTCTCAGGTTTTGTGTTGTATGTTCTGGGACGAAGTTTAATATTACTTTCTTGCTACTACTCACGTAGTACATACTACTTATGTATGTTGAGTCCGTGGAAATTCGTAAGTTAGTGATACCGAAAAAGTTGATAGTTACTGTTCCATTATAAATAACTTCCCTTATAAATAACTTCTAAAATGTTATGTAGTCTCCCTTGTCGTCGGTAGGATTTTCACCAAAATTACTTTTCCCCAATCGATATGGATGATACCCCGAGCACTTGAATTTGAAACAGGTATTTTGATTTTGGGGGTTCTTTACATGAGGACTTTCCAATTTTCCTTTTTAAAAATTGGCTCCAAATGGTTTCTTAAAATTATTTTCTCGAATAGAGTAAAGTACACTTATGAAATGGCGCAGATCTGATTTTCGTAAAATTATCTAAATTTCAGGAAATTGCAAATGTTCAGTTCATTTTCGAGGTCTCCCAACAACTAGAGTATTGAATACAAAATGGTTCTTAATGAAATCCGATCCTCAAAATTAAATAAAGACATGTACAATTTTTTAAAATACGAGAGATTTTTACGTAATTTTTCGTAAAATAAAGGGAACTTTAAAAACAACGAAAACGAGGATTTTTTTTCAGGAAAACAGCTCCAGACTTTTCTTTATTTTTTCTCGGATGGTGCAAAGTACTCTTATAAAACCGGGGCAGGTATGATTTTTGTTGAACCCTGTTGCCCCGAAGAGATTTTTGTATGTCATAATTTTATCGGTTTGTAAACTAACTCTGTGCGTATGCTAGCATAGCACAGAGTCATTTTTTGCCTAATAGTTTTCTACATGTAATCAACACGAAGTCTATACGTTTCTTTTTATACGTTGAGTATATAGTCAATGCAATCTACACATAGTATTTAATATTTCACATCAAAATATAATTATAAATAAATTTTTTTTTACTAAAATTGAATTCTGATCAACAAGATGGAGCTGCATGTGGCATCCGTCGCACTTCCTGAACTTTTATAAAAAGTATTCGTGCTGGGTGTTATATTGAATATCTGCGTTGCGGGCAAGCGCCGGGTCGCTCTAACGTGGCCGGCAGCGAATTAAAAAATCCAGTGAAATCCGACACTCGGCTGTCAACGACCTCCAGCGGCGGGGCCGCGGCGTCGAAAACAATTGGCTGTCGCGCGCGGATATGAAGCAGGAAGCCGAGCGGGGTCGGGGCCGGGGGCGGAGGCTTGCGGATTCGATGGCAGCGAGGGAGAACTGAGGAAAGGGGGCGGGGCCGATCAGAGGTAAATTCGGGGCGTGGGTGTGGAAGGGGGGGGAAACGGGGCTAGGAGAGGCAGGTACGAGAGCAAAGACACAGTCCGGGGCTGGAAGCGGGGGGACGGGGTATGAATGAATGAATGAATGAATGAATGAATGAATGAATGAATGAATGAATGAATGAATGAATGAATGAATGAATGAATGAATGAATGAATGAATGAATGAATGAATGAATGAATGAATGAATGAATGAATGAATGAATGAATGAATGAATGAATGAATGAATGAATGAATGAATGAATGAATGAATGAATGAATGAATGAATGAATGAATGAATGAATGAATGAATGAATGAATGAATGAATGAATGAATGAATGAATGAATGAATGAATGAATGAATGAATGAATGAATGAATGAATGAATGAATGAATGAATGAATGAATGAATGAATGAATGAATGAATGAATGAATGAATGAATGAATGAATGAATGAATGAATGAATGAATGAATGAATGAATGAATGAATGAATGAATGAATGAATGAATGAATGAATGAATGAATGAATGAATGAATGAATGAATGAATGAATGAATGAATGAATGAATGAATGAATGAATGAATGAATGAATGAATGAATGAATGAATGAATGAATGAATGAATGAATGAATGAATGAATGAATGAATGAATGAATGAATGAATGAATGAATGAATGAATGAATGAATGAATGAATGAATGAATGAATGAATGAATGAATGAATGCCTTATTTTACGTGGCGAGACTCAGGCCATGAGGCCTGCTCTTCCGTCTGACCACGCAAATTTCGTTATGCTCCTTTCACCTACCGGGGATGAAACACGGTACTACGTGGGCGACGAAACAGGCAATTTTGATTGTAGCTCAGAGGCTTCATTTAGGCTTGAGGATCTTTTCAATGCAGTAAATCTACTAACATGGGACAGCCGGCTTTACTTCCCCTCCGAAGGAAGGTGTATGAAGGATTTTCACCCTTAAAAATCCCCCTAACCAGGACTCTCCCACCAGCAGGGCACCGCCCCAGTCGGGACAAGCTCTAAGCTCCCGACTGGTCTCCCGAAATATGTGGTAGTGTAGTGCATGTTAGTGTAAGTGTGTGTGTAAGGGGAGAGGACAGGACAAGGAAGAGAAAGGACATATCGCGCGCGGTCCGAGACCCGTTTGGTAAGGTACTGCTCCGGCATTCGCCTGGTGTTGATCGGAGAAACCACGGAAAACTACCGATCAGAGAAGTCTGCCGCTATAATTACCCTCCAGACAGCGACTGAATTCGACCTATCTGAGAAGCTAGTGCCGAAAATCCTGCCGCCGTCAGGACTCGAACCTAGGACCTCCCGGTCAGAGGCGCTGCAGTAGGCAGCGGCAGAAGTGAGGTGAGGTCCAAACGAGGCAATGAGCGGCGAGGCGGGAGCGAAGGTGTGATCCAGAGGCGGAATCTGGCACGAAGGCGAGAGATAGCGAGAGCGAGAAGGAAGGGAGCAAGGCGTATGAGAATGTGGTGCGATCCGAAAATGAAGGTGCACGCGGTACGGCACGTGTTTGTGTATTGCGGCAGGGACAGGGGCATTGCATGCCGGTGGTGGGGACGAGTCGAAACAGATGGAACAGGATCGAAATTAAGGTAGGGGCGGGAGCGGTGACAAACGCGAGGGAAGGGTCAGGGAGGAGCGAGGACGAAATGGATAGGATGCGGACCGTGTCGGATGTGGTATGGATGTCGGGGGCGGAGGCGAGGCAGTGATGCGAGTGGGGGAAAAAGGGGCGAGATAGAAGCGGGAGTAGAGTTGAACGGGGTGGCTAGGGAACCCGGGGGAAAAGGAGGATAGCGGGAAGGAAGGAAACCAAAGCCGAGAGCGAAACCGAGTGGGCCACAATGTTTGAGCAGCGGAGGATCGGAATGGAATGGGATCGGGAACGACACCGTGCAGTGACGGTGGTAGGCCATTGGGGTATGGCGGGATCGAAACGTTGACAACTTGGGAGCCGGATGAAGGCGAGGGAAAGGGGGAGGGAGAAGGAAGGTGGGCGGGAGGGTTGCGGGGCGGGGGGGGGGGGGGGGGGGGGGGGGGGCCAAAGGGGCACGGATGCAGGCCGTGTCGGTGGTAGAGGCGAGGAAGAAGCGAGGAAGAGGTGGGTCTGAGGCGGGTGCGAGGCGGGTGCGAGGCGGGTGCGAGGCGGGTGCGAGGCGGGTGCGAGGCGGGTGCGAGGCGGGTGCGCGGCGGGTGCGAGGCGGGTGCGGGGCGGGTGCGAGGCGGGTGCGAGGCGGGTGCGAGCGGTGCGAGGCGGGTGCGAGGCGGGTGCGAGGCGGGTGCGAGGCGGGTGCGAGGCGGGTGCGAGGCGGGTGCGAGGCGGGTGCGAGGCGGGTGCGAGGCGGGGGCGTCGAGGCGGGTGCGAGGCGGGTGCGAGGCGGGTGCGAGGCGGGTGCGAGGCGGGTGCGAGGCGGGTGCGAGGCGGGTGCGAGGCGGGTGCGAGGCGGGTGCGAGGCGGGTGCGAGGCGGGTGCGAGGCGGGTGCGAGGCGGGTGCGAGGCGGGTGCGAGGCGGGTGCGAGGCGGGTGGGAGGCGGGTGCGAGGCGGGTGCGAGGCGGGTGCGAGGCGGGTGCGAGGCGGGTGCGAGGCGGGTGCGAGGCGGGTGCGAGGCGGGTGCGAGGCGGGTGCGAGGCGGGTGCGAGGCGGGTGCGAGGCGGGTGCGAGGCGGGCGGGGCGGGTGCGAGGCGGGTGCGAGGCGGGTGCGAGGCGGGTGCGAGGCGGGTGCGAGGCGGGTGCGAGGCGGGTGCGAGGCGGGTGCGAGGCGGGTGCGAGGCGGGTGCGAGGCGGGTGCGAGGCGGGTGCGAGGCGGGTGCGAGGCGGGTGCGAGGCGGGTGCGAGGCGGGGGGTTGGGAAAAGGAAGGCGCGCGGGAGAAGAAGGGGCGAAGGCGCTCGCGAGGCGGAGCGTGTTTGAGCGGGAGGGGCGGGGGCGGGAACAGGGAGAGGGGCGTGGCATGGCGTGGCGGGAAACGCGATCCGCGGGCGCAGTCGTCGATGCAATTCATTTCCGGGCGCCGGCGCTTGCCGCGCGTCGAAGCCCGCACTCCAGCCAATCTCCGGCCGCCGCCGCGCGCGCCGCTAGGGGCCTCTGGCGACGGGCGAAGGCCACTGGCAGCCTGCCATACTTTCGATAGGGGCGCTCCCGGTTCGAGTCTCGACGCGATATGTCTTAGATAGCAATCGTTTCCATTAGATAATCCAGATGAAGGGAATATTGCGGAACCTTGACATGAACTTCGTTGAACCAGCATAACCCAAAGAAACAGAGTTGGAATGTAGAATTGATCGGTCGATTCTATTGTGTCATTCGATGAGAAACTAACGAATCAATTACATCACAATTAGCCCATAAGTCGTGTGTTTTTCCAATCTTGTCTTTTCCCCCACATCTCAGTGAATTTGTTTTCTCTACTTACGATTTTGAAAATCATTGGAATATATGCAATGAATATGCTACTTTTAGATGATAAATAAAAACAAGATAAATTACGGAAAATAAATGGAGCCCCAATCCCTTGTTAATTGTAATAAAAATAACAAAATATTTTATGTTTATTGTATATTTTATGTCTGTGATCAAATCATATGTGCATTTTCAATCTATGAATATATATTTTTATTCTTTTTTATTGCTTTTAATTACGATAATCATACATATCTGCATCCACATAACAACAAAGACAACAAAATGAAACATTTATGCACATACATCGTAAATATCTCTGGCCGTCAAAACTTCGTAGGGATTTCGAAACATATTATTTGAAAGATATCACAGCGGATAAAATTTAGATTTGATGGAAGAAACTATACGTGTGCTCTTTCTGCTCATTTGTTTTTGTTTTGTTTTTTGTTTGTTTTTCTTTTTGGCCTGTGTTGTCATTAAAGTCATTTTACTAATTATTTAAAGCAACAGCTCGTAAATGTTAATGAGCAAACCAGAAGCGAAGACGGTGATCTGAAGTTCTTACTATTTGTTACAAAAATGTTTCATTTTTTATCGTTTGAATTATCGTTCCCAGACAGATTGAAGTTTATGCAGAGTAAGCATCCCAGTAAAAATATATGGAATTTTGATCTTGACGTTTCAAAAAAATAGTAGGTCATTACCACGTAATGAATTTAGTTAATGTTGATTACAAATAAACAATAGAGCATATTTACTAATTAAACAGAAATTTAAAAAGCGAAGAACAATTCTCATGGCCATACAACATTGATACATTGTATAAAATCGATTTCATGAACATTTAGTAAAATACATTAGTGAAGATAAAGTAACATGATAAATTTATTGATTGCAGAAAATATATTCAAGCGATCGTCGCAAAACAAAATAATAAAACCGAAAATGTGAACACGTTACAGGTATACAATGCATTAATGGAAATCAACATACATTCTCTGAAATACCTGCATGTGTAAATCAGCACACACAGACTTCTGCATACCTAAACATGCAAAAACACATTTAGAAACTAACTCATATTGGTTTAAGAAGTCGTACTCTCATCATAAGCATTTTTTTCTTTTTTATCCATATTCAAGTACATTTTCTCAGAATGATAGCATTATGATTGAAAATGTTGCATGCTCTAATACATATTGAGATATATTTTCAATGTATCCGACTGATATTATCCTTATAATTACTCTGTTCCAAGTTGGGCATGCCATTGAGATAACTTTAATACATATGGGTCAACACTAATTGAATCTTACCTTCACGGTGACGGTCCGTTCATACAAAGCGGAATATTTTATGGAGATTTTTCCCATCAACTGGGTTGGTATTGCTCATAATCTCGAACTCGGTGATCAGCCTTTTTCTTTCATAACAAAAAAATGAACATAATATTTATTCAACTATAATGAATCACAATGAACAAATTACCCTAAATTATTATCGGCAGCCGACTAAAATTTATTTACTTTGCTTTTCTTTCTTCGCGCGCTACCAATCTTCCAATCTATTGCGCTTAGATAAAAGGGCTTCTTAAATTAATTAAATCATTAAAGCGCTCTGTTGCCTTTCACATTAATTACTTTGTTGTAGAATTCAAAAATGAATAATTTTATATGTTCAAACTGCAAAGTAGTAATCAACTTTTACTTACATATAAATACTGAAAGAAAAAGAATTTCGCAGAACTAGAGGGTCCCCGGAAAATGACCAAAGGAAATATAAGAAAACAAAACTCAAAAGCAAAAAAAAAGTGTTTTCACGGTAAAATTGTCTGCTTGAGGTTACTCAAGTACGTTAGTACAATGCACTAATGTGCCAAGTTAAATTCCAGTTCTCGTGGAACTTTTCATTTTTCTAAGTTTTTTGTAATATATTTATTTTTTATTTCTATGAAAGGAACTTTAGCCAGTATATTTAAAGAAAAATCACCAATAGACAAAAACAAAATATGAATAACTGTCCCCAAATTAAAATGAAGTATTTCTCTTTTGGTTACGTGAAATATTTAAAAGAATTTCCTAATCACAGATGTCATAATTCTTATATTTTACATAAATACATGCTGTTTTTGCATGTTAGTTGCATTGGCGACATTCTCATTAATCACAAAATATTATTGTATTGGCAGTTACATACGTGTTCAAAGCTTCATTCCTTCAACTGTAAAACAAAACATTTCATGTTGTAAAAGTTGATGCTGCCGGAGTTAAAAGAAAGGGTTTGCAAAAACTGGCATTCATAATGCCGTGCGGCGGTGGAGTATTACTTGTCCAGCTGCCCGACGCTTCTGGGCCGCAGCCCCCGCCCCCGCCCCCGCCTCCGGCAGCGCAGCGGCGCGGCGTGGGCGTCGCAGTCGCAGCTCGCCCGGGCACAGGCGCACCCCTCCCCTCCACCGCCTGCGCCCACCCTCGCCGCGACGCGGGCGCGTGGGCGACGGCCCCGCTGGGCAACGCACCCGCGGCCGCGACGCCCACGCTCGCCCCCGCCCCCGACTACCTACACCGCGCCTTTCTTCTTTGCCCTTCTAGCTCTTCACGGTTTTCTAGTTTTTCTTCACATTCTCCTTCTCCTTTCGTCTCGCTCTCCTTTCGTCTCGTTTTCCTTAGGTCTGATTCTCGTTCTCCTTAGGTCTGATTCTCGTTTTCCTTAGGTCTGATTCTCGTTTTCCTTAAGTCTGATTCTCGTTTTTCTTAGGTCTGATTCTCGTTTTCCTCAGGTCTGATTCTCGTTGTCCTTTGGTCTCATTCTCGTTGTCCTTTGGTCTCACTCTCGTTGTCCTTTGGTCTCATTCTCGTTGTCCTTTGGTCTCATTCTCGTTGTCCTTTGGTCTCATTCTCGTTGTCCTTTGGTCTCATTCTCCTTGTCCTTTGGTCTCATTCTCGTTGTCCTTTGGTCTCATTCTCGTTGTCCTTTGGTCTCATTCTCGTTGTCCTTTGGTCTCATTCTCTTGTCCTTTGGTCTCATTCTCGTTTGTCCTTTGGTCTCATTTTTTTCTCATTCCCCTTGCCTTTGTTCTCACTCTCATTCCCCTCCTCGCCCTCGCTCCAACCCCCGAACGCGCCACGTCCTCCCCAGAGGCGGCTTCGCCCGGGAGTTCGAATCCGCCGCCCGGGACGAGCCCGATCGATCACTTGGGATTAGCAGCTTCAACATTTAGCCCAGCTGGGATTCTTCATTTACGTGATCTTTGCAAAGAGAAACAGTTTTTCAAAGGCATTATGTCAAAAATTCTTAATTTGAGATTCTGACAATCACGTTTATACGTAGAACCGCGAATTTTATGGTTTTCGTCATGGAAAAAAGCTGAGGTTCTGGATTCTCCATTATGTAGGAAGTTGAATTAACCGTGTATCTCTCGAACTATATAATCGAAACATGTTTTCGTCTACTATTTATTTCCAACTACTTAAATATTTTATATTGAATATAGTAGTTTCGAAAACATATGAATAAGAGGAACGTGACAAACAAACAACGTAGAATCTATGAACGATAGGCGTGAGACCATACTTGTCTCATTTATTTTGTAAAAATAAGCTCTATTGAACCAAACAACTAGAGTCAGACCGAAGGATAATGAAGAGTTATAAAAAATAATGAAAATAAACATTTTAATTACTTACAAAATAATGACTTGAAAGGTTGTCTGAAAATATTATTCTGGTATCAATTGCTTTTGATTTGAAAAGAAAAATAACGTTTCTTAAATTTCTAAAAATATTTCATAAAATATGTGGTAAAATACATCGTCGGAAATGAAGTTGAAATTACGAAGATTATTGTACAGGGCTTCAACAATTATTTTCTTAAATTTGTCCTACGCGCTGTGTCCTATATTTGACGATGCGCAAAATGATGTATTATTTTCTACTACTCTGTGTTTGTGTTACGTGAACATCTGAAGAACTGGCATACGCCTGGGTGATCATTTTAATTCTGGAAACCATTATCCTCAGCTAAAGCTTGTTTTGTGGGTCGGAGACTTTCTTAATTACGTCTCCGTTGTCTCTTGCAATTCCGGTTTTATAAGCTTCAATGTACGGTGTATCCCTAGCCCCACTCAGTTGCCTCTTTTGTCACTCCCCCACAGTCACTCTTTTCTCTTCCTCGTCATTCTTGCCTCCTACTGTTTCCATTCTCCCTCACTGACCTTGAAGGACGGAACAGTTCCGTTACTGATGCCTTTGTTCATTTGATATTATTCTCTGGGGATTCAAATAACCACGGCATTCACAGTCAATTCAATGCTCCAGTTCAGAGATAGTCAGGTTTGAATTGCATCACCGATCTAAATGTACAGTAAGGGTTGCAAACTGTGCTATAAATATATCACATAGAGACCTCTTCACCCATGGACCCAGTCTCATCAACTTCGAAACGGACGAGGTTCGGTTTTATAAAATTAATCTCTCTTTTATATGCTTCATTTTTTTAGCATTCACCCAAACATGTTTTTAAGCGGAAAATTGTAAAGCTATTTCCGATGCACACAACATTTGTGATCATTTACCTTATAATGGTATATAAAATAAATTATTCAATTCATTTCACGCCAAGTGGTAAATAGGTGTGTGTAAATTGTGGTAATCACCTTCCAGTAAAATGTCATCTACAAGGTCCTCACACGAAGACAATATCCACGCGTATTTCGGGAATATTATGTAGGATAAGAACCGTAGTAACGTACAAGAAACAAGAATGATCGTCAGAGACACCAAGAGGACTACGAACCCGGAGAGTAGTAAATAACGTTTCGTCAAAAACAGACCATGGATGAATGAATGACGGTTGCTGCAACCAAATGTAGCGTCGACCGGCGACCGTGGCTACCACCGTCGCCTACACGATCACCCACGCCAACGTTGCTGCCGACATCGTTCCCACTGCCGCCTCACCCACCGCCCCCTGCCACCATCAATGCCCCCACCATCACCTCTTGTCCTACCATCGGTAGCTCCACCGGCAACACTTCCTCCACCACCGCCACCACTCCGCCACACATCTCCTCCCAGCTGCCACAACTGCGCACGGACTTAGGTGGCTCAGGGCATCAACTCCAGTACTTATGACCGGGAGTGCTGAGGTGGCAGGATTTTCTATACTAGTACGTAGCTAGGTTGAATTCAGCTGCTTTCTGGAGAAGAATTCTAGCGACCGGCTGTTCGGATCGGTAATTTTCATGCTTTCTTGTATCCACGCCAGGAAAATGCCGAGTAGCACTCTAACGAACGGATCACGGACCGCGTACGATCTTTCCTACCTCTTCCTTGTCCTATCCTCCCCCTTACTTACACACACTTTCACTAACGTACAGTACACTACCACACATGCCGGGAGACCGGTCAGAGGTTTACAGCTTGTTCCGCTGGGGCGGTGCCCCGCTGGTGAGAGATACCTCATTGGGTGAAAACCCACCTTGCCGACGGTAGATCAGCGCCAGATATCACCATCCAGCGAGGGATGATCACCGCCATCGCCACCAGAAGGGAAAAACATGCACTACACTTATTGTTCTATCGTTCTCAGCAGTTGACACGCCAGGCATCGCTAACAACGCACCAACCACTGCCAGGCCATCACCACCGCTGTTTGATTGATTGATTGATTTTTTCGTGTTTCCGGACGCGTCAACTGCTTTGGTTATTACTCCCGTGAGTGCAGTGCATGTTTTTTCTCGGGATATGCGCGGTGATCTTTCCCCGCTGGATGGCGAGATCCGGCGCCGACCTACCTTCGGCTAGTGGGGTTTCCCCCTAACCAGGACTCTCCCAACAGCGGGGCACCGCCCCAGCCGGGACAAGCTCGAAGCTCCTGACCGGTCTCCCGAAATATGTGGTGGTGTGGTGCATGTTAGTGTAAGTATGTGTGTAAGAGGAGAGGATAGGACAAGGAAGAGAAAGGAATGATCGCGCGCGGTCCGTGGCCCGTTTAGTAGAGTGCTTCTCCGGCATTCACCTGGTGTTGATCGGAGAAACCTCGGAAAACTATCGATCGGAGCAGCCGGCCGCTAGAATTCTCCTCCAGACAGCGGCTGAATTCGACCTAGCTGGAAAGCTAGTATCGAAAATGCTGCCGCCGTCAGGACTCGAACATAGTTCAGAAGCGCGTTCAGAAGCGCTGCAGTGACATCGGTTGATGCACTGAGCTACCGCTCCCGGTACCACCACCACCACCGCTGCTGTTCTCTTCCCCGCCACCAACACCGACACCACCACTGGCCTTTGCTGCTTGGGCGGGGGCGTCAAGAGGGGGGCAAATTGAGGGGGCGTGGCCGGGGCCCAGCCGCCCACGCGCACCGAGCGCCGCCACGCGCAGCGCTGCCTGCCCTCCCCTCCCCCTCCCCTCCCCATCCCCTCCCCTCCTCCTCCCTTCCATCCCATCCCCTCCCATCCCCTCCCCTCCCCTCGCCGCGCGACGCGCTGGCGGAGAGGCGGGCGCCGTCTGATCCCCGCCTGACTGGGCGAGTCGTGCCACACTGAATTCCCACCCGCGCGGGAACGATCGCGCGCGCCCGGATTAAGCCGTTGAGGATTCGCCCTGATAAGGCAAGGGGATACGAGAGATCGGCGCCTGACGTTAAGGGCACTTCTTGTTTTACCACAAAACCAACTCTAGTACCAAATAACATTCAAATAAAGTGTGATCACTGGACAATTAAAAAACAAAGGATATATAGTGCCAGTATATTCGTCTTTTGTAATTCATGTGTTATTAAATTACACGTGAGTTCGTTTCCTAGTTTCAAGATGGGCCGAGTCATTAATGTATGAATTTATGTGCATCAAAAAATTTTACAGTCTACTATTTACACAAATTTGGGCATAAATTGTTCCCAACGCGAGCACGTCACGCTTGCCAGTCTTACTTTTCAAGATAATATCTTATGAATGTGTCGTCGACGCAACATTGTTCCCCGATGCGGAAAAATGTGGCAAATTCCAGGGGTGGCAGGTACGAGGCGGGCATGTCAATTGAAGCTTGTCCATGGCTGCACAGTTTTAAAGGTTTTATTCACGAAAAACACGCCTTTACCAGCCTGGCTTGTTGATTGTAAATCTATTTCCTCTGTCGTAGTGTTCCCCGTTGTGGGAACAATCACACCGATGGCAACAGATTTACAATCGGGACGACGCAGACTTGTCAACCAAAGACTTGTTCTTGTGTGCCTAGCTTTATTGACGGTGTAAAATTTTCTGTCATGTCTTGGAAATACTTGAATTGAGTTCAATATTAATTTTTTTTCATGAGATATATAAAAGTTTCTTCTGGATTAGGATGATTGTAAAAGTAAATAAACCTTGTTCTTTTACCGTTATAATTTTCATTTCCCATAACACATCAGAATTTCCACACTTTTCCTTTAAAATATTTACCGACTAAAAGTATTCTATACGTACTATAATTGCTTTCACATAGCCAAAGTTGTAAAAATGGAATATAAAAAGCACACAAATATTGGTTTAAATCGATCCCCACTTTTCTGCAGTTGTTTACTTTGAAGGGATAGAGAAGATCAAAATCGCTGTATCAGAGAAATTTTGAACGGTAGTGAAAGGGAAAGAGAACAATGCTCCCTACCGTAATATCTAGTAATTTTACTTTCTTCCTCTTATTTCCAGTGTTCTTTGCGTCCTATCTGTCCTTTATCTCCCCGTGAACTTTCAGGCTTGTAATGTTAACCAGGTTAATTGTAGCGAGTTTTGTCCCTGGGAAGCCTTCTGTCAACGGAAATGTCGTAAGAGATAATTGCAACCTAACGCAAGGTCACCTATGATATCCTGTTTTCCTCGCTGACAATTGCCCCTAGAGTCTCCGTAGCGGTCGGCTCTTTAGTATTCCGCCCGATGTTCGTGATAATTAGTTCCAACAATGCGGAATGGCGAGTACCTGTCATCCTACACATTCAGCAGTGGTCGTTCATGTAGTTTATGCCAGTCCGCAGTGAATGATTTCACATTTTCATTCGAGTGCAGTACAAAAATATTTTTTAGACAGCATGTAGTAAAAGTAGCTACTTTTAGAGTGTGCAAAGCGTGCTGAATGTTCGTATTTTTGCACTAGCGCTAAAAGTAAGATGATGCTGAAATGTTGAGATAAAACTGTAAAAGAAAGAAAAAATACTTTCGTCTGATCAATTACAACAGATCTTAATGGAATATGGTATCCAATTATTATTATTATTTGAATTAAAATTAAATAGTAGCCAATAAGGCTTTCCAATAATAGTTTATGACACACGTGGTAAAAGTAATTGTATTGTGCTCGTAGCATTGCACCACTCGGTCTATCGATCTCGTGCCGCAACATTTCCTACTCGCAAAATACAAAGTCACTTTTACTATTCGCGTCGTAAATAACAACTTTAAACAGCCACTAGCAAAAGCGGTTCTTTCAGGGCATGCATGGCGTGTTAAAAGTTCAATTTTTACGACTAGTGCTAAATCTGAGACGATCATTTTTGTGACACTGAGACGAATAATCAGGTAAATCTGTAAATTCAACAGAGAAAACAAAATACTTTCCTCGGTTGGCATAGCTATTACTGACTTAATATATCTTTTAAGTGGAGGCGTTATTCTCACTCGTAGTAACTATTTTTTACCAAAAAACAAAATTTCTAACAAATGCAAAAATGCCCGCTGTTTCATGCGTTTTACGCAACGTTGTTTTCGAACATGTTGTAGTATTCTATACCTTCTAAAGCTTGCCAATTTGTCTGCATTGTCACCGAGAAAATATGGCTGTTTGCACTATTGAGGTAATACGAGAAATGTATCGTTTGGGAGATAATTCGCTTGAAACGCATAAATAATGTTCGAAATATGTAAAAAATGATTAAAACTTGTAAGTTCTATGTCATAAAAATGTGAAATACAATTCAATTTAATTCAATAATGGTTATTTATGCACCAAGGGGAATACAGGGGCTCAAATGATCGAGTGGTGACAAAAGGCCGGTGATCTTTGGCCCGATGGATTTTTGGCACCCAGTATTTCTAAAACTAATTAACGCCCTGCATATCTACATGATTTTATCTTTTACCTAATTTTAGAGATTCAAATTTGTTTATTTACTAATTAACTAGTTGTTAACATGGCTCGTTTTTTCTTTTCACATTTCCCTCCCAAAATTCCGTTTCATAATGCTCTCCATAAGAGATCATCATTTAACTGTTTTCACATTTCCCTCGTAACTACGATCTTCTCGATTCAGGTAAGGATGCTGTGTATATTGAGTTCCATATGGAAGGCAATAACAAGCAATAGCATATCAGCAAAAATAAATTAAATTAATGACATCCTCTCTCACCTATTATCGTCCGTCCATGTTGGCCACATTACATATAACCCAACACGCCTATTACCACAAGTACATCGACCCTTCTGTATTTCTAGAATAATAGGTACGTGTGTATATAATAGGTATATGCACGAGTTAAGCATTGGCAAACAGAGTAATTCGTAATAGAATAGGCACGACGGCATAAATGCAGCTGGGCGCGCATTTAATCATTCCGCGAGCGTACAGCTAGTCTGACGCTGAGAGAGAGAGAGAGAGAGAGAGAGAGTCAGACAGAGCCGCTGCACCCACGCACCGAAAACCGCTCGCTGCCCATGCTCATGCTCTACTTGCCCGCGCGGACAAAACGTCAGAGAAAATCCCATAAAACGCATGAAAGAGCTCAAATTACGTTCTATTTTTACATGTAAAACAATATAAAAGTTTGTCAGAAACATGAGCAGTTACTTCCTGATAAAAAATAATTAATATAAATTACACTTTAATACGTTTTTAATGACGTGTGCCACAAGCATTCGTAAGACCTCTCTCCCCCAAAATACATTTGTGAAAAGTACCTTCTCTTGCTTTTATACGCACCATTATGTTGAGTGTATTATATATGAGAAAGCAGCGCCATTAACAAAATCACATTGATACTACTCATACTGTAAAAGATTCAAGTACTGTGATGAATAATCATTATGATCCTCGATACCTAAAATTTTCGGCTAATCTGGTATGATGATTATGATCGATGCATGGTTATCATGATATTATTTGAAGTATGATGGAGCAGTAATGAAATACGACGAAATGAAAACTGAAGAAGTTCAAGAAAAAACCGCTTTCCCTCTCATTTCACCAAATATCAACAATGTTTTACCTGGTTTAAAACCTGTATACCTAGAGGTGGAGGGGAACAGTAATCTTACTAAACCACCTGTTACCGAAACCTACAGAGTTCAACATGAAAAAAAAAATGAACATGTATTAGAACATGTACGACGGCAGCCGTGCGCTCATTTTATCTTTCCGCGAGCGTACAGGCGAGCGCTGAAGCCGCCCACGCAGCGGCCCGGCTGCGCCCACGCACCGCGCCGCGAGCTGCCCACGCGTGATCCCGCCCCCCCGCCCGCGCCCCCGCCCACGCCCACGCCCACGCCCACGCCCACGCCCCCGGCGCGCCCGCCGCCCGGGGAAATCGAGCGATCCGTCTTGGACGGCAGCGTGGGCGTCTCGCAAGGTTCTCATTGTGGGCGGTGCCTCTCTCTCTCTGTCGGGCAGGATCCGTGCAACATCGGTTCCATTGCCGTAATGTATGTTCTTCCACCGGCGGTTTTGTGGCGGAGCAACGTGCTGTTTGGAGGATTTCTCTTGCCGTGATCCATGAAAAGAAAGTCGTGAAGAGGAAAAGTTGCGTGCGGAATGTGACGTAGTGATAAAGAAACCTTTAAAGCAACTTTTTTATTAATTTTTGAACTTTACTTTTCTCTATACTTTAGAATTTTTCCATCATATTAAATTCAATGCGTTTCTGATGACATCCGAAGTAGGAAAGAGACTAAAAGTAACAACGAAAATAGTTATATATTAAACAGTTTTTAGATTCTAGTGAACTTGTTCGGGCATCCAATTCGCTTTTTTTCTTTCTAAATCTCTCTTCCTTATTTCAAAAATATCACTGCACTTTTTTATAGATCTATATGTTTTTTCTAATAATGGTTCAAACTCAATCTTTCACAGACACTTATATTTTTCTTTTTGCCTACTATATGTTCTAACTACAAAGTTTCGTACGTTATATGTTGTTGAAACGTACAATTTATTACAAAACATACAAAATTACAGCCAAGTTCCACAGCGTAACATTGACGCGTTCTGTATCTCCAGAATATATTCACACATTACGAATCACAATTTGCATAGTCAGATAGCTCTGTAAACCACTTCTAGTAAACATGCGCTACTCTCTTGCAGTCTGCAAGCCCCGGTGCTTTGGCGTAAAAGGCGACGGACCATCATAGTAAAGTGCCTTCCTCTCAGATGCCCACCCCTTTCTGTCCCCTTTATTCGCCGACAACCGTTACCACGAGAGAGTCCGGCTCGCCAGGCTGTATCGCGTCGGTTTTAAATATTTCGCGATATCGCTCGTAATGGGTGGGGACAGATCACATTCCGTGCAATGTAGGCTTCCAAGCCGAGCTTGTTTGTGTATGATCACCCTTACCTGCCAGTGTTTTCAAAGTAGAGAGCTGTCGCGCAAAATCTACGCCCTCACAACAAGAAAACAAGAGATACAAGTGAGAAACATCAGAGAGATCCATGCTGAATTGTCTTCTAATATTAATTTTCCCTAAATAAATTCTCCGCGCACATCGCAGCAAATACAATATACTGAAGTTCTCTTTGTTATCGGCATAAGCCGAATCACGTCATTCGCTGTGGTCTTTATGGCCCGGGAGAGTTTCAGAAACTACGTAGATTCGTCTTTGCACTTCTTTGTAGTTAGGAAGTTTTATCATACATGAACTTTTCTACATTAACATTTTAGAAATAATACGCGTTTTGAATGTTAATCTGGTACATTTTAATGTTCAAGGTTTTAATTACGGAATACGTTTCTTGGGGTTTGCACATTGAACTTCTTCCCGCCCGTTTGCGTGAAGGGAGGTGTTATTCACGCATTTCGGTCGATTGATTTCTTTTTCGGATTCAATGTTTTCAGACAGTTCTCGAAAAATCTTGGGATATAAACACTTATTTATAAGGGTTTCATGAAATCTACAATTGTCAAAGGCTGTGACTTTCTACAATCCCTTTCCGTTAAAATGTGAATAATAACAATGCGGTTCATCATATTGTAACCTATTTTGTTAATTAAACAATTTTTAAAAGTATTTTACTAATACTTTTTCATATAACTTTATAAACCGAGAATGGCAAAACCAGAAAACTATTTTTAAATGTAAAAAAATTATTATGATCTTGCACAGCACAAACAAAAATGTCCACCCCACAAATTCCCAAGTCATTCCAACCCGAGTCATTGTTTTCATTGTCCGTGGCCAGATTCTTTACGAAGTGCCATTCGCGCTCGCGAACGGAAGAGTCCATTACAGCACGCGCCGCCGCCGCCGCCGCCCCCGCCCCCGCCCCAGCTCCCGCTCCCGCCCCCGCCCCCGCCGCCGCCTCCGCCTCCACCTCCACCTCCGCCCCGCCCCGCCCCCGCCGCCGCCACCGCCACCGCCCCGCCCCGCCCCCGCCGCCGCCACCGCCCCGCCGCCGCCCCGCCCCGCCGCCGCCCCGCCGCCGCCCCCGCCGCCGCCCCGCCCCGCTCCCGCCCCGCCGCCGAGTCCTAGCCAGCGCTGAATGCCCGCTCTACTTCCCGCGGGCGGCGCTGCGATCGCATTCAACGCGCTCGGAATAAATCGGCCGGACACGATCAACGGGCAATCAATGGCCCGCGCTCCACTTCGCAGCCGCGACGAAAGTGACGTTTTTTCATTTGCGTCCGACCGGCGACGACTTCGCACGCTTTGACGGAATTTGCGGTTTGTTCTGCGTGGCGCACGTCTCGTTCTGTCGTCTCTTTAGATGGAAACGTTTCCTTTCATTAACGCTCAGTCCATAGTCCCAATAAATCCCTTTTCTTTTTCTGATATATTTCTCTCTGTTCTTTTGTTTCAGTTAGAATTCGGATATTCGGTTTCCAAATAGTACGCACGTAATAGGTGTTTTCTTCGTGACTCATCAATATTCAATGTGTCAGTTAATCATATGGTAACATCATGTCAGCATGTTTCCCGGCTAATGGGTAATTTGCAGTGAACAAAGGGGGTTAGTGACATAATTTACAAGGTTATTTTTTCTCTGATTCTTGTTTAACTATTACTCCATCATTTTGGTCAACTTCATCAGCTAACTATTAATTTAATTTACCATAGCTGTCATGGTCAAACTGGTGGACGTTCTGGAATTAATCAAGTCGCCAATTGATAAAATTTCTTCACCAACTCCCAAAACTTTCTAAAATTATCATTCTTTATTTTTGATAAATACATTTTACAGCTCTCTAAATGATTTGTTTAGTGTTAAACTGCAGTTGTGATTAGTAGTAGTCACATTTCGATGCTATGAAGTCTTGACGTAAAATTTGTTTCATTAATTAACGCTCTGTCACTATCCTTATGACACACTCAAGGGTGAGACATGTAAGGATTTCCCTTGGGTGTACATTTGTAGTCCGAAGCCTGTGTTTACACCGAGGAGGGAAGTTGCTTTACCATCTGAGGTGTATTTGCTACATTTTACTGCGACAATATTTTCGTGAGAAACATTTTAAATAATAATAATCTATTGGATATTCCATGACAAACATATATTATGATATTTGAATAACAGTTGCAGTTTCGGTTTTTAGACGTTGAAAAATCTTCATTCTCCTTGTAAATATTATATTTCTTGCCTGTAATTTTTTTTACTATTGGAAATAATAACCTATCAAAAATAAGATGTTCCCAAATAGAACAATCATAAAAATCGTTTTCATCCAGCCTAATCAGTTTTTGTCAACCAGTCGACCCGAAATGCTACTGTATAATGACCTTCCACTTCGGGATTTCGTGATGAACACCCAGACTCGGACCCAAATACAGAACATGTACGTGTTCAGTGGTTCCTTTCCCTCTCTCTTAAATTCATCACATCATCAATTTAAGCCCATCGTCAGTATTTTCACTTACTGTAAGACACTGAAATCATAATAAATAAAGTTGCAGTCAGCAATTCATAACCGCACAGTATATTTCTAAGGGATACCCTTTGTTCTTATAATTTTCTTGACAGGTTTTTACTTTCTTCCTCTAGTATATCTAAGCAAACCTAAAATAAAAATGTTCAGTATCTACATAAATCTTGTAAATTTTGGGTTGATTGATCGTATGTCATTCATCTCAAATTATTTTTGATGAATTTGAACAACAATTTGAAGATATCTAATAAAAATTCTGCAAGATGCATAGCGAGTTTGTGTCTAGTTCTCCGTCTCGCAAATACCGTTCTTTCAGAGAGTTACGTGAGCGTTAGTTTCCGTGCATTGATTTACATGCAATTTCCTGATTAAAACCTGTTTCTTTCTGTGGATACTTCCTGCGAAGTCTTTTACGACTCTATTGAGGTGTAGAGTGAATATCGTTCCATAAACTAAGACACACAAACATACAGGACCTTGGGATCTGAGGTCAGGAGAAAGTGAGTCCCTCCACAACACAAAGCAATCAAGCAGACGCACATTTGTGTATGTATGTTTACGCGCGCGTGTGTGTGTGTTAGCAAACATTCATACCCAATGAGAAAGTGAAATCAGCATCTCATTCTACCGACGCGCAATATATAGTCATCTCTTCGACTCCCATTCATTTGCATCAATTTTCTGATAAAATCACCTTTCTTCTCAATATATTTCATCTATATGTTTTGTGTTCATATTTTTTTCAAATTAGCCCTTCAATTATGTTTTGAGCATGTTATCCTCTACAGAACGCGGTTGCTGAAACCAAAATAATATGCGGTCACGTAATCGTGTTGCAGCGCACAATCAACTGTTTCAATTGACGTGCATTAATTAAGAGAAACACTCTGTCAAACACCTAATACTCAGCTCAAGAGAGCCTCACTGTTTTGGCTCAGTGATTGCATCAGTGATTATTCAGTAAACACTACCAGAGGGAGAAGCGAAACTCTCAAGAAAATAAACACGCCATTGTTGCTCTCTGCCAGTCAGATGCTAAATCCGAGTGAAAATTGAATTGAATTTCCTTTTACTCTACATTAAACAGAACCATTAGAATATTTCGGATTTTTTTAAATTTTATTTTCGCTTTATAAACTTTTTAACTTACAAATAACATCTAATGTAAAAAAGTACATCTTTGAAACATTATTAATATCAATTTAAATGCATCACAATGAAAAATGTTATGTACAAATACTCGTTGACCTCTGAGATTTGTTTTATTCGCTTTGCTGGATTAGTAGAATATCGTTACACAAAGTATTGATCAAAACAACTTTTATCACTGTAGTAAATTTTCATGATTTTATTATATTTTCGGTTTCTGTCTGGATGATGCTCCCTGAGAAAAGAGAACACAAAAGTCCCATATATTCGAAATAGTGGCGAGACAGACATACACAAATACAATAAAACATTCTTGTACGTAACAGTCAAACTCAATGGATGAAATTGTTTAATTTTTTAAAATATTTGTGTGTTGTGGAAATGAAAGAAATTTTCAAAGAAACGAGACGAGAAATGCAAATATCAAGAGAACTTTGTGAAATTCACCTGTGCTAGATATAATTTCATTACGCGTGGAACAAATATGACGTCATATTATTCTCCTAACAGTTTTCAAGTATTGTCGAATACATTACGACAGAAAATATAACTTTTCAGTCTTTCAGTCATTCTAATCCCTTTGTTGAAATTTGAGTATCTTTACTAAATTGTACCTCGAGAACGTATGGTTTAGCACAAGCCCTAGAAATGATTTCTTCGTGTGGCGCATAGGAAACTCTAAGACCGAGGACTGCTGACGTCAACGTGTCTGAGCTTTTTGTGTCAACGATGACGTAATCTCCCGCGCGGCGCTTCACCTGCGCTGCCCGCGCCCCACTTTGGCACTCCCCGAAGGCGCCCGCGCGCCGGCTCCGCTCAAAACAAGTGGCCGGCGCGGCGCCGCGGCGTCTTGCACGTCGCCGGTGACGTCACCGGCATGGCGCCGGGCGATGAAATACACCGCCGCACTTTGCAGAGAGCTGCTTCTCTGCTTCGCCTGTCTAGCCAGCCCAGGCCTCGCCCCGCCTCTACCCGCGTCGGCGCACCTCGCCCCGCTTCGGCCAGCCTCACCCCTCTCAGCCAGCCACACTCTTCCTCCCACGCCTCGCTCCACTTGTCCCCGCTTCGCCCTGACTCGCCCCGACTCGCCCCGACTCGCCCCGACTCGCCCCGACTCGCCCCGACTCGCCCCGACTCGCCCCGACTCGCCCCGACTCGCCCCGACTCGCCCGACTCGCCCCGACTCGCCCCGACTCGCCCTGACTCGCCCCGACTCCCCCGCCTCGCCCCGACTCGCCCCGACTCGCCCCGACTCGCCCCGCCTCGCCCCGCCTCGCCCCGCCTCGCCCCGACTCGCCCCGACTCGCCCCGACTCGCCCCGACTCGCCCCGACTCGCCCCGACTCGCCCCGACTCGCCCCGACTCGCCCCGACTCGCCCCGACTCGCCCCGACTCGCCCCGACGTCGCTCCAAATTTCCCCACCTCACTTCCTTTTGGCACTACGTTCAATTTAGCCTTTCCCCGTCATCATCTTCCTCTTCGCCTCATCCTTCTTCTCCCCTCCTTGACTCTCATCAGCCTCGCTTCTTCCCTCCTCTCGCAAGCTTCTACCCTCCACGCCTCTCTCCCCACGCCCAACTCATTGCGACTCTTCCCATTTCGCCTCCTTCGCCCTACGTATCGCTCCCTGCATCACCATGTCCTGCTTCCCTTGGCACGCCGGATCTCCATTGAATTCACTACTTCATTTTCTCCCCCCCCCGCCCCCGTTCCCGCCCCCCTCCCCCATCCGCCCCCGCATCACCCCCCCCTCACCGCCCCCGCTTCACCGCTCCCCGCTTCACCGCTCCCCGCATCACCGCTCCCCGCATCACCGCTCCCCGCTTCACCGCTCACCGCTTCACCGCTCACCGCTTCACCGCTCACCGCTTCACCGCTCACCGCTTCACCGCTCACCGCTTCACCGCTCACCGCTTCACCGCTCACCGCTTCCCCGCTCACCGCTTCACCGCTTCACCGCTTCACCGCTCACCGCTTCACCGCTCCCCGCTTCACCGCTCACCGCTTCACCGCTCACCGCTTCACCGCTCACCGCTTCACCGCTCACCGCTTCACCGCTCACCGCTTCACCGCTCACCGCTTCACCGCTCACCGCTTCACCGCTCACCGCTTCACCGCTCACCGCTTCACCGCTCACCGCTTCACCGCTCACCGCTTCACCGCTCACCGCTTCACCGCTCACCGCTTCACCGCTCACCGCTTCACCGCTCACCGCTTCACCGCTTCACCGCTCACCGCTTCCCGCATCACCCCCGCATCACACTTCCGCGCATCACATTATCCCTACATCACCGCTCCCCGCATGACAGCGTTGCACAACACCGCTTCCCGTAACACCGCTCCCGCTCTATCGCTTCCCCACCGCCCCACGCTCACCGCTTCGCCTCGCTTTGCCCCGTTTACGCGCCCCTCCCCGCCGAGCCCGGGCCGCTCCACGGCCTCCTGTCGTCGCGTCGGTGCAAACTTTTGGAGCTGAGGAAAGTCTGTGGGAGGGCGAAGTCTCCAACTTTCTCTAATTTTACGTTATTAGACTCCCGGCTCTCAATGGCCCCTCTGACATGGATATTCGCACGAGTAATCGTGCGTTCCGAAAGATAATGTAACTTTTGGAACATTTAAAGATTGGTTAAAATACAGAATGTCATAAAACGCAACGAAGAATATCGTCTGATATTTTTGTTGATCAAATTTCGAAAACCTTCAAGACTTTCCATGATTTATTTATTTACTGTAAATGTTTTGTCGTATTATGTAAACTCGGAGCATGGTTTGAATAACACGGATTTAAGTCATTTGAACTATAATTATTGCACGTTTTTCATACAGAACAGAGAACTTCCGTCCTGCTTTGAAGGACGAGCATACTTGTTGAAAATTATTATCCTCTGTAGCACTGAATGTTACAATTAATTTTCATTTTCCTGCATAATAAATAATTTTTCTGCATGAAACATTTAACCTAGTTTTATGTAACTACAAAATGAAAACAATCAGTGTGCTGGTGTTATGTCTACAGGAAATAATTCGGATATTTTTGTAAGAATTTACGAAAGCGTTCATAATACGTTAAGGATTAAATCTTCTCAGATCATCACAGTACCGAAGACCAGATGCTGTAAATCTTGCGCTGAGTTTTTCATCCTTGTTTTGATCGTTAAGAAAACTCGTAACTCCGTAGCAGTCTTTTGTCAAGCTCTATATTTTGCGAGGGAAGAAATAAAATGGGAGCTGTCGGTGAATGTCGCCTATTGACTTATGCGCCTTACGTAAGGAGATCGACGAAGTTCCCGAGTTGAAAATACGGAAAATCTGCAATGTGACGTCTTACATAAATCTCTCTAATGACCCGCATGGAACTTTGAATGAGAATAGCTATAATGGAAGGTATATTACGTAAACTATTCATCTCTATTATCATTTTCCTCACAATGGGAATAACTCAACAAAACACCTCTGATGCAATATGAAACACAACTTGAGTTGACCTAGGAACACGATTCGCATGGAAAGTAATACAACCAATTGCGTGTGGTTTTATGGAACATATCGACCTCCATATGGAGTAAAATTAGTGGACTGAACATTTTAAGAATGTTACAAAAAGAGTAGTCAAAGTAGTATTATAAGAATTCCTTGTATTGCATTTTTTGTCTCGTATCTCTGGGAAATCAGATCAACTTCTGAGAGTTCGTACTTGCCAAACACGTGTGGTAGGGGGATTGCGTACCAATCGATCGCATTATAACATATTCCCTAAAACATGTTCTTTTGGAACAAAATGATCATCTTATCTCCCTACCTGTCATATGCGTTTGTAACGTTTATTCCGAGAAATCTTGTATAAACTTGTGAATTAACTCCGCTTGGATTTCAAGTCGTCTTTGGACAATCAGCGCATCGCTGTAATTGTATTTCTGGCTTTCAATGTAGGCTTTTCTGATTTCAGCATTTTACTTTCTCGCTACCACTTAGGCAGTAAAGAGAAAGTCATGTAATGATGCGCAAAAAATGGGGAATTTTCGGCAGAAAAACTATTACGCGGCCCTGGTAACGAAAAAGTGGATAAATTCATTTGCTAAATTTAGGAAAAATCCGCTAACACGTGATGTAGCCAGAATCTATGTTTTGTTTGCCCTTGATACCGAAGTATTGAATGACAACAAAGCGTCAGTCCATCGGTCTGTCTAAAGACCGTCCGTCCGTCTGACAACCATCCGTCTGTCTCTCCGTTCCTCTGTCCTTCCGTCCGTTTCTGAACAACGCTTGCGGCTAAACCGTTCAGCCGATTTCCTCCAAAATTGATAATGCCCAATTGATCTGGCTGATACCACAACCCCTTGAATTTCAAACCGATATATTAATTTTAGGCGGATCTTTACATGAAGCCTCTGGGATATTTTCAATTTTTTTTAATGGCTGGATCGTTTTTTATTAAAATTTGTTCTTGAAAAGTGTGAATGACGTTTAAGAGAATGGTTTAGGTCTCATTTTCGTTGAGAAACCTGATTTTTTGAAAATTGAAAAATTCAATTTTTTTTCTAAAACTAAAATATTATAAGAGATGTTTTCGCTTAATGAAATCTGTTCCTTAAAGATCGATCTTCAAATAAGGTCATGTACAATTTTTCGAAAATTTGAGTATTTTTTGCGTAATTTTGCGTGAAAGTACGAGCGAAAAAGCACGTGATGTTTTAGCACCACTGGTTTTGTAATTACTTGGGAACTCCTCTCCAAAAAAAGATGGCATCACTACTTCCTAAAATAGGGCTCTGCCCCACTGTACGATACGGTGTCACACGCAACAAGAATACTGAAAAACGAAAATTTCTCTGCAACTTCTGCGATTTTCACATCTAAAATTCTTGTATTGGATTATTATATAAAGAAACTTAATTACGTTTTCATTGCACCTCAATTTTTTTTCATAACATAACTTGTATCAATACTGAACAATAATACACGAACGATTTGCTTTTTAACTCGTTTCTTATATGTTGCATTAGCCAGGAGTATTGAATGAAACCAAGCATATTCATTGAGATACTACTTTTCTGGTGAATCATATTCGTTTATCAATGTGAACAGTGTTTGTTGTGAATTCAGCATCTTCTTGTAATATAAGGAAAAATTCAATCGAAAGATAAATAGATTACATAAAGAACTTAGGTTCAGAGGGAAGTTTTATTGAATGTTGTATAAGAACCAGTATTTAATCGTTTCATTTTGCAGTTTCCACATTTTGAGATGCGGAACTCTGACAATATCTGTTTACGAAACGTGCCCAAGTTATAAGACATTCAGCGACATATTCCATTTATTTCTCGCCTCGCGAGATATCGACTTTCACAATAGTTTGAAACGCAGAGATGTTTCTGCAGAGCTGCTGCTGAAATATTCCAAGAGAACTATGTAGTCAATATATATGAAAGACTGATATTCTTAGTTTATGGCAGTTTTGAGAAGATCGTGCATGTAATATTAGATCACTTAACATTCACATATGATGAGACACACATCCATGATCCTTCATCATTAAGTCCAAATAGTTTTATTTCGAATGAGATTTCAAATTTTTAGTCCCTTCCCCGTGGGTTACAAGCCTGTTTTCATTTTCATAAAAAATGTGATAAATTGAGAAAAAGGATTACATTAATCTAATAATGATTTACAGTATTTCACTCGTATGTTTTATAAATGCTTTAGATTTATAAACTCGTATAGTAAAGTATAGGTTTGAATTATTTACAGAGTGTGAATGTCACTGCTCTATTTGAAACGGAATCATTTTATAGTTGCACAAAATTAGTAAAGTTTTCGTCTTTGTCTACGGTATAATTAATAACTGATTCGGAGGGCATTTAAAAGCACTCATCTAAATTCACAAATGTAGTGCTTATTTGATGACAATATACGTACCATTGACAGGACGATTTTACTCTTCTCCGAGAAAATTAAATACAAACTCCCAGCCGTTGTGGAGTTAAAAATGGGTCAAACCCAGCATTCTTTGTTCTAAAATAATGTTCTTAGTCTTTAAGATTGTATTTGCTTCTATGTTTTACGAAAATGAATACTTTTTTTGTTGAGATCTGATTAACCTGTGATCTTGATTTAAGCTACACGTGCTTTTAAGCCACGCAAAAACTAATTAAGTCGCTCTTAGGACGAACTCTCTGCCTTTCCTCCTGTCCTGCGGTAATCGACCATACCTCTCAGCGCTTCTACGCCCAGAAGATACGTTTTTAATGGAACATTCCGAACTGAAGGGTTCCTCCTCGGATTGAACCGGCGTCTAGCGATGTATTTACTTTCTTGCTATCGTTTACGCAGTAAAGAGAAAGTCATGTAATGATGCGCGAAAAACTCTTAGTATAGGGCCCAGGTAACGAAAAAGTGGATAAATCCAGTTGCTAAATTTAGAAAAAATCCTCTAACACGTAGTGTAGCCTGAATTCATGTTTTGTGGGTCCTTGATACCGAAAAATTGAATGACGCCAAAAGTGTCCGTCCGTCTGTCCGTCCATCCGTCCGTTCAACAACGCTAGCGGCTAAACCGTTCGGCCGATTTTCCCAAAAATTGATTTTCCAAAATCGATCTGGCTGATGTCGCTGTCCTGGAATATAAAATCGAAATTCTAATTTTGGGTGGTACTTTACATGAATCCCCTGGGACGTTTTCAAAATTTTGAAAAAAATGGCTCCATCGTTTTTTATTAAATTTTGTTCTCGGTTAGTGTGAAGTATTTAAGAGAATAGTGCAAGTCTCATTTTTGTTGAAAACTCTAATTTTTGAAAATTACAGAAATTCAAAATTTTTTCGGCGGCTTCCTCCAACTTCGACTATGAAGGATATTTTTCTCTTAATGAAATCTGTTCCTGAAAGGTATGTTTTGAAATAAGATCATGTATTATTTTTCGAAAATTTGAGTACGTTTGGCATTATTTGACGGGGAAGCATGCGGGCGAGAATGTACGTGCTGTTTTAGCTACACTAGTTTTAACTACATCAACGCTTCACTGTGCGTTGAAGGACAGAGGCTGGCGTACGGTGTAATTTTACAGCGGGGGCTGGCGGAAGCCCGGGTAAAGGAGTACCTCGAGCCGAAAGTGACCTCTAATTCCATCGCAATTGGACTATCTAATTTAAATTGTCTTACATGTAATTTCAGCTCATTTTTTAGTGGTTTCTGGCGCGTCAAATACTAAGGCTAATAGTCTTGTAAGTGTTGTGAATGTTTTATCGCGGGCAGCAGTAATCTTTCCGCACAGGATGGTGAAATCCCACTCCCATCTACGTCGACTTGTAGGTATTCCCTAACCAGGTATCTCTCACCAGCCTGTCACCGCCCCGGCAGGGGCTAACTCAGCTGCGGACAGATCTCCCGAAAAGTGTGGTAGTGTACTGCATGCGAGTGTGTGTGTGTGTGTGTGTGTGTAAGTAAGTAAGTAATTAAGTAAGTAAGTAAGTAAGGAGTGAGGATAGAGGAAGGAAAGATAGGGACCGATCCGTGTCCCGTTTGATAGGGCACTGCTCCGGCTTTCGCACGTTGATCGGAGAACCGGAAACCTACTACCATATAAAACATCTGATCGGAGCAGCCGGGCGCTAGAATTCTCCTCTCGACAACGGCTGAATTCGACCTACCTGTCTAGGTAGTGCTGCAAATCCTGCCACCGTCGAGATTCGAACCCTAGGACCTTCCGCACAGAGGCACTGCAGTGACACGAGTTGATCTACCTTTGTGGGTGTTTCATTTCAAATATTTTATGGTATTTCCATCTTTCATCTTCGTACAAAACGTGCCCGAGCTGCCACAGAGGATGATTAAAACGTAACGGACAAAAGGCACACGAGTCCGCGTGTCTCTGGGCGCCCTTGTTCTACCCTGTGTCCAACGAGCGCCCGCATTCCGCTGAAGATGTTCCTTCGTCGCCGCCAGGGGCGCGTGCAGCGGGGCGCGTGCAGCGGAGCGCGAAGGAAACAGCGATATTGACGAGGAACAAGCCATTGAGCTTCACGGCGCTCAGCTCGGTTCATGGGGCGTCCTGAGGTCGGTTGGAGGTGGAGGCGGTAGTGGCTTCATTAAATGATACGGGGAGAAATATTGCCTCGCTGCTCTGAAATTTGTAACATACTGCGCAGGTCTGTCCATAAATAGTGAAATGAAATCTATCGGATTACCGAGTGAATGGCGGAGGCACTTTTGTGTTGGAAAATGAAAATTTGTAATTTGGGGTGCATTAGGTTCGAATTTTGTCGCTAGAAGGATTTTCGTCTGTTGTTAAGTAATTCGGAGCAATATAAAAACCATGCTGGTATTTAATTTCTAAATGCCGGCTGCTCCTACAGGTAGTTTCCTCCGATGAAGCTCAGGAATAGTACTTTAAACCACGAGATAATGATCGTTCGCGATCCTTTCCTAACCAATGTGTCTTCCAACTCCTATCCTTGGAACCAGTCGACAGGATGATTTCTCATCCTCACAAACCCATTCCTTATCGTTTGATAATACGTTAATTAAATATAAAACAAAACTGCATTGATATATCTCTACAGTAATAAGCATTGTAATGAACTACATAATTGATTAAATTTGTATTAATTTAATTAATTCAACTTTTTAATCACACTACCACTTTTTTATACAAATATGATTGATTTTGAATGATCAAACATCCTTAGCTTCCCTCTGTGCCTCTCAATGCTGACTATTGCTTTAGAGATATCCAGAGGTTTTTGATATTGGAATGGAAATGGGCGAGCAAATATTCAAATTAAAAGTTACGCTTCATACACTTTATTTTTTATTATTTTTTTATTTATTTTACGTCAAAAAAGCAGTTAAAAACTGCGTATGACGTGCTATGGGGAAAAGTGAATTGTGTGCACATTTTCAAAGTTCTGTGATCCTTACAGTAAGTCATATACTACTTAAATTTTGGGAAAAAAAGCTCCCATGTAATAAAATCTATTTTCAAGGATAAAAAGGCAATACATTTTGGCTCTTATCCATGTTGTCCTTTATATATTATTATTTATGGTGTCATCATCCTAAAGGCGGAAAGTGCCTTGTCTCTGACGCCGTAACATTCTGTTCTCTGCTGTCCTCAGTGCCCGGGGTATTAGTATGTTTTCCGATTTGATAATCCACAGTTCTACTTCTTTACTTTCTTCTTACTGTATTATTATTATTATTATTATTATTATTATTATTATTATTATTGCTATTAAATTCATGATATTATTTGGATGTAATAAACGTCTTTACCGGTACTTTACTTTCTCGTATACTTCTACGTAGTACAGAGAAAGTACTGTAATGCTGTAGGAAAATGTACCAGTTTTTAACCTTATTAGACAGAAAAAAATGACCTGTCAGACCGCCGGATGATATATTGAAGACGTGTTATCGACCTAAAATCTGGAGCCCTGCGGCATCCGTGCTAACAACACGTATACATCACTCAGCAGCCGATAACAGAGGAGGCTGGCGCGCGGAAGAGGAGCTCGTTTGATTAACGTCTGAAGCGCGTTACACGCCCTGCTTGCCTCTTGACGCGGCGCCGCCAGCGACGGCCGTGTGCGGCGTTGACGACGTAATACAAAGGCAACGGGGGCGGCGACGGTGAGAATAGGGCGTGTGGGGGATGAGGAAGACGAGGCGAGGAGGAAGGGGATGGGCGAATGTGAATTGATGAGGAGAGAAAAAGAGGAGAAATGGCGAGAATATCAGAAAAGAGGAATGGCGGCGGCGAGGGTGAGAGATGTGGAGAAGAGAAGGTGAGAGAAGATGTGAGATGTAAAGAAATATGTGGGGGAGAAGGAAGAGTAAGGGAGAAGGAAGAGCGAGGGAAGAAAAAACCGAAGTAGGAGGAGAAAAAGAGAAGGAACGACAAGAAGGAAAGAGAGGAGAAATAGAAAAAAGGGGAGAAGAAAAATGGATGGCAGGGGGAGAAGGGCTCACGAGGTAACGAGGCCGAATAGTAATTGAACGGATGAGGCGGTTGCAGAAGAAGGGTATAATTAGAGTGTATAAAGGAAGGGCAGAAAGAACCTGAATCAACCAGTGATTTCAGGCGTATTAGCGGAGACAATTCTGAATGCCACGACGGTGGTGGTTGTAGTGTTGAAGCAATTGGTTGTGAAGCATAGGTCTGAAATGGGGACGGGCGATTGTGTATATGAATGTGAAAAGTTACTTTTATCTGAAAGCATCTTCAGCCGGAGAGCGGAGATCATCGCACGACTGAAGGGGAGCTCTGCGATGAAAGCGGATGCAGAGGGAAAGGTTGAGTTGGCGAGGACAGTGTATCAAGGAAGATGGGTGACGACTGCCTAAACGGAAGGAACTAGCAAGGAGCTGAGGAAGAAAATGAATGCATTATGAAGGAATAAGAAGGAAATAATGAGTATAGGACAAAGAAGAACAAAAGGTTAGGACAGATTGAGAAGAAATGGACGTGGAGGAATGGAAGGACAGAAACTGGCGAGAAAGGTGGAATACAGGTGTTGTATAATGGCAGCCAACTGGGAGCAGTGGAATTGATCGTATAGAAATATGAACCAATGAGATATAAATCAAATGATTATATAGTTTGGTAGAAAATGTTATATTTGAAATCAAATACTTCAAAAGCAAATATTTACATATTAATGATTTTCAACTTATACGGACATAGGGATTAAGTTCATATCAACAGTTTAGAAATTATTAATAAACAAAGATTGGTCTCACAAGGTTTTTGAGTCTTCAATGAGTATTTGTAACGAAGGCTCAAAAATCATGTGAACCAATACGTGGTTTATTAATGACTTTTAAATTGTAAATATGTATCATGATTGAAAAACGTATATATGGTCATTTATATGGAAGTTAATGCTGCATCAAAAAGAGAAACATGCATGCATATATGCTCTAACATTTGTAAAATATGCACCAGAACAAATGAAATATGCTCTAACAATTAGCTGTTTTATGTAATCATGAGCAATTATAAAACATTTAATTTTAACAATTAATTTTGCATTTTTTTCTTTACTTAGTATTCCAGCGATAATTTTTTAAGTAAAATATAATTATTTCGTCTGTATCATCGTTACAGTATCAATTCCAGTGCTACAACTTCTTTATCGAAGATAAGTTATCACATTACTCATAATCGGACAAATCGTTTCCGGGTACCCGCACCATGATATCCTCTAAAAGAAGTTCAGACAAATACTGCTGAAACGAACGAAAGACATTCCTATAATTTCTCAAGAACAGCATTCTCGTTCACATTTGTGAAGTACACATTTTGGTTTGAGAAGGAAAATATGCATATTGACTGAAATTCTAAGAGAAATATACCACATTAAGAACAAAAGAGCAATAAAATTTTAACAGTAACTTAAATATAATGGAAATATGATGTATTAAAACAAAACGCACTAAATGTGCATTAATATGCTATATAAAATCACTTAATTTCTGTTCGTTTGATCGTGCTTTGTAGACATTTGATAATTAGCATATAATAAAGCTAATAATTAAAAATATGATATTAGAAAGGTTGAATTATTCCTGTTGATCCCGTTTTATATAATAGAAAGATGGATCTTTTTAAACTTATTGGACCAAATAAATCAGGAATTAAGACGTTAATTCATATAGGACATATACATTTATTTATTGCTTAACGTTTCGCACATTTAGCATGTGCCTTTTCAAAAGCATTGGATAATCAAAGCATTTTATGTTATTTTTATTGCCAACCGATTGTCAAATGCTTTCTTATCAAACGCTTTTGAAAAGGCACATGCTAAATGTGCGAAACGTTAAGCAATAAATAAATGTATATGTTCTATATGAATTATACGTCTTAATTCCTGATATCTTCATTGATTGATCCTATTTGGTCCAATAAGTTTAAAAAGATCCATCTTTCTACTAATTAAAAGTCTGATTTTTCATAAACTTCCGTGCCTTGGTCATTAGACCTGAGCAAACGACGCAGGCGAATTCCAGTTGGATATGAAGGCATCTCGGGGGTGTGGGGGTGGGGGTGGGATGGGCGAGTGCTCTGATGGATGGAGAGCAGTGACGCGGTGGGCGGCGCCGCGTGTCTCCATCGGATCCGCCCGCGGGCGATCGCCAGCTGACGAAGACGGACGGCAGGGCGACGCGGCGACACCGGAGACCGCGCACACTGGTGGAATCAGGCCAAAACCCTGGCCATAATGCAAAGTGCGCCTTCGGAATTCTGACGCAGCAAATCTCATTCGGAAGACATTGGAGCGCACTACTTCAGCTCCTGAACGTTATTTCAATCAGTTTTGTCGTCCTCGCGGTCTCGTAAAGTTACCGTTGCTCGAAACAAACGAGTTCATCGATTGTTATCGACTATATTTGTGAAATAAAAAAAATGTTTAAATTATTTTTTGTAGATTCCTTTCGTATTTCCGAACTGAAGACTCTTTTGACTAAAAGTTAAGTATATTTCTAAGAAAAAGTATGTAATAATTTTATATATAACATGGCTGAACTCTAATCTTTGGAGCGTATCAATGTTAGTCATGTACATTGTGGATTATATTTTTTGTGCTGCGTATTCCTGCACAATCAATTTTTTTATTTATCAAGTAGAATGCCCGTAATCATAATAACACATATTTAGCTGCACATACCTGCACTTTCGCTGTTTTATAGCCACTTTACTGCAATGATGCATAATAAGATTTAACACTTGATATCAGGTTTATTTTTTGAGTCAGTTAGCCTTTTCGAAACTGCAATTTTGAATTTTGAAATTTCATTATGATATTCAAATTCAGCTAACTCAAAAACCCGTTAATACCTAATTTTACACAAATACACTGGCATTTGCAATTATGACCAGGTTTTAGGCCCCATTCAACCAGTGTGCACCGCTTTGGCGTCTCAACGAGTAAGAAAAGGGATCGCCAGTAATTGGACTGCGCCATCTTTCTCTCTAGAACAGGCTGGCTATTTCCTCGAATTCTTTTGATTGATTGATCGGTTGGTTGTTTTTTTCGTGTTTCCTGGTGCGTCAACTGCTTTGGTCATTAGTCCCGTTAGTGAAGTGCAGGTTTCTTCTCGGGAGATGGCGGTGATCTTCCCCCGCTGGATGGCGAGATCCGGCGCCGACCTACCGTCGGCTAGTGGGGTCTAGTCGGCTAGTGGGCCCTAACCAGGACTCTCCCACCAGCGGGGCACCGCCCCAGCCTGGACAAGCTCTAAGCTCCCGACCGGTCTCCCGGAATATGTGGTAGTGTAGTGCATGTTAGAGTAAGTGTGTGTGTAAGGTGGAGAGGATAGGACAAGGAAGTGGAAGGACAGATCGTGCGCGGTCCGTGGTCCGTTTGGTAGGGTACTGCTCCGGCATTCGCCTGGTGTTGATCGTAGAAACCACGGAAAACTACCGATCAGAGCAGCCGGCCGCTAGAATTCTCCTCCAGGCAGCGACTGAATTCGACCTAGGCGAAAAGCTAGTGTCGAAAATCCTACCGCTGTCGGAACTCGAACCTAGGACCTCCCGGTCAGAGGCGCTGCAGTGACATCAGTTGATGCCGGTGATTGATCGGTACCGCTCCCGGTGATTGATCGGTAACACCAGGCGCATCAAGTGCTAAGGTCATTCGTCTCGTAGGTTCAGTGCCTGTTTTTATCGCGGAAGATGGCGGTGACCCCCCCACTGGATGGTGAGATCCGCTGCCGACTTAAGTGATGGGTAGCGGGTTTCCCCAAAAGGTATCTCCTCCATCGGGGCATCGCCCTTAAACGGGACAAACTCTAAACGTCCGACTCATCTCCAGACACATGTGGTAGTGTAGCGGATGTAAGAATCGTGTAGGAAAAAAGCTTAAGGAAAAGAAAGGAAAGATCGCGCACAGTCCGTGCCTCGTTTGTTAGGGTACTGCTCTGGCATTCACCTGGTGTTACTTAATTTTTACTTTCTCGCTACTTCTTACGCAGTACATAGAAAATTATGTAAAGCTAAGCGATGCAAACGGCAAATTTTCACCAGAAAATCTCTTTATTACAGGGCCTTGGTATCGAAAAAGTGGATAAGTCCAGTTACTAAAATTAGAATAAATCGTATAACTCGTGATGATGCCAAAATCCATATTTTGTGGATCCTTGATACAAAAAATCGAATGACAGCAAAATGTCTGTCCTCCTCTATCTGTCCGTCTGTGAGCAACGCTAGCGGCTAAACCGTTCAGCCGATTTTCTCCAAAATTGATATCCACCAATCCATCTGGCTGATTTTGCCGCGTCTGGAATTGGAAACCGATATTTTAATTTGGGGGCGGGGTTCTCTCTCTGACGCCCCTGAGCCATTTTCATAAAAGAAATGGCTCAATCGTGTTTTAATACATTTTTGTTGGGATGTGAAGGATGTTCAAGAGAATGGTTCAGGACTCATGTTCCTTGAAGACGCTGATTTTTTGAAAATTGCAAAAGTTCAAAATTTTGTCGGCGTCGATCTACAACTACAATTATGAAGACAGAGATTATTTCGCTTAATGAAATATGTTCCTTAAAGATAGATTTTGAAGTAAGGTGATGTAAAAGTTTTCGAAAATCTCTTAGCTAGCTGACTTTTCGTGTTATTTTGCGAGAAAGTATGTGCTATTTTAGAACCACTAGTTTATTTATCATTCTATGTCTTTATTTAACTTACATTTTTCGTTTAGTTAACTAAATATGCTCATTAATTGCATGGAGAATCGTTGATTATCTCTGTTAATAGCACGCATGCAGTTAAAATTCCACCGTGCACACCTAGAAATCAGAAACACCGTGCAAAAATGCACACCTACCAATCAGAATTCAGGAAAGAGACAAACCGTTTAATTAAGAAACTATAGAACGGACATAGCCAAGGTATTTGCACTCAGCCATGAAACATGAACAAAAATGTACATAACATTTCACGTACCTACAACAACTACATATAAACAACAAATGAATAAAACTAAATTGGGGAAGTAAACGTTAAGGTATGTGACTTATGGAACAACATAAAATGTTTATCGTGAATAAATTAAATATTTTACGTGCAAATTTTTAAAACATATTTTGTAACCATTTTTTAACCATAACCTTTTTATTAACAATATTTTTCAATGCCTAAAACAGTGTAAAATTACACAAAATATTAATGGTACGTATACAGTAGCTTCAACTTTATAATAAAATACCAAATTTACCCTATATGCACAAAAGATACGAAAGTACTACCCTCTTGTATATCAAGTCTTTAGAAACATCAGCCCAAATAAGTCACAATCTCTTTTCAGATTCATTCAATTCAATTCTTAAAATGTAAATTACAAATACTTTTAAGTTATTAGTTTTATTTGTATAATGATTCTCACAACATTCATCCAAATACAATTGTACTTCCTTGGAGCTATATAAATACTCTGTTGACGAAGCCAATGTGCAAGCAGCTTCCAAAACCTCCGCGCGTCCTCATTTAATCGTCAGCGCATAATTGAGAACGGCCGCCGCCCGCGTGAAGCCCAGGCCTTTGTGCGCCGCCGTGTCCGCTTCCGCGGCGAGGCGGCAGAGCCATCCGCCCCCGCACCTAGCAAAGGCCGCCGCGAAGCATCTTCTGCTTCCGTTGCGGTCGCGCGTCGCCTGTCTGACTTTCCATTGAGGCGACCCCTTAGTCCGCGCCCCGCGGACCGCACGGGCCCCACCGCGCTCGTTTCCGCTGGCCCAAAGGGCGTGCCGCAGGGTTCACCCGCGCGACGCCACAGTGGGTGCAAATAAGATGCGGAAATCCGACGTCTAACGGACTCCGGCAGTGTGGGTTGGATAAGTGGGCAAAAATAAGACCCGGACATTCAAAGCCCTACGGACCCACACCTGTGTGGAAATGAAGGATAAAATGGGCAAAAATAAGACGTAAATTTGAAACCCAACACCATTGAAGGGGATTGGGGATAAAGTTGGCATACGAAAATTTGAAGCTCAATGGGACACGCTAGGTGAGAAAGAAGGATAAAGTAGAAAACATCAGAAACAGAAATTCGAATGGTTATGGCATAAAAGCCGTAATAATTTACACGGTATAGTTTTCGTGAAGTAGGGCTTTTGAGCCAAGCGTACAGTACACTTTCTATGTGAACATTCTTGCGCTTATTCCTTTGTTTGCTCATGCTCTTTCTTCTCTTATAGAAAGCATGCAGTTTTACACGAGCGCTTGTAGTGGCAATATCATTCACTCTCCGTAGAGTTGAGTCTTGGGTCTAGGCCATAAAAATATTATGTATTTACTGCCAATGTTTCGACTCTATAGTGGATCATTACCATGGTTGCTATATTAACCAAGTTTTATGCATGACTATTATTTCCTGTCCGTACATTTCTCCTTATACTAGCGTACACATGGATGTTGATGCTGAAGCCACAGTGGCAGCTAGAATATTCTTTTGTTGGTTATTCTTATCTGTTTGTTTTACAAACCTGTAAATGTACAGTGGATGAAACAGTTTTGCTTTCTTATAGCACCACATATTACATCTAAACATCCATATCTTTCATCTATCATCATTCACAATCATTCATATGTTATCATCATATTCACCCAACTAAGTGGGAGACAGTTGTAAATCACGGCTGTAATGTTATACCCAGTAAAGGGAAATATATTATTAAAGTGCGTAAGCTTCCTTCATTCCCTATGCCCAGAAATGTATACAGCGCTCATTGCACATATTATTACTTCTTACGATCCGGCGGGCGCACGAGTCAAAACGAAAAAACAATAAAATCATTGTCTGAACCTTTGTTTTGTTCATTTAGGAGGCAAATTCGGCAAAATAACGAACTAATATTGTTAATTGTTTTATTACATTTTCCTGAACTATAACTTCATCTCTTGAGTTTAAGGGTCGATGGGCGTTGTGGCAGCTCAGTGGCACAAAATAAAAGTAAAACTACAAAAATAGTATTGTATTAATTAATTCATGTTTTGTTTATTTACCTGTTTTCCAAGTTAACCTGATTCTTGGGTATCACGACCACCCCATTGTGGCTCATGACCAACGACAGTTTGCATCGTTACCACACTAAACTAAATAACATTAAATACGCAATAAATCGCTCATACATAGAATTATAACTTGTTATTGCTTGTGCCGAGTGTTACGTCATCACTTGACGTAGTTTTCCATGACGTTGACGACGGCATTTGTCGTCATCCTGATTTACAATCGTTTTTATGTATACTCGCCTAGTCAGTTAGTCGAAAATGATGTTTGTAATTAATTTGTAGATATTTAAATATATTGTGAAGCAGCCACGTCCAATCGCAAATGATTTCTTGCTTCAAACTGTTCAAGTACCATTCTTAAGGGCTAGTTATTGATAACTATATGTAACAGTCAAAAATCGGAGCTTCAACTTCGAGGCTCGTGCCTAAATGAAATTCTTGTTGAATTAGTTATATTATGTTGATTGAGTTATATTAAAATCGAGCGTGAGAAATTAATACTTTCTTCCTTGTACTCTAAATGAACGCCTTAAGTAAAATGCATTATTCCTTTCTCTATTCATACGATACATTTAAAAAATTATTCCTATCCAACTCTATTGAATTATTTTTTCCTTTTTACGGTTCAAATCACTGTTTCACGAATGCTGTAATACTCCCGAAGGAAAGGGTGTATAAGGTTGATATTAAACTTACAATCAACGATTTTTTGTAATCATAAATTGTTATTCACTTGATACATAAACCTATTAACTTATTTTTCACAATTTTGACATTCTGTTTGTTCAGGCAAATCTCTGAAACTGTAAACAGATTTTAATGTTTTCCCCGAAAGATCAAGGAAAGCAAAGATTTTTTCAGGCATACTGTAGGTTTTTTATTAGATTATTTACAGTTTATGAAGAAAAATATTCGTTTTTATACAAATCTGGTTTACTTCACACTTCATAAAAAGGTGTACATATGACGTGCGAAACAAAATAAAAATTGCTGTCTTATTAATTTCGTAAAATACAACTTCATGTTTTTCTGACTTTTTAAAGTAAAATTGAAGTGCTTATTCTTTCAGTTTTCACGAATACTTCAAAAATGATGAGAAAATTGACTGAAGTGAATTAAAAGTTTCTAAAGCCGGTAGAGTTTCCAACTACACGCATTTTACTTCATTCCGCTAATGAATTTAGGTGACAAGAAATTGAAAGGTAAAATTGTTGCTGGAAGTTATCAATGAGAGTGCAACAACGCATCTGTTTGCAGCCACCACAGTAATGTTGGTGGAATGATCGCAGCGAACATGGCAGAGCAGGGCAGGGCGACAGGAAGGTGACGAAAGCATGCGACGGAGCAGAGTTGTATACGGGCAGGGCAGGGCAGAGCAGAGCAGGGCAGGGCAAAGATATAATGATGGAATTCGCACATTTTCCTGTTCAATAGGAGAGTGTGGTTCTTCAGCTAGTAAATAAATAATCAAATTTATGAAACTCATTTTCCTTCTTTTTTGTTGCCAATCGCTGTGCGTTTAATGCTGTTAGATCCACACAAGAAGCAAAAAGCAATTTTCTTAACGTCACATTCGTTTTGCCCACTGTCCGTGCAGGGAGGTGCCTGCGGGCAGCAGCGGACCTCCGCGGGCCGCGCGGCGCCCTTTGTGCGCGCGGCGGCGTCGCGACGCCCGGCGTCTTGGCACGCTGCCCGACGCGGTGGGAAGTAGGGCGGCGCCGCGGCGCCACACGCCCACGCCCTCGCCCAGGCCACCCAAGCCCGCCCCCCCCCCCCGCCCCGCCTCGCCTCGCCTCGCCCTGTCTCTTCCCGCCCTGCCTCGCCCCTCAACGCCCCACCTCGTCCCGCGTCGCCCCGCCGCGCCCCGCCACGCCCCGCCACGCCCCGCCACGCCCCGCCACCGCCAAGTCCGCCACGCCCCGCCTCGCCTCGCCTCGCCTCGCCCTGCCTCTTCCCGCCCCGCCTCGCCCCTCACCGCCCCGCCTCGCCCCGCCTCGCCCCGCCTCGCCCCGCCTCGCCCCGCCTCGCCCCGCCTCGCCCCGCCTCGCCCCGCCTCTACACGCCTTCCTACCCGTTTCCGCACCTCCCGCCCCACCTCACCCTACCCGTCCCCGCACCCCACCTCCCCGCACTGCTCCGCCCCACCCTTCCTGGCCCCGCCATCAAAGAGCGCAACGCAGGCGGAAGCTGTGTGCTCGCCCCTTTCTCTGCTGTTTCCTTTGGCGCAGTTGGCGTGTGATGGAGTGCGGCCTCCACAGCACACTACAAAACATAAAACATCCACGTGCGCGATTGATCTGTTCACATTCGGGAGATCGTTATACGTCTGACCTGCTTAGGTAGCTCAGGCCACCAACTGATGTCTCTGCGGTGCACCTGACTGCGAAGTCCTAGGTGGCAGGATTTTCGCCACTAGCTACGTAGCTACTAGGTCAAATGCAGCCGCTGTCTGGAAGAGAATTCCAGCGGCCGACTGCTCCGATCGGTAGTTTTCAATCGTTTCTCTCCTTCCTCTTCCTTTCTCTATTCACTCTCTTAATTACTCACTCACTTACATGTTCTACACTTCCGCCCTTGTCCGGAGCTTAGAGCTTGATCCGGTTTTGGCTGTGTCCCGATGCTGGAGATACCTAGATGGGGAAACCCCCGCTAGGTGGCGTGCAGGTCGAGGGATGTCGCCTTCCACCGAGGGAAGATTACCGCCACCTTTCAAGGGAAAGCGTGCACTGAACTTAAGGGAAAATGACCTTAGCAGTAGACGCGTCCGGAAACATTAATCAATCAAAAAATCGAAATATTTGAAATGTAGAAGAAATGTTTATTTATTTATTTAGTCAAAAGCAGTCAAAAACTGTATGTGATGTATGGGGGAGAAAATCATCTGCGTACGCTTTCTTGAGTTTCAGAATCCCTTCCCAACAATTTAACTATTAATAATTGAAAGATGAAAAATAATAGTAATAACAATAGTACTAAATTTAAAAAGGCGAGAGATTAACATGTCAAAAACTAGATATTTTCGTTGCCAATTATAGAAAAATTAGTTTTAACGGTAAACGAACAGATTTGATTTTTCTTTATTGTTAACAAAGTAGAAACTCGCCCTAAGCTCTACTACCACTACAAGCAAAAGGGAAGTTCAACAAAACGTGCGCATAGTGATGCTACATTTATGTCCAGAAGCAAGTCAAGGGGCCATCTCAGCATTTGCTCAATGGATCAGGCAAAACTGGACAAAAACCCGATCGAGATGGGGGTCATTGACCCGGAAACTGAAGTACATTACTTGTTACAGGCATATTGAGTCTTTTTTTAAATTATACAACTTATTCATTTTTCTTTTTGACGATCAGTTCATGTTCAGAGCAGTTAACCAATATTAAGTCGTGGTGTCGAGTATTGAGAAGTTTTTTAGTACTTTATGGATTGTTATTTAATATTACTGTCAATTAATAGATCGTTATTAATCGTGTTAATTCATAGAAACAAAGCATGTTCATTGAATAAAATACTGCGAAAGTTGGAAACTTAAAAAAATAGAATGTATCGTACACATATTTTCGAAACTGATAAATACAAAGTGCAACACATCACTTAATATTTTTCATAGTAGGAATAATTAATAAAGTCAATTTTACATTGTTTAAGTTTCAGAAAATGAATCTGCATTATTCGAGTGCATTAGTACGATTCAATGACGATTTAATCGAGCATTTTCATTTCATTAATCTGTTCTTTAATGCACCTTTTTATCCATCGACGTTATGTTTTGTTTTAAACTTTGAATCGGTTAACTGTTGTAATTTGAAAAGATTCGTTGTTCGGATAGAGTAAAATTAAATGATTAAATTGAAATATATACACACACTCTAGGCAATTTGTTTACCGTTATTGATCAATATAACTTTGGAATCTATACTTTTTAGAAAATCGCTCGCCGCATCACAGGTTTGTCACCAGTTTTTAAAAGAGCTACTTTGCAAGTTCTGGACAAGCCGTGGATATAAATATGTAGTGTATACCTGTGTGTACGTGTATTGTGTAAACTTTTACATTGATGAGTGTTTGTGTGCGAGGATACACGTCCACGAACATGGATGCATGCGTTTATATTTGTTTGTATGTACGAGTGCGCGTAAGTGTGTATTTATGCCTACATTCGTATGTACGTTTATGAGTGCGTATGCATCTATGTATATCTCTATACAAAAGGCAAGTGCAGGCTTGTGATGATGTTTCAGTTGCGATGTTTTGTGTCAGGTACTGATCGTTGTGATGAAGCAGGGAAGAGGGAATGTAACGTTGGCGTCTGGCTTTATTAATCTGCTTAGAAGGAGTTCAGTGGATTAGAGTGTGTTCGCTTCCTGACGGCTTGTTTTTCCTTCGCCTTGGAATTTTTTCTCGCTTTATAAGTCACTCTCTTTCCCGCGTCTTTGATCCATTGGAGAGACTCTCCGGGGCGAATGCAAGGAGGCGAAAGGTTAGAATTGAAGGAGTCGACTCCAGATTATCCTAAGCCACATACACGTCAAAATCAAGATAAACCTACATAACTGAACTTTGAACTTTTGAACTTTCCTTTTGCTTGTACTGGTAGTAGAGCTAAGGGTGAGTTTCTATTTTGTTAACAATACAGAAAAATCAAATCGTTTGTTCCTTTACCGTTAAAAATAAGTTTTCTATAATTTGGCAACGAAAATATCTAGTTTTTGAAATGTTAATCCCTCGCTTTTTTAAATTTGTGGTTATTATTATATTATTATTATTATTATTATTATTATTATTATTATTTTCATCTTTCAACTATTAATAGTTAAATTGTTGGAAAGGAATTCTGAAACTCAAGAAAGCGTGCGCAGATGATTTTCTCCCCCAAACGTCACATACAGTTTTTGACTGTTTTTTCACTAAGTAAATAAATAAATAAATAAACTGCCATATACATTATTACTATTTGAATAAGTCCTATACAGCTAACAGTAAACCATTATTGCTGTTCTGTAGATATATTTTTTTCTTTACTGTGGCGAGGGTTATCGTATTTCAAACCTTTTCCTTTTTATTTAACTGAATGAACACGTTGTGACATTGGACTATCTGAACCGTTCAGTTTTAGAACGCAACCTTTATAATGGCTTGAAGGTATTCGACCTTACCAGTAGTCAAGTTCTGTGTTTAGCATTCTCTGTTAACAAAAATACCCTATTAAACGAAAATATTGTGGATAATAAATTATGTATTATAAACATATACTGAATTGACCATTTTTTGAGTTACCTCCTAGCGCCACATTCTGAAACACCAACTTTTAATCAGAATGAATCGCGTGATCGTAATAAGTACAGCGGCATGCAACTAGCGTCCGGTCTACTTTATGGAGCCCAGTGCTCTGTTCCTAGGCGGTCGTTCACCCCTGACGTTAGGGCACATCGACTTCGTCAATGGGCGTTTACGAAATGCCAGGTCTCTCTCTCTCTCTCTCTCTCTCTCTCTCTCTCTCTCTCTCTCTCTCTCTCTCTCTCTCCCTCTCTCTCTCTCCTTCTCTCTCTCTCTCTCTCTCTCTCTCTCTCTCTCTCTCTCTCTCTTTCCGAATGTTTGTGCGAGCGCTTGTAAAGGAAAACCCGGACTGCCACGCGCTCCAATTCCAGTAGCAGAGAGAGGGAGATATAAAGGGCGATAACGATGATAATTACAGAGTCTGTTTCGCACGTCGACCAGAAATGAGCAGATGAATTCACCGCGAAGCTAACTCTTCGTAGGATCACATTTATCCCGGTTTCCACGAAACGCTGTGTGACAATGTGCAAATAAGAAAGTCATCCTGAAACGTGCAAGAGTATTCCCATTTCTCATTTCTAAATCGTGTACGAGAACGCAATTTACCCTAGTAAAGGTAGTCGAAGGTTTTGGTTGCATAACGTAAACGTTTCCTGAGTTGCACATCCTGTTTTCACTGCATGGTGTTGGCCTGCATCACTTATTAATAAAGTTATTAAACAGGAATAAGGCCATAATGAATTAATTAATTTACTATATTGATATTTAAATAGCTTAAATACTTTTTGTTAACAAATTTTTATATTTAGAACGATGTTTGGTAAAATTTTTAAAAATCTTCCATAGTCAGCTAAACGAATATGTACAAAATGTCAATAACTAACAATAAAATAAAAGTGGTATACAAATATTTGAAACCTTGTCGTTTAAAAATTCAGTGGAGTTTATTTTAATTATAATCAACAAAATTATTTTACATCACCATGTAATTTCTATTCAGGGCTCCCTTAAAATACCAACCCATCCGCAATGACTCACGGTGCATCATAAGAAAATAAAAGCGCCTCATTCGAACTCCGTTGAGTCAAATAGCTCGCCCTATGACTAGTTCCGATGGCAGTACTATTCTTAGCAGCTCTGGTGTTTTATTGATAGCTGGCGCTCTCGACAACTCGGTAATAGCACAGCTGCTTTGTGCTGGCCCGAGGGCGGGGGAGGCGCGGCGCGGTGGTCGATCGTCCGGACACGGCCCACGCACGGAGCGCACAGCACCACCTGCGCCCGCCACGCTCCCACGGCTCGTGCCCTCGGCCCACGCTCGCTCCACCGCCCGCGCGCCGTTGCGCTCACAGCCATCGCCACATGTTCACCGCGCCGCCCCGTGCACATCGCCCCGTGCCCACCGTGCCCATCCCTCCTGCCCATTCCGCGTGCACATCGCCCCGTGCACATCGCCCCGTGCCCACCGCCCCATGCCTACTGCCCCGTGCGCATCGCTCAGTGACCACCGTGCCCATCCCTCTTGCCCATCCCCTGTGCACATCCCGCCCCTGCCCTTGCCCCGTGCCCATCGCCCCGTGCCCGTCGCCCCGTGCACAACTCCCCTTGCCTACTACTCCGTTTCCTCCTCACTGCTCATGCTCTCCTTTGTATGGTCGCCATCCCATGCCCACCGTGCCGTGCCCTCTACTCCATCCAGATTGCTCTCTATTCTCATCATGCAAAGCCCCCCTTCCACTTCACACCCACCCACACAGCGCTCGCTGCCTCATGCCCGACCAGCCCCCACCCATCTTCCATCTCCCAAGAGCACTGCTCGTTCACCATACTTGAGGTGCGCTGCTTTCACTTAGAGTCGGCGCGCACCGCTTTTACTACACTCCAACACACTCTTTTGTTTCCCAAAAATACGCCGACATTTTTGCCTCTATCGTGTAAGCTATGTTTCAGGTATAAAAACTAACTCGTAATTAGTCGCAATTGTCATATCAGCGTTACAAACACGTTATTTTAAGTAGATAAAATAATAAATGTCAATAGCAATGAGTGTTCTCTCAATAGTCTTGAAAGGAAATGAATGCTTTCTTTTATTCGCAAAGTCTTTGCAAAATTCTACCTCCTACCATTTGTTTGAACATCACGTCCAAATGTCAAATCTTCGAAATGACTTTCCGCAAAACTATGAAAGTAATAAAGAGAAAAAGCGAGAACAGTTCAGTTTTAATGGAACGTGTGCAACCTCCCGGCGGAACTATGACGATTAATTCCGTCATGTGCCAATTTTAGCCCCAGGCGCGTTCATTAATTCCCAGAGCGGAAATATTTCTCTACAATGGAGGTCCGCTTTGTAGTGAACGTGGGTGCGTGGGCGGGAGATGGTTTTGGGGTGGACGGTCGATCATGACGCCGCGGACCACACGCGTCCCCGGTCAACCCACGTAACAGAGCGCACGCCCGCTGCCCACCGCTGCGGCCGCCACCGCGCGGCTGGCAGCCGAGCCGGGTGAAAAACACGTAGCTGCCCGGAATCGTCAAAGCTGGTCGCCCACCTCTCGCCTCCCACTTCTCGGCCCTCGCCTCCCAACTCTCGGCTCTGGCCTTTCACCACTCACCTCCCACTTCGTGGCCCTCGCCTAACAGCTCTCGGCCTTGGCCTCCCAACGCTCGGTTTTGGCCTCCCAACTCTCGGCTCTGGCCTCCGACCTCTCGGCTCTGGCCTCTCGGCTCTGGCCTCCCACTCTCGGCTCTGGCCTCCCACTCTCGGCTCTGGCCTCCCACTCTCGCTCTTCCACTCTCGCCTCTTCCACTCTCGCCTCTTCCACTCTCGCCTCTTCCACTCTCGCCTCTTCCACTCTCACCTCTTCCACTCTCGCCTCTTCCACTCTCGCCTCTTCCACTCTCGCCTCTTCCACTCTCACCTCTTCCACTCTCGCCTCTTCCACTCTCACCTCTTCCACTCTCACCTCTTCCACTCTCACCTCTTCCACTCTCACCTCTTCCACTCTCACCTCCTCCACTCTCACCTCCTCCACTCTCACCTCCTCCACTCTCACCTCCTCCACTCGTGAGAGAATGGTACGTGAGAGAATCTCTTTTAAACGAAATATTTTAGTGATATATTTAGAGTTGCCACAAACACCCAGCTTCAGAATTTTACCTCCGTGAGACTTTTCTTTCAGTATGCTCAGGTTGGCAGTAAAATGCCCATTGGAAAAATGTGAATTTAATCCAGGCAAATTTTAATGATGAATTATAATATTTACGAATTTAAGAAGAAGTGGCCTTGTGCCTATAATCACCTCCATCTCCTTTTCTCTGCGGAAATCCACCGCCATGTGCACACCACGCCTTACCTACACACTTGTCCGGTGAGGTCAGTTTTAACGTCTTTAACCAAGGTAGTACATCGTCAACACTACGGTCAGTTTAACAGTTGATCCAAGGAAAAACACAAATATTTTTATTTGAAGGATGGTAAAATAGTATAAACAATAACTAAGAATAATTAAAAATGTTTTAGAATCCCTGAATTAGTAATTTCTTCTGCCCAGAAGTATCAATAAGAGCTTGAAGGTGGTTAAACATTAGGTAATTATGTTATCTAAATTATAAAACACATTAACATTAATTTCGTAGGTGGTAAAATATGAATAATTTTTAATAATTTATTTTAAATCTTATTATACACACCTTCCTAGAATCAAGAGAACTTGGAACAAAGCAAAAATAAGCTAAGACTATTTTTATAATTTTGTTTTCAAAACGTACATTTCATTGCGTTTTTCATGGTTTCCTAATGGTAATAATAGGGCGGTTCTAACGCAAAGCCCTCTCCGGAGGTCTGTTGTGGCCGGCCACCGCCAGCGTCAGCGCTGTCAGTCACGTGACAAACGCGCGCCGGGGAAGTCCCGCGCCAGATGCGGCGCCCCGCCTCGCGCGCCACGTCACCCACGCACGGCGCCCTGCAGTCCATTCCGCCTACTCCTAATGGGCGACGTCATTAACCAGCCACCGCCATTACCACCACCACCACCACCATCATCATCATCATCATCATTATGGTCTTCAGTCTAAATGAGTGCGCATAAATTGTTTATTATTAAATTTGTTGCACTGTTCGATAAGCACATAGACGTTCATGGTGCGGACGGTAGAAGTGGTCGTTGTTTGAACCTCTCGTAAGGTGTTTGATGGCATTTCCGTCAGAGTGAATGTTGTTTTGAGAATTTCTTCGATATCCTCTTCTTATTACATTTTAATTTTTTTAAAAAAATAGAGAAATCATTTTCGATCGCAAGTAAAGATTATTTAGGTTACTAAGGGACATTTGAAATGTTTGTTCCCCCGACCTTTCTTTCTCGTTTCCCTTGCCTTTCCACTTCTTCTTACCGGAAGCGGTGGCTCAGTGCATCAAGTAATATCACTGCAGTGTCTCTGACCGGGAGGGGCTAGGTTCGAGTCATGACGGCGCGGCAGGATTTTCGACACTAGCTCTTCAGCTATGTCGAATTCAGTCGCTGTCTGGAGGATAATTCTAGCGGCCGGCTGCTCTGATCGTTACAGTTTTCCGTGGTTTCTCCGATCAACACCAGGCGAATGCCGGAGCAGTACCCTACCAAACGGGCCACGAAACCACGCGCGATTATTCCTTCCTCTTCCCTGTTTTATTATCTCTCCTTACACACACACACACTAACATGCACTACACTACCACATACACGTACTTGCACTACACTTACGGGACTAATGACCTTGTTAGTTGACGCGCCCGGAATCGCTATTCAATCAATCAATCAATCCCCTCTCCCTACCCTTCCCTTTCCCTGCGTGTTCTAATGAGCACGCCCAACCCGTAGAGCAGAGGGGGTGGTTTAAGCCGTACGCAAAATCCATACGCGAAAACAATAATAAATACTGCTTCTTTATTTGTGCTATAGGTGGTGGTATGAAATCATATGAATACTTACACTTCCTTTCTATTTTTATTCTACAACTTTTTTCTTTTCTCTTTGTTGTAGAACTTTAATGTTTATCTCTGATGGGATGTTGGTGCTTACGTATAAGAGGAGTGCTTGAATTCCCTGGGCAATTATGAAATGACGAATGTTGATTGTGATATATGGAGTCGCTGATGACATTGCTTTCCCCTACTCTCCTGCTACTCCCCTTAAATTGAAAGCGCTCATTCCTTACAAGATATTCAAACTCAAATCGTTTTCTATCATTTTCATACCCATTTAGATCGCAATACATTAAACCATACCATAAATGGAGAAAAAATATTTCTAATCGTGATGTCTATCACAATGATGCTTCATTCTTTCCAAATTGTTCTTTACAACATATTACCCAATAATCGGAGAGAGAAACTGGTATTTTTATAATAGTTGCTAAAATTTTGTTACTATACCATCAAGCATTAAGCAGATCTTAGTGCAGTCATCAAGCTACTAAGAGCAGATAATTACAGGGTTAGGCATTATTTAAATACTTGTATTTAAAATATCTTTTTTAAATACAATTTGTAATGTATTTTAGGGTTTCTTGGCATGTATTTGTGGAAATATATTTAAATACATAAAATATGTGTATTTAAAAAAGAAATACTGAAAATACTTCAAATACAGATGAAGATAACGAGGATACTTGTTTTTTTTGATTCTGCTAGTGAATGGAATTGATTGAAACAAAAATAAAATCTCCTTTGAGCTGTTGTACTTGAATTCTCTTTATTTTTAAATGATAAATCTAAATCAATAGAAATGTTTAACAATAAAATATTCGACAACACAAAAATTCTTTATTCATTATAACATTAGTTCATGTTTATCAGTGCCAGTTCAACAACTGTTTTCCTTTGCAGGTTTTATACATTCGCCAATTAGGATTTTTTTTTTGACTGATGATTTGTTTGAAAAACTAGGCTTTTTAAAAGGAAATTCCGTTTATTTGAGTTACACATATTTTTTATATTATTTTACATTTGGTGGGGAAAGTATAAGTAAAAGTGTTTTGTATTTGAATGTTTTTAGATATGTTCAGAAATTTATAGTGTTATTATATGTCAGTAATTTATTGTAATTGGCAAGTACAATATATTGTTGAAAACAGTTATAATGCAAAATTATTGTATTTACTGTATTTTGAGTGTTATTTAAATACTTTATAAATAAGTATTTTGGCAAAGTAATTCAATATTAAATTTAAAGAATTGTGCCGAACCTTGGATAATTATAATAAACATTACAATTGGTAGGAATAGCCGGGTCAGGGCATCTCACACTTTGATTGTGAATGTGTATTTTCTCGCTGGTTAGAGGTCTTAAGTTACTATTTATTATGTTCCTTAATTTCCAACATCTCCACACAATTCTCATAGTTCAAGGGAATTTTAAAGGAAAAAATAATGTTTGTCCTTAACATCAGATAAAGAAACGGTGTAAATACTTACGTCGATTAAAAAATTCATCTGCCATGGACGCAGTGAAGGAGCTCAGATGAAATGGAAAATTGTATCCGTTATTACAATGACTGAAATAATATATACGTTAATAATAATAATAATAATTATTATTATTATTATTATTATTATTATTATTATTATTATAAACATGTCCTATCCATAATACCCGCAAGAATGTCACGTACCAAATACACTGCCAAATTGAAAAATCAAACACAAAATTAATTAGGGAGTTTTTCAGAAATTGATTTCTACATCCAATGAACAGGACAATGGATTGAACAAATGTTTGTGCAATACACACTCGACATCTGTCAGCCACAATTTTATTACGCGGAGAAAGCCTTACAAATTTAATTTAATTGCACCTCCCGCATCCGCATTCGCTGTGCAACCGTATACATTCCATTGTCGCGAGAATGTGTTCGGAAATTAATTATCTTCTACGCCGACGCGCAGCGCTCTCGGATTGTGCGGCTGGAACTACGTCATAAGTACGATCGATTGGACCGGACATATCGACGCCGGATGGGGGCGGAGCTGGCTGCTAGCCAGAGCGTCTGGAGCGCGCCGCGCTGTCAACACGACTTTCTCTCGAACCAGAAAAACAACTGAAACGAGATGTTTGTGATCTTATTATAGACGTCCAGATTCCTCGGTAAATTAATTTATGATCCTCAAGAGAAAGTAAAAGAAAACCGTTTTGCGAGTATATTTGTATGGTGACAGTGTCAGAGTTAATGCATTGGTTATAAATGCATGACAAACAAACGTATTTTCGGGTGTCCGTTTTTGTTTGAGTTACGTTGAAATAGTATTCCATGCATTTTTATTTTAATTTTTAAAATCGTCTTTAGGAGTTACTAGACGGCAATTCGGACATGTAGCTTGAGTTGTTAAAGTTTAGACCAATCTCCCCACCTAACTCCTAATTTCTTTTCTCTCTGCTTGAGGACTTTTTACCATTGTGATGGTGCGCATTATGGCATCATGTACCTACACGTTTTAATTCTGTAACATACGAGTTTATTAATTAACAATGAAACGCATTAATATATTTGAAAAATTAGGAAAATTTAAATTCTGTATAGACTCTTGTGAGGTCCTTCTATACACTAGCAACTTTCTAACCAATATAATTATCATCTGAAGAAATGCAGATCCAAAATTATAATCAGCCTGCTTGTTCAAAAACCCATATTAGTGAAGACGTGTGGAACTAAGCATTGACATAGAAGAAAGAGGACACAAGACGATGCCAGACACAAACACCAGACGAATGCCGGAGCAGTACCCTAACAAACGGGACACGACCACGCGATATTTCCTTCCTCTTTCTTGTCCTATGCGCTCCCCTTACACACACTTACCCTAACATGCACTACATTACCACACATGCCAGGATACCGGCCGGGAGCTTAGAGCTTGTCCCGGCTGGAGCGGTGCCATGCTGGTGGGAGATACCTGGTTGAGGAAAACCCGGGTAGTCGACGGTAGGTCGGCGCCGTATCTCGCCATCAAGTGGAGAAAGATAACAGCCGCTTCCCGATGAAAAACCTGCACTACACTTTTGAGACTAATGACCTCAGTAGCTGACGCGTCCGAAATCACTATCAATCACTTCTTTGATAACACTATGATTTTCTAATATTCCCTACCGACACGTATCGGCAAAAGCTTCTTAACTATTTAGTTAAGTAGCCATAACACACTTTAATTATTTGAATAAACAATGAGATTAAATAAATGGTATGAAATAGAATATAAAATCATCTCATGTGGCATCTTTTCTTAGACATCACAACAATCGGAGCAATATATTTAGTCTTTTGTTCATAAATAATAGTCATCATTATGATTAGATTGGCGTGTCATATTTGGGTTGAATGTAACGCAGTATTGGACTTCTTAGCATAAGAAGTGGGGTTTTCTCATTTTCACACAGCGACATGTACTGGGATATTGCAAGCAAAACGCCCATTATAATCTTGTTCGACGGGGAATCGAACCTATCCCGACGTAGTAGTGATTTAATATCACAATGCTACCCGTTGTAGAAGAATACCTAGTATATGTTTTGTTCAATGAAAATAAATGTCTGTATATAGATAATTAATATATCAATATATCATCTGTAATGCAAATTTTGTGATTGGTGTTTACTGAAAGCAAATTTACGACTGTGCTATCAAACAACACCTAGACCAGATATACGTACTTTTATCTCGTGAAAAAAGCATTATGTACTTGAATGTGATTTTATATCAATGCATTTCCCAACGAATGCAATTATTTTTGTTTGAAATCCATAAATGTCTTAACGCATTCTTTGTTTCGTGTGTTGCAGGCTGCCTCTTCAGCGCGCGGGTGTGTGATGAAAGCACCGAATGGTGTTATGACGGTAAGTTGGCGACACTGATTAATTCAGGCTCTATAGAAATAAGAGGCTTAATTTAAGGAGGAGACCATAAATCATCTCATGCCGGAAACTGCCCGACCTGACGTCGCCACTCTCGGCGTGCGCTTTTTTAAACAAACCATCCTCTTCTTTCTCCTCTCCATCACTTAATATATTTTTTTCTTTTTTTTTCCTTCTCTAACCGCGGTCTTTGTGACCTCAGTCCTGATTCGGCTAGTCATTATATTAGATATGATTATCCAGCAAGAAAGTTTACTAGAACAATTAAAACATCTTCTCTTTATGTTTAAATTTTATTTAGTCGTATGCATTGTCTCTCCAACTAAATATTTTATTCGTAATTGATATGAGAAAGCTCCCGATCATTATTCGATTTTTTTTTTTTTTTTTTTTTGGCTTTCACATTTTCAAACGTTAGTCTTATAAATAGAGTTTTAGAGAAAAATATTCATCTCTGGGAGAATAAAAAGGCATATTTAAGCAAAATAAAATTCACTAGGGTGTTCACTAGGTTCAGTAAAATCACAAATGCGAATTCCCAAGGTCCATACTTATAACATATTACAAGTTTGTTGTAATACAATATATTACGTTGTAATTGTAATACGTTGTAATTGTTGTACAACACAGTACGTTCTAATTATTAGTAATTACACCTCCATTCCGCTTACGCTGCAGCTAACTCTGACCGCAAAGTGCTAGGGTTCGAACCCCAGCGGTGCCGGATTTTCAACACTTGTTAGATAGGTAGGTAGAACTCTGGCCCTGTCTGGAGGAGAATTCGGTTGCTGTGACGGGTACTCTTCCGTGGTCTCCGACCAACACAAGGCGAATGCCGGAGCAGTAGATAAAAATGGGCCACGGACCGTGCGCGCGATATTTCCTTCCCCTTCCTTTACCTTCTCTCTTACACGATTCGTACATCTAATACACTCCCACTTGTGTCTAGAGATGAGTCGTGAGTTTAGAGCTTGTCTCGGTTAGGGTGCCCCCCGCTGGTGGAAGATACTTGAAGGAGAGAAGTTCCCACATGCCGATGTGTAAGTCGGATATTAATCTCAGGTGGCGGAGATAGACTGCCGCCTAACGGGATAGAGCATTCATTTCACTAACGAGAATAATGAACTTAGCAATTGACTTCTCTGGAAACTTCAATTAGTAATTAGTTATATCATGATGTGGTTGCATAAGACATAAAGATACACATTTATCCAATCATATTTCATATGAATAAGTGAAACAAAATAGAATAAAAGGTATACATAAGATTTAAAGAAAAGATTTTGTCTATTAAAAATTTTACAATTGAAAATTTAAACAATACTAAGAAGGTCAAAGGTCGCTCAAGAAAAAAGTGATATCATAATTAAAACGTATCATGTTGCTATACGAATCCTTAATTGAGAAAAGGAAAAAGAAGAATAGAAAGAGATACATCATCAATTAAATATTGCATTTTCTACTTTTTGAAAGAATGTTTAAATCCTTGATCAAACTTTCTTGAATCACCTGCATGGTACTATAATGCTTTTCTTTCACCAACAACTTAAATTGTCAATAAAAACATTAACACAATCGATATCAGTATATAAAGAACATAATCAATATCAGCAACATTCAGAGATTGATACAAGATATGATACAAGTTGTCAAAAAAACATAAGTTCAAGCATAAAGATGAAATTAATGGCAAGGATACAAACATGGCGTTCACACAAACTCACTGAAATTGAGAAGTCTTTTGCTCTCCTTTACTCTATTTTTTACTCATATATTTTGGCAAAATGTCGCACCTTAGCATATTTTATGTAAATCTATTTGACAATATAAGTGGATGCATCATATTAAAATATTAAAACAGCAGTTGGTACAGCTTTATAAGAAACGCAAAATAATTCCCAGGGCTTTCTGTTCAACGATATTTATTTTTTACTGTCCCATTTTGTTAATGAAGTAGTAAGAGTGCCGTAATATGTGTAAATGCGAATACTTACGGGATTCATTGCCGATATCACGAAATTCTTTGGGATCCTGAACCTACCACCAAAACTGTCTGTGGTCCAGTAGATGAAACGCAACCCGCAGTGTGCTTAGCGCATTGCAGATTGGACACTTGTTTTAACCCTGAATTTTCCGATTAGGATGATGAGAGCTATACTCCCTGGACTAGCGAAAATTATGACTTTATTCCCCCATATTTTCTGTGCTAAATTTGGTGATTTGACGTACTTTCCAATGGACAGTTGATATTGTATAGGATGCGAATTAAATTTTTTTCAAATGGGTTGTTGAAAACTCCAGGTGTGTGAGGGAAGGATTCGACGAATTGGTGACAAAGACGAAGACTATAATCGCTTATGCAATTCAGACTGAATATATTCTAATGCCCTTTTCTTTTCCAATTTCCTTGCTTAGTGTTCCTTATTTGGAACATTAATATATGTGAAAATCATCCATTCGGCGCCTAGGTATGGATTGCCATTAAATGTCACTCAGGCAGATGCAGTTTTCAATAAAGGTAGCTTTTCAAAGACTAGATGGAGACGATTTCCGTTCACTTCATTCACTTTCATTCACCGGCCGATGTTGCTCGGTGGCAGAATGCAGAAACATGAAAGTACAATTACAAATTTAAAAAAACATAAAAAATCAATAAAAAACAAATTGTCTTTATCGTTACCTAGACAGGCAGTTGGCAGTTACATTCATACACTACAAATGAAAACAAATATATACCAACATTTACATAAATAAACGTACGTATTACACAAATATACATACATACAAACATACACGCGTATGTACATACGCAGATGTCTGCATGACTGAGAGTGTACCGTGTTTTGGGGCACGTCAACTACTTTTGTCATTAGTCTCGTAAGGACACTGCGTGATGTAGCCGGAAGGTGGCGATGTTCCCTTCCCGCTAGCACATGAGATCCGGCGCCGAACCACACGTTGGGAAATTTCCTCTCCAGATATCTCTCTCATAGGAACGCTGCCCCAGCTGGGACTATCAGCTTGGCTCTTATAGTATAGTGCATGTAAATGTATTCCTAAGGGGAGAGGATGGGGTAGGAAAAGGACTACTACATTCCCCTGGTGTAAATCGGGGAAACTACGTACAACCATCGACCACTCAAGTTTCCAGCCGGTCCAGCCGGTGTCTCAATTTGACTTAGCTATGTAGTTAGTGTCGAAAATCGGTCACAGTCGGGACTCGAACCCTAGATCAACGGCATCGATGACAATGGATATGATGGTGAGAGAAGCCAACCACGCCCAAATCATATGTAATAAAACTCATTCCATATAGGAGACTCGAACCCATCGCCATCGACTCTGTTTTCATGACCATTGCTTCAACACCAAGCCACCGAGACATGCAAATTTTCCAAAGAATGATCCACTAAAAAGTTATCTAAATGACCATTGACATTGTTTTCATGTAAAAATGTAATCATGTGTGAAAAAAGCTTCTTTTAACTTCTAGTGTAATGATTCTATTAATTTTATAATCCGTTTACAGATGAAAAGAGGACAGAGTAAAGGGGTGCCGTGAAGAGGGTACAGTAAAGGAGGCACAGTAAAGGGAGCACAATAAAGAAGGAAAAATGTATGTACTCATACTTACCAACAATTCAATTCTTAAATATCTAAGGGATATCTAAAATGATATTCTAAGAAGATTTATTTTTCTTCTTCTATCTCTTTTATTCCTCACATTTCTTACTCGCCCGCCGGTCTGTGACTAAAATTGCCCATACACCTCTCACCCATTTCGCCGCCTGTCATGTCTCCTAATAATACGATATATCCTCTAAATCAACCTTATAATTATCTAAACCGTGTTAGGGAAGCTCGTTGTATGATCAGGCTTAGCACAGATTAGTAGGATACAGCATTGCCAAACGGTACACATCTGATAACTCAGCTTCGCAGTAGTTCCGGGGGAAGGAGCAACACTGTGGAAACGGCCACCCCGGAGTCCCACGTGCTTGGTCCCAAGCTCTTTCGCCCCAGGGCAGGCCATTAAGGATGGGCTGAGGTCTAAAGGTCACCACGCCGCAAACACACAGGTGAACATCTAAGCCCGAGGCGGAAATCGATCGCGCAACCCTTCACCCTGCCCCGGCAGAGGCGCGCCCGTTTCTACAACCTCGATTATCCAAATCCGATACAAAGAAAAATGCAATTACGTATGAATACGCGCTGTAGCCGCTTGATATTCTCTACGATTATGCTGCCATGAACACATGTTACAGGAATTGTAATATTATAATCTATACCAAGCGGAACAAACTTAACACGGTCTATTTATCACATTGAGTCTGTTTCATGTTATGAGTTAAATAATATTATTCTCTCGGTGGGGAACTATGTATCGTCCATTCCCATTCATTGCTACCAAAAAGCCACATTCCCCAAAATCCGACCGGTAGCGGTAGCTCAGTGCATCAACTGGTGTCACTGCAGCGCCTCTGACCGGGAGGTCCTAGGTTCGAGTCCTGACGGCGGCAGGATTTTCGACACTAGCTTTCAGCTAGGTTGAATTCACTCGCTATCTGGAGGAGAATTCTAGCGGCCGGCTGCTCTGATCGGTAGTTTTCCGTGATTTCTCCGTCAACCCAGGCGAATGCCGGAGCAGTACCCTACCAAACGGGCCACGGACCGCGCGCGATCTGTCCTTCCTCTTCCTTGTCCTATCCTTCCCCTTACACACACCACTAACATGCACTACACTACCACATATTCCGAGAGACCGGTCGGGAGCTTAGAGCTTGTTCCGGCTGGGGCGGTGCCCCGCTGGTGGGAGAGTCCTGGTTTGGGGGAAACCCCACTACCCGACGGTAGGTCGGCGCTGAATCTCGCCATCCAGCGGGGGAAGATCACCGCCATTCCCGAGAAAAAACATGCACTACACTAACGGGACTAATGACCAAAGCAGTTAACGCGCCCGGAAACACGAAAAAAACAAACCAAATCAACCCAAAATCCGCCATCTCCAAAATCCACGATCACACAGCTATTTCCCCTCCATACGACTCCGATCCCTCCCATGCCTGCGTTGCCTTCTCGCTTGTTGATACGAAGGATTAAATCCCCCCTCGCCTCCCGTTCGTCCTTCCCTGGCGGGACGCGAGGGCTTCGGCCCAGCTCCCATCCCTACTCCCCCTCCCGCCCCCTCCTCACGCCCACGACTCGGGCTCTTGCGCAAGCGGCAGCCCCCAGGGCTTCGCTAAGCGGCCGACGCACCACTCGACTTCGCTGACTCCAACGATGGTATCCCCGCTCCCCGTTGCAAACTCTGCAGTGATGCATTGGTGAAGGATATTTTATCACTTCGAAGCCACTAATTGTCGTAGGTAATACCACGAGTAAACTGTGCATTTTCCATATGTTCACGAGTTTCAACGAGGAAATTTATCTGGACTTTGACGATGTACTGGCACTTAAAAATACTAATCCACGAATGAAGTGATGTTTCAATTTCAAAGTGCGACAAATATTATTTATATTAAAGAAGTTTGCGCTTTAACTGCACTCCACTTACTCTGACTGCAGTTTATGATTTATACTAGTTTGATACTACTGTATCCGCAGTTTATGATAGCAGTTACCAATAGAGAGATGTAAGAAAAATCCAATACAAAAACTGATAATTGCCGATACACCGCCCTGATTGGGGCATATTAGATGTATTCTTAACCCAATTAAATTTACAAAATACTTATGTTTAGTGTGACTAGATTGAAAATGGTATGTCATTTGCCTAAAATTAAACATATGAAACAAAAATAACGATAGGGATAAATATTATGCGATTCAGCTTCCAGTTCGTTAGGTGTGTGTGAATGTGAACTGTTGCATTTTTGGTCGCCTTATAACTTTTGGGTTTCTTTCGTCGACCCATAAATCCTAGCGTCTATAAACCTTCTCGTTCTCAGATGATTCCTGGGACATTCTGCCCCTTGGCCCTTCATAAAGTACGTTGTTACCCTTACCAGTCTCGGCTGCTAGAGGTGGCTCGTACCCCAATCATAACCAATTACAGTAATGTGCATTTCCGAGCCACTTCATGGGCCCATCTCTTTTACCTATAGCATATTCTGAGGGAAGAGTTCCTATGTATGCTATGTGGAGAAGTGGGTGAAAATGGTGATTCATGGTGGGCGAGGAAGACCCAACTATGACCTAACACACTAGGTCCATACCTTACGCGAGTTTTAACCCACATCCCCGGTGGAAAGAGTTTTTGGGTAAGTATCCTCAACCCCCGTTCCACAAGGGAATGAAGGTTATGAAGTAAATGGAAAGGTGTTGCACAATGGATGGAATAGCCCGTGCATTCCACACCACTGAAGCAAATATCCATGCCGCAGATTGAATTGTCACCCGCAACCCTTTGTCAATTTAACGATTCGGACTCTCGTACCTTCACAATCGTAGCTACCCAGGTCTGTTAGATCATTAAAAGGTGAATTTGATTATTGGAAGAAAAAATAATGGATATCAGGGTGATTACTGCAATATATTGATTGCTTTGGTACAATAACCCGGTATTGTTCTGTTACCTTAATATTATCTGTGAGCGGTAATGAAAGAGGCACGCAAACAAAAGGCTATAATGATAGCCGCAATTTAGACTGCCAGATTTTTTATTGTCATACATATTTCCTTGCCTTTTCGAAATCCTAATGCCCACCAAAGTTATGCTGGGAGTAAAAAGGTAATCCAAGTAAGTAGAAATGACTGTTTTTGAATCTCTTCTAAGATATTTTTCCCCACCAGAAGATCCATAGTTTTGACATTTGAGACTCGATTTTAGCCAAGTTTCGACACTAGTTTCATAGTTAGGTAAAAAATTCAGCTCTTGTCTGGAGAAACATTCTGAAGGCCAGGAGCCCTGATCGGTAGTTTTCTATGGTTTCTCTGATCAATACCAGGCGAAAGCATGAGTAGTACCCTAGAAACGGGTCACGGACCGCGCGCAATATTTCCTCACTCATCTTTGTCCCATTCAGTCACCTAACCCTTGCGCACACACATATATGCACTACACTACTACACATGAAGGGAGAGCAGTTGGGTGCTCAGAGGTTGGGGCTATGACATGCCGGGGGGGAGGCACCTCGAGAAAGAAAACGCGCAAGCTGACGTGAATGTCAGCGCTGGATCTCCAGTTCTGACGAGGAAGGCGCACCCTCGTCTTCTGGATATAACATGCACAGCGCTTACAGGACATTTTGATGCGCCAGGAAACACTAAACAGTCAATTAACTTACTTGCATCTGTGACTGTGGAGGGTGTCAGCGAGACCAGTAAATGTCAAATGGGTGTGGTTGTGTGCGTAATTCAGCGTAGTCTTTCCCTCTGTCCATCCGTATTGTCTTTTTAAGGATGCGCGTACCATATTCTCTTCTTGGTTCAGTAACTTAGCATGCAAAAGAATATCAGAAAAATAGCTCTTTTGACATCCTTAAAAATCAGAACACCCGATGAAAAGGATTGCAACTTCCTGCCATCATCACCACAGATTCTATTCTCCAAAATTTGGCTTATACTCCGATTTAAATGTAATGATGCTTCAAGATCACGAGCTGGAATGAGAAAGGGACATTGATATCCAATCGAGACCTTAGTTACGACTTAAGTTTTTGGTAATGGAGCTCCCAATTTGATGGCAGTGTCCTCCTCGCCGTCCAGCTCGTGACCTTGAAGCGGCACTTCATTCAAATCGAAGTACATATTGTGATGACGTTGCAGAAATGTCCCGTCTGTCTACTGCCTGCTTTTTAAACACTTGCCTTGTGTGTGAAGCTACGATACAAGCGAGCGCCTCTATGTTAGCAGCATGAGCTGCCTCACAAGTTGAGGAGAATGAAAAAAGTTTCTTTGTAGTCTTATCGGATGAGGATGTGAGATTGGAAAATTGTTGATCTTACGCAGATCAATGCAGGAAGCAATTCTGTAAGGCAATCTGCTTTTATTTTTTGAATATAAGATACGGGGATTAATCTATCCAAACCTTACATTAGGACATCTTATGGTGGCGCATCACAAAACAAAATAATGTGATAACTTTTCTTCGCTACTTGAAACATAATTATTACCGCTCCTTTTGCGGAGATATTGAAGGCGCCTAAAATAATATTGGAAATACCGGTGTATTGATTCGGTATACTATATTCAGCTATTTTTCCCCTAGCCTTACATTTTTAAATTCAATAATAAAGCAGCTATGGTTTTGGTAAAGAGATAAATGCAGTATATTAGTATGCAACGGGTGGCTAGTTTTGAATGATATAATATTTGTAACGCTGCATGAAGTAAAACAAGGCCGAACAATCGGGTAATGCGCGTGTTTCGGTTGTCTAGTTTGTTTAGTGCTTCTCGATGATCCGCCATTATAAAATGTGTGCGGAATTTTTCTTTTTTACAAAATACCAAAAAAACACTAATCCCAATAATCTGTCATGCTGAGCGGTTATAATGGCCAGTTTAAACAGAAAGTGAACATAATGGAATAACTTAAAACTTACAATTTTTGCAATATTTGCCTGAATGATTTTTAAGTGCAAGAAGAGTCGCGTTTCTGCTCATGACGTTAACCTCTGCCTGGAGTTTTTTTAATACTCAGAAAACTTTACCAAAATCGTTAATAATTTTAAAACAGCTATTTGTTATTTAAAATACGAGACACGTCCAGAAGATGTTTCCATGACCAGAAAATAAGTATGAAAGTAGATGAAGTAAAACACTGGTTCCAATCCCAGATGACAGACTTTTGACACAGATATGACGATGTCTCACGGTATGATAAAGTACTCAATTCGGGTAGTGATTATGTTTATACCTAGTGCAGCAGGTGCTAAATCTGCCACAATAATTTTTTTCCATGAGATTGACTTTTATTTTTGTTGCTCGTCCTACTGAAACAGTTGCCATTTTCGCAAATGGTTGTTTATTTTTATTGATAATTGTGTTTGATAGAGATGCTAACTCTTAACCAAATTCTATCCGTTATCAAAATTAAGTAATTTATTCAATTTATCACTGTGAACGTTAAACGAAAATTTTCACACAGAAATTATGTATTTGCAAATTAAACCAAAATAATAGGCTTATTTTGCAATAATGGTTAGCATATTTGCGGTCTTTATGGATATAAATGTTTCATGTCGGGATTCACATTCGTTTCTTCAGAAAAATTATGTAATGTATTATGTATATTTCCACAAAACATGTTGCTGCACAACTTACGAGCATCGTCATTATTGCTCGAAAAAATTCGGTCGTGTGCACATTGCCTTCGTTACTCTCGCCCTCAGCGGAGAATTTTTTGCGCGGAAGTATGAAACAATCCCGCTGATGAGGGAACTCTTGCAGACTTCAATCTCGGCGAGGGGAGGGCTCCTATGAGCTGGTGAGCAACGCTGGGGAGTGGCGGGGGTTCAACCCACCCCCCAAATTCCGACAGCTGCGGAGGCGGTGAAGGCCTGCGCGAGGGCGGACTTCCCTGTTAATCTCGTCCCCCGACCCCATCCGCTTTTCCCCCAATACTTGGGATAATTGGCGAGAGAAGGCGAAACTTGTTTTGGACGGGACGGAACGGGTCGGAACGCGAGGGGTTTTCGACGAGAAGTAAGTTGATTCCTCGCCCGGCTTCTTTTATAAAATTACGGGACAGTGGCTCCGGGGAACCGGCCGATGTGCGCGTGGGGGAAGAGTTGGAAGCAGGGGGCCATGTTGTTCCGTAGGACGGGCGTGGTGGGCAGAACGGACTGTGGTGGGCAGAACGGGGGTGAGCTTGGGGTAGCATGACGAGGACGGAGTGGGGCTTGAGAGGGAAAGCACTGAGAGGAGCTTCGAGTTTGAGGTCGGGTGGTTTGGGCCAAGATCGAGCGCTTCAGGGGAATCAGGGGGAAGTGGGCGGTTCAGGGCGAAGGCCGTGCTGTTCAGGGGGAAGATCAGGCAATTCAGGGGGGGGGTTGGGAAGGCCGTTCAAGGGGAAAACCGGGGTTGGGCGACGGCTGTGCGATTTGGGGCCATGCCGAGCGGTTCGATCGAAGGCGGGTTCGGGCAAGTCGGACAATGAGTCGAGTCGGGCAATGTGGAGAGTGGGACAGAGACGGAGCCCGTGATGTTCCCAGCGCGGGCGGCCATTGTGTTCCTTGGGAAATACAGAGCCGCCGGCTTTGTGTACTCAGGCGACCGCCCGCCAGCGGACGAACGGAGCAGTCGCGCTCGCGCCGAAAAGCCTCAAGGTAGGTTTTGTCTTTTGTAAATAACGGGCGATGCCACCAGAGAGCGTGGAGAAACATTGGACCGAATTCATAAGTTAGAGTGGCTGGAGGTTGCACCGCCTGCGGCGATCTTAGTGTTGGCCATTCTCCGAAATAAAGGAGATGAACGTAATAGTTGTAGTTTTGCTGGTCTTTTAATTCCATTTTTCATTTCGTACTATCCCGCTGACGCTCGTAGAACGAGAGATCCAAGTGTTGAGATCCGACGATGGCAGAGCACCGGTTCCAGGCAAGCTGCTGACGTGACCGAGCGCAAGCTGAGAAATCTAATGTGCGGCTGCTCTGATTTCTGATTGGTCGATTGCGTGGTTTCGTCTTATCAGTTCAATGCAGCTTTAGTCGCAGTTTTGTGAATATTGGGAGAAGAGAAAGGGAACGGAACAACGGGGGAATGGAAGAGAGAATAGAGCTCGCTCAATACTAGTGTCTCAACCCAAATGACTAACTCTCTTAGTCCCAAACGAGTCCGCGAGTATTATGGAGATATCAGACCATTTCCCATACTTCGCAACAATCGAAAAGAAAAAAGAGACAAAGAAAGAAATTTTAAAAAATGAAAGTTATTTCTGGACATCCTTTGAAAAATGTATGTCTCTGTGTATCTCAAGTATATTCCGACATACTGAGCTAGAAATTCAATCCGAATATCTGTTTATCAATTTCAGTTAAATTCTGCAAAAAATCGAATGATATTAATCGGGATGGTGGTGACAATAGTTGTGATAAGGGGGGCGGTAGTGGACCTGATATGATGTAGTAGTGATGGGAGGATACAGCTTTATTAGAGGCGAAGGCGATAGCGGATGAGATGCCAGAGTTTTGCCAGCAGTCAAATGAAGGTCATATTCAGGTCACATCCGTCCGTAGCAATTAGAACGCCGACAAGGATGATGTTCTAATTAACACGTTGATACCCTTAGCGAAACGATGGGTAACAATGTCAATTTAATTATAACTTTGGAAGAACGCACATAATTAGCATAGTTGTGTAATGATAATGGTCTGAGATAAGTAAATTGCAGTAGAAAATTATAATTTATCTATCCGAGGAGATAAAGATAACAAAACCCCATAGTGAGAAATATAAATGAGGAAACATTTATCAACGATAACAAATTAAATCATACAGGATAATGAATAATTAATTAAAATGGCTCCCCAAATGTGTATTCTTCAGTATGTATTTGAAAATTCCCGCAGTTGCTTTTATATGGTATTTTAAAATCTATATTTTCAAGGAGAGACGGTTAGCACTCCCCTAGACAAGGATGGAACACATATACCTGGTTGAGGCACCGCTGACTATTCAGCAACTTGACCACATTTTTTTTTGTGTGTATTTCGTACATTCTCAATGCGTATCTAACTCTTTTATGATCGCTTTTAAGTACTCTATCATGGATTTTCTTAACCTATTGGTATATTTTTATTCTATTTATTACGTCTTACCTTGCTTTCTCACTGTCTCCCTCGTAGCTCTTTCCTTTCCTTTAAGATTTCATTTCCGAACACGAGATCTTATGATTTCTAATGTGCTCTACAGACATTAGTGATACTATCATATACATCCCAGGGCTTTATGGTGCACTATTTATGTAGCTAAGTTCTGTAAATAGTATGGGTGTAACAATTCACGTTTGCTCATAACCAAAAATAAATTCAATGAATATTAAATAAAATAATTATATAAAAATTTACGTTCTTATTGTTGTTATTATTAATTTACTATAGTAATACTAATATACTAATAATATTAACATTAATACTGATAAATAATAATATTAATATTATTATTTATCAGTAGTATTACATCAAAGAACATTTCATTAAAGGTAGAGGGTTTTTAGTTGCACAGGCTATCAGTGAGTTCGTTCTAATCGTAAAAGTGAATATCAAAAGCGCATAGTTAGTGATCATTATATGCAGTTATAAACTGATGACCATTTTTGTTTCAGACTATGCCTTCGGGCGATGCCTTCCCCAACATGGACCCATTGATAACGACGCGTTTTACCGGTAAGTATTCGCAGTTCAATTACACGGAGTAAAGAGGATTGAAATTTGAAAACGAACTGAAATTTGATATCGCACTTATACATTGATTGACGATATTGTAAATACCCTTCCAAGTTCGTATATCACAATGGAAAGTGAAAATGGTTGTAGTTGTGTGGTAGGGACGAAGCTTAAATGCTGTGACTGTTTTGTCTAATTCTGGGGCAGATTGCTGTTGTATTGAGGTAGTAGAATTACGGTGTAGTTAGTTCTGTTTTTCGATCAGATCTTAGAATATCAGACAATAATTTGTTGCAGTCTAATTGTTCTAGGAGTAATTGCAATTACATAGAATTATTAAGATGATTTTTGTACCTCTGATGGCTGCATATTACAAAATACAACTCAAAATTCTATCGGGTAGAATGTCCACAGAAACATTTTCCACCGCAGGTTTTTGTGAGAATTTACTGTCAATAAATGTTCTTGAATTCTATTGTTTTGTTGTTGGTTTGGTCGGTTACAATTCTGATGAGTTGGCAATGGAGCATGTTCAGGAGGATCCAGTTCAATGGTAAATGAATGAGTGCGTGGAACTGGTCAGTTATCGTCTTCTAGTGCCAATAAATTGTTAATTTTAGGAGCGTAAAGGGCCGTTGTAGACCTGTACTAGCACCGTACTAGTATACGAATTATTTTAAAAGCACTCAAAATTACTTGAAGCAAACGACTTCGAACATAGTAATTAATATTATTACTATGGGAAATTGATGTTGTCTGACTGACTTGAATCGAACACTATAGGACGAATGCACCACTGTCACGGTAATAATAAATATTATCCCATTTACCTTTAAGCGTTGAATATTCGAGGATATCCTTTTTGTAGTATTCTTGTTGCAATCTTCATGTATTTTTATATAATTATTGAACTGATTCTCTACTGAATAAACAGAGTGTTGAAGGTTGTTATTTTTCTTTTTTTCAATGATATCTTCAATCTTGTTTTTTTTTAAAAGGTTTAACGCAGTCTTCTTTTATTGTTCAATTCTCAAAGCCTGATTTTCTTATTTTCACTTTAACAACGAACTCAAGCTATCCCCGATTCAGTGAAATTTCTTCTACAAATTTCACAACTTTCAATTACGTATGTAACATATTCCAGTTTTGAAAAAGTTATTAATTATAAATATATCATCTATGTGTAAAAGCTATTTTATCCACTTTTGTTATCTAACAAACTGTACTAAACTCAGATAAGCTTTTTGTAGATAATTGTAATAATCTATGACCTGCCAGTAGCAACAGTGTCAAATTTGTTAATGAAAAGAAAACGTTTCTACAGAAATATTACAATAATTCCTGTTAGCCTATTAACTATATTAATATCGGTCACTCATGTTTAATAGAACGTAAATTATGTTGCCTGAAATGTTTATTAGGGGGATAAAACGTTGTGCGATATTCGTCTCGTAACAGCGTACGGCAGTCTGTTTTTCGAGAGTAGCAGCAATGTTTTCCCTCTGAATGAGCATTTGAGGCGCGTGGGGCGGTGCGCGTGGGGCGGTGCGCGTGGGGCGGTGCGAGTGGGGCGGTGCGCGTGGGGCGGTGCGCGTGGGGCGGTGCGCGTGGGGCGGTGCGCGTGGGGCGGTGCGCGTGGGGCAGTGCGCGTGGGGCGGTGTTGGCCGGCCGCGGGCGTTGCTGGCGGGGCGGCCGGCCGGCGGGTTGGTTTTGGGGGGAGGGGCGGGCGGTGGCCTCCCTGCATTACCCGCAACGAGCGCTCGCAGTTAGATAGGACGCGGCCGCGCGGAGGCGAGATTGGACAGTGGGAGCGCATTCGCCGTAAATTCGGGGCAGATATTTTCCTTCGTTTTAGGTGCGGTATTAAAAGCGGTCTGAATTTGTATTTTTGGTGGGCTTTACAAATTCGTGTTTGGTGAAAGTTTTGGCTGGTTTTCGTTGAGTGGGGGTGTGGTTTACAATACTTAACAATTGTTTGAATTTTTTTAATGTGATCTTATTACAAGATGCTATATACACCTTTTGTCTCCCGTGATTTATCTACTAGTATGTAATTATTTACTTCTGTCCTTGCACATTTTCCTTTTTTATTATCGCTCTGTTTATTACTTCTCCTTTTATCGTTCACAGCCTGGTTAACAAATGTTACCAAAACAGTGGATTCTGTGAATCCAGTCGTAAATTTAAATTATATTGTCAATCCAATCGCTCACCCTCACACAATCCCAACAATGCAAAATTATTTGTATTACTAACGCTAAATGGAAATTAAATAATAATTTAAAATTAAATGATGATTTCCGTTTTATTAGCAAGTCAATTATTATTTAAGATTGTTTTGAACATACTATGCATAAATCAGTTTCATAACACTTCAATATTTACAAATACCTATTCACTTCAAAAAGGAAGTTTTGTTCATAATTTGGGCAAGTTAGTTGACATTGATATTTTTATTTAAAACAATAATTTCGAATATATTATTCGTTTCCTCTCTCCAGATTTTCTTCCAGAATATTATAAAGCAACACTTCGAAAAATGAGGGTTTCATTCTATGTCAAATTCTGCAACATTGTAAATATAAATTAAAAGACGTTTTTACGTTATTGACAAATTTAATAATTACTGCTGCGTTTCGGTCTCTTTCTAGACCTTCCTTATAGCTTCTTTGTGCAAAGAACACAGGACAGGAATAACACATGAAATATTTCAACACGCACATTTTCACACCAACATAAATCTTACACCTTATGATACTTTTAATTAAAAAGTGTCTTTTAATACCGTTGATCCATCATTGTAAAGTACGCAAATAACACATTGACATCGCTCCTCTCGGTTTTAGCTGGAAAAGCTTAGCCGAAAATTGGAGTGAGCATCCTGTTCACTTACTCATTTTTGGTGAATGGTTACGGTGGCAAAGCAGCCCTTCAGTGTCGTAATCCTGTACTGGAATGAAGTGCGAAACTTTTTTATAAATTTAAGTAATTAGTATAGCCACTACTAGAGAGAAGCACCCCCAAGAGCTTTACAATGTTAATTAGGAGTATGTTATGATTAGTGATGGCTTGTCAACAGTAATATTAGGAATTTATTAGGCGATAAAAAGACAATTTATTAACACAAAAATGTGTAATCTCGAAGAAGTATGAATATTTCTCGAGTATATAAATACAAGTAACATATCACGTGTTTAAGTTTTATCATATTCCGTGCGTAGCAAGGAAAATGCACTGAACATTGTCACGTTAGGTTACGTCAGGTTAAACTGTTTTCGACGCTAATTCGGCGCCTGGAGCTAGTATATAAACTATTTTTGCCACTAGAAGACTTTAGAGAGGTACTTTAGAAATAAATAATGAATCTTTACAAAACTTGTTTAACCTTCAGTATAAAATAAAATAATAAAGTTTGCTACAAAAACTGAGGTTTATTTTACTACAAAAATAAAACCTGAAGCACATTGAAAATGCATTACCCACAACTTCATGCGATTAAATGGTACTACTCCCACAAGAAAGAACATTACATACGCGCGCATTGTTCTTTGTCAAAGTGCATAAACGACTTCAAACTTGTTTATGAAATACAATAAAAATATATTACTAAAGTAAAAACTGAGGTTTATTTTACTACAAAAATAAAACCTGAAGCACATTGAAAATGCATTACCCACAACTTCATGCGATTAAATGGTACTACTCCCACAAGAAAGAACATTACATACGCGCGCATTGTTCTTTGTCAAAGTGCATAAACGACTTCAAACTTGTTTATGAAATACAATAAAAATATATTACTAAAGTAAAAATTGAGGTTTATTCATTACTACAAAAACAGAATGTGAAGCCTTTTGGGAATATATTTCCCATTATTTCAAGCAATAGATTCATCCTACTCCTACAATAAGGAACATTACATTCGCTCACGGTATTCTTTCCCAACGTGCAAAAGCGTGTGCGGCGCAATATTTAGCAATTAACGTCCAAGTGCCGCGCGTGACGTCAGCCCCACTGTGCCGGCGCTAGCGCGGCGCGGCCCGACACACCAGGAGCCCCGCGGGGGCCCTAGCTCAGGCGCCGCCGTGCGAACTTCCGTTAAATGCGACACCAGCGCCCGCTGCCTTGCCGCGGTCGCCACCGCCGCCGCTACCACCGCAAAACGGACCCGACCCGGCCCGACCGGCCCGACCGGCCCGACCCGGCCCGACCCGGCCCGACCCGGCCCGACCCGGCCCGACCCGGCCCGACCCGGCCCGACCCGGCCCGACCCGGCCCGACCCGGCCCGGACCGGACCGGACCGGCCCGATGCCCTGCTGCGCTGAGCCCCTGCCATCAGACACTATGGCCTGACCTCCGGCACGCGACGGCATTGACCGGTATAGGTGACTCAGGTGACCGGACCGGACCGGACCGATGCCCTGCTGCGCTGAGCCCCTGCCATCAGCCACCATGGCCTGACCTCCGGCACGCGACGGCATTGACCGGTATAGGTGACTCAGGGCATTGCAGTGCCTATGACCATAAGGATAATAGCCAACCATGGAAAATTATAACAGCTTATACCCCCCAGCCAAAATTAAAAATTGCAAACTTTCCTAATTTATTTCAACCTACCGAGAAAACTTTGCTATTGGGTGATCTTAATTCAAAACATAAGCTGGGGATGTCAAAATAATAATCACAACGGGAAAGTTCTAGCTCAACTAATAAACATTTCAATAGCTTTCTCAACAATAGAACTTTTTCAGTTAACGTTAATAATCATCATTTCAACCCTAAACTAATTAACGCAGGACTCCCCCAAGGCTCACCCCTTTCTCCCACGCTATTCAACTTACACGTTACAGATCTTCCAAAACTAACGAATATTCACATAGCGCAATTTGCGGACGATACAAAAATATTATCTTCTGGTAACTCTATCATTGACAACACAACTATACCTCAACTTACTCGATAGGTGGGCATCAAATCTTAAAATACAACTGAATCCATCCAAAACCACAGCAAAAATATTTAAACTAACACCCTATACCTTCTCCACCCCTTAACAATAAATAACAATAGACTAAACTGGTACCCCCCTAACAAACCTATTATAAACCTCGTATTAAACGTAGATACTAAACTGAATAGGAAACAGCACATAGAAGAAAAAATAAAACAAGCAAAAATAAAACTACTGCAATTAAAACCTTTAATCTATCGAAACAGCCTGTTACCGTATCATTCCTCAATTGCAATGTACAAAAACATTCTAAGACCGTTGCTTGTCCTTGTATGCTGGTCCAATCTGGATAAATTCCGCAAAAACCAATTTTAAAAAATTACAAATCATCCAGAACCAATTTCTCAAAACCATAACCAATTCACCGTGGTGTGTCACCAATTAACAGCTTCATAAAGAACTCAACTTAGAACACATTCACATCACATCACATGCTTAGCCACCAGCTTTATTATTATTTACCTCAAATCCCTTCCTTTGCAACCTTTAGACTGCAAAAAGCCGAACCATATCAGAATAAAAAACAGATATCCTTACAATATATTCCTCAAAACCTTCTCCGAATTTGAACCAGAATAGAAGACCCAATAGGGCATTCTCAACCTTATGTTAGATTTAAGTCTTATGAATAAGTTTTAAATATAAGTTAGCATGTAAGCCTATCAAACATATGTAAAGTTTAGACTAAAACTGATCTATGTACAACCAACAAAATCAATAAAATATTTTTTTTAAATGTCCAGGAGGTCCTCGGGTTTGAGTTCCTACTTTGGCAGGCTTTTCGACATCAGCTAGATGACTAGATCGAATACAGCAGCTCTCCGAAGGAGAAATTCGCGACCGGCTGCTCTGATCGGTAGTTTTCCGTGGATTCTCCGATCAACACCAGGCGAATGTCGGAGCAGTACTCTAACAAACGGACCATGTACCGCGCGCGATCTTTCCTTTATCTTCCTTGTCCTATCCTCCCCCTTACACACACACTAACATCCACTACACTACCACACATGCCGGGAGAGCGGTCGGGAGCTCAGAGCTTCTTCCGGCTGGTGTGAGCTGGGACAAACTTGTTCCTGCCAGTCAGTTCAGGTCGGCGCCGGATCTCACTATTCAGCTGGGAAAGATCACCGCCACCTACCTAGGAAAACATATTCACTACACTTATGGGATCTACGTTCTTACACGTCGACCCGTACAGAATCATTAATTAATAAATCAGTGGTCTGAACCCAGGCACACATCGACGTTGTGGGGCTGGGGACGCTTAACTGAATTTCTCCTCCGCTCAAGCTTTTGTTGGTTTTCTTGTATATTTATTTATTTACTTCTTTATTTATTTATACTGGCGGAGGGTCCCGAATAAATGAGTCTTCAAACAGAGGCAGTTAGGAAGCTCCAGACTCAGCAACGTTGCCTACTTGTGGCCACCATTTATTTATTTGTTAATTTATGCAGTCATTTCTTTTTTAATGTATGTATTTCTTTGTTTATTTCAACAGAAAATAAAAAAAATACTTTTATGAGAAAATATATACTTTACTGCTCTAAAGTCCGTAAGCTCTCATTGCAATCTCAGCATTTTCTCTTCAGAAATTTCGTTCAAAACCCCTACAGAGTCTTTATCCCATAATTACAAAAGTTGTAATTATATTGAACTTTGGCTAATGCAAATATCATGTTTTATAAAACGGTTATGCAACGGAAAATTACTTCAATGAACTGCAGTTCGTAGTTATTACAGAAAGGATGGTTCTTTTCCCACCTGGTAAGTCCCATTTCGCCACATGCTACCTGTTGCTACTAGGTGATGCCCTAGGATGACTAGGATGATGAAGATATGAAGAAAACAGGTTAGGTAAAACGAACCGCACGTCTTTAACATGCAATGTCTCGCCAAGAGATTGTTCCATAAAAGGGTTTGTTGCGAATGCTCTTGTATGGCGTAGTGGTGATGTGGCGTAGCAGAAGATTATCCGCGGAAGGAGAGGTACTGAAAATAATTATATATTAATAATAGATATTGTGAAATTATTTATTTTCTTCTGATATTTTTCTATTTCTCCATATACTCAATTTACTATTCCTTCCATGTACTCCATTGCTATTGTTAATATTGTTATTTCTACTATTTCCCTGGTATACCCAGAAATTCTTTCTTCTTAACACTAATTTATTAAATTAACTTACATACAACATTATGCTTCTTACCTGTTGCATGTGAACGTTTAATTCTATACAGAATCACGATTCCTGGAAGTTCTATTGATTAAAAGCGATTATTAGATTGATGGCAACTAACATAAATTATCAGCCTTTTTCATCAATAAAAATTTAACATTTATTCTTACATATGTAACAAATTCTTTCATCTCATGAGAATTGCTTTTTCAATGTAGAACATTAACATACAGTACGGGTTTGAAAATAGTTCGTAATCTTACTATAATATATTGATAGATGGGTGATAGATGACTAGCTGAATGTTGTCCATTGAATCCTTGTTATACCAGTTCTCGCGTCCCTGCTTAAATTAAAAATGTTTCAGGATGTCCTCGCGGTCGCGACTTTCCATATCTGTGTTTCGTATGAAACACTTAGTCGCGACCGACTATATTCAGCTACTTACTGAAAAATACGTCCATCTACGGAGCTACTCTAACATACATACCCTCGAAACACGGAGTCTATTTTAATTCGAAATTCCAACTATTACATTAATAAAATTTCCAATTACAATTTAATACTACAATTTAGACAATACCCTTACTCTCAAACCTAGACTCTAGACAAGATTTCTGTGTCGGTATACAAAGTAGTTTTCGTGCAAATTGACAAAATATTTTGAAAAAATGATATTAACATTTTAAAAATAATATTGAACTAGATTACATTAAGTTTCAACTATAATATTTCTCGACTGCATTAAAAAGGCAAACATTTTCTCGAACTATATTAATTTAAATTACTGCTTAAACTAAAAATTTAATTGTATATAAAATGTTAGGGGGGTTAATCCTCCCCCCGAAAATCTACGCCACTGTGCTTGTGGTAAGTAGTATGTCCATGTCACCTCCAACAACCATTCACCCTCATAGTCCGTACCGCTTCGATCTCGCCTCCCCATTATTTTCGTTACAGCCTCTCCACGTTACTGACTAATTGCTCATTAACCCCGTTCGTTCTGAAAATTTATCGGGGCAGGGGGTTTTCTCCTTCTAACTACCAACTTTGTATCTCCTCGATGTTGTAACCATATACACTATGTAGGCAAGTAAATTTAGGCATCAAGGCATAGATGTTGAAACTACAAGATTGCACAGACTTTCTCGTACAGATAGTTTCATACATATAGTTTCCTTATCTCTTTACTTTGAGATAGCATTTTGGGGTTAGCCATCATATTTACAGTTGCCATCTATTTGCGGCCAAATGTTTTTCACATTTTCTAAAGTATTTGTCCCTAATGGTAGAATTGAAATAAAACTTTAAGATTATTATAGAAGAGTGAAAACTGATCCTGTAGGAAATTTTCATTCAAAAAGTTTCAGCCGTTTATAAGAAAATATCGTTTCAGCATTTCTGAAAGCAAGTTGGAATATATTTTCACAGAAAACTTTTGAGTTTTCGAGAGAACCTATCAGATATTATTTAAATCACTTGTACTCCAAATGCAATAATGTATAAAAACGCCCGTCATGAAAAAATTACGACGAGAGACTTTAGAGTCATTTTTAAACTAGGCAGAAATCATCAAAATTCTGTTGATGTAAGGTTACTCTGTGCATTTATCGCATCCGTACAAAAAGTGTAAAGAAATATTTACAGCTTTTTTTAATAAAATCTAGTTCTTAAAATTACCCTTGCTTCATTAAAAATGACGCGAAAATCACGAATATGTTCAATAAAATGTAAATGGCATTAATTAAAGAATTAATTGTATAGAAGAAATGTTTTTTGAAGAAATATCTCCAATGGTAATAATGCGCTATATGAACCTTAGACACCTCTGTCTAGGACGCTGTGTCTCCCCAATAACAAAGTAGTTACTTCAATGCATAGTTCTCAATCCGTACAAACAGGGTTATTAAATATTAGACAATATTTGAAAAACCTCTTGCTCAGATATTTTTGGAAATTGACAATATGTTTCAAAATTACGCGAAAACTACTAATATTATTGAAAAAAATTTAAACAACATAGTTATACTTGCTAATATTGACGAATCGGTTAAATTATCAACAATATCTAATCTTCCATAACATCTTCCTTAGTTTATACAATTTCCGATGGATTGGGAAATCAATTGTGTAAAAATTCCTGTATATATGGTATATGCAGTATCATACGTCTAAAATTAAATTACCGTCGTACCACCTGGAGATCATACCTTTCAGAGCAAAGATAAAATAATCTAAATTGAATCTCAGTCGTGGAAGTTACCACTGAGTATTTGTTAAAGAGAAATATACACGACGAATTATGTAAGCTCCTCTTTTTGAAGTCGGTTTTATACGTTGCACACGTTCTGGAGAACTTACAAACGTTAAATAAATGCATACAACTGCTATTTTTTGTAAATATGCTAATAAATGTAACCGTTATATGTAAAATGGATTCACAAATATATGTGAGTCCTAATTCCTGCCCGCAAATAATGATTATCTACATTTGTCATCCATGCAGCCTGCGCAGAGAAATTGTTTCTAGTGATTACAATTTCCGCCCACTGGTCTATTAAAACGTGTTTAACCCCATGGAGGGAAGTTGATAAACGTTCATTTGACTGTAAGAAAGCTATTAAATTCTCATAACCGCACTATGTAGAGTGATTATTTAACATCAACTCAGGCTTTGACCTATGAACTTTAGTGTACTCGCAACATTCAACAATTCCCTTTCCACAGAGGCAACTGTTCCTCTTTCACACGTACGTCAGTCAACCGACTTAACTGTCCAAATTTATTTTAATTTAATTTCAGCTTTTGAAATTGCTCTGAACGGAGAATCACGCGTATGAGCAAACTGATGTGTAATTAAACTTGCGACAAATAAACAAACATTAATAAACTCGCGCTATCAGGACCATTTGTTCAGCGAATCATTGGTTCAATGATTTTATTCGCACGTCGCATGTAAACCTAAAAACATTATATTTATAAAATGAAATGTTTGACTACATTTAATGAGTATTCCAGATATGTTTACAATTATAGTTTAAACGTTTTTTTGCAATTGTGACGCCAACTACTCAATAATCTAAGTATAAGAGTGGTAGTGTAGTTGGCGAAACTAATAACTTTTCAAATTGTTCAAAGCATTACTTCTCTGACCGAGAATCGAACCCAAGTCTCCTAATTGCTTTGAAAAATTTGATTCATGAAATATATATGATGTACAGTTACGATATCACTTCTTGGCTGACGTTTACTTTGCCAAATACAAATTATTTCATATGTAATTGTCAGTCCATGAAGATGACAGGATGGTGTCAATGCAAGGGGCTGTGCGATACAATATATACGTAGACGAAAATCCAGAGACCAACATCCCTGACTGGGACGGGATCCAAACCCACGTCCCTTTGTTCTTAGGAGGTTGATACAGGACACCCTCTAGCAAATCAACATCCACATCGTTGAAAGCAATAATCGGGCCCGGATTTATGTTCAGGCTCAGTGGACCAGCACCCAAGGCTTATAATTCAGAAGTAGGTAATCAAAATACACTTAACTATGTGCAGTTTTCTTACAGTCTACGCAGCCACAAGTTTAATAAATTGCAGTTCAGATACGAATATCGGTAATCTCCTTTAGCAGTACTGGCGACCGTGAATTCTACAAAACCTAATTCTAATACAACAAAGGTGATTAAAACCCAAATTATTTCCATACAACCAGTTCGTTTTTATTCATCACGTATCAACCACACATAATCAACTCACGCTGTCTGAAAACACACAGTTTTTAATATAAATAGCTTACAAAAGTTACATTTGTTTAAGCTTTTAAAAGAGGCTGTGTGGTGTGGCGAAGGTGTGTTCCTCCTTAACAAACTCAAAACAATAGGATTTCCCATTTATTTCCTAATCGTCACCAATTTTCTACCTGCCAGAACATTTACTGCATTGTGTGATAAGCCAAGAACCCCCCGTTTAGTTTTAAAGATAGAATGGGCATCCAGCGTTGGTAGTAATGGCATGCTTTGCAAAATCGGAAGTCAAAGAATACGCATTGTTTAGGACAACCGAATCAATTAAGTGTAATGACTGCAGCGCCTTTGACCGGGAGGTCTTAGGTTCAAGTCTTGATGGTGGCAGGATTTTCGACACTAGCTTTTCAGCTGGGTCGAATTCACTCGCTGTCTGGAGGAGAATTCTAGAGGCCAGCTGCTCTGATCGGTAGTTTTCCGTGATTTCTCCGATCAACACCTGGCAAATGCCGGAGCAGTACCCTAACAAACTGGCCACGGACCGCGCGCGATCTCTCCTTTCTCTTCCTTAATAATAATAATAATAATAATAATAATAATAATAATAATAAAAAAAATGGTCTTTATTAGTGGCGAGGGTCAGGCCATTAGGCCTGCTCTTCCGCCTAACCACATGAAATATTTACATTATTTCTTATACTATGAAGAAGATCGAGGGTGGCATATTTTACATTTATATTTATTCCTTGTCGTATCTTCTCCCCTTAGACACACACACACACACACACACACACACACACACACACACACACACACACACTCACACACACTTACACTAACATGCACTGCACTACCACATATTCCCGGAGACCGATCGGGAGCTTAGAGTTTGTCCCGGCTGGGGGGATGCCCCGCTGGTGGGAGAGTCCTGGCAAGGGGGAAACCCCGCTAGCCGACGGTAGGTCGGCGCCGGATCTCGCCATCCAGTGGGGGAAATCACCATCACCCGAGGGAAAACATACACTACACTTACGGAACTAATGACCTAAGCTGTTGACACGCCCGGAATCACTAATCAACCAACCAACCAACTTTCCCACGGTCAGTGGCGCCAGCCAGTGGCTATGCGTGAAAGGGCCCGGTACTTCTCCTTGGCGCACCCGAGTAGTTCTGAATGAAGGCCTTAGGAAATCTTTATAAAAAGTTCTCGCTTTTGCTCTTCTGTTGTTTTGTTCACGGGTGAACCAGAACTCTTCCGACAACTTCTGGAAGATTACTCCTAAGTGGGCCTCCTCGGTGGCTCGTTGGTGCGTGTTCGCTTTCCACGGCGCAACCCCGGATTCGATTCCCGGCCGAGGCAAATTATGCCAGTGCGCCTTCCTTACAAATGTTCCTGTATCTATTGCTATCTGACGATGGGAAATCCCATCCTAAGGTTATGAAGACCAGTATATACGGTGAAGGGACGCCTTCGTGCTAACCACACGAACCCCTTATCCCGTGGCCGAGAGACTGGGCCACCACTGGTCGGCCAAGGCCCTTAGGGGGGCTGTAGAGCCATAGAACAGAAACACTAACTTCTATGAGGAGATGGACTAAGTGAATTACAATGTAAATTCTCTATAGCAAAATTCTTTCACAAAAAACTCCTATAACGAAATTATTAACTCATTCTGTTTGATTGATTGCTTGATTGATTTTTTCGTGTTTCCGGGCACATCAACTGCTTTGGTCATTATTCCCGTAAGTGTAGTGTATGTTTTTTCTCGGGAGATGGCGGTGATCATCCCCCGCCGGATGGCGAGATCCGGCGCCAACCTACCGTCGGCTAGTGGGGTTTCCCCCTAACCAGGACTCTCCCACGAGCGGGGCACCGCCCCAGCCGGGACAAGATCTAAGCTCCCGGCCTGTCTCCCGAAATATGTGGTAGTGTAGTGCATGTTAGTGTGTGTGTGTAAGGAGAGAGGATAGGACAAGGAAGAGGAAGGACAGATCGCACGCGGTCCGTGGCCCGTTTGATCGGGTACTGCTCCGGTATTCGCCTGGTGTTGATCGGTGAAACCACAGAAAACTACAGATCAGAGCAGCCGGCCGCTAGAATTCTTCTCCAGACGATGACTAAATGCGACCTAGCTGAAAAGCTAGTGTCGAAAATCCTGCCGCCGTCAGAATTCTAACCTAGGACCTCCCTGTCAGAGTCATTCTGCTTTATTTACCTTATAACTGTAAACGTTGATACACTGCAACGTGTCAGCTAATCTCTTTATAAAAACAATTGTCTTTATTTGATGTCAATAAAAATGTATTAGTTCCTAATTTTGTAAGAAAAACAGCCGCGTTTCATTTTTTCTGCATTTCTTTATAATACACATTATCGTAGTATCCGTTATGAACAGACATGAATTGTAAACATAAATAAAAGAATTAATAAAAGAAAAGTGTGTGATTTTACAAAAAATATTCTTTGATACGTGCGATAGAAACTGGAGAAAAGAAGTAAAGTTAGAGAAGTTTCTGTCCATTACATTATTGGTTACCATTTGAAAAAACCGGAAATTTTTCTGCGGGTTGAAATTCTTTTGCAAATCCTTTAAGAAATTATGTAAACCAAAATTTGGATGAAGCAATAAAACCGTGGTTAAAATAGAATCAATATGGACTTTGAAAAAAGTCAGCCAAAGACGAGGCTACATTTGGAATAATTGGAAACGAAAGTAGAAATTTAGGCACACATCATAACTGTTACGAACGTTTAAAAAATGTTTTTTGTGAAAAGTTGCCACTTTTTGGAAAACCAATCTGTAACGAAAGAAAGTAATCGCTCTCTCGAGTTTCGTTACAAATAGTTTAAATTCATAATTGTGTTTCCAAAATGTACTTCACAAATACGATTGTTGTTATAATTTTATTGAGGACGCCAGTCTTCCAGACGTTGCACCACTCTGTGTAAAATATGCCACTAAACAAGAGATGGAATGTCATGAACCTTCCTATTCCCATTGAGAGTCACTGCACAGGATCGGAAAGCCCTGAATTCTCTTTTCTGAAATAATAGGAATTTCAATATAACTTTGTATTTGTATTCTTAACCAACAATTGCACCATTTGATATCTCATCCTATAAATTATTTCCAAGAACTCCTATTTTCGGTTCTTTGTTCCTTTGTTAAACCTCATGATCGTTGGTGTTCTGATTCAACTCCTAAAAACCCCTTTTCTAACCACCGCACGTTTAGCCCACTGCTCGCATCCTCTAAATCTTTTATCAGACTATCAGGTTATCACATGTTAATTTCCTCTTTTTTGGTAACTCGTACTACTTCATCCTCGCCTTTTTTCCTTTTTCAGTTATCGTTGTATTTTCTTCCGGTGCCGGTCAGACAATTTTTAATGTACGACTTCCCTCTTATGATAGTATTTCAAAAACTCTTTCATTGCTACATTTTTGTTATCTCGTTGCAGTTATCGGAATAAAAATAATCCACATAATGTGTTTTTTAAAATAAGCGGTATGAAAGTTATTGCATTAACGTAATATGAAGACATAAAAATGAGCGCTTGTTTTATTATTGATCGATATATATTGACCGGTCAGAATATTTGGCAAGAATGTTTGACGTAAGCATTAATCCAAATTAAATGTTTCGTTGAAAATGTTATTTACCGTTCGTATAAAAAAATTCAATTCCGAATCATCCAAAGATCCATTTGAAGTTTACTCCTAAAAAGCACATAATATTGACAGAACGAATTTAAATCGACATACCTAAACAGAAGTGATTAATTCCACTACATAAGACACTTCGTTCAATGACGACTCGGCCAAATCCGCCAACGTCCTTTCTGTTCAAGCAGATGGTTCAAGACATTCTGCTCCGTTTCAGGCATTCGGTTTATTCCAGCTGAATATGAAGTCACATATCATGCTATCCATATTTTTTGGTCGTCTAGTACATTCAACATTCAAGTTCATGTTATTATTATTATTGTTAATCCCAATTTTGAACTATTCAAATTAATTTTAGTTCCCAAGATTGCCGAGTTAAAAATGGGTCCACAAATTACTGAAAGAATGTGTGACAAATTTCAACAAATAGTTGATTTTCGATTTAATAGCTTTTAATAATATAATATAATATAATATTAGCTTAGATATAGCTTAAGAATATAATATTATTGAGGACGCCAGTCTTCCAGACGTTGCACCACTCTGCGTAAAATATGCCACTAAACAAGAGATGGAATGTCATCAACCTACCTATTCCCATTGGGAGTCACTGCACAGGATCGGAAAGCCCTGAATTCTCTTTTCTGAAATAGTAGAAATTTGTATATAACCTTGTATTTGTATTCTTAACCAACATTATTATATTACATTATTATATTATTATATTATTATTTTGCTTTCATCAGAATCTTTTGACGTCACGACAGAAACCCCGAACAGCCTCCTCAGCCGCTCACCCACCTGTTCGGAAAGTCGTGCTCACTTGTTGGCGCCGAGCTTACTAAGGTGTGCGTATTCCAATGCTACATCTCTGTTTCATCGTTGCCAAAAATCCATTATTTAACTCTACGTATTCTAAAGATCTGTACATTAATCCGAACTTTCAATAATTCCAACTACTCTTATTCCTTTTGAAGTCCAAATGTTTAAAAATTCATTATACTGTGCAAAAGAAAATAACAAGAATATCAAGAGTGGGTGGTCATGATATAGACGTTTGCGCACGTCACATCTGCCTTTGACGTGTCGACTGAAACCGCGAGCACCCCTTCCAGCCGCTCGCCCAGCGGTGCAGAAAGTTCTACTCCCTTGTTGGCGCCGCGCCGGGCTTGTTCAGGTCTGCGCATTATGTCGCCCACGCCTCCGTCCTTGTTTCTTCGCGACGCTCTTCCTCAGCAGGCGCTGCGCATCCCCGCCCTGCATTTTTCCGGGGGGGGGGGGGAGGAGCGCCCATTAGTGCCACGCCCTCGCCCACGCCTTCGCCCACGCCCTCGCCCTCGCCCTCGCCGTCACGCTTCTCAGCGCAGGGCTCCGGGGAAATTTGCGGCCACGTGAATTAGGATTCAAGTCACGTCATGCTTTATTATTATTATTATTATTATTATTATTATTATTATTATTATTATTATTATTATCACAATTTAACTTGTTTCCACTCGTGCATCTTGGTTACCATAAACAAGAGATACACGTTCCAACTGTCTTAATCAGCACTGCATCAACCATCAATGTTCAGAAACTTCCTCACGATGTTACATGTGTCCAGTATGACAATCTTTTGCATCTGGATGTATAACCCCTTCTTCAGTTGCAATTCAGCCAGGGATTCATGTAGGAACTTCGGACTTTCACCAGTGGCGCCTAGAATTATTGGTACAATCGTCACCATTTCCACGTCGCTCCACATTTCCTTTATCTCATTTGCCAAAAGTTGATATTTTAGAATTTTTTCACTTCTTTTCTTTGGGATGTTGTGAGCAAGCGGGACTGCGACATCAATCAGATACACCTTTTATTTTTCTTGTCATGCCATACAATGTCCGGTTTATTAGATGATACAGACCTATCTGTTATTATGGACCTGTTCCAGTACATTTTGTGATTATTTGTGTCAATGACTGGTTCGGGTGTGCACTTATAATATGGTGTTCTGTTACCCGTCAAAAGGTTATTATTGTGGTTAAACCTTTACAAACGTCGTCATCGTTTTGTATTATTATTATTATTATTATTATTATTTTATTATTATTGGCGAATTCTCCCCAGAAATGGAAGACGTTAAGCAAGTAACTCGATCAATTTTTCTATGAGTTCTTCTTATTGATCCAATAGGCTTTCATCCTTTCCGAGAAGGCTCGTTTACGTTCTTCTGACCATTTGGGTCTGTACTGTTTTTGTTTAGGTTGCTCTGACATAACTTCCCATTTGTCTACTTTGGTCTGAAGGTGTCTCTTTCTAAAATGTCTGCTGGTCTTATGTTTGCGTTTTTGAGGTCCTTTCGAATTTCATCTAGCCAAGGTGTGGAATTTTTAAGTGACGTTATATAATTTAGTATCCTTTTTGTCAGTCGATTTTCCGGTAGTCTGTTGAGAGTTGTCTTGCTTTATTATTATTATTATTATTATTATTATTATTATTATTATTATTATTATTATTATTATTTTATGTGCAACGTACGTGTGCTCTGTGCAACGTACGTGTGCTCTGTACAACACACGTGTGCACTGTGCAACGTACGTGTGCACTGTGCAACGTACGTGTACTCTATGGAACGCATTTGTGCTGTGTGCAACGTACGTGTGCTCTGTGCAACTTACACGTTCTGTGTCCAACGTACGTGTGCACTGTGCAACGTACGTGTGCTCTGTGCAACGTACGTGTGCTCTGTGCAACGTACGTGTGCTCTGTTCAAAACGTACGTGTGCTCTGTTCAAAACGTACATGCTCGCTCTCTGTGCAACGTACATGCTCGCTCTCTGTGCTACGTACGTGTGCACTGTGCAACGTACGTGTACTCTGTGGAACGCATTTGTGCTGTGTGCAACGTACGTGTGCTCTGTGCAACGTGCGTGTACTCTGTGGACGTGCGCGGTTCCCCGGGCGCTGCGCGGGTCGGGGCCCGCTACCGTGCGCTGCGCGCTGCTGGCGGACGTGCGCTCTGGGTGAGCCCTCTCTCCCCCTCACTCCTCACCCCCGGCTCCTTTAACTTAAATCAACTCATAAGCAGCCTGCACTTAGCAAAGGCCAACAAAATAGATTCTCTTATAGTCACGCCTGACCATTATCACGGTAAAACCGTTAGTATCTGGCGATGTTGGGTACATTTATGTAATGGAGGCGCCAAGAAATGTTGAACTAGTTTTCATAAAAAAAGGAAGTCGTCAGGGATCTCCCTTCGGAAATAACCGCAAGAACAGAAAATGTTCAAAATGCCGTTGTTTTACATCAAACACTGAAAATATTTCAAACAAACTCGTAGAAAACGATTGTGGAATATTGCTAAATTCATGTATTATTACTTCTAATGACAAAATAATTCCTTCAATTATATTCATTTATTCTGGAGTCCACCTTGCGTGCATAAATTCTTCAAAGGAGCATAGGCTTTAAGAATAGGATGTTGGAACATCAAAGGTCTAGGCTCTAAGCTCGGAAATAATTCACAAAACCGCTCCATCAAGTGTACGTATAATGGAAATCATCAGTGTTTAAATGAAAAAGGGATGTTACTGGTGACTGAAAATAACTACATTAAAAAATTGGAATATCGTTGTATGTGTCCATATTTATATTATGCGTGCATTGTAATAATGAATTACAATGTTGAAGCTTTGATTTTAACATAATTTATTTTGTGCATCCTATATTCCACTGCAAATAGCACGAATTCTTTAACAGAGTCGTTCGTCTCAGTCTGCGAACCCTGCCTTTCAGTCGCTCATCACATTAGAAGTGGGTGCGAAATACGAAGGTATTACGATGTGGTGGGGGAGCAACTTCCGACAAGTCTCACGGAACCAAATACGATATCTGCGACGTTCCTACTATGTATGTGGATTGAGACAAATCCAAGTATTCCAGGCTCATGAATTCGGTCATTAACGGATTTTAAAGGTGATGTTTTCTGGTCCCTATAATAAAGAGCAAATCGAATACGGTATATACAATGTCTCAAGATTTGTTCTTCAGTATAATAATTATTCAGAGTCTGACGTCCTATGCCCACGATTTCGAGGTCTCATTAGAAAATTTGGGGCGCTAGTTAATCAAAAAAATTGGATCCCCATCCCCACGATCTTCCGATGGCTTAAATCACGGGTACGTCACGTTTTTGAGACCATCATCTTTCCAGAAATTGTTATTCCACTAAATGTTCAATAAGGTAATTATTCAAAATATGATAAGTCCAGAGCATGCGTTAACATATAACTTCAAAATCGTTTTTAATTTTTTTTATTTACAAAATAGAAAGGTCTTTCTAGCTAAAATATCGAGATATCTAGTTTTTACACCACCAAATAGCTTTTAAAATATACGATTTTGGGGGAATCACCATTCTGAAATTCGAGTCATTCAGAGCTGTTATTTTAGAATATCACAAATATAGTGCGTTCATGCCTCTAAGGACTTGGGTAAGTATTTTAATACAGATTTGCTCCGTACAATCTCATAAGTCACTTTAATTCCTTTTGCGTACCTCGTGATATGCATAAATCGTATGGAGAACCCTATTTTTGAAGTATGAACCGTTTCCAATGACGTTCATAGCTTTCTCTTTCATTCGCAGTATACGACAACAACGCAATCCCTGAATGTTTACTAACTGTACTGGTGGGCCATTCCCTTTGCGTAATTATTAGGATAAGGATAAGAGCAGAGAGGATTCGTATTTAAACAAAGAAACGTTCGGGCGCGGACGACCGCCTGATGCTGCCGAGCGGTTGTTATCCCACTTCATTCTACCGCCCAAGACAGAGATGTACATTACTTACAAGCGCCATGTAATGGAATAGAAAGGATTGAAACTGGTCACTGACAGTTATATTCGGAATGAGATATGGTTTTTAATATGAGAGAGACATTTGTAAAGTAAATTTCACATTGCTATTGCATTTGTCAATTTCATGTTATGCAGATACTATTTCTTTCATTATTTCTGAAATGCATTAAGTTATTTCACCCATGTTTTCTGAAAATATCTACCATAATTTTCTTCCAATATTCTCGTGACGGTAACGTGATTCAGGGGTTTCCACAGAGCCCCTCGTTCATAACAAAAGTTACGTCCAAATGGAATAGCTTCGTTCGACCGATTATTTCTTGTTCATTTAATACTATGCTGCTGACTGGGAATTTAGACCGTACTCCACAGACCTTTTCGAACACTAAACAACTTGTCCTGAGCTCCAATGAGTGTTTAAAATATTTGGTCGTAAACGGCCGTGTTCGCCACAACGCGAACTGGGTCGTACGCGATCCCCAAGTGCAGCGTCCGTGCGGTGGGTTGCAGGCTGGGCCAGTTCGAGCGCGCCTTGTGCGACCCACTGGCCGACCAGGACCTGGAGGCGGCGCTGAAGGTCATCGAGGGCGACGAGCAGGTACGTGCACACAAGCACTCGTCACCTTCACCGTCGCCCCTACCACTTCCAGCACCACAGCCACTAGCGCCTCGAACTCTATCGCCAAGAACTCTACCGCCTAGAAATCTACCGCCTTGAACTATATCGCCTCGATCCAACTATCAACCACTACACCACCACCCCACCACCACCACACCACCAACACCACCACACCCCAACACCACCAACACCACCAACACCACCAACACCACCAACACCACCAACACCACCAACACCACCAACACCACCAACACCACCAACACCACCAACACCACCAACACCACCAACACCACCAACACCACCAACACCACCAACACCACCAACACCACCAACACCACCAACACCACCAACACCACCAACACCACCAACACCACCAACACCACCAACACCACCAACACCACCAACACCACCAACACCAAACAACCACCACCACCATCACCACTATAACAACCACCACCTCCAACCCCACCACCACCACCCACCCCCACCACCCCCCCCACCCCCACCATCACATCTTTGTAAAGGAAGGCAATGTCCCATCATACCGCATTTTCTTAATTTCTCTTTGATTTCATGATTTGTGTTTTTCTTAAAACGACAATCAGAGGTGTGCTAAACAAGGCAAATGGCGCTTCGGCAGGAGCAGCTGGACCAGCGCAACCTGGCGCGCGTGGCCTTCACGCCGTCGGCGTCCGACCCGCACCCGGAGTTCGCGGACGAGGTCTACTTCCCCCCGCTCGGCGACGAGGACCTCGACGTCAACGGTGAGCTCCTCCCCCACTCCTCTCCTCTCACTGCATTCGGTCTTTGGAAACCGAATGCTAAATTGTTAAAAACAGTTTCAATGGTGACACACATTGTGGTTGGGTTTTTTTTTTTTTCATAATATGCGTGATGATTTGCAATATTCCAAACAGTCTTCAAAAAAGGGTTTGCATTTAGATAACAAAACAAATTCAATTGTTCTTTTATTATATGCGTATTTACTCCTAAAAATATGTTTTACTATGTCAGTGTCATTTGTTGTCATGATAAATATCTGTATTTTTGTTATGTAACTTAATAATAAAATTATATTTGAAAACTGAACAAACAGAAACCTCAGACTTTTGTTTACTAAATCGATATTAGAAACGTTTAGATGCCTTGAACAGAACACAATGTCCATACATCGATTCATGGCTACATGTACGGTTATTTCTATTTTTCAATATAATTTCGCATCAATAAATAATTCACAAACCTATAAAGGCTTTTGTAATGACTTCAAATGTAAATATTTTCTGGGATATTTTTAATTAATTATAATTGTTTAGTTTATTTAAATACCTCACATGTATATAGTGGTAATTCTTCCCGGTGAGTGCTAGCGATTCAATTTTTTATTAATGGATTATATAGTTTTCATATGATTTTCTTCCAGCACAAAACTTGACAATATCTCACTTTTAACGTGCCCTTCATCTATTGAATAAAAGAGTGGCTACAAAAAACGGTTGCATAATATGTTGCAAATAACATTACGTACACTATATGGTTCGCTCTTCTCTGGGAAGCACTTGGGCTGTGCAGCCGGACGTGTGCTCTCGGATGACGCTTGTTGGTGATGTTCTTCGTAAATTGGTCCCATCTGGTCCTCTCAAGAGATTATGCCCGTTATCGCACCTTTCGCCCGTTCTCGACCTTTCCCGCTCCCCGAATTGGCTATAGAGTTCTTCGCTTTCTGGTGCTCCAATGAAAAAACGTTATACCGCCAATGGCAGGACGAAAATTTCAGTACAAAACTTATAAAAAGAAGGAGGGATCTTTACACCAATGGAATCTTGAATATTTCCTTATGCCTGTTAAAAACAATTTGTGCAATGTGATCATTATCTTGTATTGTCACTAAAAGATAAACGTTTCAATATTTGTGAACTTAGAAACATCGTGTGTCAAAATGTTGCCATATGTAAAATACTTTAATAGAAACAACATCACAACTTCACTAAAAGCGCCTTAAGGGGGAGGATCGATGACGGGTGTGTTCGGATTTAGCTTCGGAATGATCATTTGTCGTCTCGACAAAATCAGCGAAATTCGATAAACAATATCTCAGATGATTGAGAGTAACCAAGTTCAAAAAGACGTATGGCACGCGGAGGCCTAGTTTTTGAATTATATATATTATGACACAGTTCTCTCAAATGTCCTAAGCACGAGTACTTGAAACGACAAACGCACCGCTGCTATCAAGGCTATGCGGAAGACTTCACATATCTTCATGCATGACGCGTCAATAGCACCATTGTCTCTTGTGAAATCTACACGATTGAGTAATGGCTTCATTCTTGTAAAGTGGTAGTCGCGCAAGTAGTATGGATGCAACTGTCTTAGCGATATTAGTCTGACATCAACTTTCTTATCAATAAATTATATAAAATGTGACACAAAGGATTGCCCTTTTATAAACTGTGAATGGCTGTTTAGTGAAGTCAAATATGTGACGTATTATAAAATAACGTTGAAGTTAAGTCGTTGGTGAAATCAAATTTAATGACACAGGCACCTCGAAAAAGTTGTCAGGCCCAAGACTTAACACATGTTTCTCAATGTATGTCGACGCTGAATCTGAAGCCAGCATTGCGCCACCACCCCCCAGTTATTTTTTAATCCCGAGCAACCACCGTGAAATTTACAATTTACAATTTCAAGGTGATTTTCGCGCATTAAAAAAACGAGGGTGATGGCGCAATTCTGGATTCGGATTCATCGCGTCGACATACATAGAGAAACATGTGACAACTCTTTTGGACAGGCAATTTTGTTTTGTGTGCCTGTGTAATTAGTGTAACATGTTTTCGCTCGAATACTGCTTTCCTTTGGGCCGATTGTAAAGAGCGCGGTGTGTTGCAGTGGTGGAGGTGGAGCAGGGCGCGCGGCCGCGGGGCTTCTACGCACCGCCGGTGGCCGCTGGCGTGGTGGTCGCCCCGCCGCCCCCCGCCGGCCCCGCCCCCGGCCCCGCTCCCGGCCCCGTCAAGCGCTCGGCCCGCCACCGCCGCCGCCTCGCCATGGCCGAGCCGCAGCTGTTCGCCACGCACTACAACACCCCCGACGGTTTCCGCCACGGCCAGGAGACGCGCGACCTACGCCCGCCGCCCCCGCTGGTAACGCTCGCGCCCCGCCCCGGGCCACGCCCACTCGCCCTTCTTTCCATTTCACTGCCTTGGCCCTACGCCACTCTTCCTTCCCTCCCCTTCCCTCTCCATTACTCATCTCCTCCACCTCTCCTTTCCCCTTCCCCCTCTCCTTTCCTTCTCTCTCGGCCGACACCACTCTCCCTTCCCTCCCCTTCCTCTCACTTTCCCTCTCCATCGCTCATCTCCTCCACCTCTCCTTTCCCCTTCGCACTCTTCGCTTTCCCTCCCTCGCCCTCCACTTCACTCCTCCCCCCCTCTCCCCTCCCTTTCCCTTCTACCTTTCCTCCACCTCTCCCCTTGCTGCCCCGTTCCGCATGCGATATATTCCTCCATCCTCTTGCCCCGCGATTTCCAGCTTCGCTCGCTCGTCCTACGCGGCAGACCCTGGCGCTTCGCTCTCTCTGTTCCGCTAGAATCTCCGCACCTCTGCCTCCGCGCTACCTACTTCCGTATCGTCTCCAATGCTCTCACGGTCAATGCTCCTTAGCTCATTATAATCCCCCGCATCCATATTCCCGCACTTCCATACTTCACAACCTGACCTTCCGAGAAACAAAATCCATCCCCCTTTCTGTCCCGTGTATTTCCCCACCCCCACCCTCTACTTGCCACTGCCTGGCCCTCATATTCTCCTGGTAGTTGACCATGACAATTCTCCTTCAACTCAGATCCCCTTTTGCTCTTTGCAATCTTGGAAAAGAATGTTATTTCCAAGTTACCTTACTAAGAAACTGTAGCTTTATTTATAAGATATTTATAGCAATAACAGTATATATTAAACAAATCTTACTTATTAACGCACGTTCAACAATAACATATGTAAGTGCCTTTTTGTAACAAAGATTGAAGACACAATATGACATATATAGGAGATGGACGACCCCTTACTCTTTTCTCATTTCCTCTTTTGCCATTCACTCTTATATTATACTTTTCAACTCTTGTAATTCTGTTAGCAAGTTATATCGATTCCACAACAGTCTCCAAGATTCCCAAGGCTCCCAAAATAAGTTCTTATTTATGGAATATCTTTAGCATCTCCACGAAGCAAAAAAAGTACTGAAACCAAACATCCGAGCTTTGATGACATTTGGTTGACATTTTGAAAGTCGAAACTCGCTGCCTCGAGGGGAATGAAATCCTTTTGGCGGAGCAAATGAACCATTCTTCCGAGAAACAAGAAGTAACGTGAAACGTAATCATTCAGTTCGAAAAAATCACAAATAAAACTGCTCTCTTGAGGGCTTAGTATATTGTCAAAGTTACGTAAACATCGGCTTTTTTCCATTCCTTTTTTTGGCATTCGTTTCAAATTTTGTGGACTCGTAGATAACGAAACATTCCAAAATCTCAGAAGTGTAATAAAGTAACTACCACTCAATGTGTCTTTTCTTTTCTAAAATAGGCTTCTAGCGTTTTTCACTTTTTTCCTAAGAAACATAGCTCATACAAAAAGACGCTTTCGATTAATCATATAGAAGTATCCATTGTATTATAATTTATTGTGTTCTTGGAAATGTACTTTTGTGATCGATAAGATTTTCATTCATGAAATAAATTGCATTGTCACGCAGTTCAGTGAACACTTGTTATGACAACCAGTTAAGCAAGTGTCGTTTGAAAGGTCTCATAATAAAACGTAATTTAATATTTCTCAACATTTTCAATAAGTGGAAGTTTGATGTGACTGGCGTGTTCCATGAGTCTATCTGTAGAATTACGGCGACTGTTCCACCGACCGATCGACCGAAAGTGGTAGGTTGGGACTCCCTTCGACCGACGGTGCGGTATCAGGAGTGTAAACGAACTTGACCGAAAGGGATGTTGACCGTGTTTGTCGGTGAGAGACATTGTCAAGGTTTTACAGTGAGACTCTCTCCGACTGCGGTAGTTTCTCGTGGTAACACCTGACTGTGACCGACTCAATGAGTGGTGTCCCCTGTCCCCTTTTCCCCACCGTGCCATAGACACTGTCACAGATCGTATCAGATTTTAACTATGACTCATCTACTGGTTGTGTACTCGCGTCTGTCGCGCTAAACGAGGCTGAAAGAGGCCGTGACTGCGACTAACAGCGACCAAAGGTGACAAATATAAAACTACCGCAATTGACTGTGTTCGACTTAATAGTATGAGCAGCAGGTCGTTCCTCGCCCTCTGAGAGGAGCCTTGCCAAGGCGCTGGCACTCGCGCCTCGGAGCACGAGCACCGCGCCATACAAACGGGCGGTTTCAAATCGGTCGAGCCTCGCTCGAGAGCCGGAATATTAGATTTCACCTACCTACCCAACCCTTCTCCTCGCCGTCAAACCTCACCCTTTCCTTCACCCCTTCCCATCCCCCTCGTCATCCCCTCCATTCCCCTCCATTCCCCTACATTCCCCGTTATCCCCCCTCCATCCCCTTCCTCTCGCCCCCCCTTCACCCTGCTCCCTTCTCCTCCTCGTCTCCTCGCTCTCTCCTCCCCTCCCCCTTGTCCTTCTCCTCCCTCTTCCCTCCCCTCCCCCTTGTCCTTCTCGTCTCTCTATCCCTCCCCTCCCCCTTGTCCTCGTCTCTCTATCCCTCCCCTCCCCCTTGTCCTTCTCCTCCCTCTATCCCTCCACTCCCCCTCGCTCTTCTACTCCCTCGAGCTCTTCCCCTTTCCCTCCCCCATCGTCCTTCCCCTCCACCTCCCCTTGCCATCCTCCTTACAATATACTTTAGCTCCTAGAGAGTCTCTAGCCAGCTGAGCGCTTCATGGGGTGTTCCGTAGTTTTTGGTCCATCCAAGCCGGATGCGCAGGCGCATGGGCGTGGAGTGCGGGTGAGTGTGTGAGCTGGCGCTTGCGTAGGTGTTGGCGCCGCTCGGCGCGGAGCTGGTGGTGCCGGACGCGCTGCTGCTGAGGAGGGCGTACGAGGACGCGCTGGTGACGGCCGAGGAGCAGCGCGAGGAGCGCCAGCTGCAACGCCAGGCGCAGGCCCAAGCCCAGGCCCAAGCCCAGGCGGAGGCCGAGGCTCAGGCACGCGCCGGCGCCCTGCTCCTGCAGCCCCTGCAGCCCCTCGCGCCGCTCGACGCCCTGCAGGCCCTGCAGCCCTTCGACGAGGTGCAGCGACGCGCGCCCGAAGTGTTGCAGGTGCGTACACACTGAAACTGTTGGAAGTGAGGGGGATGGCTAGGTAACAGCAGCGCTGGAGGACAACACCTACTCTCAGTAAAACCCGTTAATGAAAATATTAAAAACCTTTAATAATAAATCTGTAAAATAAAATAAATAAAAATTCTCCATCTGCAGGCTCTTCAGAGTAGACCAAGAGTTTTAGTGCTACAGTCAGAGTGCGAATTGAAAGGCAGAGATGTCAGAGATCCTCCTGCTGAGAGAGTTTGATGTCCTCTGCTGTGAAATTATTTATTTTTCGCCGGTGTTTCAGTTAATCCACATTAGGTGCCACATTTCTTGTTTTTTGTTTTTTATCTCTGAAATGTTCAAATATAGGAAGTTAAATTAAAGAAATTTGACAAGAAGACATTATTTTCAAGATAATTTTTAAGATACATTGGAACTAATGTGTCAGAAGAATGATGATCGTTTCTTTCATCAACTCTTCCATTCGCCCCGACAGATATACTTCGATTAAATAATTGTTCAGAAAATATCAGATGTGTTCGAAACTGTTGTTATGGCGTATTTATTCAAGTATTTTTGATTCCTATATTTTACATATTTACGTATTATTTACATATTAGAGCCACAAGTAATTTTATTATTTTATAGTCTTTCACTTGCATGCATCAAGCGTCAGCAATTTCATACATGTGCTTTTGTCGCACTTAAGGCACTAAAATACAGACTCAGAATAACTATTACAAACTGTTATTGCATGTAGAGGGGGTCAAAAATAAAGACGTTTGCGCTGAGTGAACGTATGGTGGAAATGTTCAAATAACGAATTCAATATGTGAAACTCCCCTAGGCTTGTAGGTAACTTATCGTGTACAAATGTCCAGGTGCGTCACGTCCAGACTCAATGAATCCGTCAAACATCAATGTTTTGTGGGTTACTTACCAATTAGATGGAGATGTGACATGAATAACTTGGTTAATGAGTATTCTTCACCTCCTGTTTCTTGACAGAAAGTTTGAGTCCCCTGTGTATCCTCGAAGTTTGTAATTCTGCAATGCGTGGTGTGTGCGCAGGCGCAGCTGCAGCCGCCCCCCCGCCCCCGGCCCCGCCCCCGGCCCCGCCCCCGGGCCCTCCACCGAGCGCGCCGCCGGCTACTCCGAAGGCGGCCTCGTCTTCGCCCCCGACGCCCCGCCGCCGCAGGGTGAGCCACGTCCCCTCCCACCCACAGCCTTCTCGCCGGGAGCGGTGGCTCAGAGCATCGACTGATGTCACTGCAGCGCCTCTCACCGGGAGGTCCTAGGTTACACTCCTTACGGCGGCTTTCCAGCTAGGTCGAATTCAGTCGCTGTCTGGAGGAGAATTCTAGCGGCCGGCTGCTCTGATCGGTAGTTTTCCGTGGTTTCTCCGATCAACACCAGGCGAATGCCGGAGCAGTACCCTAATAAACGGGCCACGGACCGCGCGCGATTTGTCCTTCCCATTCCTTGTCCTATCCTCTCTCCTTACACACACACTTACACCAGCATGCATTACACTACCACATATCCCGGGAGACCGGTCGGGAGCTTAGAACTTGTCCCTGCTGGGGCGGTGGGAGAGTCCTGGTTAGGGGGAAACCCCATTAGTCAACGGTAGGTCGGCACCGGATCTCGCCATCCGTCGGGGGAAGATCACCGTCATCTCCCGAGAAAAAAACATGCACTACACTAACGGGATTAATGACCAAAGCATTTGACGCGCCCGGAAACACGAAAAATCAATCAATCAACCCAACCGTCTCCCCGTAGGTGGGGTCGCGCAGTGTGTAAGCGATGCTAAGCTCCGTGTGCAGGGTCTCCCCTGCCCCGGTAACCCATTATTTGAACCCCTGCCGCGTCGACCTTTGGGCAGGATTGGGCGAAGGACATTCTTCGGAATGCTCCGGATCATACATAATCCGACGGGGACAAAGATATCTCCCTGTCAGGTTGCCTAGGTTCTGGCGGTACTCACGTCAGAAGCCTCAAGGTGTAGGCAGTGAGGTGACGGGAAGGGGGCACGAAACTCACCGGAACTCAGTTTGGGTGGCCCCCTGATGGGCTCTCGACTTCTTCGTGGAAATGACCCAATTCTCTGGGAAAAGACGAGGGACTTGTCCCGGCGCATGTGACTAGTGCATTGTTTAGACTCCGGTACTAGCCTGTATAGCTACGAGCTCTGAGCTTCAGATATTACATAACATCATTCGTTTTTCAGTAGTCAGTCTCTGATTTTCAAATAATAATATAAATTACATTCCTTTCAGTTTTCTGCCGTAAACATTATGAAATCGCAAGTCGTCTTACATAAATGAATTAAACAATTACTCGTAGAAACAGATCGTTGTTGTTTAACCTGTTACAGAACCTCCTTTCTATCACCTAGCAAGCCCATGGATTTGCTATCCTAATGAAAATGCGAGTATTCTCAAAGCAACACTAGCGCACTATCCCATTAAACATGCCATACACCTAGCGTTGCTTGTACACAGCGTAAATCCTTCAATGCGCAGTTTCTCATCCTGCGAATGTTCCGGTTTCGGCTATCCGCCCGTCCGCCCGCCCTGCCCGTCCGCCCGCCCTGCCCGTTCCGCCCGCCTCGCCTCCCCCCCCCCTCTCCACCGCGCCGCGCCGCGCCGTCTCTACCTAATCCAATTAAGTCCGTAACAAAGTGCGCTAATGTGATTACTTTTAGCTAGTAATGAGAGAGGTTAGCTTAATGAATTTCATTGTAATCCTTTTTAAGCCTGATTACCGGGCTTCAAAAGCTTTCGGTACCCTCATTTAAAAGCTCACTTACAGAGGTACACCAAGACATGTAGGGCGACGCTTCCATATAAACAACATAATATTTTTGGAATTATTTGCCTCCGTTTCTTGTTAATTCGAAATTGTTTTGAGATTTATGTTGTATAATTATATTAGTAATTTTATATCCCTTAGTGTAAAATTGTATTTGTTTCAATTCCCTGTTTTATCCAGTCCATTCCATGTAAACTTGTTAACGAATGGAAGATACATTTCATACATTGTGTGTGTGTGTGTGTGTGTGTGTGAGTATGTGTGTGGGTATTCCTATGTAAAATTTTTCAAAGGAATTTTCTTCGTATATTGAACTCCGAAGAAAATGGAAAACATTAGATTAGTCCTATTTTTAATTAATTACCACAACCTTTTTTCTTAAATATGAATTTAATTATTAATTTCTGCTAACGTTAATGTATTAATTACTTATGATATCACTAAAAGTGTTTTAAAAGTAGTTAAGTGTTTTAAAATATCTTAATTAGCGACCGCACCAATTACAATATCTAATACACAGTTTACATTTAGATTTCTAATACAATATTACATTGTTTTAATATCATAATTCTACATTTGTACAATACAACAGTGTTCACAATAATTAGTATGTTGTTTTGATCTCAAATTTCCGATATAATTCCATTAACTTTACCAAATTTAACCAATTGGTTTTGATAGTGCGAGAAATGTAACAGTGATCAGCTTCTTCTTGATCCTTGCCGGTGAGTTTGATTGTGTTGGAGCTTGTGGTGCGTCGGTGCGCAGGGGAGCTGGAGGCGGCGGAGGCGGCGGCTGCGGAGGCGGAGGAGGCGGAGGCGGAGCGCGAGGCGGCGCTGGAGGACGGGCTGGGCCGCCTGCTGGACGAGTACGGCGCCCTCGACCTGGGCTTCAAGCGGCGCGAGCGCCTCGACGTCAAGAAGCCCGGCCCGCCCTTCGCCACCAACAACTACGCCTTCCGCGACCGACAGGCACGTCCCACCCGCGCCTCTGCACACCACGCAAATAAACGCCTCTGCACACCACGCAAATAAACGCCTCTGCACACCACGCAAATAAACGCCTCTGCACACCACGCAAATAAACGCCTCTGCACACCACGCAAATAAACGCCTCTGCACACCACGCAAATAAACAGCCCCTGGAGGGTTCCCGGGAATGGCCAATCCGCGCCACGGACAGAAAATAGTAAAATAGCTGAAAACAACATAAAAATTGATCTGTAAAACAATTGAAGGGTTTCTCGAAAAATCACCATTATTCCAAAATTGAGGAAATGGAATTAATGGTGTCGCTTTGTATTGGGATCAATTATGCATCAGAGGATAATAGACCCGCCTAAAAGTTCATTAGTCACACAGAAAACGAGCAAAGAAAAATAGGTGAGCTTGGAAAGTGAGTTAGAAAGGTGGATGTCTCTTTCTCGTTTCCCACAGATTGGGTTTTTGAACTAATGCTGTTTTTTCGAGAAGACAGTTGTCAATCGAAGTTGGTCTTTAAAAACTGAAAATTGTATTATATTTTGTAATAAAAATTATTTTTTTCTGGGGTGGGGCGTGGGTCTCCAAGATAATTGTGTGACCCCAAAGTACTTGTATTCGATTCTGGAGCCTGGCTTCGCGCGGTCGTGTACAGCCTCGTAGAATTGTGGGACTCCATGATTATCTCAAGAAATATTCTTGAATCTTATTTTTTAGAATTTAGAACCGTTTTGTTGGCTGAGGTGACTAATCCAGGCATGTAGTAGCGATTTCAATCCCATGGATAGTGTCTGGGTGTCCCGCTTAGGTATGGTTACTTACCCGTGTGTTTTGGCATGGTGGACTTTCCCACCCACCAAACGTCTTCTGCGCCGCATCCCTTTAATCCTGAACTGCCTGGGGGCGAACGAACTTGCCTTAGTGGCAAGTGCACATTGCATGGAAGTGGTGTCCCTGATCCTAAGTCTTATGGCTGGGTGGGACAGATTCAGCCAGCAGGTTGTCCCGTTAACACTTAACCATCCTTACTAAACAGATACTCGAACACATAATTACCTAGAGTACCGAAAATGACCTTACTGGGTACCTCGGCAGTATCCTTAAACTTGAAAAGTTATGAACCTACGGTGTCAGATTCAAACGATGTGTATAAAACACTTAAAATTACGTAGTCAGGGACCTAATGGTTATCTCATGTAGAACATCTGATCCTCGACTTCTTATCTAAAAACATTCTCAAAACAAATATAGAAATTTTGGACGATTATAATTATTACGACAAATTCAATTGATCATCGATTTACTGTAACTACATTCTTCTTGCTAAAAATGAAAAGCAACTGCGACCTTTGATGTTATCTCTAGAAAGGCAGTAAAGAAGCAAAATCTCAGTCTTGAAAAAATTGAATTAGAAAAAATGCTTTTCATAAAAAGCACAGCAGGTCTTTCAAAAGGCAAAGGTTCATGGGTAAAAGAGGACTAATCTAAGGAAGAAGAGTTAGCTTTTCATTTCGCTTTTGTCAGTTCATTCGGACTTACCTGTACATTCCTAGGAGTTATGTCTACATGGAATTCATTTGATGTGTCTTCCCGCAGGAAAGCAATCAAGTTGGACAACAGGAGGAAATACAGCCTTTACAACAACCTAGCCCAGACGGTGAGTGATATTTTCTTCTTCTTTTCTTTCTTTTTTTAATCTCTCTGGAAAGGACTCTGGACAAAGGTCAGAGGAAGGACAAAGGTCTTTCCCAACTACCCCCTCTCCACTGTCAGGAATGTCATTAAATTTAATGCAGATTAATGTAGTGTACATTAAACCTAATGTAACCGTGTACATTAAAAATATCTTAATGTATTTGTACATTAAATTTAGTGCATAAGTTAAAATCAGTGTATATTTAAACTGAAGGTTCTCCCGTTCTCCTTACCTCTCACCATTCATCTCATGTATTCATAATCACCAATCCATCAAGATATTTCATTCATTCATGCCTTCCAGATATGACTATAAAGCTTTGACCCCTTGCATTCTAATGCACGTGTACATTAAATTTAATATGCGCTCATGATAATTACTTTGATGTAATTTAGTTAGTTAGTTAATGGCTTATTTTACGTGGCGAGACTCGCGCCATCCGGCCCGCTCTTCCGTCTAACCACGCAAATTTTGATACGCTCCTTTCACCACCTAGCGGAGAAAGGAGGTATTATCTTGGGTGACGAAACAGACGGATCTCAATTTTGCTCAGAGGCTACTTTTAGGCTTGAGGATCTTTTACATGCAGTAAATCTACTACGTGGGGCATCCGGCTTTACTTCCCCTCCGAAGCAAGGCGTACGAAGGATTTTTTCTCAAACTCGGGTGCAACAGTCCGGTACGCTGACCGTTATACCACCGAATCAGCTTTTTTCATTTACATTAAAGTAATGCGGACATTTCTGCCAGTGTCAGAGAGGCATTTTCCGCCCTCTCCGCTGTCAGTTGGCATCAGTCTGCCGAAGAAGGAGCTCCTTCGCAGAGCTCGTTTCGCGCCTCCCGGGAACCGCAGCACCTGCACGGCAGAGCGGCGGCCGGCGGGAGGGAGGCCGGGACGTGCCGCGCCATTGCGATCGGCGCCGCGCCATTTTATGCAAAACTCCCTGCGAGCGTGCCGCCGAATAAAATGTGATTACGTCACCTCGTTGCAGGGCGCAAGTTTCAAGGTCATGGCATTGCGTTCAAGTGAGATAATATTCATGCATTGAACAGATCAACTGAAAAATAATGTGCAGTTACACGCATTCAATAAATAACTCGGTATTATTCATCTTTACAAAGGATTTTCATTAATTATATACAAATCTGTCTGCGGCCTAAACATTTTAGTACTTGCCGAGTGGAATCCAAAAAATTGTAGACGTTTATTGAAATGTTTCAGCATTCACGAATTGTGAATTCTATCTTTATTTGAAAGTGAACATAAAATACCTTTGATCTGAGAATGATAGGAAACTTCACGGACCAACGAAGCATGAGTTTTGAGAAAAAATATAGTCCTTCGTAGTTGATCAGATTACATCTGCAGTAAGTGCTGATTGCAGAAATAATCAAGGCGAGACGAGGTGAGAGGGTGTTTGAGTGAGATGAAAGTAGGTGACGAGCGTTACGGTACAGGTAGGATTGCCGGGAATAGAACGGAGCGGTGCGGGAGGGACAGGACCGGGAAGTGTGGTAAGAAGATTGGGCAAGGCGGAGCGGGAAGGGGGTGAGCAGGTCGAGGCGGAGTGGGTGGGTGCGGGTCAGAGCACGTGAGGCAGGCGGGGTGAGGGTCGCGCGAGGCGTGGAGGGGCAGGGAATAGTAAAATTTTTCGAAAGGTTAATGTGGCAAGGTGGAAGGCGCAACGGGTCTGGAAACTAAGTGCGGAGGGATGATGGTAGCGATGGTAAATGGACGAAGTGGTTCACCGCCTTAGGTGGTTTACGGAAGCTCTTTGATTTCACTGCAGCGCCTCTGACCGCAAGGTCTTAAGGTTGTGCTCCAAACGGTGGTAGAATTTTCGACACTAGCTACATAGCTAGGTCCAATTGAACCGCTGGAGAAGGATTCTAACGCCCTTCTCCTCTGATCGGTAGTTTTCCGTGGTCTCTCTGATCAACACCAGACGAATGCCGGAGCAGTACTCTAACAAACGGGCCACGGACCGCGCGCGATCTTTCCTTCCTCTTCCTTATCCTATCCTCACCCCTTACATTCTCACTTACACTAACATGCACTACACTACCACATATTCCGGGAGACCGGTCGGTACTTACAGCTTGTTCCGGCTGGGGCTGTGCCCCACAAGTGGGCAAAACCTGATTAGGAAAAAAACCCACTAGCGGACGGTTGCTTCTCGCCGGATCTCGCAATCCAGCGGAAAAAGATCTCCAACTCCCACGGTAAAACATGCACTACACTTAAGGGACTAATGAATGTAGCCGTTGACGCGCCCGGAACCAACAGTCAATGAATCAACGAATCGGTAGGGAATGCGGCTGTGCTGAGAGGAGGTGGGCGGAGAGGACGAGGCTTTTTGTTTGAGCGGAACGGGGAAGAAAGGGTCGACTCAAGGTGGGTGCAGCAGCACGGACGGGGAAGGACTGAGGAAGGCGATTGAACCAGAGGAGCGACGAGCGCAAAAGGGCGGGGAAGTACTTTGCGCGAGATGAAGGTGATGAGATGCAAATCAGGTATGACCTGGAAGACAAGGACGGAACGGGGCACAGAGCGACGAGCGGTGAAAGTTCGGAGCAGGACGGAGGATTGATCAGCGATTCGCGCGGGGGGCACGTCAATTCGAAGGTCATCAGTCCCGTATGTGTAGTACATGATTTATCTCGGGAGGTGGCGGTTATCATCCCCCGCTGCCTATCCGGTGCCAATCTACCCATTGGCTTGTGGAGTTTTCCCCACCAAGTACCTCCCACGAGCGGGCGACCGCACCAGCCGGGACAAGCTCTAAGCTTCCGACCGCTCTCTTGGCATGATCGGTAGTGTACGTTAGTGTGTGTGTAATGGGAGAGGATAGGACAAGGAAGAGGAAGGAAAGATCGCGCGCGGTTCGTGGCCCGTTTGTCAGGGTACTGCTCCTGCATTCTCCTGGTAACGTTCAATAAAAGCACGAGTAACCAGTGATCAGAGCAGCCGACCACTATATTTCTCCTCCTCCAGACTACGGCAGAATTCGACCTAGCTATGAAGTGGCTGGGCAAACGGGTTGGGCCGGGGCGGGACTGGGTTCGGCGGGCAGGGCTGGCGGGACCTGCGGGATTTGCACCGGAGGAGGCGACGCGCGATTGGGTAACGCGGTGGAGGACGGGATGCGCTCGAGGAAGCCGTTTCCGTGAGGTGAGGCGGGGAGCGAGGTGGGACGAGGTGGGGTCGATCTGGGTCGGAAAGCGGCGCGGCGTTCTCCATGGCAACGGTTCTGGGCGCGACGTCAGGGCTTCTGTCTCTGCTGATTGGCAGATTAATTGACATCGGAGGTCGGCCTATCCTCGCTCAACCACAGACGTCGAAGGCCTTCAAGCAACCCCATTCGGGCCGGGCTACGGGAGCATAAATTACCCCGCTGCTGGAAGAACAAAGTTACGCAGTTCGGTTATAACTAATTGCCAGTTTACGACGTTCAGTAGAATTTGAATTTCATTTTATTTATTTATCGTCAAAAACAAATAAAATCTGTGTCTGACACATTGGGGGGAGAAATGTATTCCCTGCACGTTTTCTGAAATTCTGGGATCTATACCATATCCCATATACATGTTGAATTCTTAATACAGATCGTAATGAGCATTTTTTGCAAGAATTAACAAAAAATATTCGTTCCCATATAATAAAACTACTAGCAAATTATCCTCAATCTCAACACATATTTTCCACCTATGAAATAGAATGAATGCGAGTGCGTTCTCGTATGTAGTTTTAAGTTCTGAATGGAAGCTTCGTAGACCAAAAGATCACATGTTTTAGTTCCCACGTATGCGAATTTTCGTCGTCAGTTAAAATCTGATTGCAACAATGTCAAAGCATGCATGATAATTCTACACTTCTAGAGATTGACATATTTTCTGGGTCGTTTCTGAGGTTCCCTCCGATCAATTTCTGGCGAATGTTTGAGCAGTACTTCAAACAATGTGGTATAGACCTCCTATGATTCGTCCTCCTTTCCTTATTCATGCATTCATTACATCACTCATTCTTTCTATTCATATTCCAGTCTTTCGAATTGAGTTATGAGCTGATCCTTGATTGTTATAAAGCCCATCCTCCATAACCTAGAATTCTCCACCAACACTGCGAGTAGGTAGATGTCAGGCAAAGTATCACATTATACTACCTCAGCAGAAGGATTCAGTGGAATAAATCCAATGAATTGCATGAATGAAAAGTTTGCTAATTGAGACAAAGGCTGCTTAAGAGTGGAACTCCTCGAATGCCTTACGAACAAGATAATGTGAAAAATGTTTTGCACATTACCAATCTTAATATATAGAACGGCGTGTTTTTATTTATTTAATTACTGATTTATTAATTGGTTGATTGATGTCAGTGGAAGTACGTGTTCAAATTGTTGCTGGAACGCAACCCGCAATGCGTAGACGTGTTTAGGGATTGCAGAGTAGCCTACCCGCCAGGGGCATGCCACTCCAATGCGGAGCGGGGCGGACCGGGGGTCGGGGAAAAGGTGCGGACAGGACTGTGCAGGACGGGGCGGGATGGGACGGAACAGGGAGGACCCGTGCTTAACTGGGAATGCAGAACGGAGCGTGGCACGGTGAAACACGGGGCGGTGGAGCGAGGTGGAGCATGGTGTGTGGAGAGGAAGTTACTTCCATTTACACTCTGAATGGAATTTATTCCTTTTCAAGGTTAACAGACTGTTCTGATATTAATAATGGGGCAACTAATCGAGTTACTTCAACTAATAAGGAATAAACTATAGATTTTATACACATGAAAACTAATTGTAGGATTGTAATATCTGAGCTTACAATAAAAATGCGAAAGTAAGGAAAATTCCTTACTTGATTAGTATAATACGGAAATCCTGTTAAGGGAAATGAATTGATGAAAAAATTTGTTTGACAGGAAATAAAACGTCCTGTATAAAGTACCTTATAATGCCGCACAACTTTTATCACTTCGAGTTTCAAATTGCAAAACTCTTGCAGATGAGATTTTACAAAAGTAAAAGAAAAGCACAATAAGAAACTGTAAGCGTCTCTAATGTAGTAATGACGAATGTCGTATGCTTAAATATAAAATATCGTTTTATTTAAAGTAGACCAGGGACGTTTCGTAGATTTCTTCGAATCCGAATTCTCGGAAGTTGACAAATTCCTCAAATATGTCTTCTCCAAAAATCCTTTATCTACAATATTAATAACATATTTAGATATCGCTTTATAAAAGTAAACCACGATTTAATACTTTGGAATTGAACTATCTAATTCCGGTCTGCCATTCGCAATGATTATAATTCAACAACAGAAAAGTGATAAACTTGAAAATATTAGTGTAGAGGAAACAAAATACAAATTTAAAAACAGTTAAGACCATTAGGATTCTACCGATTAAAAAATCGCGAATACCATTCTTTTCTAATTTTGAATAATTTTCAGAATTACAGTTTAACGATTGTATATTCCTAATTTTAACATTAAATATGCCAAAAATAGAAAGCCACTCATTTAAAAATTATCTAGGCTTTCAACGTTTCCTTTATTTAAATAATAAAAAAACGTTATTCCTTTTTTGTGTAATAAATTATAACAATCCATGATGTCACAAAATTCTTTCAGACTCTGCGTATCGGATGCTAAAAAACTGAGTGGCTATAAATTAGTTAGATTCTGGCTACCTCGCATGACAAGTTTTTTTTTAAGGAATCGAACTCATTCTATGGTCTAATGCATACCTCATATAATATATCATTTTCACTACTCCATGAAATTCACAATAAAGAGCAGAAACGATTTTTTAAAATATTTTTAAATTTTTTATATGAAGGTTTCTAACTCGATATTCTTTCATCGATCGGTTTTAATTTTCATTATAATGCACTCGCGCCAAATTTATACAAAAGGGGGATTCAGTGATAAAAATAGATTAGTTTCTACGATCAAAAGTGGTTTGGGGGTTCGAACACAACGTTTCCAGTTGAGACGCCGATCAAAAACTATTCTGGAAGTGACTACCAAAAAGACTTTCGTGATTTCTATGGAATCTATGTTTTCGAGTTTATGGAAAGTTCATTTATATTACTCTCGGAATCACCCTCAATATACGAGACAGCGGTTACCTTGATTCATGTCGTTGAGTATAGTGTAGGCGCGCGTTCTGCAAAGAGTACTTTGCCGTTCACATAGAGTTCGTGGGCGGTGTCAGTGCATTGTGCTGAAGCCGCAGAGAACTACTAAAACGACTACGTTGAATGCCATCTCAAATCCATTGATTTCCTAGCTTTTAGATAGTCAGTCTTGGAAATCATCTGTATTTCGTGTAAGAAATTTTACGAGAAGCAGGAGACATTAGGTCAAAAACAACTTGGCTAAAGAAATGCGTATGCCAGAGATATAATTTAAGGACAAAGTTATGCCACAAAGTATCTGGAAGACATTTCCACAAAAACTAACAATGCTGAGTATTCCTATAGACAAAAGAAGTTCAAAAACAATCCTCTGTCTCAAACTATTCTGAAGAGAGAATTAAAAATTTCAGCTGGGGTCAATGACATAAATCACTTTTGCGAATATCAGTATTACCCGATATTTCCGTCGTCCGATAATGGAATATGGAACAATTGGTTGGGATCCGCACAAAATTATGCAATATAAAAATTTGAAAATGATTCTGCGTTGGGCAGCTAAATTTGCTTTCCGGGACAAGAAAATGGGAGGGTGGGATTCACTGAAAAACAGGCGATCAGTTGCAAGATTGCGCTTTGTATAGAGCATATTGTAGTCATCCAGCTTGGAAAGAAATTAATCCACAGCTAAGTATTCCTACGTACATCAGAGGGGATCACAGGCACAAAATAAATTTAGGACTGCAGAGAACGAATGTCCGGAAATTTTCTTTTATAAATCGAACGATAATGGAATGGCATAGATTGCTGGCAAAAACCTTTGGACCCTTTCCTCGAATTGTTCAATAATTTAAAAAAATAATTTAGAGTATTACTAAGTAAATGAGGGACTTTTGAATTGATTATAGTAGGTTATATAGGTATTAAAAGTGTTATATTGTAAAGCGAGGTGTTGTGCAGTGTGGAGCAAAAAAATAAATAAGGAAGTAATTTAAGGGTCATAGTGAAGTGAAATGCAGTGTAGTGCCAGTGCAGTTGATTTTAATTGTGCAAATATTCAGTGAGTGCAGATTTAGATTATAGAAGTTTGTTTTTCTTAATGTAACAGTGTTTTATGAATCAGTTAGTTTTATATTATTATATTCCTCCATTTTTATATTAATATTTTTATATTAATATATTTATATTATTATAATTCTTTATATCTTCGTAACACTGACCCTGTATGGTCCAATAATACTTGAAACGAGCCATCTATCTGCAACATTAAAAATAGGATCAACAGGAAGAAATTCAACTACTTCCTTATCTTATTGTTGTTGCTGTTATTATTATTATTATTATTATTATTATTATTATTATTATTATCGTCCTCTGGGATGGCTCATGGGCAGCGTAGCAGCTTCCTGTGCTGTGGTCCCCGGGTTCGATTCCCGCTCGAGGCAAAAATAAAGTTGTACCTTTTCTTTCAAATCGTCCCAGTTTCTGTAGCTGCGTGACGAAGAAAAGCTCAAGCAGGCGGATCTTGCTAGTTACGGAGAAGAGAATATGTCATGTTCGCCTCATGTCGTTCTTACCCCCAATCATGGGAATTGAAGTAGGCCCAGGCAAAGGGACCGGGAACGGTGGCTAAGTGCATCAACTGATGTCACTGCAGTGAATCTGGTCGGGAGGTCCTAGGTTCGAGTCCCGACGGCGGCGGGATTTTCGACACTAGCTTTTCAGCTAGGTCGAATTCAGTCGCTGTCTGGAGGAGAATTCTAGCGACCGGCTGCTCTGATCGGGTGGGAACCTAGGACCTCCCAGTCAGAGGCGCTGCAGTGACAACAGTTGGTGCACTGAGCTACCTTGTGAGGTTGTGTGGATGGCTTGTGTGCGTTGCAGGGGCGGCGCTGGCGGGGGCGACGGAGGGCCCGCTGCCGGCGGCGGCCGAGGCCCAGGCCGAGGGCGCGCCCGCGGCGCCTGACGAAGGGCCCCGCGAGGAGGAAGGGCCCGAGCTGGCGCCCTACGACGACGACGCGGAGGCGGCGGCGGCGGCTGCCGCCAGCGACGACGACATCGAGATCCGCCCGGCCGCCGGGGAGGTGCCCCACGTGCGGCATACACAATGTTTTCATACGAACTTCGATGTATTTCAAAAGAGGTCGCGGCAGTGTGCTGTTTGAGACACACGTTGGCCAACCTGAGGGACCCGGGATCAAATCCCAGCGTAGCTGAAGATTTTTATCCTGTCATGGTCTATTCAGCGCGGTCCCTAAGGTCCACTCAGTCTTATTTCAAAATTTATTACTGGCTTTATTGACTGGTTTCATTTATTACTGGCTTTATTGACAGTAAATATTAGTAAGAAGTATCCGGTTAAAGAATGATGTTTGCCATGCAATATTCACCCTACTTCCAAAGTCAAAAGGAGACCATCTAGAAATACCCGTATAAAGGCCGATGAAAGTGGGTAGTAATCGGAGAAGGCTAAATAAAAGGATTCCTAACCCCTAATCAAGTAAAATCGGAAGTACTCCTAGTACAAGGATGCAAAAATTAATATATTTAATATCGATGTTTTGAAGCAAATGTTTTTTAACATCCATGTTCTGTGTTTTACGTACTAGATATTTTAGTTTTAATGAAAAGAATTACATCATAATGAATACCTAAATAATTTCCACATATCCATATATTGAATGTTATTCAGACCAAAATGACCCAGGTTAAAAAACACTTCAGTTTTGTCGATAAATTAAATTTAAATTATTTTTAATTATCCTATCAGAAAATAAAAGTGGTGTTAATTGTCTTAATCCTGACCTGATTATCGATGTTTAGAAACATTTATGGTTTTGGGCGAAGGTTTTTTATCATGGATGTTTTATTTTTGAATATCGATGTTCAGAAAAATCAATTTTTTGTGCTTAATGTCATATCCCTAGTCATGGCCCGAAGCTGCTTCTCACAATGGGAAGGACGACTCTGTAGTCTTTCAATGTGATGATTTGCATTCATCACTTAAATATCGGTCAAATACCATCGTCACTTTAGTCAATAGCACTTCCGTTTGGTGATCTCTTATCAACAATTGCCGTCGTTAGATTCAAAATAATTATTGTCATGTCCCTATGCCCATAACATGTACGTGATTATAAATATGTTTCATTTTGGTTTTCTAAATTCTAATTTCACGAAACTGATGTCAGTTTCATAATAAGAATTATTAGAAAGAGGTACAATAATCAATGGTCTGCTGCAACAACTACAATCAATTTAGTAATATTATAAGAATACAAGTATTTATATAATTCATTGCCTATTATGAACTAATATCAAATCAGTTTCTCACATTTCACGTGAAGTACGATGAATAATCAAATTCAAACAATAATTATAGTTCTCTGGAATGATAAAACTATGAACTATATTCGTATTGTAACATCCTATTACAATATTTCTTTGGTTAGAATCTCGCCCCCTTCCAGACGGTATCGTCTCATAATTCTCTAATCCCATATTGTAATGCCAATACTTAACTCACAAATAATGTTATTAAACAATTAGAACCAATAATCTTCAAAACGATATGCAATGTTATTCAAAACTGCCTTCGGGCCACTGTGAGTCAGGAGCGTTGTGATGCGATAAGTTGAGTGTGCTGTTCCTGGGAGATCGTGCTGATATTTCAAGGGTGATTTTTGATTGGTTCTCGTTCTATTCTACGCGAGTGCGTTCAGAAACTTTAATAAATTCTGGCAAGGGATACCATTTACTGCTGGTGCGATCTCTTGCAATTCGGTAACTCTATAATTGCATCTTGTCGCGTCTTGACGTTCTCGGGTGCTTCTCAAAAATCAATGTAACCGACATATGGGCGGTTACAGTGGAAACCTCTTGTCCCAAAGCGTTGACTGCGAGGTAGCAGCGAAAATCCCGCGCTAGAGCCGTGACTGCGCAACAGCATGTTTCATAATCATCATCATCAGCAGCAGCAGCAGCAGCAGCAGCAGTATCCTATCATCATTCTAAAGGCAAAAAGTGCCCTGTTGCTGCCGCCATAAGTCTTTTCTACTCTGTCCTCTTCATCATTGTATAATGAGTGAAGTGTAATTATTTTTTTAAATTATTCTTAGATTTTCATTATATTTTCCCTCTTCCCGTCTTTCCAATTATTTTGCAGTCAAAAATTGTGCTTAACAATGGCTGAAAATGGTGTTAAAGCTGAAAATGTGTCCAAAAAATTTTGTTTCTCTGTTCCAAATAGTTTTTAGTAGAGATACATCTTCACCTCACAACCCATAAAAACTAAGAGTGATTTTCATGATTTCGTCCGCATTTTCTTGCGCTTGGTGGCAAAAGTGTCAATCATCATCGATCCTACTCCATTGGCCAACGAGAATATAACATTCTTAATTTATACAAAATATTTTAATTAATTTCATATTCAAGCATTATTCAAATATCTAATAAAATAGTATTTTTACAACAAAATTCGAAAAAAGAAGTAGTTATTCAGTACCAACTACTATCAACAACGAAATTAAGTGGAATGTACCATAGCATAGTTTCTAGGTCCTATCACAAAAACAGTAATACATACGTAGTTTAAGTTTGTGTGCAATGAACCACATTAATGTAAATTGAAATTTCTTGATATTCAGTTGAAGTCAGTATTTAACACATCAAGTTTGATCTTTAGAATCACAATCATACCCCATAAAAATTGTATTGGTAAAGTAAACTCTCATTTGCAGGCACTCGCTTATCACGAATTTCGCCGTAACAGGAACAAAACTTCGGTCCTGGTAAGGGATTACGGTAATACGAACATTTATAATACTCGGATAACACGAATTTTTATAAAACGAACTTTGATAATTCTGGTCTCTTATAATTCGTGTTAGAGAGTGTTTTCTATATTTATTTATTTACCTCAAGTAAACTGGAAGTGATTGATATTATGTTTACGTAATAATTTAACACATTCAAAATGTAATCGTTGTAACCACAACTTCACCCTACATAATTAATCACATTCGCTTTGCCTGTATGGTGGGGCCGAGCATTCAAGCCTTAACTCGACCGCGGGTGAACCGCCCACCGGAAATCTAATCTAACGAGCATTTCCGCTCAGCAATTAATGAACAACAGAGACTTCGTGCATTTGGTTTAGTGACAAGTATGCAGTGTGTGTCAGGCGTCTAACTAGAAGTTTGTGAACTTCGTAAGCTGCCTGTGCAGGAAGAAGAAAGCATCAACATTTTCAAATCACGACTCATTGTCAGGTATTTTACGTTTTGTGTTCAAATCACTACACAGGAATGTAGATATTTACTTGAAAGCGAGGCCGAAGTCGTGTGTTCAGTGTAATATTATTACTTTATTTTCCATATAAGAAAATAATTTCGCCATGAACAGAAAAATGTAATAGTTTGACCTGTTTATCTAATTCACAATTCTGTTTTCTTTCAGTTCTTCCCTTATTTATTATTTTATAATCATTTTATTTTAAGAAAAGTTTGAAATAAAGTGTTATGACGTCTGGGTCACAACAGATGTTTCTGAGAGTCAACGATCAAGGCGTTTAATTTGAGCATATTTCGTCAAAAAGCGATGCGAGAAATCAATAAGTGATCAGTCCATCTCTGTTGTATTTAAAGTGTATTTTTCCATGCTTGTGAATGGCATAAATTGCTTCACTTTTAATATTGTCAAAATCGCTAAAATAAATTGGATGTCATTTGCTTCTCCAAGCGGGAAGTCTGAGGGAAACTTCAAGTATTGCTGAACTCCACGACATCTGAATCTTTTTTGCTTTTAATACTGATGTGGATGTTCTGCTCGTATGTGGCAGCCGTTTCATTTTTTTAATCTAGATTTTTAATCCAGAAGTCAGAAGGTATTGGTGGAGATACACATAATTTTCGAATTATTTTAATAGGGACACAAGACAATATCCCCCTTTCTATTAATTCACAAATTTGTGTTTTTCTTTGATTCTTTCCTAAGTATATTTTTACTCCAGTAAAAATTATTAGTGTGTTTTGTACCTCAACTCACCGTAATGTCAAGCATCTGATCATTATGTGAAAAGGGAATATCTTAATTAACTGGTATATAGTAATAAAGCATTTCTCGACAGAAAGATCAGAAAATATTTATTTATTTCAATATGCCGAACTCGCTGGTATATGATGATTTTGACGACCTTAATGACTCTCATTATATATTATACACCATAATATAATCCATAACTCCTCCTAGCTCCTCCAACAAACCATTTCAGAAAAGGAGAACGGGGTCCTATCAAGACCCGCTGTGGCACCCACGAAACAAACAACGGACAGTGCTTTAAGGGGGAAACAACAGTTAACTTTTTATTATTTTTACACTTTTTTCTCCATTAAAATCATACTTCACAGCAGTAAAAACAAACGTACACACATAAATATATTTCTTCTGCAAGAAAAAATTTGCTTTCAACTTTTAAAAAATTGGATTTTTTAAAATCAAAATTCAACCATTTTTCATGCACTGACTTAGTGTTTTCCTGATAACTCAAATAATTTTGAATATTTTTACAATTTTTTTTCTTTTAATTTGTTGGCAATACTGACAGGCACAAAACCATGCTCTCTCATTTAGATCTCTGGATATTTTTTTTATTTGAATCCAAAATTAATAATTATTAGATTATTAATAGTTTATTAATAAATATTATTAGATTATTAATAGTTTTTTTCTTTTATAATTTTTTATCACATAAACTATTGATCTAATGTGTGTAGTTTAGTACGGTTTTATAGATAATACTTATTTAAATGCATCCTAAAAGTTTCATAGCTTTAAAATGAGTAGTTTTTTAGTTATAAGGGAAAAAAGATCTTAAAAACGATAATTCTGGAAAACAAGAGATACTTTCTACTCTAATAGATGCATGATGCAGCGCCATACCTTTCAAATCATAACTCCAAAACTACTGCAGATATCGAAATATTTTTTCACCGAAATATTCCTGAATAATTAATGCAGAGGAAAAAATATTCTCAAAAATCGATTTTTTAAGGTTTTCAGGTGTATCTTCCCACTTAATGCCCCGGGCGCTACCCCGTAAGGTGTCGGCGATCAAAAGAGGTCACGGATTACTGCACGCCCTTTGACCCGTCCTCGTAACCAACCGCCGTCGGTGCTTTAAAAGTCCCGGGCACTGCCCAAAACAGGTCGGTGTGTGAGTCGGCTCGCGGTAGAAATAAAGAATAGATGACCTTCTCCAACACATTCATAGGGATTCACATCCGGCCCACATTCGTAATTCACTGCAATCCGTCAGTCCTTAGGAGCTGCGGGCGCTACCCCCACGTTGTTGGGTAGCGAGTCGGCGTCGCTATAACAAAAACAATATCCCGTGTGTCCGGGGAGGAAACGTCGAAACTTCGAAGAAAAGCTCTTCACACAATTTTAAGCAGATTTTGTCTACTATATTACATAAATATTCGGAATGGATGAGCCACAATAAGCACTCAAAAGTTGGTTTGAAAATATGGTCTAGGCACAAAATTTATTGTAGAAGCATGCAAACACTCCAGAAACATGTAAATAGTTTATTATTAACAAAATAAACGAATATATTAGTTCATAAAGAAAAATTGAGAAATAAAAAGCAATCGAACCGTGTAAATTGAGTGTTTTTTATTTCTGGGTTAATTTTTATTTCTCATCAAATATTTATTTATTTTGTTAATAATAAACAATGTACATATTTCTGGAGTGTTTATTTGCTTCTACAACGCACATTTTTGCCTAGAAAGCAGATTTCTAAACGAACTTTTGAGTGCTTATTGCGATTCAGCCATTCGAAATATCCATGTAGTTTATTAGACAAAATATGCTTAAAGTTGTCTTAAGGACTTATTTCCGACGTTTCCTCCCCCGGACATCCTGTACATGAGCTCCTCATATCTACCATAAATATACCAGAAACGGAAAGACCCCATTGTTGCATTCCATTCGCCCCTCCCACGTCATCAACCGCCAACCATCGGCTCTTTAGGATCCTCGTGTGTTGCGCCACATGAAGTAACCATTGACACCAGAGACGGAGACCCTAGGGGATACAAAATATACTGCGTCAGTTGATAGGGAGAGTCAGAGAGCTCGCAAAGATACTGCTCATGCAACTAACCACTACTCGTCGGGACAGTCGCTACACCAGGATATGCAAGCAGCGACCGAATCGACGTCACTGGTGAAATCATGTCTCCAAAGGTATAATTCTTCGTACGGAGATCCTTGGGAGCCCCGATCGATACTCCACAAGATGTCGGCGATCAAGTTAGCAGCATTGTACAAAAGGGCTGTACATAAGGGCTCCTCAGACCTATAATTTCATTAACAGAATTTGAGGACAGAAGGTTACAATTGAGACACCCTTTGCCCCTCTCATGTAACCAGCCGCCAACCATCAGTTCTGCCCCGTACGCTGCCCAAAAGAAGGAACCTTGATGCCTGAATCGAGATCTCCGGTGAACACATAATGTATGGGCTCCTCAGTTCTCTCACGTAACCAGACGCTGTCGATTCATTTTAGAATCACCGAGCGCTCCGTCTTAACAAGTAACTACTGGTGCCCGTGTTGGGGTCTCCGGTAGACACTTGAGATCCTCCAACATATCAGTTCATGGGGAGGGTTAGAGAGCCCCAATTACCCTTCTCACGTCACCAACCGCTATCCGTCAGTTGTTTAGAATCTCTAGTTTTATCTCTAGAATAGAGATCTTTAGAATCTCTAGTATATTTAATCTCTAGTCTTTAGTTACTATTTACATCAGAGTCTACGTCCCCGATAGGGGCTCCTCAATTCATAGCAAGAGTCATAGGGTTCCAAAGACATTTACCACGTCTTCAATTGCCGCCGCACCCATTTAGGTTGCACATGGCATCAACTGGTGTCACTGCAGTGCCTCTGACCGGGGGTTTTAGATTTCGATTACGGTGGCAGGATTTTCGACTCGAGCCACATAGCAACTAAGTCGAATTCAGCCGCTGTCTGGAGGAGATTTCTAGTGGTTGCTCTGAGCGGTAGTTTTCCGTGGCTTTTCCGATCAACACCAGGCATGCCGGAGCAGTACCCCAGCGATTCTTCCTTCCTCTTCCTTGTCCTACACACACTCCTTTCTTACACAAATTAACGTTTATATGCACAACACTATCACACATGTTGGGAGACCAATTGGAGGCTTGAACGGCCTGGGGCGGTGCCTTCACTGATGGGAGATATCTGGTTAGGGAAAACTCTGCAAGACGATATTTACATGTCTCACTCAGCCATCTCCCGTGAGAAAATGTGTTTGCACGAGTTAAATTTGCTAGTGTTGCGAATAATGTTGATTCTGCAACTTAGCTTCCTCAGGTTCAATACCACAGGAAGGATTGACTGATGATCTTGAATGAAACACACAAAGAAGTATAACGTCTTTTAATTCAGACTCAAAGCTCTGTACAGGCCAGGTCTTGGTCGAAAGATGTTAACATTAAGACGTCTGGTGAGCTTATGCGCTCTCTTCCCTTCTCAACCTTGCGTATATATAGGGTATTTTACATTTGGATGTGTTTACAATATGCATCTGGAAGGTTCCTTCGGTATACTATAGATAATGTGATTACACTTCATATGTTTATATCTGGAAGGTTCCTTCAATGGAAAGAATATTGAATCACAACAACTCATGAGTAATCTACGGAAGGTTACTACAGTGGAATTATTTAGTAAACAGATAACAGCGGCTGGCTGTAGAAGCGGCGGTGTCTGGCGGAAGATTTCTCATGGAGTCTTCTGTGGTGCTTTCCGTTGATGGCGGAGTGGGTGCATTACATAATTCACGTACGGGACTAGCAACTATAGCCGTTGTCGCGCCGCGGAAAACGAAACAATCAGTCAATCATATTGAACAACCTGTGGGTATGTCAGGAGCCGCTGGCACTGCCCCAGAAGAAGGAGGTGTCGGCCGCGCTGGTGCCCGAGTCGGCCTCGCTGGTGCGGGAGCCCAACCCGGAGCCCGTGCCGCCGCGGGACGCCGCCCGGGCGGGGCCGCCGCCGCCGTCGCCGCCGCCACCCCGGGCACCCGACCTGGGGCCCGCCCCCGGGCCCTACGACAACGTCGACACCAGCTACGTCTCACAAGTTCAGGATCGGTGGGGGTTGAAACGCGCTGCCCCTGTAACGCTTGCTCTCACTCTCTCTTTCGCACTCGCTCTCTCTCTCTCTCTGTCTCTCTCTCTCTCTCTTCTGACTTTCCTCTTCGCCTCTTGCTCGCTCATCTGTTCTGACAACCTCGGTCGCTCACGTACGACTCCAATTCGAATTTTTTTAAAAGTGTATTTGCAATACGTTCATTCGTGTGAACAATTAGTACATTTACTGACTTAATTCGTTATTATGGTGGTGTTTGTAAGAGTGCTACTTGCACAGTGATATTTTACCGTGCAAAAATCAATAACTCTCGAGTTTGGGTTTCACTAGTATCACTTCCGGTACGTAGTGCATTATTGAACGTTATCTACCTCGATTTTTTTCAGGTTACGTATCTAATTTTAGGAAGAAATTGATCTTAAAAATGTTTTTAAATTTTTACCCTAATATTTATATAAGATTTTACTCCATTACTGTTATTTAAGCTCTATTAAAGATTACAATCCCTTAAATGTACGTGCAAGAAATATGCATGTTTTACCAACAATCTTCACTTTTTTATGCAAAATGAATGTGTGGAAAGAAATAACCATGATCTAATCTATAAGTGATGCTCCGACTTTTCAAAAAAATAAAATGTCATTCAAATTTCAAACTGCTTTCGGCTTTCTTCTGGGTTTCTCCATAAATTTAAGCATTGCTATGTGAAAAAACATGTTAGTTGCTAACTAGTAAATTAAATATTAACAATAATATTTTCCATTTTGAAAATGTAACAGTAAGATACAAGTCAGGGGGAGAGCTTTTTTTTTCCAATTGCAAATCTAAAACAGCTAATGATTTTTTTATGTGAGATGTGAGTTAAAAGTAGCGTAGTTTCTATCTTTCTCGAGCTTGTAACGCTTGAGTAGTCATCACATTCGCACTTCCGTCTTAAGCGTGCCGCATATTGCTTCCTCATTCTCTCGTAGCTTTTGCGTGCATGCGATGCATCATGTCACTATGCATCAATGCCAGAGTTGCTTTTCTAGAGATCCGAAAGATCTGGGAGCATGCTGAGGGAACTAAAAGAGCATGCTGTAAGATATTATTCAGAATGATGTGAAGTGGAATTGTGGTGAGAGTGGTTGCATAGAGTTGAAAACTGGAATTACTCTATCGAGAGTGATTGCAGATGGTTTGAATTGAAAGAGACTTCCTTTATTTGAATCAACCTCATTTATCGGTTCGGTTAATACACACTCTTCGTCTACTTCGAAACTAACGAACATCATTTTTATTTTTCTAACAATTTTCAGCTGAAACATACCCAGTTCGCAAGTCAGAAAGCGATTTTGGTGAAGTTAATATCACATCACTCTGCACATTGGTAGGACGTTCGAAAGCTCATAAATTATTGAGATTGTTTATTTAATTTTTTCAGTAATGGAATATGTAAAGTTGAGTAAGAAAGAATATCACACCAATCTGAAAAGATTCAAATTCCATTTTAACGAAAGCAATTAACATCGTCTTGAAGAAATACAACATCCCTCATACATCTCATATCAGAACTAAGAAAACAAAACAGAAACTTTTGTGAATCTTCTATAATTTTTTCTTGTAAATTCCCCGCCGTCATTTCGCCAAAAATCGTGTGTTAAGTCGATCTCGGTCAAGTGAGCATAAAACGCCGCGAGGTTGTCCCCTTACCACAACCCTTTATCTAAATCATCCCAGCGACTGCCTTTCCGGATGCTGACGTGTATGCCCTCCTCTCTTCAAGAAGTTCATGTTATTACTTTCTGTTGTTACATGGAGCTACAAATACAATAATTCTAGAGACTTTCAAAAAATATGGTTTTCAGCAAACGACTTGTCTTTTTCTGTGAAGTGAAATATACCCATTTAAAATGTACTAATTTTTAAACTAGTTTGGTTTCATACTCTAATAAAAAAATCTGCATTAAAATCGATTATTTCTTGTTTATCATTATCTCTTGTTTTATCAGTAGATACCCCCTCAAGAACCTTGACACATAAAGTTCTATAGCAACGACATTACATCCTAAATCTACGGCTAGCGTTAAGGTATCGTTCAGTTTTAATAGATATGTTTAATCTTACTAAAACGGTCAATTTTATGTTCAATTGAAATATTGTCATTTTTCTGCATTAAAAGTAAACATACAGATGTAAAAGATTTGTAGGTTTGATAATTAGTTTTTAAAGAGACCCAGGTTACACAAGACAATGTAACACATCGCGATAGAAGGGTGATGGGAGACATCGAAAAACATATCTTAGAGAAGAGAAACATTTTGCAACGTTGTCTGTTAAGAAGGAAACTACAAAACATCTTAAGGGATTAACTGTTTGTAAATAAATAAGCTGAAGGATTATCGACCAAATCTAAAATACAGTCTTGGTGTTGGCATCATCATTGACATCTTGGGAATAAGCACTTCAAATATACAGATTTGACATTCCAAGCTATCCTTATGAGGGACACCAACATTTCACTAGAGTTTTTAAAATCTTAAAATAATACATTTCGAATAAGCACGAGCTGTCATTGTCAATGACAAATGTCTTACTGATTGATACCTTTGCAACTATTCAACAGTTGTAATTTCAAACGTTAAACATATGTCAAGTTGTATTAATTGCAGATGGTACGGTGTGTGAAAATTAATTCCTCTATATTCACAACTCCTAAACAGATGTCTGCCATGCGACAAGTGCTGATATCTGACCTTGACGCTCCTCACGCAACTGAATTCGCGGTGAACCCTGCCAGTGAACAGTGAAAACGTAGCGCAGTGAAGAAAGAGTGTTAGCCCAGACAGTCGGCAGGTGCTGTTTGAGCAGCGTGTCGCTAGCGAGTTCTTAACGGCAGCCGAAGTCGCGATTCGAATGGAAAAGAGATAGGTCGGCTCAACACTCTCACTACGCATCACGTGACACCGGAATAGCAGAACTTGGGAGACCGATTTCGCCACTCTACAGCATTCAGCAAACAGCAAACACATAAAGTCGTCTGACCTTCATATTTTCCCGAAACCTGATGTTCTTGGAAACTCGTATTGGATGAAGGCATTGACTGGGCTGTAAGAGGTTTGTAGCGCAAAGTGTGGAAGGCTTCACAAAATTTGTTCATAATTTACGAAACAATTTTTTTTAATTGTTTAGAGAATATCTTGAAAGGGTCCTCTAGGATAGCTCATGACAGCGTACGAGCTTCCCGTGGCATGGTCCCGGGTTCGATTCCTGGACGGGGAAACATAGAGTTGAAGCTTTCCTTTAAAATCGTCTCAGTTTATGTAGCTATGCGTCGAATAAAATCTCAAGCAGGGTTTGCTACTTACTGTTAAGGGAATACGTCATGTTACCACATGTCTTTCTTACTCCTCAAGCATGGAAATTGAACTAGGCTCGGCAAAAGGGACACCGTTTGCTAGCCAGAAAAGTCGGACAATCGATCCAAAATGCCGAATACATACAAACATCTGGAAAGACGAAATACGTGCAGTCAACTAAAAGATACACTCTGAGAAGTATATCTAGTACGAGTCATACATTCAAAATCCTCCCCCCGAATGCTCATGACGTGGAATTGTGGCGCAGCCAACACCGTTGGGGGTTCATGAGACTACAGCTCTCCCCCTCCCAGAAGCCAATGCCCCTTACTCAAAAACAAAGCTTGTTTCTATTCTAACGAAATCCATTAAATACATCATTTGTTAACGTTATAAATATTAACTACAAATCCATAAAAAATCCATTTCACATTCAGCATAAATGAAAAGCTCTTCGTAATAAAAAAAAATGAAGTCGGCCGGACCCTCTGAAGCGGAGGCAGTGGTGCGCCGCGAGCGAGCAAAGGCAGTCGTTCCCCAACCCAACCCAACCCCACCCACCCGCCCGCGCCGTGCGCCCCGCTCTGGCGCCGCGAGCGAGCCGGGCGTCACGCGTGATAGGCCTGTGCTGGCGTGTTGCAGCAGCATCCACAACTGGCAGGACGGCACGCGCATCGTGGCCGAAGTCGCGCGCCTCCTGGGCGTCGAGTCCGGCGCCTTCACGCACGCCAGGTGAGGCTGATGGCAGCTTGCTGTTCTTCTTTTTTCTTTTTTTATTTCTTTTTTCTTTTTTTATTTCTTTTTTCTTTTTTATTTCTTCTTTTTATTTCTTTTTTCTTTTTTTCTTTTTTATTTCTTCTTTTTATTTCTTTTTTCTTATTTCTTTTTTTCTTTTTTCATTTTCTTTTTACTTTTTATTTTTTATTTACTGTCACCTTTTCTTTTGTTCTAATTTTTTATGTTCTCTTCCTTTCTTTTTCCCTATTTTTCCAACATTCTTCAGAAAATTAGCAGTATGACAATGTGACAGCATTACGTTAGTCTCTTTCTTCTCTTATTTTTCTACTACTGTCCTGTTTCAAAAATGAAACGTAAGTATTGTAGTGAGAAAATGGTCGTGAATTTCATATTCTGTGGTTTTAATTTTCCTCATATCTTTTTTCGTGTTTTTTTCTTTTCCTCTTTTCCTCTTTTTACAAATAAATAAGGCGTTTTGATAAAATGAGAAAAAAATGTTTAGTACGGTCTGAAAATGTTACATCATTCAAGTAATTATTTTTCTCGATCTCTTTTTTAAATGAAACGTAAATATTGTTAAAAATATATTTTAGACATAAAAAACTAGATTAAGATTTACCGAGATCTTCTTTTCTTGAGAGTAATCAGTTACCGATCAAATTAGTCGGACATTTGAACGACTGTAGTATAATAAGGCATTAACAACAACAAACAACAATATAATAGCTTAAAAACGAGAAAATGGTCGTTTTATAATCTTTTGTGATATTACGAATCGTACTCTCAAAAGTTCTCTTCGTTAAGGAAGGGCTAAAAGTTGAAGTTAACATATGAGTGTTGAATAAATTGGCTTATTTTAAAGTGTCAATCGGCGTCCCGCATTTTTATAAAACGCTGTTGGCTTCTTTTTGCTTTTACACAATATTCTTAAAATATTACTTTTACATTCGGAAAAATGTTAAAAATGGTTCTCTGTTTAAAAAATATTAGTTTTAGAGGCGTGTTTTTAATATTAATAAATATCCAATTCCTTTCAAACTATTGACTTTCTCCCTTCACTCTCTGTTATAAATAATTAATTTATTGCCATGTGTCATGTGATTTTACGTGTGGACTACTAGCTAATCAGAAATAACAACGGATTTAAATTCTCATAATTCACGTCAAAATAATAATCCTTTGATATACATTCTCAAACTGCTTTTTGTGTTCATTATCGTCTGTTAGTTTTTGTTATTACCTTGATTTTAAACGAGTAATTTGGAGATTACAAAACTTTCAATACACATTCACAAAATATTCCAAAGGATTATAAATGGCTGGAATAAAAATGCAGGTACTGACTACATGCCCGAATTATTATTTTCAATGTAATATTCAAGAATGCTTTTCTCCTTAGACATTAAATACAATGAAAATCACTTGTAGTTTTAATTTTAGTCTCTAAAAGTTTGTACTTTATGATGCAATAAATTATTTCATCCACGGGTATCTGTTATTTTGTTTCAGGATTGACAACAACGAGGTCGCCTTCAAAGTGGAGAATAACTCGCGCAAACTGAACGCGTCTGACGTCAGCAACCTTATTGGTGAGCGATTTTCTTAGTTTGCATGCCGAGGAGACTGGAAAACCAGATTTTCTTTTCAATGATCCTTGCTTGTCAATTGCTTGTTAATAACAAAATGTAATGATTTACATCTCCTAAAATATGTTTTGTATATCAGCATTATAAACGACCTTTTGTGCTGCCAGAAATCGTTCGTAAAAGGGCATATTACGGTACAAATGATGTTATAGCATTTTGCGGCACGGTATGAATGATCACACATTCAGCCAATCCCAATCAGAGAATCGTAGGGAGGTAGGGGTAAACGGAACACCCGACCACCGTTTTCTCGCACAGATGTCAAATACCCGAGACATCACAAGAAAGTGGTTTCGCAAAATTAAGTTTGAATCTCTTACAAATTTATAATCCTGTTACACAAAAAAAATAGCTAACGCATCTCATTTACAATATTGCTTCATTGCGTTCGTACAAATTTGAAAACTCACCCCCAACATCACTCGTTTTCAAAATATATACTCATGCAATAAAGCTTAACGTTATAAACTAATTGTATAAACTACTGTAGAGTAGAGTTACATTCCAATATGTGACTTGAAATGGTTACCATATTGGTCGGTTATGACGGAGTCCATGAGTTCGATCCCAGCCGAAGCTGTGTTTTTTAAGAGGAGTCAAATATCCTTCGCATGCCTTCTTTCAGAAAGGAACTAAATAGCAATATAATATGTGGAATATTTGAAACAGATTACAGTTATTTACGAAATATATGTACGATGTTACGATGTGGATGGCATATAACATTTTATTCCCTTTTTAGTTTTTCTTGAGCTGGATTTTGAGTTTTCATTCTGCAAAAGATAGCAGATTGGTGTTGATAGGGGTATAGGTGGTCATGATTTCCTGTAATCAGTAAACTTAGTTTCTAATAATTAGTTTTGACTTTTTACTTGATAAGAAACTGACTATGGCTGTAACGTGGGCCATAGATTGTTCTAATAATTATTATCTTGAGCTGTAATCATTTTTTTTCCGAAATCGATATTAGTTTCTTTAAGTTTAGTCCTTGGATAATGAAAGTGGATAAGGAAATATTTGGACAATGGAAATATTGCGTAGCGCTTTCATTGCGAACTGCAGATTAAAATTGCATAGCGTAAAGCAGCATCCGATGAGCGTTTGTTTGTTTTATTTTACAGTTTATATTGTTTTATAGGGCGATGTTTAGATAGAACTATCACTTCCTTAGTAGAACTTTAATAGAACTAACCCTCGCGCCATTCGCTTCAGATCATTATGCAATAGTTCTCTAGGATGTCTTCCAACTGACTTCTAAAAAGAAACCATATTATTATATCACCGAACCGAATATCCATTTGCAACAAGACGGCTTACAGGGACAGATCTATACCCGTCTCACATTCACCAGCACTTCGCAAATATCGTAACCAAATTCACAACTGAAATAGTGATCGTTAGATCTACTGTTATTGTAAGGCGCGAACTTCATACATCAAAGTACATACCATAGATTCTCTTGTCGTGAAAATGTATTATATAACATAACAACTCAAGGATTCTAAGACACTTTATTTGAGGCATACCAGTGATCCTACCACTTAGAACCCGAATTGAGGGTACGACCATCTCCATTCCCTTCGGAGAATCGCGCTCTCGGTCGCTTGACAGATGTCGGGTCGCTTGCAGAGCTCATATATGCAAGCCAATACACGTGCTGTGTTATTTAGCCAGTGCTCAAACGAGACACTCGCCAGTGCACAATTAGTTTACACAGGTGGCGCGAGTGGTCAGCGTTTCTCACACAAAAGCTCCTGCACTGTTTCCCTCTATTACCTATAGCGGATACCACTGACCATTATTTACGTGAGCAACACGCCGCTGGTGTGTTTAGATCCTGTGTCGAGTTAAAGGGAGTCGGAATGGCCTATCTCGCCAAAGTCAATGTAAGGAACATTTTCTCAGGAACTATTTCATTTACAGACTTGAAATTTTATGTGACTGTATACTCATTATTTATAAGTATTTCAACATAGCCGTTTTTAAAAAATATTACTAGTCTTTTAGATATAAATGTTTGTCCATTGTATTCGGTGTTGTTCTTAAAAGTACTAACATTTAAAAGAATATTGTACAAAGTATTTAACATTTTATAAATATGCACCGTCAAAGTATATAAACTGGTGTGCTACATGCTCTTATAAAATTTGAGCATCCTAGTATTAGTAGTTCTTGAGAAAATGTTGCCTAAAGATGAAAATGTTAAAGTTACGGGAAATTGCTCCTAAAGTTTTCAGTGCATTCCTGGTCCATATGCTGGTCAAACACAAACACCGATAGTTTGACTCTATTCAACCCTCAATTGTTACCGAAAACAGTGTGTCCAACACTAGAAAGCAAACTATTAAATTCTCCCAACGAAGGTAGAAAAAACCCCACGACGTTCAATTAAAACCCACGATAAGTCGAAACAACCACACCCACTTCAACGCTACATAAACTTCAAAATTTTAAAAAAAATTCTTAGAGATGACATATTACGATGAAACTTAGCTTGTTTAACATAGAACACTATAAAGTAATTTATATCTCAAAAAAGTAAAAAATTATATTTTCATCATTTTTGCCCATTCTGGCTCCCCTTAAAAAGTATCTTCACAAGACATTAAGAAGAACGTATCAGGAAATGACTTAGAGGCCAGAGGTGCCGTTGTAGCGTAAAAGTCAGGCAACTGTAAAATAATTACCTTTTAATAGATAAAAGGAGAGAATACAATGTGATATACATGAGTGGTAAAAGTGACCTTTTATTTTGGGAGTAGGAAATGTCGCACAAGGCCGATAGGGCGAGTGGCACAAACCTACGAGTAAAATACAATCACTTTTACTCCATGTGTCGTACACTATTTTTAGACAGCCTTACACAGTTTCATTTTATTTTTATTTAAGTAAACAAATAAGTTAATATTACATTTAGGTCGGTATTAGCTGATGCAAACAGAGGAAACAATTTTGTTTTCGATTTTGCAATCACGGATTTATCAGAAAACTTGAGCATCGCCTCTTTTTTATTACTAGTGCTAATTAAACTTTCAGCACGTATTGCAGGAAGAACCCCTTTTAATAGTGGCTGCATATAAAATATTTTTTTAATTATATTTCGAATTCGAAATCGAATGCCATATTCGACATGTTCCGGTTTTTGTGTATTCATGCAGTTCTTATTATGTTTTCCGTGATTGCAACTTACATCGTTATCGCTAAACTCGCGGCCAAGAAAATGTAGGAGGAAATACGGAATTGTTCTAAATGGAATTAATTGTTGGACGCAGAGATGTCTCCCATATATAGTTCGGAAAGCTACTGAAAGTCGTATTCGTCAATCTATCATCTCAAAATACAAAATATTTTATATGAAATTTTGCCCATAATTTCCCAATAAAACAGTTATATATGACCAAGCCATTTTCTCCTTCAGTCACTATCTTGGCCACGCATCCATCATGCCAGGCTGTTTGTCTTGGTCGGTTGCCCATCCCTCCATCTCTCTCGGCTTCCCGTCCGTGCGTCTGCCTTGGCTGTCAGTCTGTCTTGGATATTTGTCCGTGTATCTTGGCTGTTTCTCCGACCCTCATAGTGATCAGTCCGTCCCTTTGTTTGCCAGACTTGGCGGTTTGTCTGATTGCAGTGGATATCCATCTGTCCCTCTGCTTTCACTATCCGTCCGTCAGATCGATTTTCTGGCTTTCCGGACAACTATCTTCCCAACCATCTGTCCATATGTCTGTCACCCGTTTGTATGTCGGCCCGTCTGTCTGTCTTTCGGCCCGTCTGTCTGTCGACTTAAATGGCTAAGGGCATCAACATACATCACTGCAGTGCTTATGACCGGTAAATCCTAGGCTTCTAGTTCCGACGGTGGGAGTATTTTCAACTTAGCTACACTTTTTATATTTCTTGGTTTGGAAGAAAATGTTTCTTATTGTGATAAGCCCAGAACTCTGGGTTTAGTTGAATAATAAAATCGGCATCCAGCGTTAGGAATAATGACATTGTATGCAAATTCTAAGTCAAAGAATATGCGTTGTCAGAACAACTGAACAACAAAATGAAATAGTCCGTGTTTATTGTCGTAGCGTTATGTTGTTGATGGACACGGTCCCGAACACATTATATGCAAAAGGTATACAGAGGGCATTGAAAGTCGTGCTTTCGTGGGACACTAGGAATCATTCTTTAGAACAATATTTGAAGCGAACACACGTAAATGAGTGATGAGGTGCAAACGGATTTTTAGCATAGGCTGGGTATTATGTAAATGATAGTGAGGCAGGAATTTATGATCAGTTTAAAGTTTCAGACCTTGGTTTTGTTTAAATTGTAGTAGTAAATTGTAATTGTAAATTTGATTAATGTAGAAGTTGGAATTTCGAATAAAAATAGATTCCGTGTTCCGAGGGGATATATATTTTGGTAGCTCCGTAGACGGAAGGATTTTTCAATAAGTAGCTGAAGACAGACAGTCGCGAGTAGATGTTTCATACGAAACACAGATATGGAAAGTCGCGACCGCATATTGATTTTGTGGGAAGTATCAAATCCTATTAAGATAAAATCGTTGAGGACGTTCTGGAACATTTTTAATTTAGGCAAGAAAGCGAGAATTGGATACCTAGGATTCCGTGGTCAACATTCTGCAGGTCATCCGAGAAGCATTCTAACAAGATATTGTAGTAAGCTTACGAACTATATTCAAACCCGTACAATGTGTTAATGTTCTACATTGAAAAAGTAATTCTCATGAGATCAATAGAATTAGTAACATATATAAAAATAAATGTTATTTTTTATTATTGAAAAAGGCTGATAATTTATATTAGCGACCATCAATCTTATAATTGGTTTCAATCAATAGAACTATCAGAAATCGTGATTCTGTATAGAATTACACGTCCACATACAACAGGTAAGGAATAATAGGTGGTATGTCAAACCTATGATTAAATTGGTAGTAAATTTAATAAATAAGTGCTAACATGTAGAGAATGTGTGAGCATTGCAGGGCAACGGTAGAATAACAATATTAACATTGGCAGTGAATGTAATCCCCTTCACAGTATTAGATGTTTGCTGTAAATATTATCCAGATATGGAAATAGTGAAATATCAAAAGAAAAGAAATAATTTCACATTATATTTCAAAATATTGAACTTACGAATAATAACCTTCAAAGTTTCCTAATATTCCTGCTCCATTTGCAGGATTAACAATTATTATTCTTCTCTTCATCTGCCAGCAGCTTTCTTTTCCATCAGCCAGCACCTCTTCTTCCATTGGCAGTAAAAGTCCATTGCATTCTTTTCTGCGCTCCTCTTTTCCTCTCCAAATCAGTGCTTTGCAGCAAACAAACAGTGTTGTATCTTGCCTTCAGACCTAAATATTTGAGCACCTCACACTTATGTTTCCTTCGTTCTATCCGGCCACATCACCATAAACACCAAAGTGTTTTAATACAAGCAAACACTGTTTTTGGAAGTCTTGACCAAATGACATTATTTAAGCTCTCATTAGGATTTTCTTTGCTGCCGTGAAAATATTTTTCAAGTAGTTGTGATAAGTCTTTTAATACAGGTTGTATCACATTTAATGTAGCAGCGGGCAAACTGTGTTTGTGCTCGTAATTACCCCCAGTTGCATTCCATTAGCCCCATTATGTTTAACCTTGGGGCAAAGTGTATGATGGAGATTCTCATTCGTAGAAGCAGTTTGGAAGAATAACGCCCACGCTGCTCTCTTCATTTCTTGTGTACTTCTAGTGTTCTGATGGATTGCATAACCATAGAATGACATGTAACCTATCAATGCAATCATCTATTAGTCTTCCATTTCCTCCCAATGTTTTTACATCTATAATAATGACATTAATCTCTGCCTACATAGTGTTTGTATTAAGCGAAAAAGACGAGCACCCATTCGCTTTTGTACGTGACTAATGCACTCCAATTTCAATATTTGAACATTTCTTCCGTAATTACATCCCTGCGAATTCCCAACCCCTAAATAGTTCAGGTATTTGACTTTACACTTTGAGTGAGACTAATAACACTAGTCTAAAAAACTTATTTTCTGTAACAAGAACAAAACATACTATTTTTGTAAGATAATTTGTCTCTGCATTCATATCTGATTTGAGAATTTATGTACCGGACTCAGATTTCTTGTGATGATAGTTTTTGTAAATGCGTACGTCTCCCTATATATTATACGTTTATGTCAAAATAGCACGTTCTAATAACAACAGATCCAAATGTATACAGTAAAAAATGCACATATGGTTTAGAAAAGTTCCTGAAATAGTACCTGTGATTGCCTCAAGAATGTCTCTTCGTAAGTCCCAGTTATAGTCGAACAACATGTCTTGGTGGATCCATCCACCGTGTTTGTCACTAGCAGTGCCGAGGTAATCCAGGAAATTCTAAATGAAAAAAATTCTAAATGATCAAATAACATATTTTCAGTGACATTTAACATCCCATACTGTTGTATGATCTCGATGGTTCATGTATAATACCGCAATAGTTTTTTGCCTTATGGTTGCCTAAAACTTTCTACAGACACTTGTGAAAGACAGCCGTGCTTTTCTACATCACTCAACAAGTTAATGAAATGTTCATCAGTCATTAATTTTCTAATTTGTGGCCCTACAAATATTCATTCATTTTTGCTTTACTATTTTACCTTGGGAACTTCTCTCGCAAACACATGAATCCATTTGATTTTTTTATCATGGCTTGCACAAAGCTTTTGACGACAATCAATTGAACGTCTAGTGGAAACAGGTACATATTTTTGAGGACAACAAGAGGAGTATCAACCACACTGGTCTGTCCAGACAATACTTTAATCCAAACAGGTCATTTTATCCACAATAGTTATTTTTCTCTCAATGCTCTCCCACTCTCTAAGAAAGAATCGATACTTTCTGTACCCGAGCTTCTTGCTGAGCATAATTTTAATTACTTTGAGAACTCCACATATATTCTGTATATATTTCTTATATTAGATGTGTGAGGAGTTGTTTAAAGTTCTCATGTCTCCTTCAAGTTAACTGTATGAAGAATGGAAACAGAAAGAAATTGATTCCCATTGTAGAGAAGAACTGCTTTCAGGCTTATTTTGCTAGAATCTATGAACAAGCGCCATTCAATCACATTGAAATCGTGGTTAAGAGTCCCCATAACGGTTTTGATATCATTACAAAAAGCTGCTACTTTTCTTTCTTTCTTTTTTTGATTCCGAAGAAAGAAAATTTACAATCAATTTTTTTTAATTAAATTAATTAGTAAATATGTTAACATAGTTGACAATGACAATTTGTGGGTAGAAGTATCCCTGTGGTACATTTCACAGTCTTTTTGCGTGTAGAACAAAAGACCCAACTTAGCACTTTTTGTTAGGAGTCCAAGTTTAGCTAATTATGTCACTATGTATACTGTGACTATTTTGAAAATCTATAATGGACTTATAAGACTGTAATTTAGGGTATTCGGTAGTGTGATAAGCCAAGAACCCTGGGCTTAGTTTTAATGATAGAATCGGCATCCAGCATTGTTTGCAAAGTCGAAAGACAAAGAATACGCGTTGTTAGGGCAGCCGATCAACAAGATGTAACATTCCATGCTTGCGGTCATAACGCTGTGCTGATGAACACAGCTCCGAACACATTACATGAAGAGGTTTGGAGAGGGAATTGATAGCCGTGATCTTTTAGAAGGACGCAAGAATTCATTCTCTAGAAAAACTAGAACACACGGATGTGATCGGTGAACTGCGAACGGCTTTTCAGCATAGGCTGGGTATTAAGTAAATGATAGTGAGGCGGGAATTTATGATTAGTTAGAGGTTTGAGAGCTTGGTATTGTTTAAATCGTAGTATTAAATAGTAATTGGAAATTTTATTATTGCAGTAGTACTGCATGCATGAATGCATGCATGCAGGAAAACCCGTATGGTCTACAACACCACAACAATTCGCTTCATCAGGGGGACAAGTCCGCGGGGCGGGCACCTTGGCCTCTTTGGGCTCTAATCCGCACCCCGCACCGACGCGCCAACGCCGACAGGTTGATGTCCGAATACAGCCGAAACACAGTTTACCATCGCGACAACCGCCCCATACAATGCCTGGGTAGGGGCCGCCCTACTAGCATAACAGGGCAACGGGATAAATAATATTAACAATAGCAGTGGAAGTAATTCACTTCATTGTATTAGATTTTGTTAAATAGGATCCGGATTTGGCAACAGTAAAAATATCAGAGAAGAGACGAAAGTAATTTCAGTAGGTTTCTTCGCTATTATCTAGGAGGTTGATGGCTAGAGGAATTGGGTGGGTTCCTTTCCTTGGAGAAATATTTTGAAAAAACTACTTGGCGATCACGAAAAACACTTTCGTACAAGGGGAAAGAACATTCCATCATTTCAGTCTCAAAGCTAAAAGCTCAGACTGTTGCTTCGACAAATTTTAATCACGAACAAGATCGTTGAGATCCCCTTGAGACAAAAAAAGTGGTTCATTTGAGCAATAGGAGGCTTGAAATGTTGAGTCGGCATGGATATATCTCCACTGTCTTTTGAATGTTGGTCAGTGTAGCATTCTAAGATGGTAATGGTACCGGCAATTCTTCACTGTGCCAAACGTACCTTATAACAGATGGTAAATTAGAATTTGCACATTTTGTTTGCTATTTTTGTCACTCAGATATAAGTCTTTTGTGTGATCCGTTGGTTCTATCCAAATGATGGGAACAGAAAAAGGAATGTATCGTCAACATTTTAATCACCATGTCAGGAGTCACTTCACATTGTTTCCACATTTAAGGAGAAGTACATTCGGTTTCTGAATCGTTCTAATTCATTTAGCTCTGAAGACAAAATTGGCACATTTGTGCAGTTTATCGTCCCTATAAATACAGAAAAGTTTTCTATTCGTATTAAAAGTTATTTCCCTTACTATTGAGGCTTCGGCTTCTCGTAGAAATATCATAAAACTTTGATCGTAGTGAGGTAGTTACAAAACATTTTTTCTTCACTTTACGCGACGGCAGATTGTGGATGATGAAATTCCATTGAAATCTCCTATCAATGGGTGTAAAGACCCTGTAGCACAACTGTAATGCTATCGATAACTGTGTGTTAAGGTTTGTTTCTGTTTGTGAAGTATTCGAGACGCGGTTTTCTTCTAAAATTTTCAGAACCACCGACATCGACATTCTGCGACTGGTTGCGAATTGAGGATCATTCAGCTCATAAAAATGATTTTTGAAGTAATTACTTTTCCTGTACCCATAGTTTCTAAATACACAATATACAGAAGTTTAGCATAAAAATTATCTTCATGTAATCATACGCGATTCGGGCAGCAAAAGAGTAAAATAACAAAGTCATTTCTACACAATGCACGCATTTGAGACTCCCTGTACATCCTCTAAACCCCAATACGACCCCCTATATCCCCTCTGAAGAGGGGTTTAACGTGTCATCAATGGCGTAGATGGAAATGGTAGCGGCCCATCAAAATGTTACGAATGTTTTGACGGTGGTATGGCGAAACGTACAAATGGTGATCGGGTTTTTGATTGATTTTTTCGTGTCTCCGGGCACGTCAACTGCTTTGGTCATTAGTTCCGTTAGTGTAGTGCATGTTTTTCTCGGGAGATAGCGGTGATCTTCTCCCGCTGGATGGCGAGATTCGGCGCCGACCTACCGTCGGCTAGTGGGGTTTCAGCGGTGAATCGGCGTTTAACGAGCCTTCAGTTTTTGACGTAATTCAAAGCTAATGATCATTGGTGAGTGAAATCGGCCGTAAGTGTCACAATTTAATTCTAAAGGCTCATTTCCAAAATGAAACGACGAGATGGTGCACATAGAAGATCCAAGAGGAAATTTAAACATTTTTCTTGCAACAGTGAGAAAGAGTGCGAGATTTTTTGACGTTAAATTATGGAAAGGATGGCACGCTTCGATTCTATTTTTAACTCTTTCAGAATCGTCTCACCCCACTACAGCCATGGGTTTTGCGGTTGTTGTTTTTTTCATTCACTGTCAAAGTTTGGAGTGATAACACGCCGTTTGGAGGATTAAACCGATCGTGAATGAACGGCCGAATTCTCATAATTGACATTGACCTACTATTAACCTTTTTTTATTTATTACCTCCTATTCGGCATTACTGCCTTTCAGGGGTGTTAACTTATTGCACCTTAATGGTTTGTCATTCGTTCTCACGCTAATCGTCCTGTTTGTCAGGCTGTTTTTAGAGAATAATTTTGAAATGCGGTTTGACTAATGTAAAATTTATACTTGAAACTCGTCTTTGAGTATAACAGTTGAAATTAATATTTTATATTTTCAGATATTGAGAATTAATGATGTTGAGTACTTATGGAGGTCTGAATTTGTCTTTGGGAAATCGTGAACATATTCTGTTTGGTTTTGGATAGTTTCTGCCAAGTTTGAAGAGGGGGATGACTGGTGATTCTGACAGCAACCTATTGAGCTGGTGCCGAAAATTCACCAACCTACAGTGGATGTAATTTAATTAGGTAGATCTCGTCCCCACTCTGCAGACCCTACTATGTAGTCTTGACCACAAAGGCCAAACCGGAAGACGTGGCTCAAGGCATTAACTGCAGTGCCTCTGACCGGGAGGTCCTAGGTTTGAGTCCCGACAGTGGCAGGATTCTCAACACTAACTACTTAGCTATGTCGAATTCGCCCACCGTCAGGAGGGGAACTTAACTATACTTACGGGACTAATGACCTCAGATATCATACTCGGAATCACTTATCAAAAAAATGCCAATACGCAGATGTGAAAGTTGGAAAATGGTTGCTAGAGTGTGGGTGGCCCGACAGAGAAGCCTCAAAAATGAACGCAATGAATCGCCTAAAAATGAATTCTTCCTAGTACGACTATGTACAAACATTAAAAATCAGGACTTCCCGATCCTCCAAGCTTTAGTTATATTCTTGTAACTACATTCTCTAACGCAGTGGTAATTTGTTTTCAATTTTTGTGATTTTTCTATTATTCATAAAATGTTTAGACATATCATTCCTATCAAAAATTCTTGTTTTGACTGTCGTAATGACATTTCATGTGTTCACAGACGGAATTAAAGGAAAACTGCGCGCCAAGCTGGGTGTTGAGGTGACTTCTGCGGGCATCGGCAATAAGGTAAGTAGTTGGGCTGCCAAACCCAAAGATATTCTCAGTTCTCTCTTTTATTTATACTAAAAATGCTTATCCTTTTTTTCGACGTATAATGAATCATTTACAAGGTGATAGCTGTTATCTTGAAATAAACGATCAATATTTTCAGTCATTACAATAAGAGTTCTTGGTTTTTAAATACGCATCTGATGAGCAAATAAAACTGACAAACGTATTTTTCTTGCTTTTGCACTAATTGTTCATATTTCAGTGACATTCCTTCCAAATCTGTAACGACGATTCATCCTATTGCCTGATAAATGACACTTATAGCTTTTTAATCTCATGACGAGGGATGCCTCGTCACGTTGTATCAGACAGAGGGAATTTACACATGAAGCCTTAAAGCTTTGTAGCGGATATGCTACGGTTTTGATTGTTGTTGTTTTTAGTTATTTTTGCCTGAGAATAAATTTTTATGCAGTAAGTTTTAACATGGCATTTTTATTCAGTCTATATTATAAATCATAATTTGTATTCAGCGAAAATGAAAACAAATTCTTAGTACATTGCACATTCTCTTTTCGTAATTTTAAATACAAGTTTAAATGACCTATCAACCGACATGCTTTAATTTGGAGGTTGTGCGTATAATGAATTCGACGGAAAAAGGCGGCTAAAAGAACGATACGAAGACAGATGAAAAGTAAAACAAGAGGGAAGGAAATCTGGAACTGAAATTCTATGATTCGCCCGTTTTGTGACCATAGATTCAATATTGTAGACACTTGTGTAGATACTTACACTTACCAATCAAACGTGCGAAATTCTCCGGCGCCGGAGTGGAGTTCAAAGATAAATGGTAACATTGTCTTTAAACAAGACATGACAATATCTTAGTATCCTTGAGAATGTCATAGGCATAAGGATAAGGATATGTAGAATACATAGAAAATGAAAAAATTAAAAATGTTATCAATATTCGTTAAGTAATGGTTTTAAAATGTCGGACTATTGAAAATATGTATTTTTGAACGTTGGCATGTTACATAAAACCAATAAGATATTCGTCATAAAGAATAACGTTACAATGCTCTGATATACGAAGTATAACATCTATTTTCATTGCTTTCTTCACATTTTTCTCTAATATGTTGTATTTGAGATAGTGTCTTTACCGCTGAGAGTGAAAGATCGAACGAATCTCTTTGAGAGTGTCCGTACAAGCCTCCAAGACTATTCAGCGAAAAGACGAATATGGATGTGAGAATGACGAGTGTGCGCAGACCATAAATAAGCACCAAATAACCACCACTACAAGTCTAAAAGGCTAAACTTAATAGAGGGAAATGCTAGTATGCAAATACATATTCCTTATTATCAACTTTTACTGAACATCTGTAGAAAAACGAACTAGGTGCGTGGGTTAAGGAGAAGTCTGTAAACAGTAATCACAAAACATGCACAAGTATTTACTTCCACGAAGTAGATATTTAAGTGTACGTTGATACATTTCCATGATTAGCTTTGATTTACAAAATGTTGTCGAAGTAGTGAATTCCCACGTTTTGACTGCCGTATTGTCCACTTCTACCAACATTTTTTCAATTTACGGCGTTCCATCGACAGAAGAACTTTGTCGATTGACTGGAGGACGTGTGGCTAAAGGGTCGCCTCAAGCAGAACGACAGCCCTGCGCGAAATTCGAACCCGGCCTCGCGAAGTGCGTCGACGAGGCCGGGGGGGAGGCGAGGGGAGGGGGAGATGGTTGTCATGACAACGCAACAAAGCCGCACCCGCTCAATACCTGCTACCCGCTGCCATCGCGGAGAGGTGATTGGCTCCGTGTGATACCCCTACGCTGACCAACCTCGAGCTTTCACGTGAAATATGTGACACCTTTTAATACGATAACTCCTGAAAACTAAATATTAAAAGTGTAACATATCCGGTGAATATTTGCGTGAATAATCAACCTAACTTATCTTCTTGAGGTTCAGGTTTTTATGAAATTTACGTTATGTTCGTAAATAGGCAGTTGCCGATTACTCAGCAAGTAGGCACAATTCAACTTACCTTATTATGTCCGGTTTGTTTTAATTTTATGAATAATTAAAGCAATAGTATCAGCCTTTACAGTGAGTTGGGAGAGTATTTTATGCGAACAAAAGAAGAATAACAAAAATTGTCATCTCCCTAAAAGAATATTTACTTGGTTTGAAACTTCATCCTAGTTTTGTTAAAATCTAAGGAATACAGAGATTAAAAACAACTGTGTGAAATAATTAGAAGAATCCAGTAGTACACTTGCTTCATTTCCAAAAAAAAAAATTATTCACCGGGGCCTAAAAGACTTTCTCTTGGGTTGCATTCTGCTTTCCCTGAGGGATTTTTTTACTTTCTCGCAACCGCATACACAATCGGGAGAAAGTTATGTAATCCTGCGTGGAAAAAACCGGCGAATTTTCAGCAGAAAAACGTATATTGTTTCCGTGAAAATACGGGAGAGAAAGTATGTGCAGTTTTACCACCACTACGTTTTTCCATTGCATGTCGATGCCGCGATGAATATTTCGCGCAAATATTTCACACCAATGTGCACAGTGGACAGTGTTCACAAAATATTGAAAAAAGGTCTTGAAACGCCTTGGTCTTGAAAAAATGTCAATTATTCCAGTATATAATATGTTTTGGCGCCTCCTCGCTCAGAACTGACTCAATATTATTACATCAAGTTGTTTCTATTACTATCACTTCGAAATCAATCTCGAAGAAGAGACTTTTTTACTATGGTTCTATTCGCAAGCACTAAAAATGCATTGCTGTTTGAGAGGATCAATGAAGAGGAAAAAACTGTTGTATATATTTTGAAGATTAACTCTCCTTTCAAATATTGATATCGATGCATATGAAGAGACGTGAATCTATTAATAGTGTACTGCGTAAAAGTTTTCAAACATTTCTATTTTAGTGTAAAGTTATAAGGTTCATTAAATTTTATTTTAAAAAGATTACAAATTATTTCCATTACCATATTTATCGCCCCTTTTTATAGCATGATTGTAGGTCGCAGATCGGGAATTATCGTATATGTAGGATATTTCCTAGCCTACCCTAACTTACACCTTATCCTATCCTATCCTATCCTTTCGAATTCTATCGTACCCTACCCTACCAACGCAACCCTACCCTACTCTTCCCGTCGGACAGACAGACGAACGGACGGACATAGGAACGGACGAACATACAGACGTTTTGAGAAAAACTTTTTCGGCACCAAGGTCCCCAAAAGTATATTTCCGTTGGAATCTTGGAATTGATTTTCCACAGCTTTTCTTAAGCATCTGTACTACGCATATTACGTGTGTGAAAAGTAAATAACATCTTCTTGGGGCAAACCGTTCTCATTTTATTGCAAAAACTCTTTCTTTTTTGAGAAAAATTGCTTTGTTTATTAGGCGTAGAGCATCGTGAGTTCTTGCCACTATGTCTCTAAGGAGTCAATAGGGAGTTCTACTTCACGTCGTTTGCGTGAAGCAATCCGAACAATACACCCGAATTTGTGGCGAAACAATTCGTGGCAGTTACATCGCGGTAATGCACTGCTCATGCTTCACTGACTGGAAAAAGCTGCCACAAATGTATTATATCGCAAGGGAACTATTTTAAAGACGACAAAATCAATATTGATGAATAATTTTTTTTTAGAAAATCTAGTTTTCGCATACTTATTGATGGTTAGATAAGATGTGATACTAGAGAAAGTATGAGATTATCCGAGTTTACATTAATTGAGGCAGTCATTAGGAAAAGCAACAGAATAAATTATTGCAAAACAGTAAAAATCGTTAGCGATTTTAGGAATATTGGGGCTTTCCGCAATTCCGTAATCATTGAAAGGTTAAACATTGAGCGTGTACTTCGTTTTTGATACACTCCGTTTTATTGTCCCCCTACGTACACGATAAACGTGATTATTACATTTACGACATTTATACTCGAATATTGTTTTATGTAATTTATATGTTGACAGTGTACAAATTAAATTTCCCTTAAAAAAAATTTTTAAAATTTAAGACGTATGTTCATGTTTTTTTTAAATATGAAAATACATATTGTTAATAAATGTTGAACAAAAATAAAATTACTTCCAGACATTGAATTTATCATCACATCATTTTTATAAGATATATATAAAAAAAGGGCCTTGTCATGAATAAAAACATAAAATGTTCGTTTTTATAACTTTAAAATGGTTAATTTTACAAGAAAACTTTATAGGAACTTTTTTGTAGGAAGGTCTGTCTACTTTAATTTTGTACAGAACATAATTTTGGGTAGGATTGATGGTTGTGGAGACACTTGCCAAAAAAAACGGTTTAAACGTGGAAAAAACAGGTTTAAACGCCTCACCCTCACCCCCATCCTCGACTCACCCCTGACTCATCCGGGATTTTGAGAATAAACAATCATGCCAAGTTTCAAAGCTCCGGGATTTTTTTTCACTAGACTTGTCTAATTTGACTGGGCTGTCTGCTCTAATCAACAAAAAACAAATATTACAAGGATCGTGAAATATCTTGGTATTTACAAGTATAGATGTATCACATAGAAGAAATATATTCAAACCAAAAAACAACTGGCATTGCTATCCAAACGAATTTTCGATTTTACAAACATTTCAGTCAAAACTTTTAAGAATCACTTCATCTGCACCTTGGTTCTTACACCAGTAAAATGCACCACTATGTCTAAATCTGAACCTACCAACTGTTCAAGAACAGATCCAAGAAATAAGCTCAAAATGTTACCAACGCGTGTAATGGATTCTAATCCTTTAACACTATAACTCCTTGATTATAGCCGGTAAATATCTCGCCTCAATAGAATTTCCTCTCTCCATCTCCCTTCCCAGTTTGATAAAGGACACGTATCCAAACATTATTTTATTTTGTTATAATATTGTTCATAAATCTTCAGCTTTGTTGTTCTAATGATTATCAGTAACAAAGTTCTAATATTGTCAGTAACTTTATTATACTTGGCTTTTTTAACGTGACATCTGAGGGTATAATCTTCATGATGGAATATAGCACGACTTTTTGCGTCTTTCTTGGTCCTGCCGCAAGACGTCGCATTATTGCCGGGTCAAGCGGTGCTGCAGATCAAGCGACTCTAGCGGCACGACCGAAAAAGACGCAAAAAGTCATGCCAAGGCCGTCTAGAATAGAAGGCCTACTCCTGCTCCGAATGACGTCACGAAGGGAGGCTGGCTGGAAATGCAGGCTGCCCAAGCGACACGGCGACATCCCCGCATTTTCAGACAAATATTTATTTTTAAATAGCACAGAAACGTGTACTCGTTGAATTTAGAATAAATCAATGAAACACTAAGTCTTCCTGGCGCTCGAGGGATTTATTTTAGTTATTTGGATTAAGTCATTCCGGTATTATACTATTTTGTACATGTAAATTACGGCTAATATATTGTTAAGACTTAAATTGCCAAAATTTAAAATTTGAGTCAAATTGTTTATAGTATATAATTTTGTAAATTCATAAAATTTTCTGCCATCATCGATTCTAATATGTATTAATTAAATAAGATTAAGGGACTTCAGGATAAGAATTCTATTTGTTTTATCCTGCTCTATTTCTTTCAAGCTGTCATCATTAATTTATTGTGAAAAGGCTTATGTAATACTCATTTATCAGTTACTGCTCTGATGACCATATTGGTAATTTAGTATATTTAATATTTTTATAAGAGAAAGTAAAATTTTATTGATCGATAAGTAAATAAAATGCAAGTCACTCAAAAATAAGGGAAAAGGAAGGAATAAAGAAACGTATGAAATGCAATATTTAATCCAGAAAGTACTCTCAGATCATGTAAGACTTTATGAAAATTCACAAAACACTTTGAAAATACATTTTAAAAAATTTACAATGCTTTAATGTATTCCTATTTTCCATTCACTTTTGTGACCTTGCGTCTTGCATTCCTGAAGTCATTACTCATATAATTTCTTAATTTACAATCATTCTTCTCCTTCTCCACTTATCATCTTCTACATCACAAACAGCTTGCAGCACCGTAACAATGTATTTCAGTTTCTCTTTACTGGTGTATTCTGCAGATGTGTAATTCTTTAATGGCTTAAAAGTGAATCAAATTTGCTCCATTTATTACAAACAAGCTCATCTCCCAACACCCACTTCAACATATCCGATGAAATCTTGCAGCCTAAGTATAAAACATCAATTTCTAAATTGTTCTTAATTCGAACAGGGACAGTAATTTGTGGGCAATCACAATCACCAACTTTTAATAGCAATACATAGGCACTTTCTATAATACACATCCACTCACTAGAAACCTTTTCCATAAATATTTGCAGAACTTGTTCAAAATCTATTGTATCTGCTTCACGCCTTTTCTGGAAATTAATTTTACAGCGCTCTTCAATTTCGGGATGCCTTTCTTCAGTTTTCCTTTTCATTTGTCAAATAACGAGGTTGATCAAGAAAGATCGAAGGGAATGCATCTTTTAGTAATGTCGGGTGTTATGTTCAGAAAAACCACTCGCTTTCCAAACCAACAAGTTTATTTACACAGTCACGGACATCTTTACATAGAAACAGAAAAAATACAATAGCGGTCAGAAAATAGCCTTCACTAATGCGTACTCCTCCAAAACCACTGTTTCTCCGATACTACGTCTCCCTCTCAGTGTCTCCGTCTTTTTCAATTTCCCCTCGCCAATACCCTTGGCGAGGCGGGAGTTTATTTGCATATTGGGGGTACAAGCTCCAGCTTTTCAGCTTTTGGAGCGCAGGGGAGGGCAATATCTTAAACAAACTAATTAAATATTAACTTAAAACTAACATTACAGTCTCTTTGGGCTATTTAGTTTTATTTACAGGTGTTGGATTTATTTGAAAAAGTTCTTGAAATGGAATGTTCTGTCTTCTGTTCTTTTTAATATTTATTTCATTCACTCACTCATTCATTCTTAATCTATATGTACAACACTTTCACGCACTCATTCATACCACACAGCACAGCACTTCACTACACTATATACACTATGTACACTACTTTTTACGCCACGGCGCCGACTTTACTCAGGCGTCCGTGGCGCCGCGACGTCTTCAGGTCATGTCTCCGTCTCTGGCGGCGCTCCCTTATGATGCAGCCGGCGCCGCCAAGGCCGGCTAGCTTTTTTATTGGCCGGGCGTCTGTGCCGGCCCGCCGTCCCCCCCCCCTTTCTTCCATTTTGTCACACAGCCGCAACATCGGGTACATTCGTTGCGTAACTAATTCCACACTCTCTGGTCTGACTGCCTTGTCTTCGCAGACAACAAATCTTTTATCGGAGTGTTTTACACATACATAAGAGTACTTGGTTGGGTCGAAATTTTCCCTGTTTATGGATTTCATCCACTTCTGTCTCAGAGTAGGGTCGTTTGGAAACTTGAACGTGAAAACACGTTCCGTCGTTCCATCATAATTTGATTGACAGCATGGCACCCTGCACTTTTTTGGCATTTTGCTCTAATCTCTGCCGCCTCAGTTTCAAACTACCTTCAAGATAGTTTGCAAGTATCCACTGAAAAAAAGGTTTTTATTAGCACAACATAAACATCCAAGTGCCAGCAAACAAAAATTAAACACACATCGTAATTTGAGGTTACTTTGCTCTACTTTTTTTTAGGTTATACACAAGATATTCCTAGCAGAAAATATAATTTAAAGCACAATAATTAACTTTATTTCTATGAAGAGAGCATGGGTTATTATTCACAGCTGAAAAATATTTTATAATTGCACCAATTTTAAATCACTCAATACGAGAAGTAAATCATGAATTAATACATACCTTGCTTTCTAGAAGATATTGGATAAAGGAATTATTTTTATGTAGGAAACCGAGCACGCAATATCTATCAATATTCATTCTTTCACATCTGAGTGTATCCACAATGCCATAAGCGAAAACGAAAAATGTTAAGCCTCCTTTTCTGACGTCAGATCACGTGACATTCGCACTGGCTCTGGCCTTCTATTCTAGACGGCCTTGGCCGTGTCATATTCTATCTTGAAGATAAAACCCTCAGATGCCACGTTAGAAAAATCCAAATATATATATATACTAGTTACGTTAAATATGCCAAGGAAAATACCAATGGGTGACATATATTTCATTTTATTTTCTAAATATCTTTTGTCCTAATATTTTCTTATTATATCTACTATGAAATATATTTTAAATTTACGTTGTACATAATGATAAAAGTAAACATTCTTTAACTGCTTTTCACATGTGGTAAATTTACAATTGGAGTGTAACCTAGACTTTTTCGATAACTAGAACAAAAATTTCATACTTTTGTATGCTCGTTAAAAGAAAATATATACCCAAAACAAAATTTAATATGTCGAATTCATCTTTCAATAAAAAAGAATACAATCTAGTCTTTTTAATGGGCATACCACTTACATTTAATCACTGAAGTTATTTTCGGGGTTTAACACGATATAATACAAGTGAGATTGTAAAACAGATTGTATATTTGGTGTAGTCTAATTCCTTGTTAATGTAATTCAACTTCAAACCCTCCTTAACAGCAATATTAGATGTGACAATACATTCCGACTTCAACGATCCAACAATTCCGAATCAAAAATCTGAGTCTAATCGAAAACTGTAAAGTTTGTAAACATGAAGAAACATTTGTTCCATCGTATCCTTGAGCAAATCAACAATTCTCTGAATATAGTGGCTATAAAAGATTTTAGGAGGCATTGATGAAAAAAACAATGTTCATCTTTCTGCATCCTGGCCTTTTACATATGGATGACTCAAAAATTCATGTTGACATTCTCATCGCAAGAAAACATTCACATCAAGAAAATTAACAACACCTTCCTATATTTTTTACACAATTTAAAGCATTTGCTAACATTAAGAAGAACAGTTTGTAAGGAATTTTTTACATCAGGAATAAATCTGGAATGGACATAGAAGCCGGAGTCTCATTCGACACATCAAAACCACAAACATGGCAATGGAAGGTGAGGAATCAGAACAAATCTTTCTTTTAGAGTTCCTTGTTGACAACGTTCGCATTAAGAGATCTGCAAGCTTCTCAGACAGGCACATCGATTCGATTCCCAGTCAGCTCACAACAATCTTCCAGTTTCTGAAGTTTCCGCCGCTGGAAATAAAAGAGAAAGACCAACACAACAAGGGAGATGAAGTCCCTTCCTTCAGGATCGGCAAGTCATGTCTATTTGCTATTCCCAGCAGGAAGCTAGTAGATTATTCCAAACTCTTCAACCTGAATGTGAGCGTCGCTAGACGGTTCCCACCTGGCGTTTTACCGGAGAAGACGATCCTCGGCGAAACAACGGTGGACATCTCCAGCGATTTCGCCTACGTCGTCACCGAGGTCCTCACGAATCCTCATGCGATCCCCAAGTCGAAGGCCATGAGAGAGAGCTACCCTCTCAAAAACTCCGGGGACAATGTTCAAATCGGCAGCATCGTTTTGTATCTGCGCATCTCTTGCTTCGGAAAACTCATCGTGAACGAGTTTCAGCTGAACACGGAATGCACCGCCGTGGTCCCCGCCGACCTGACGAAGAAAGATCCCGACGAAAGGAGTCGTAAAGACGACTCGGACTTCTCGCCGTTCAAACTGGGCACCGGCGAGGAAGTGCTGATGGGCCACTTGAAGCGAAGTTCGTCGGAGTCTTCGGTCGGGTCCGGAGACTTCGCCGAAGACGACTACACCGAGGTGGGCGCCAAGGTGGAAGGTCGCTGGATCACCATTCGCGTGCCCAAGGAGAAGCTGCGAACGCACGCCGGGGACATCTGCAAGCTGGACGGGGGCGGCGGGGTGGTGGGCGGCGGAGGGTCGATGGACGCCCTGTCCGCCCTGCCCAGCCGCGCGTCCCGCCACGTGAAGGGCTTCGAGCGGCTGGGCGCAGCTTCTGCTGGGGGCCGGGGCCGGGGGCGCGCCCCGCTGGGGTGCGCCCCACCAGCACCCCGCTCGAGGCGGCGCACGGAGCCCTGGGCACGCCCCTCAGCCCCGCCGACGCCAAGAGCAGCAAGGGCAAGAGCAAGAGCAGCAAGGTGAAGCCCGCCAAGGCCGACCGCAAGGCCGACAAGAAGACCAAGAAGAGGCCCCTCGTCTGACTCGCCCTACCCCCTCACACAGACCCACTTGTCTTTTGTAACGCATTCATTTTGATTAATAAAATGATTTTTGTATACGTTGTATTTTGAAACCTTAGTTGAGAAACTAACATGATTATTTCGCTAATTTTAGTTTTACTTCGTTCATTAGAGACTGCGTTTTCATTTGCATAACACATATCCTCCAAGAATACAAAGAAGAGCGAAAACCTAGGGACTAATATTACAATCATGGATTTTCGTTGAGTTGTAATCCGATTAAAAATTCTTCGCCAAGAAGACAAAGAAAAGGAATTCGTATTAAAATAGATAATTCCTTACTTAAATTCAATTTTATACTCCGAAACATTTCGTCGCACTTTTTTTCTCGTAGAAGGTTTAACTTCCAGAGGTGACAACACGGACTTCCATTCGTTTTTCGTTTTTAATACTTGAATTATTTACTCATTTTGTAGATTTGTTTTATACCACACTTTTCTAGGTTGTCAGCATATCAAATTTTAATGTCAAGACTTTAACAATATTTTATCATTTTGGATTGTTTAAAAGTTGTGCAAGATATCAAAATGTGCTGGATGCATATGTAATTATATGTGTGTATATGGAGCTCTTCGATTATTGTCAAAAAATTAAATTGATTTATAGAAAGGTAATTAAACTCAAAAAAGTTTCAAACATTTATTTTTATAACATATATTATTTATGTAAAATTCCTACGTACGTTAAAATCTATTTTTAAAAAAAACAATAATCCCAAAAGAGCATTATTATATTTTTTCATGTTAATATTCAACACAATGCTTGGAATATGTTTTCATGTCGAAAAATACATTTTGCACACGGAAAATCACTGAAGGACAGTTATACCCATAAAAACGTTTTCTAGAAATGTGAAAAAAAATTAATTTCGTTTTGAAAAGAAGAATAACCTGTCCTTTGTCAGAGTTTACCTTTCAATTTTGTGTAGCTAGAAATCATTTTTGGAATCTGATTTTGTCCCTTATAACACGGAACAACAAATTCACTAGTATGCATGTTCGTTGTTCACATAAATGTTGCAATTGCGTTTGTACAAAAATAGTACATTTTCCTAAGCCAAATATAAATTTCACCTTCTTCACCTTTGAAGAGCTATTTCATCTCCTTGAAACGTTTGTCTACAGAAGCAAAAAAATACGTATCTAATTTAATCTTCCCGAACAACAAATTCAAAATCGGAGACTGACACCTGGGAATATTTCCTTGTTACTCTCGTACTACTCGTACATGAGGATTCACTACAGCGACTTCAAGCGCAGAGCTTTGCCTTGTTTCTTACACCAAATTAGCAGCAATTAAAAGACGTCAAATGAGATATCTATAGTTGTGCGGTGAGGTCTCTAAAGAAAAAATTCCATGGAGAAGAGACGAATTGCACTTTTACTTCAGTGTTGTTCTCCGTGTTCAATGCTCTGTGACGTGTTGGTAAGTGACTCTAGCTTTCAGCACGGTGACAAATGAACACTACGCCATTACATTGGACACTACATTCATAATACAAATTCGTTCAGTGAAATATCAACAAAAAGAGAATGTTTATACATTTTAATTTCCTCTCGAATATACCTAAATATACAACAGGTGAATTAGAATTTTTAAACTATTTTTAAGATAAGAAATTATTAAAATATAATGAATGGTGTCCATTGAAATTAAATAATGTCAAGAGGAATAATAAATATTTCTTTAGTTTTCATGAAAAGGGTATAAACCGATAGTCAAAATCAGTACCAACATTACAAAAGATATTCTGACTACATGCAGAAGGACTTATTGAGAATTTTTTTTATCTAGAAGGAGCAAATGAAAATCAGGGTAATGCAGATTGTTCATATTTCATTTCACGGACGGACGGACGGAAAGACGGACGGACGGACGGAAAGACGGACGGACGGAAAGACGGGCGGACGGAAAGACGGGCGGACGGAAAGACGGACGGACGGACGGAAAGACGGACGGACGGACGGAAAGACGGACGGACGGAAAGACGGACGGACGGAAAGACGGACGGACGGAAAGACGGACGGAAAGACGGACGGAAAGACGGACGGACCTCCAAATCAATCCATCAACTCTCCCTGAAATTTAAAATATTTGTTTTCAAAACCGCTGCCCCCCGAGTCGAGCCAGGGGAATATCCATTTTCAGAAAAATCCTACGTATGGTTTATACGCTAGTGGTGTTTACGGACGTTTTGAAAAAAAACACGTTTTCGGTATCGCGGGACCCCAAAACGTGTATTTCCGTTGAAATCTCGAAATCGATTTCCCGTATCATTATATAACTTCCTCTTTATTACATATATATGTGGTATTTGTACGAGAGAGTGGAAGTGTTGGTGCGCGTGCGCAGACCAAGATGCCGCCGGTGCTGGTGGCGCGCGCCGACTCGGAGAACGAGCTGTACGTGGCGGCGTTCCTGGTGTGCGGCGCGCTGGCGGCCGTGCTGGTGGCCGGCGCCGTGCTGTTCGTGGTGCGCCGGCACGCGCGCTCGCGCCGCAAGCTGCAGGCGCTGGGCGCGCACGAGGCACCGTGCCGCGTGCGCATGGCCAACAAGGCGGGCGGCGGGGGCGGGGCCGGCGCGCAGGACAAGCAGCCGCCCGAGCCCGTGCACGTGGGGCAGGGCGGGCGCATCGCGTCGCCTCGCGCGAGTCCGAGGGCTCCAACAACAGCCCGTCCTCGCGCTCCAGCACCTCCTCCGGCCAAAGGACCGAAGCCGGCTCAGCAAACTGACGCCACTGCAGCGCCTCTGACCGGGAGGGCCTAGGTTCCAGGATTTTCGACACTAGCTTTTCAGCTAGGTCGAATTCAGTCGCTGTCTGGAGGAGAATTCTAGCGGCCGGCTGCTCTGATCGGTAGTTTTCCGTGGTTTCTCCGATCAACACCAGACGAATGCCCGAGCAGTACCCTACCAAACGAGCCACGGACCGGGCTCAATCTGTCCTTCCTCTTCCTTGTCCTATCCTCTCCCCTTACACACACACACACTTACACGAACATGCACTACACTTCCGGGAGACCTGTCGGGAGTTTAGAGCTTGTCCCGGCTGGGGCGGTGCCCCGCTGGTGGGAGAGTCCTGGTTAGGGGGAAACCCCACTAGCTGACGGTAGATCGACGCCGGATCTCGCCATCCAGCGGGGGAAGATCACCGCCATTTACCGAGAAAAAACATGCATAACACTAACGGGACTAATGACCCAAGCAGTTGACGCGCCCGGAAACACGAAAAAATCAATCAATCAAAGACACGAGCTGGACGGAGTGGGGGACATTGTCATCCAAGCGGGAGCTCCAATATCAAAATGTTTAATCTTAAAACCTGGCATACACGGTACAGTTTTCGTGCAGATTCTAATACAGTTTCTGTGCATAAACTTCAAGATTCCTATCTAGAAGTATAAAATCCGAATGTCGCGCATACATGGTCTATACGATTTCTGCACTATCCACCACAAGCCACCGCTACGGGGTCGAACGAGCAACAACTGAATTGCGCCGTCCGGGTATTTTTAATGGTAATATTTCTGTTCGTGAGTCCTGGCTGTGATCTTTATTTAGTATTAATTATCCATCAGGAGCATAGAGAATAAAAATAGGAAGTCAAGAATTGGGAAAAACGAAGTTTATCACAATATATCACTTCACACAATCGCACTTCGACCCACCTAACCACAAAATCGAAATGGGCGATTCCCGTTAGTGAATGATTCTGCCGCTGGGGGCGCTTGAGTCAAACTGTAGGCTTTCTGCATGAAAAATTATGAACATGTGCATGTAGAAAACGTGCAGTCTGGACTTCACGTTTTCTGTACGTCCAATTTGCTTGAAAACTGTACCGTGTATACCGAGCTTAACGATTCTGCCAATTGGGTTACAGTGTCCCCCACTCCGTCCGGATCGTACACGTTCAAATTCCACTGTGTTTAAATTGGATTATACAGTGCAACCTCGTTGACATGAAACAACTTGGACTTAGGTGGCACAGGGCATCAATTGATGTCACTGCAGTGCCTCTGACTGGGGTGTCCTAGGGTATCGAGTCCCGACTGTGGCAGGATTTTTAACACTAGCTTGTCAGCTAGGTCGAATTCAGTCCCTGTCGGGAGGAGAATTCTAGCGGCCGGCTGCTCTGATCTACAGTTTGCGTGGTTTCTCCAACCGACACCAGTCAAATGCCCGAGCAGTTCCCTAACTAACGGGCCACGGTCCACGCGTGATATTTCCTTCCTCTTTCATGTTCTATCCTCACTCCTTACAATTACATGAACTAAACTACCACACATGTCGAGAGATCAATTGTGAGTTTAGAGCTTGTCCCGGTAGGGGCGGTGCCCCGATGGGGGAGATACCATGTAGGGGAAACCCGTTCGTCGCCGGTAGGTCGGCCCCAGACCTCACCATCCAGCAGATTATCATCACCACCTCTCGAGAAAAACGCACTACACTCACTGGACTCATTACCTTAGCCATTAAAGCGCCCAGAATCACTAATTACTCAATTGACGAAATATTTCACTGCGACAGAACATGTACCTGCTAAACACCCGTCCATAATGCGTTGCATACCAATAAGGGGCAAATGTCACTTGTGTAATATTGTTAAGTAATCCTAAGAACTTGATAACATACATACCTCACGCGGATGGATTTGGTCAGAGGGTCGACCAGTTAACGTTCAAAGTAAGTGTCCAGAAGTGTACGAGTAGTAGCCTATGTGTACATAAGTGTGTTCCAAGCGAATTCACTAGCTGAAATAATGCCTTACATCACAGTCGTAGAAATTTTTCTCGATTACTTTTTACTTTTCATCAAGAAACTGCAACGTTAGAGATATTCAAAAAACACTTTTTAAAATATTTTTTAACCCTTTCCCCCATTGTAACAACACAACATTAACACTTCCTTCAGATGATCGTTCCGTTTTCAAACACAGTCTCTCACCCGCGTAACTTTCAGAATTCAAAGAGAACTATGACTTCATTTCTCAATTTTTATTTAAACTATCTCTCTCTCGCACTCTCTCGCTCTCGCTTTTCCCCTCGCTCTCCCGCTCTCTATCTCGCTATCTGTCTCGCGCTATCTCTCTCTCTCTCTTTCGCTTTCGCCTTTCTCGTTTCTCGCTTGCTCTCGCGCGCGCTCTCTGGCCAGTTAATTTATTAACTAAGTAAAGGTGACGAACTATTAAATCGAAATTCGACTGATCATTGTATAAAATTAGAATATCACAGTATTAAATTTTTTGTGTGTATTGAGGCTTCTTGCTGACCCCCTCCCCCCACCACCAAAATCAAATGTATTTTTGATTGGCTACCGACCCCCTTACTGCTCTTCATGGAGACATTGGAACGAAAGTTGTTCAGACTCTCTGTTGATCGCGGTTTCACTTATTCAAGGCCTAAAGTTATCTCTAGAAAGAGAAAGTTTTCTGACTACTGAGGGTATCTCACACAGATGTTTAAAATTCATTTGGAGTAGTTAACTTCAGGAAGATATTTGTTTCACTGGTTTCGTTGTACAGTATTATATGTATTAACTCAGAGAATGGATCGCTTTTAACCGACTCTTTAGTAAGGGGAATGCTTTACGACAAGTGTTAGTGAGAGATGATATACTGCCACTGTCAATAATTTCCATCTTAAACAATATATCTTGGCAGAAGCGTCTTTCTTTGAAGAAATTTTCTTGATATACATACGCACTTGGCTTAAGTAATGTTTCATAAAATATGATTTCTACTGTTCTTCTATTTCAATTGGAAATTCTCTGATAAGCCAGACATTATCTCTAATTGAAAGTACCTACATAGTAAAGAATAGCAAACACCCTGACGTATTGAATATTTTATTTTAAATTGAGAACGTTGTTAACTTGCTCTGTTCGTAAATTATTCTTTAAAACATAAATTACCTTATATTGTTACCTTTGGTACGTATTTTTCTTGCATTTCTATTGCCAGTGGTATATTTTCTAGGAGTGAAGAGCCAGCACTTACTAATATGGACATCTCTACAGGGCATATGGTGTTGGTGAGTAGAACTTCAAAGAAAAATTTTCTTACTATATTTTGTAACGTATAGCTGATGGTGCGTCACTTGCTAGTATATCAGGCATGTCCAACTGACTTCTTGGGATTGATACTTTTGTAACCAATGATATACAAAAACATAGTAAACGTCACAGGAACGCAATAAACAGTCATCAAGTACATTACTAACATTTTATTTGCATTTTATTGTTTCTATCAACAATCAATAAAAATATAATTAAATCAAAAGTTTTTGTTTGGTTAAATTGCTTCTAATTCAAATTCTAATTTAAATGCCTTTTAATATCAATTTACTATTTTCTGAACTAGTGCAATAGCAGTCATTTTCTTACACTTTCTATCTCTGTAGTAAGGTTTCAAAATTAAAATTAAAAGAAAATAGAGTTGATACTCTTTTATTAAAGTTCGCGGATCTATTGAATGATCGGGGAAAAAGAGAACACAAATAATTAAAAATTGATTACAAGTTTTTTATTCCACTAAATTCAAATGTAATTATCAATCTGTTATTTATCACAGATGTCATACAAGTAATACAACTTACAGAAGATTATGCTTTTGATTTCAAAAATTATTTATTTACTTATTTATTTATGCTTTATAGCCTATAGATCCCATTAAGTGCCAAGGTCTCCCGCACCTGTATCGGTAGCTCAGTGCATCAACTGATGTCAGCGCCTCAAACCGGGAGGTCCTAGGTTCGAGTCCTGACGGCGGCGGGGTTTTCGATACGAGCTTTTCAGCTAGGTCGAATTCAGCCGCTGTCTGGAGGAGAATGCTAGCGGCCGGCTGCTCTGATCGGTAGTTTTCCGTGGTTTCTCCGATCAACACCAGGCGAATGCCGGAGCAGTACCCTACCAAACGGGCCACGGACCGCGCGCGATCTTTCCTTCCTCTTCCTTGTCCTATTCTCTCCCCTTACACACACACTTACACTAACATGCACTACACTCCCACATATTCCGGGAGACCGGTCGGGAGCTTAGAGCTTGTCCCGACTGGAGCGGTGCCCCGTTGGTGGGAGAGTCCTGGTTAGGGGGAAACCTCACTAGCCGACTGTAGGTCGGCGCTGGATCTCTCCATCCAGCGGGGGAAGATCACCGCCATCTCCCGAGAAAAAACGTGCACTATACTAACGGGACTAATGACCGAAGCAATTGACGCGCCCGGAAACACGAAAAAATCAATCAATCAATGCCTCCCGCTTCACGCGCGGTGAACAACTTGGTTGGTTCCCCTAGTTTAAACCAACAAATTGTTTTCCAAATTCTTACACGAGCCAATATGCACTTCAACAACCACTACAGATACTTCACAGATAATATTATATATACTTCGCTAATTTCGTGATTGTTAATCACGTTTCACGCTACGCTCTGTAAAAATTCTAATTGATGAAAGTCTTCCTCGCATGTAAGGGTTTGTTCAATGTCCTGGGTGTGAAATTCGTATTGTTAAAACGTTCTCTCTCAAATTCGGACATGCGTTCGCTACGACAGTCTTAGAGAAAATTGATTTACTAGCCCGAGGTAACGTTTAAGTAATAATTCCGGCCGTTATTTCACAAACGCAGGGGCAGAATACTTGTACACAGTGAAAGACGCGCTTAATATTTGACGGTGCTGCAGGTTGCCTAGAAGTTCTATCCCTGGGCGCTTGAATCATCATACATGTATAAATCAACAACACCCCACATGTACGATTAATTCAAACCACTCTTTAAACACTCCCAAAACTAATAAGAACAAAGGTGAAAATTTCAGAGAAATCGATCGAGGAGTTTTTGCGTCTGTGTGTGACAGACATACGCACATTCCCTTTTATTTTATACATAGATAAAAAATAAGTTAAAAGCTTCGCTTACTTGGACGATGCTCTAAGGTCCTGCGTCACCGAAGCCGACACAAAAGTGCTCGTTTTATAGAATTTATGGTATGTTACAGTCGTACATGGAAGATCACTTGAAGAACAAAGACCGTCTTGATCAAGAATGGGTTGCTCTGTGCGCTTACGAAGCAGAACCTTGTGCCACCGCAATTGCCCGAGAAGTAAGTGTTCTCTTTTCCTTTAAATTTTTTACTTTTACTTTCTATTTATTTTTTATTGCATTATAATCAATAAACAAAAAAACTGTTTTATGTCTGGGGAAGAAGTATAATTCTGTTCATGTTTTCTTAAGCTCCAGAGTCCCTAACTCACAGAGTTGCTAATAAAACAATGTAGGCTTATTTAGGCTCACAGAGTTGCATTATGAATAAAGATACCAAGGAGCATGGTTAGCAACATTTGAAAATTAAAAATTTTCATTTCTGAGTAATAGGAAACATTTATGTGCATCAGGAAATTAACTAAAGATCTGATTTTATCATACTGCTGACAAAAAGACAACCCACCCCTAACTTCAGCAACTAGCAGAAAGTGAGTTTCTCAAAAAGTGTGTGTACTAATGCTACATTTATGTCTAGAAGCAAAACAAGGTGCTATTCAGCATTTTTTCAACAGATCAAGTATCATCATTATGGTACCACTTACTTCCTTTTCCAATTTACTTTCCAGCTTGTCTCTTTAAAATGAAAAACATATAGGAGAAACTCTTCTAATACATTACCTTTAATATCACATCATCAAGATGTTTAATTATTTAATGTGATACATGTGATCAAATAGCACTTTTCTTCATTTTAAATCATTCCTGAATTTCAATTCTAAAAGAACTATGATATTGTCTTAGAAAATGTGTTCTTTTCTTTTCTTTTTTTATTTCTGTTTTCAGAATGTACGCTCTAAAAAACAGAAACATTAATGTACTCTTTACTTAAAACTTTAAATTCATTTAATAAAATGAGTTTTTTCTTACAGCCTGAAAATGCTCGCAAGAATCGAAATCCAGACTTCTTGCCATACGATCATTCACGAGTGGTTCTCAATGACCTTGCCAATATCTCAGGCTCTGACTACATCAATGCTTCAACTATTGTAAGTACATCTTTTTATTGGGTCAACATCTTATAAATTAAAAATAAGTAATTACTTGCATGCTGTCATTTAGTAGAAAGACTACTCGCAAGTTATGTCAATAAAAAAATATCACATACACTTTTTTCCATTTGTATTGGAAGGTGTACAATCTTGAACTGATTTTATCCTTAAGCAGTCATGTGGAGTGTTTCTAGGAAGACTCAGTCCCTTGCTTTGTGGTGTCTTTTTATAACTCTCTAGGAAGACATTCTGATCTCTTTTTTTGAACAAAGACAAAATTTGCCCTCTCCAATTTCCTTTGAAAGATAAGTTTTTGTAGTTGGGGTGTCCCGAATACATTGCATAACAATTCTCTTCAGTGTTTGTGGCAAAGAATTCTCAATCACAATTTGTTAAGAATGTGTTATGACTAGTTTAAGATTGTTTTTGAAGTTAAATAATAAAAAACAAATTAGTTTTAATTAGTTTACTTAAACAAAGCAATTTCTATAAACACTCACCAATTTAAATTAGCTAATTTGGCATTTTAATCAAGTTAATTACTGGAAATTTAGGCATTAAATATAACAAATTATTCTTCTTTCTAGCTAATCATGTTGATGCAATATTTTTGCACAGAGTAGAAGGTATATTTTATGAATCCCACTTGTCCATTTAGTTAAAGTTTCCCATGCAACTGCTTAAGGTTTCGATCACTTCTCTTATTCTCATCACAATTGGCATTCTTCTTGTCACATATACACCTCATTTGCAGAATATTCCATAGCATTTGTGACTTTTAATTTCAGACTGACCATGATCCAAGGAACCCTGCCTACATAGCTACACAGGGTCCTTTGCCACATACAGCCCCTGATTTCTGGCAAATGGTTTGGGAGCAAGGCAGTGTAGTAATGGTGATGTTGACAAGACTAACAGAGGCAGGCACTGCAATGTGTGACCGATATTGGCCGAAAGAAGGCTCTGAGCTCTATCACATATATGAAGTAAGATTTCTGACTCTCTTCATTATTAGAGACAAAACAGTATTGAAATTAGATATTTAATATGGTTCAAATCTCAGAAATGTTTGAACAAAAATAAAGACATTTTATGAAAATGTTTACATTCAGATTAATTTTGAATTATTATAAACCATTAAAAAAGGTTAAATAATATGAATGCTGTCACAAGTCTACAACACATTCTAAATGGTATTTAATAAGCCCTTCATCTTTTAAGACTTTTGACATTTATTAATCACACTATCGCACTCATTACTGTTTTTCATAAAGTGGGTGGAAGAGGTCTGTTTCATATGGAAGATAGTGAAATTTAACATAAACATTTAAGTTGTTTTATTCTGTTGAAGACTTTTAAAAGAGTATATGACAAATGAGACCACACATTTCTTATTAATGCTGATGATTTGTTGATGTAAACATAATGTTGATTCATTAATTATATAATTGATGTCAAAGTACATGTTATAACACACAAGTTAAAACTGAAAATTCAATCTGGTAAAGTATCAGACAACCTCAATGTAATTAAAGAGAGTTAGAACCAGAAATGTTGCAGAACACGCAAGCTTTAATCATTACACATTTGATGAATACACACAATTGTTTAAAACAACCTACCTGAAATATTTACATTTACTTCAAGGTTCATTTGGTCAGCGAACACATCTGGTGTGATGACTACCTTGTGCGTTCATTTTACTTGAAGAACCTTAAGACTGGAGAAACACGCACTGTGACACAATTCCATTTTGTGTCATGGCCAGATGCAGGTGTACCTTCTTCAACTAAAGCACTGCTGGAATTCCGTCGGTAAGTCTCATTTAATGTTAGGAATAATAAAGATGTATATAGCCATAAAAGAAGAAGAAAGTTAAAAATTATTTATACATGCATTAACTGCCTTTACATAAAGTATCAGGACTTTAACTTGTGATTTATTACTATTTTATTTCTGAGAGTACCTTGGGCTAGTTAAACCTGAAATTTTCTGCAAGTCTGACTGCCTTTGTTATTACTCTAAATCTTATTAATTACTTTAAAAAATAATTATCTCTCACTTTTGTGATTTAATGTTTAAAATATAAAAGTTTATATATTGCCAAATCTAGACAAACTATTCTGTCATTTTGTTTCCTTAAGAGGAACATTTTGTTTAAACAGAGACATTTAAGACATTTGAATTATAGTCTGTGAATTTCATTACTTTGTCAGTTAAAAAAAGCTCAGCAGTTTTATAAATATTCTTCACTCTTACAAATTGCTAATGTTGTTTTTTCCTTACAGGAAAGTGAACAAATCATATCGTGGCCGGTCGTGCCCCATTGTTGTTCATTGCAGGTAAGGTACCTAAAAATGTTAATATCAGAATGTAAAATATAAATGAAGCTACTGAAAGTCAGAAATCTCCAGACAATTCTAGAACAGACTCTTAATAAGTATTTTACTTAATAGTAAGATGTAGGAAGGAAGTTCTGTTTCATTGGAATAGGATTTCTTCTCTATACATTCATAATTAGAGGTATCTGAACCTTAACTCTTCTGCTTTGATTTGAAAACCCTATTTTGCTATTATAAGAGGAGTTGTAAACCAAACTCTTGATACAATTTTGTACAATGAACAGAACATTTTCATTATGAATGTCATTTTATTATAGTGATGGAGTTGGCCGCACTGGTACTTACTGTCTGATTGATATGGTTCTAAACCGAATGGCAAAGGGAGCTAAGGAAATTGATATTGCTGCCACCCTTGAACATATTCGTGACCAACGTCCGGCAATGGTTAGAACCAAGCAGCAATTTGAATTCTGCTTGATGGCAGTTGCTGAGGAAGTTCATGCCATTTTGAAAGCTCTACCATCACAGCAACAAGCCCAGGTTCAGCCCCCAGCCATACCACCACCACCATCAGCAGTTCAGCCCAACCACAACACCCAACCACAACCACCACCACCACCACCACCAACACAACAACAACAGCTGCAGCAACCACCACAACCACAAAAGAAACAACAGCAGTCTGAGGCTCACCATGACAAATCTGACACTAAGAAAGTTTCAGAGGAAACCACTAAACAATCTGAGGAGAAAGAAGTTGCTGAAACCAAACAGATACCAGAAGACAAGGAGAAAGAGTCATAAAAATCAACAAACACGTCTGTAGTTATCATGTTGTATTCCTATCTTATACAAAATGTGCTTGTCTGATTAGATGCATCTCTGTAAAATCCTTCAAATTCTTTGTATGCCACATCTTCCTGAAAAAACGTCCTTCCTAACTACCTACTTACAGATTTTAGTCATGAGGCCTATTCACAGTGTGAAATAACTGTAGTTTCATTTGATTTGTCATCCCTTTCAAGGCTGAGAAATATTATTTTTCGTATGTATTTTTGTTTCTCCAGTTGTGCATGACCGCAATAGTGAAAGGTTCCCATGAAAGGAAGCAGTATTTTTTTTTTATTTCCCCGTCATTCTATTTTAATGCAAACTTTTGTGGTACCAGAAATGCATGCAGTTACATTGAGGTTTTTGTTGTTGTTGTTGTTTTTTTTAATGTTATTTCTAGAGGGATCTTCTTCATTACTTTGTCAATACAATATCGGCTCAATATTGTACTTTCAAAGTTCATTACATCTTGATTCAGATCCTATCCAAGTCAATTGAAGATGGAATATCATAAGTGTATAATATGGAAACAAAAACGGGAGATAGTAGAAAGATTTAATAATATTTTGTGCTGTTCACAAAGTACTTTATTTTCTGCCTTATTTTTTATAGATAAAGAACTGAAATACAATAATCAATTAAAAAGTTATTAATTTTTTTAGGCTCATGCCCTTTACCAGAGTCTTTCCATAGCATGAACTGAGTTATGCTGTTAGAAGAGAATGTGTCTGCTATTTTATAAATATAGATACAACTACTTAAAGAATATAGTATAGAATTGACTGTCATCCTTTTCATTCTGCTCTGTATTCAGTTATTGACAATCAGTTTTTAAATAATGTTTTGTTAGATATTTTATTATTTTTTGTACAAATTAAAATTAAAGGTCAGACTGGTCAGAAAAGTTTGAATAGGAAAAGAAAAGTTACTCTCAGTTAGGCTTGATAAATATTTTCAACAATTCTGACTTGTTGAACTTGAATACTAGGATGCGCAAATTATGTATGCTGTGAAAGACATGTACCTGTACAGTTGTTGGTATTTTAAAAGAATTTTGAAAGCTTGTGATGACATACAGATATTCAGTGAAATCTGCTATCTTGAAATAGAACAAATGTCTATTTGACATTCATCCGATTAGTGAGACATTCACCTGACCATAGAAAGCTATGACCATTGATTTCTCTTAACAAGACCTTTGTGTTTAAGTAATCCTTGGTGTAAAACAGAACCTATTGCAACCAAGGCCTATCATTGATAAATGTTGTAGGAAGGTTTTGTTATTAATCATTCATTTTCTTTTATTCTGATTATAAACCTTTTCAGGTATGGAAAAGCATTCAGAACTCCACTGTATCATATTAATACATAGCAGTGGTTGTCATGTAACTGCTGTTGATTACCTACCCTAAATAATAGTTAGAACCTCAAGTGTCAGGATGTCATCCTCCCAGAGACATAGTTTACCTTTCTCTTTCAAGTAGTGTTAGATTTTATTGAATGAATTTCAAATCAATTTTTTTGTAAGCTTTAATTGTGAATATATATGTACATATAAGCATATATATGTCTATAAATGTTGTTTTGTGTGAAAAAAATAAAATACAAAAATAGCATTGAAGGATCAGTGGATACATAATTATGAATATCTTGAATATTGTTTAGAAAAAAGTTAATGTATTTACTGTAATGTTGTGTGAAATAATGTTAACCTTTAATTTCATTATGCATTTTAAACACAATAGATATATATATTTCAAAAATCTGTTTTGCTTGAAAGAGTAAATTTGTTCATGACATGAAATGCCTCCAATGTTTATATATCAGGGTTACATATTACACAAAATATTATGTGATCCTTCTATGTATTTTTCTTGTGAAATATTGTTCAGGAATTTGATTGATGCAGATTCTAACTGTGCAATTCAAGACAATGGCAATTAAACTGTCTTCAGCTACACAGACTTGGCGAAACCTCTTGTGGCCCCAGCCTCCACAAATGGATTTGCCTGAAGCATGTCATTTTAGCCATGTTAAGATTTCTACAGAAGCAGGTGGGGAAACAGGAATCATGTTTCTGTTTTGTGTAGTTAAATGTCGTGTGAATAAAATATTCACATAATCACATTAATATTATGATAATTATTCTTCAAATAAATTTAAAAATTTGCAACCATAACCTAACTTTGGAATAATAGAAATCTCTTCAATGAAAGAAAGATTGTCATTCTGTGATGAATGTGGTCCAGCATAAGAAAAGGAACCAATATTAGTGTATAATAAATTTTAGAGAAGTATGCTCCGGATTTTAAAAAGTGAAGGCAGCTAAAACTTCAATGATGTGATTATGTGTGTCACATTACATTGAGCACAAATAGCCAATCTGTAATCTAAATTGTAGACTGAAAACCATATATTTATTTATTTATATATCTATGACAACAGGAACCATCAGTGTACTATTATTCAAAGTATATTGAATGTGTATAAAATATCATGTGAGTGTTTTCTACAAGAATTCTATTCCGTATGATTTAGGCTAAAATCTTTCTTTCTTATGGAAAACATTAAGCAGGTAACATAAATTGTATCATGATGTTATGCTTTAAATTATTGAAATAAAAACTGTATTTTATGAAATAAATTATCATTATAGGTACTTATAGTGCAAAGAATTATATTACTATTGTTGAAAGTAACTTCCCTAATTCCTAAATATTGACATTGAGTTACAAGTACAAGTGATAATCATTTCTGAGAAATTTTGTCGCATTCTTTAAATTGGTATAATTTGTGGAAATAAGTCCTCCTTTGTAAAAGTATGTTAGCAGTAAAATGTGAAAAGAAGGCATTTCATACTTTGTTTTCTCCATAAATCAAAAAGTTGTAATTTATTTTTTCACGCTTATGGATATGTACGTAGCCTATGTTTCAATTATTCACTGTGTCTTCTCATGAATTTTCAGCAGAACGGTGATTGTTAATCTCCAATGTACCTGGTTTGTAATGTATTGCCAATTCTCTGTGTCCTTAATTACAATCAAATGTTTCAAAGTAGCATAGTAGTATTTCAAACAATTTCAGGGATAATGCAAGGTTTCGAGACAGGGAAAGGTGATCAGAAGCAGTGACTAGATTATCATAATGATTCTCAACTTTTTCTGTAGTTTGATTTTCAAAGTTTTGTGCATCATTTAATTCAATTAACATGTTTGTATATTGCAAGTAATTTAAATCCATAATTTGAGAAGCAATGTAGTAACTCATTGCAAAGAGAACAGTGTTATGAGTTGATTATTTGCAGTGTCTTCATATTTATGCTCTATGAACAAAAAACTTTTCCCCATTTCAACTAATTACAAGATTTTCTGTGCTCTGATTATTGAACACAATAAAACAAAACCCCACAGTTCATTAAAAATTAAGAGGTATCTATACATGAACTATTTATGTTGTGCACAACATCCAACATCTAATATATATAGTCAGGTCACATAGTATCAATAATGAAGGTAGGGTAATATTCAGGCAACCAGACAAACAGTAGTGATGGTTGAAACATTGTATACTGCACACTACTGTCTATCTGAAGTGATGTTTCATTGATTGCCATATAGGTACTCTTGGATTTTGTACAACTACGGCTAGGAGAACCAGACCTTTTGGGATGATTGTTAAAGTGAGATAATTTTGGTTAACCTGCAAAACATTCTGAAATCATAATTTGTTTTCCCTTGTTTATATTACCTCAAAGTATATTGGTGTCAACTTCCTCCACTAAGATGTATTGTCCCTGTTTGGTTCATCCTTTCAGTAGGAGTATATTTATGTAATGCAATAAATGATATGCAAAGAACACTAAAGCTGCTTCATTTCTTTTCTTGTTATGGCCTTAACAATTAAAATTTAGATAAAACTATATAATTAATTTAATTTAATCACTAGTTAAATTGAAATGTTTCAGCCACTGACTACTATTTTCTGGGGTGCCACTTTACCTATTTTCAATTAACAAACACATTGCAAGTCATTGTAAAAATGAGTTAGTATAATTGTTCCAGAAAAGTAGCAAAGGGGGGTAGAATATTAACAAAACAAAAGTGAAAATAGTAGATCTAAAACAATACAGCAGATTAAATACATGACAGACATTATTTATTAGTCTACATTATCAAAACTAAACAATAATATTGTAAATCAAAATAATTTAAATTATTCACTTGGGTAGTAAGATACAAGACAAAAATGCATTTCGTACCTGTGGCTAGCAAATGTGTCAAACAGTAAAAGACTGTTTTGCATCATTATTTGAGTGACAAATTTTTAATTCTATTTTTATTTTGTGCAAGAGGGAATTATTCACTTTATTTTCCATTTTAATTTTCTGATTGTGGTTAAAAAATAATTGAATAGAAAAAGAACTTGTGAAAGAAACAAATTCAAGAAAGAATGGTCTGGCAATTGAAATCAATATTGAAAAACTCTATTTTTTATTAATGTTCTACATTAATACATGATATTTCTTTTGAAAATGTGTTAGATTACTCACAAATTTGATTTATCTTTGTAATTTTATTTGCACTTAGATTTCTGTTATAAAAACACTTCATTTTATTTAAACCACAAAATCTTAATTGTTTAACAAGTAAGAACTTCTTGACTTTTTTATATTTGAAAATCTTAGTTGGCAGTTATTCTGAAAGAAAAACATTGAGGAAAAAGGAAGTTGGAGAAAAACATCTCATGATACAATTTTTTAGCAGAAGAGTGAAGAACTAAGAAAATTGACAGGTAAGAACATTCAAAATGCTTTGTTCTTTATTAAAATTTTGGCTGTCGTAAATAAGTTTGAAACACTAGTTTATATATGCATGGCAGAGTAATTAATTTATCATGTTTTTTGGATTGTTGTGCATCCATATGTTGGAATAAAGACAAATAACTGCAAGAGTTAAGATGAAGAAATGGAAGTAGTTAGAAGGCTTTAAATTTTAAGAGGCCAGACAATTTATCCTAGTTCAGGAAAGTTTTCCAAGAAAATTAAATCTTAAAAATTGAAAAAATGCAATTGTTGCAAAATATTAGCAACTAAAGTTCTCTAAAAATGTAACTTCTCCAAATTTTCATTCTTAAAAATTGATGATTTCATCACAAAATTGTTTGTTTCTCTTTAAAATACAAATTTGCATAAATTTACAAATTATTGACTAACTTCAATGAGTATTCAATGTAAAGAGAATGTCTTCACACCATGCCACAAGATATAAAGACCTGCCTGAGAATGTTCCGAATTGCTACTGTTTCTCAACTTCCTTTAAATTGAAACTTGCATGTGAAAGTATTAACTGACATTTTTGTTATACTATATACTAGAATCTATTTTAAAGTCGTTTCTGGACAACTTTCTTGGGATGGGCAAAACAGTGATGGGTGCAGTCTCTTTTGCAAATTTTGGTCAGTCCTTTATATGTGATCCCATCATTGTGATGAATGGGAAGAGGCAGAGCACCTATGCCAAATTTTACAGCATTAGATAAAGGTTAGCTAGTGATTCTAGTAGGTTAACTGGGTTCTGTAGGACATCCTTGATTGGATTCTTGGTTACAAGTTTAACCCCCAAACTATAGGGACAGGGTGACTGGCCTTCTACAGAGGGTAGATCCACAAAGTATTTCAGAGGAAGCAATTTCAGTCCAGAGCCCCCTCCACAAATATTTTAAAATAAATTGTATATATGAATTAATTATTTGATTTAATTGTATACACAAAATTTTTAAAAATTGTAAGTTTGAAATAAAAAAAGCAAACACTCCTTTGAAATGTGATGTGATCAATATATGATTATTGGAAAATAATTTTCAATAAATTAAGTAAAATCACACAAAAAATTCGGCGACATGGCTCCCATGTATCTGCAACTGTTCCAATTACAACCAAACTCACTACCTGTAACATTCCTGCTGCAGGACTCATTTATGATTTAACGAATCTTGGCAAAGGGATGCAAAAAAATCAAGAAAGAAATATTATGAAAGCTTTTTTACATCAAGTTATTGATGAATTTCTACAAACTAAATTTGAGAACAGAACTCATAACCCAAAATAAAACAAAGTAAATATTTTTTATAATTGCTATTATTATTCTTTACGAATGTGTCCCACCTATTATAAACCTAACCGTTCCAGGTTCCCAAGTTAAAAACATAAAATAAAAATTAAAAAAAAGTCACTATTAATTCAAATCAGAACAGTTTGGCCAAAGAGTTTTTTTCGACAGACGTTTCAAAAATTTAGAAATACGAATAAAATCACAATCGTAAACCTAAAAGTTTTTATTCATGTACAAAATTCGTTTTGCGACTTTTCAATTATCCTATTTTTCCCCATCTTCAGGCTATGAGAGACTCGTGTCTGTGAAAAACACTGTGGCCAAACTATCTTCCCGGTGCTTCCGATTTAAAAACATAAACTGATGCTGTGTTGCCATCCCCCTTCAATGTCATTTCAATGTAGTTTCTCGCGCCACCCCGCGACTGCCTACCTACTCGGGACCAGAGAGTATATACGGGGCCGAACCGAGAGGCAAACGAGCACCAGCGGCAAAACCCAAAGACAGGTCTGAAAAGCACAGAGAGAGAAAGAGAGACAGTATGAAAAAGGACCTCACTCGCTCGACTCCGGCGCGCCTGCGCGTCTTGCAGCTGCCCCCTCGCCCCTCCCCCCTCCCGCCTGCGCCAGGACCATCGCAGCTGGCTTCTGGTCCCAAGCATGTCGCAACCTGTCGCAACCTGTTGCAATCCATCCCAGTGAAATCTCTTTCGTCCTAAGAAAAACGATTCGGTCGCTGAGCAGTTGAACGACTTGATCTATATTCCGGAAGGAAGGCAAGAAAGGTAAGGAAAGATCGATGACACAAACGAGAACTTGTCGTCGGGATTTTATTCTGTAATAGTCTTTCACTGGCGAGTGAAGTTGGAAAGAACAAGAAATTCTTATTTCGACGTGTTCTTTTCACGCGAGGAGACACCGTTTTCTTATCTTTCAAGCTGTTCAAAGAGTACCTTTGTGGATCTTACTTTCCCGTTTTTACGTCAAACCTAGATAAGATATCAAAGGAAGTGAGTGCGGTTCGAAAACAATAAGTAATTCAATGTGCAATTCGCTTAAATGCGTCTTACAATGCTTTAAATATCGGTTTATTTTCAAAGGCCGTTTTTCAACACTTATTAATCCTTTAACTCTAAGATCCTTTAGGGTAAAGGATTTAAAATGGTTTGGCATCGTAAATTTTAAAAATTTGCAAATAATTATGTTGCATTGTCGAACCAATGCAACCAAACCAATATTGCAACAAAATAATGACTTTCCATAATTAATTATCAACAGTTATTTAAATGATTCAAAATCCCTTGTTTTCTACCACAAACCTGAATAATGAACCGTCTTAGGTGACTCAGGGCATCAATTGATTTTACTGCAATGCCTCTGACCGCGAGGTCCTAGGGTTCGAGTCCTCACGGTGGCAGGATTTTTCGACACTAGCTACAATCTGTAGCTATTGCCCCTACCTGGACGAGAATTTTAAGGGTCGGCTGTTCTGATCGGTAGTTTTCCGTGGTTTCTCCTGTCAACACCAGTCGAATGCTGTAGCAGTACCCTAAGAATCCGGCCGTGGACCGCGCGCAATCTTTATTTTTTAAAATTTTTAATTTATTTATTTTACGTCAAAAACAGTTAAAAACTGCGTATGACGTGCTATGGGGAAAAGTGAATTGTGTGCACATTTTCAAAATTCTGTGATCCCTACACTAAGTCATATACTACTTAAATTTTGAATTTTGAAAGGGGAAAAAAACTCCCATGTAATAAAATCTATTTTCAGGATAAATAAGCAATAAATTTTGAATTTTGAAAGGAGAAAAAACAAAAAACTCCCATGTAATAAAATCTATTTTCAAAGATAAATAAGCAATAAATTTTGGCTCTTATTACTTCCTGCCGCGACAACATGGAAACGATAATTAGAATAATTGTATTTCCCACTGAATTCTAGAAGACGTGCACAGAAAACGAAGTTACATTTATGTCCAGAAGCAAAACAAGGGGCTATCTCAGCATTTGCTCAATGGATCAGGGAAACTGGACGAAAAACCTGATCGAGATGGGGGTCATTGACCCGGAAGCTGTAGTACAATAGTTGTTACAGGTTGTTTATACTCATTTATACAGTCCAAATGGTAAATAATGCATTATGTATCATTGTTAAAATTAGTGTTACTTTTTTTGTGATGCTCAGTATAGTCTCTAATTGTATAGAAACAGTTATGCAGCAGAAACGATTTCACTTGGGATTTAAACTTTTCTATTGAATTTAATCGTTTAATGTCATCTGGCAATCTGTCATCTGGCATCTTTCCTTAACCTTCCTTGTCTTAACCTCACCCCTTACTTACACACACTTTTACTTACATGCATTACACTACCACACTTGTCGGGAACGTACAGCTTGTCCCGGCTAGGCCGGTGCTCCGCTGGTGGGGCAAAATTCCGAAAACCGAAGTGTAGGTCAGCGCCGGACTTGACCTTCCAGCGAGGGAAGATCACCGCTACTTCCTGCAATAAAAAACATGTTTACACTTACGGATCTAATGACCGTAGCAGTTGACGTTCCCGGAATCATCAATCAATCAGTTCTGATTAGTAAAGAGAGGATTTTTATGCCCTAAAAAATCTTGAAATATGCTTTTAAAAATATGCATTTATGAACTAAAAATTCTTAAATATGCACTATAATATGCTGTTAAATTTAACAATATTTCATATCCTGTATAAACCTTTCTTGATAAACTTCAGGAGAAACATTTGGAATTTAAAAAAAGCCTTACTTCACGGGAAAGTAATTGAAATAAATATTCACCTAGTATGTCTCTTTTCATTTCTTGTGCCTAGTTTAAAGAATATGATATCAATAACCCATATTTGCACAATTATTTTGTCATCTAAAAAAAGGAAAACAAACGCAAACTTTGGCAAGCTCTTTTGAATTAATGATCGATAGCAAATAAAAAGTTTCAATGAAAAGATTAAACGTTTAGAGATAAATCTCTATTTTAACGAAATATGCAAACTATGAGCTTATAATTACACGAATATGCAGCAAAAGGAAAAATAGGCCAAATATGCACTAACATATTAATTTACATAGCATCCAATTCTCACCAAATGTCAAGAATTTTCACTTAGCTTTGCCCTGAAGCAGCGGACAAAAATATGCAAAATCGTAGAAATCTGAATCGTAGAATAGTGATTGGTGACCCCTAATTGATGATAAGCAACTTTGTTTAGAAAAGTGAACCCTAACTGAGGACAAGCGACACGTTTGGAAAAATGGCTTTAAGACTTTTGACAACAGGAGTCACTTAACTGTGCTTCTGCATTTGTTTCGGAAGGGTGTTTTGTTTTCGGGGGAGGCGCTGTATGTACGAGCGTGCATATGTGTGTGTGTGTGTGTGTGTGTGTGTGTGTGTCTGTGTGTGTGTGTGCGTGCGCGCGCGCGCGCGCGCGCGTGCGAGCGCCTATTTTAACTGTACCTTAAATCTAATTTATTATAAATATAAGTTATTACATAAGCCCTTTGTCTTACCTAACTTTTTTCTTAATACTTCTTATTCGTCTTCTTCTTTTTTCATTTAGCATTGCTCATAATTATTACATTAACAATTCATTCATCCCATTCACTCTTCTGGAAACATACCAGCAAGCCTGAACAACACAAAGGCACTGTCGCGTTTGTCTTTCTCTGCAAGCTTAGAGATTTCAAGTAAGAAGTATTGTTGGAAATCTTTGTAAATTTTAGTTAGAATAAAATCTTAAATAATTTTAATTATTATGTATTTTTTACAAGATAGTTTCTTTTAAATCGTTATTTTTCATTGCTTCCATGTCTTTTGCACCTCATTTTAGCCAAAATAAATGCTTTTTGCATGCCAATATTTGTAAAAAATTAAATGCATTTTTGTCTGCCTATTAGAGTTAAAATAATTGCCTGCACTTCCGAGCTCTACTGAGGTTAATAAATGCACTTCTCCATGCGTAGGGTTTCCAACGATCTGCTTCAGGGTTTCAGTACGCCGGCAATTGCTGACAGTACGAACGACATTTTTCGCATCTGAAACGCGCCAATGTTCTTTCGCGGCATTTTGCGTGGTTTGCCATCGTGTTCCTAGTATTGACGACAGCAAAAGCAATAAACCGAACTTCGAGTTTTAATTCTGAACATCTATGTTTTGTTGTCGATGTCGCAGCCCCTAGTTTAAAGAGCCTAAGGCCCTCCGTTTCGGAGAAACATACGATTGTAACTTGTGCGCTGCCACGTAATGCATGTTATTGTTGCACGTACACCTACTGTTTCCCTTACATCAAAATTAGCGGGGTTTAATTTTTTCTCTTAGATCTATTAGATTCAGGTCCAGCGGGCAGGGCTGCTTTCAGAACATCTGAGGCCCCTGACGGATTCGAAAATGACACCCCCATGCATACACATACACACATACGTATTAACCATTGTAGAATTCACGATCATGATGTAGAATTAGAAAATGTAGTTCACGGGATTTGGTCGGAGTGAGTAGAAAAATTAAACCATTAGTTTGCCGACGTTTCGGAATATTTTATTCCATCCTCAGGGTTGGTGTAAAAAGCATGAAGACAATATCAGTATGAATATACGCTTACACAAATTAATAACATGAAATGTAAAATGATACAAAATTTAAATATCCATAATTATTTCGTAAGATGTGTATATGAAATGTACAGATGTAAAATGTGAGAAAATCTTGTTTTCGCTATTTTTAAAAATTGCACATTTTGCAGACAATATTGCGCGAAAACTACTAAAAGTTTCAAAGAAATGTACATGACTTTAATCAAGGAACCAACTAAATAGAACAAATTTCATTCGAAGTAAAAATCTCTATCTTCAATTTTGTAGTTGTAATGAAGACGCAGAAAAAATTCAAACATTTTCAATTTTCGAAAAATCTGAGTTAACAGTGAAAACCAGACCTACGCCACCTTTGTAACTGTATTTTACTCTATTCTTTTTTTTTTTTTTAAAACCCAGGCTTCATGTAAAGTATTCTTAAATTTTAAAGAATGTTTTTCAAAATCGCAGCGCTTCCAGTCGAGCCAGAGCGACTGGGGAATATCCATTTTGGTAGAATTTGGATAAATAATTTAAAATTAATTTTTAAGATTTTTTTTTTTTTAACCTACTCAAATTACATTTTTCTTTCTTAGTTTTCAGCAAGTACTTTATAATCCCCGCCGTTCGTCGTTCGTCGGAAGAATCGTTCGTTCGGAAGAATCGTTCGTTTCTGCGATTCGTTCGGAATCGTAGGCCCGACGTTGAGGTTGCGTTCCGTCCGCGGTTTAATCAGTCGCCGGTTGGCTGCTGGTGGAAGAGGGTTTGTGTCTATTGCTGTGCGTGCGCCAATTCTGGCTCGGGCCGTTTAAATCTGGGGCAGGAGATTTGACGTTCAGAAAGACGATAGTAATGAGTGAGAGTTTTCGAGCGTCATTGTTGTTGGTAATTGAGAAGGAGAGAGTATAAATCCATAAGCTGTTCGTGATTCATATTTTGTGAGCGATTTGAAATCACAGGTGATTCTACAATTCACTTTCTTCGGTCAGTGTTCTGTCAACTGGGACTCCCGTACTGCACCTATCCTTGTCACATCTTACTCGTGTTCGAGGATAATAAAATTCCAGGTAAGGAGAGTGATTTGTGCCTGGTCAAGAATATAACTAATGGATGGATAAGTGTTAAGTTATGAACATAAGTTATCTTGAAGAAGCTTACTTTTAATGTTAAAATAATTCCGCACACGTTTTCTTGAGCTCTCATTTTGCTTGATGCGTAAGTGGGGGAGGAAGAAGAGTGATTTCGACTCCAGTACTGTCAAACTGTAGTAAAGTTTATAGAAGTGTAGTGTCTCGTAAAGTTTATAGAAGCAACTACTACTAGAAGTAGTTTCTGTTGAACGTGGGCGGAAACGTCTTGTAATCAAGCGTCAAAACCGCTTGTTGCTATTTTTATTCATAATTCAACAATGATCATGGAAAGGAGGCAGGGATTCTGGATCTCTAAAAAATGCGTGATACGCGTACGTATTCTTGAGCCCCGGTATACGTACTCTCACTCCTTTACTAACATTAGTTTAATTAAGAATAAATGTTAGTAACGAGTATTGTTGACAAAATCCAATTACCAAAAATGTTCCCTCCCTTATAATGGAAACAATTTTGCATCGAAAAACGAGCTGCAGATTTGATACAATAGCTCTGTAGACGAAATAACCAACCCCCACCCCCTCACGCATTTATCGAAATGAGGGCTCGAGAAAATGTAGTACAATACTATCAGTTTATCTGCTTAGGAAACAATTAATAAGCATGTCTCCGTAAACATATTAAGTATTAAATTGTCGTGAATTAAAGTTGAGATGTTTGTACATTACACTTCAAGAGTAAAAGAAACTCTAAACTTCATTTTTCCCTTGAGAAAGAATGTCGCAATGAAGATTTTCTTTCACCATTTTATTTCTCGGGTGGACCGCAACTGTCATTTTAATGATGTTGAAAGTGGTAAGTCAGTGGCAGTGTGTTGGTTTTGAAGCTGTGTATGTGACATTGGATAGCAGCAAGTCTCAGACAAGTGCCCTGACGCGCACGTTACACGTGCTTCAGACAACCACTTGTTGCTCTCAAACACGTGTAACACTGTTGCCACCACTGTATTCCAAGCGTGTTGAGAGATTACGGTAAGCGGTGCAGATGCTTTGACATTTTGTAAATTCATACTTCGAAGAAATAAAGAGGTCATCACAGTATTTTTATTCAGATAGCCGGCTTTCGACTAATTTGCCGTCGTCATCAGTCTACTACGTACAGAAAAATATAAATAAATTACAAATAAAATACAAAATAAGATAGAAAATTAAATTAGATACATTTAAATTTTAATTACAAATAGCTGATAAAATTGCGAAAATTGAAATGCAACGAAGTTCCGATGGTGGCAGGATTTTCGATACTAGCTACATAGCTAGGTCGAATTCAGCTGTTGTCTGGAGGAGAATTCTAGCGGCAGACTGCTGTTAGATAGTTTTCTGTGGTTTCTCCGATCAACAGCAGCCAAATGCCAGAGCAGTACCCAAACTGGCCACAGACCGCGCGAGATCTTTCCTTCCTCTTTCTTGCTCGATTTTCATCCCGTACTTACACACACCTACACTTACATTCACTGCAACCGGTAGCGGTAGCTCAGTGCATCAACTGATGTCCCTGCAGCGCCTCTGACCGGGAGGCCCTAGGTTCGAGTCCTGACGGCGGCGGGATTTTCGACACTAGCTTTTCGAAGCGTTTCGATTTTCGACACTAGGTCGAATTCAGTCGCTGTCTGGAGGAGAATTCTAGCGGCCGGCTGTTCTGATCGGTAGTTTTCCGTGGTTTCTCCGATCAACACCAGGCGAATGCCGGAGCAGTACCCCAACAAACGGGCCACGGACCGCGCGCGATCTGTCCTTCCTCTTCCTTGTCTATCCTTACCCTTACACACACACACACACACACACACACACACACAACTTACACTAACATGCACTACACTGCCACATATTCCGGGAGACCGGTCGGGAGCTTAGAGCTTGTCCCGGCTGGGGCGGTGCCCCGCTGGTGGGGAAGTCCTGGTTAGGGGGATACCCCACTAGCCGACGGTAGGTCGGCGCCGGATCTCGCCATCCAGCGGGGGAAGATCACCGCCATCTCCCGAGAGAAAAAACATGCACTACACTAACGGGACTAATGACCGAAGCAATTGACGCGCCCGGAAACACGAAAAAATCAAATCACATTCACTGCACTACTACACATGTCGTGAGCTTAGAGCTTGTCCCGGCTGGTGCGGTGCCCCGCTGGTGTGATACTTCGTTGGAGAAAACCCCATTAACCGTCAGGTAGGTCGGCACCAAACCGCGCCACCTGGAGGGGGAAGGTCACCATCACGTCCTGCGATAAAACATGCACTACACTTACGGAACTAATGACTTTAACAGTTGACAATCTCGAAATTACAAATCAGTCATGCAAGAATCGTGGTATTTGTAATGAATATTATTTCATTTTATATGGAAGGGGTCTTATCTAAAGGAACTCGGGATTCGTTGTAGTTATCCCCATCAGTGTTGTCGTGTTTAACTGCAACTCGCAGATGTCAGAGTGCGTATTGGCAGTTTTCTCCTGACATTCAAAATTCAAAGAAGGATTGAAGAGCGAGACGAACACTATCGTCGCTTTTGCAATAGTGTGAATGAACCATAGAAATGCTCACAGGAATGTTTTATTGTCGATTTTTCTTCCTTTGGATTCCTTTATTTTAACAATCGCAGAACTAGTGGATGGCGTCCAGAATCAAGGGGCAACTGGGGAGACTTGTCCCAGACCCCAACTTAAACGAGGTCTCGATATGTTTTTCATTGAAAAAACAAAACAACATATTTACTTATCATTCACATTCACCGCTCTATGTTGTTTCTGTTGCCTGGGGAGAAAATTCTGTGTATTAAGTAGGGGAGCGGGACGTTTCCTAGAAATGCGGGGCTTTGTGGATCTACTGCCCCTTCCTTCTTGTTTTGTCTAGCGGTCCCTTGGAGCCTTCTAATGTCTATTATTGACGGTTTTTATGGCCCGTCATATAGTTCGGAGTTCGCTTCTTTGTGCCCTCTTATACTCGTATGTTGCTCCTGTAGGCTCTTCGTTGTAAAATATATACCCGCTGGTGTAGTGCACCGTATTCGGAAATGGGTTTCACGCCAAGGCCCTCCTGATAAGGACAGCCACGAAAACGTTGCCCAAAGGAAATCGGGAGCCGATCGGTGTACCCCTATTAAGTTGGCACCTCCACAATTGGTTTCCACAAAACCTAATATACCATATTGTAGAACTATTTAATTGCTAATTACGCAAACCATAATTTAATTGCTCTTCATACTTCTGAGGGGACTTGCACTGAAGACTTGAGCTGGCACCACCACAATCAGTTTTCATAAAAACAAATACATGCAAAAATTTGAATAACAAAATAAAGTTTGCAATTAAATAGTTCTAATTGGTGCCAGGACAGACAGGCAAAAATGTTTTTTTATAAAATGGCAATGCGTTTGTTTGTTTGTTTATGTAAACTGTGTTGCAATGTTTCTGGAATTTTTGTAATGAAAAGTACAATAGTTGTCTGAAAATGTAACGTATAAAAAGAAATTTGAATATAATTTCTAATGGGCATTTGGTCATATTTTTATATTCAAGAAAGATGTGGACAATAAATTTTTAAGTTAAATATTGATATAATTGAAATATGTTGCAGAGCAGAAAATTGTGGCCGTATAAAATTAATACTACCAGTAAGTATTTGTAATTCACAGCCATAAGAAGAGTAGATAATGAGTACTCAAGAAAATATTCTTCTCTCCCACATGTCATATACAATTTTCACTGTTTTTTGACCAAATAAATCAAATCAAAGTATTAAGTGCCTAGTTCTTATCCATATGATAAGGGTTTTACTTTCCCTGCTTAATATAATATTGTGTGAAAAGCTATATCATCCTGAATTTTCATCTTTCCTGTGATTCAACTGCATTTTGTGCTTCGGAAGAGCAGGGTGACCTCAAAATATCTATTATCAGTTCTTTGAATGTAAATTGAATCTTCCATACCTTCTAAATATAGAAAAATTAAGTTTCTTACCCATTCAATGAATAGACTATAGGTTCAGAGCCTTCCTGTACTTAAACTCCCCACAATTCAACATGTTTTTATAATATCTTGCCAAACTTCTTTCTTTGCAAAAGAAAGATGATTAAAGAGATTCCACAGCAGTGATTTTAATTTCTTGTATGTTTTCAGAATCATGGATGACCAATCCAGAGAACCAGCTAATTCAACTCAAGGTACACTAGACATTGATGGACCAAGGTGAGCATTAAAATGTAATTTTTTATAAAAGATTGTACATCAGTTTTGTAATATTTGTAATTTTGCTTGTTTTTCTTTTTTCAGTGCCAATGAAATTGACTTGCTATTGAAATCGGAACAACTCTATGGGGTAAGATGTGACCTGTATTTCAAAAACTGCTTACTCTCAAAGTTGCAAATGTGAAAATGTGGAATCTTCTTTCTTTTTGGGGGGAGAGGGAACTGTTTGTACCACCCAACCATTCAGTTTCAAACAAGTATTGTAAGAGAAACCAGTGCACTTCCATCATAATCATCATTTTTAATTTCTGTAGTTTGTTTGAAAGTATTGAATACATAAGGCTACTAAATTATTTATCTTATTTATGACCAAAAGTGTCTTTGGTGAAGTCAGTTTTGTGGAATTTTTTAAAATGTGTGTATTACAATAACTGGACATGATAATAAATATAGTAAAAACTTTCTGGCTTGAAAAAAGACAAATCAGTTTTCCTCCTCCTGATGAATTAAAATGTTTGAAATCTATGCAGAAGCGACGTATCCATCTCTGTAATAATGATCACCATAGCATTAGCAGTGTTTCCTCATTACCAAAGAACAGGGTGAAGAATTCCTAATCATTGGCATGGATGACTGTTGTAATGCAGGTGAGTGTAGGGCCTACACAGTTTTTTATTATTGGTGTAAGGCATGCATGCATTCTGCTTTAGTTCCTTTTAATTAATTTTGCCGTAATGAAATTTGTAGCTATTGACGATTAGTCTATAGGCTATCAAGACTAGTTTTACCTAACTCTTTATCTTATTCACTTTTCTATTTTTGCTTGTTTTCCTTCTTTTGCTTTCCCCTTAGTTTTTTATCATATTTTTTCTAGTGAGGGTGTAAATTGAATAGATCTGCCCCCTAATGAGTGTTGACACTACACTGAAGCTATAATATTTATTGTCACATATTTTTGTCATATATTTTTTACGTTGTTCCCATTATTTTAAAATTTAAAACATTTCTTAGAATATCTCTTCAATTTTCACTAGTGACTGAAGTTATGAAAAAATAGAAAGTTGCAAGTCAAAAAATGAAAGTGAAGTTCTGCGTCTTATCTCTTCAACATTGCCCTGAAGCAGGTGGGTTGTAAGGTGTCAGATTGATTGTTTAGTCCTTGTAATCATTGTAGTGTACACACAACACAATTCAAGCACCGTTCAGCTGTGCAACGATGCTACTTCAGCTACTCAAATCAGCAGATCATAGTATCGCTTTCATATTACCAAGTGTGCACACCCCTATCATGCAATAATATAATACAGTATTTGGTCTTCATGTAAATTATATTAAGTTACTGAGTTTCCCTTCAGCAAACACAAGCACTATTGAAATGATGATATATCTCCATCCGGTGTATATCACACTCTAAAAACCAACATTAAATTAGTACCTCATTTATATGTAATTTCATAACTAAACTTATTATTCTGCATTGAACCACATTCTTTCCACAAGTTCTATCTACTTTGATTTTTCGGGTAACTTAACCAAGCAAATCGACCTTCTCACAACTTATGATTTCCATTTTACCATGGTTCAGCTCATTCTACCCTCTTCATCATATCCCAAAACAAAAACAGCCACTCTCCTTCTTGCTCATCCACTGATCTCATTTTCTCATTGCCTAATTTCAATTTATCGTTAATGCCTGACAACTATGCACATTTTGGGTTCAAAAATGTTCCTTCATCGCTACTTTCTGCTACTTCATCACTTCCCATCTCTTGCATAATCCTACTCAAGTTATATTTCTTGGTGGTTACTGTTCTTAACAAAAATGTCTGTTGTTGTTTAAAATTAAATGTCATTTCCTCTTTAGATAAATATATTTTACATAATTGTCAAATAAAATGAATGGGAATATTGGAATATGGGAGATATTCCACATGTCCAAAAAAGTAAATTTTATAGGAGATATAAAAAATATCCTAGGTATTAAATTTATGCTGAAATTTAGTTTTTCTTATCATTTTATTTAAAATAAAAATAGAAAGAAGCATGTTCACATACTGTAAGCAACTTTGATCCATTTTCATGAGATTAAGTTAAGTAAACATGTGGGATTTTTCTATTTTGCATAAATAAGCATAAATTATTATTTAGCTCATACATCATTGCTGATAACACCACAAAGACGAAAATGTAACATTTTGAATTATTTTTATTCTATTTTGCATTATACTCCACACGAAATTTAATTGTTGACAGATGTTGGCCAATTGTATATATATGATTACAAGTTCTGGATGATTTCTTCTTCTAGAAGGAATTTGTTTGAAAACTCAAAAACTCTGTACATTATGTACATTAGATGATATATTTTCCTTATAAGTACAGTTTTATATAGAGTGATTGACTGTTTAAATGAATAAAAATTTTTTTTTGTATCTTTGTATATAAATTAATATGCTTTAAAGATGAATATTTCTTAAAGTTTATTTTTTTTTGGTTGGACTAAATTAACTGATCTGCACTTTATAATGCTTTTGCATATTAATGAAGTTTTTACTATCACAGATAGTCATACTGTATCTCTCGGATTCAAAGATCACACTGAGACTAAACAAAAGTACAAAATAAGCTGATATTACATCTATAATTCCTAAGAAGTTAGAAACAAATCCTGAAATCTTTCGAGAAGATCAACAATCCAAGGTCCTCATATCCGACAGATATTGTGGTCCCCATGAAGGGTTAATGTAGGGATGTGTCTTGTATGTTTCTCTTCAATTTAGAACAAATTTTGCTTTTTTATTTTCATTGGATTATTTAATGTTGCTTCTGACATGCCTTGGTGCCTCCTCCAACTCTCCATCTACTGAGATGTGAAGAAACTTTTTCAGTGACATATTTTTATACGACATTTCAGTGACATCCCCCTTTAACACACATCATTTCCCTCACTTTCATCTGCTGCACTATTTTCATTTTCACTGAAATTTGTTATTGGATTTCAACATTGTACATCTCTAATCCTGCTAAAACAAATTCTCTCTTAAAAAAATCATAATGATGCTTTAAATACCAAACAAAAATATAATCTACAGATATGAAAAAGTAAAAATTAAAATCGTGCACCACGGGCAGGTTTTCTAGTGTTTCATAGGATTTTGTGATGCATAGTAGAACTAGATTAGGTGTATCCCTCAAATCATCCTTTCTCCCACATTCATCCCATGAATGAAAGTATTTAAAATCAATTTGCCTATATCTTGGCTCAGGTTGAAGATTACCTCAGAGAAGAGGCAACTTTTTTTGCGGAGCCAGGCCTACAAATTTCACAGATTTTACCATTTGGGGATTTGCCAGACAGTACAAGTCCTCAACAAAACCCAACAATGCTATCTGTGTCTTCACCTGTATCCACCGGGCCTCAACCATCCATGGTAGACTACCCTGGACCCTACCACTTCGATGTTGAGGTGACTAAGTCTGGTGAAAAGGTAAAATGGGAGGTGAGTTGAATTTGCTAAGCCACAACAAAATTAATGAACAATCAGAATATTTTATCTTTTTTTTTTTTCATTGAAGTATTTAAAGTGTCGTTACCATTGTCTGTGGAAGTAATGCTAAAATTGACAAAAAGTGTACCCAGCTAATGTTCACCTCCTATCGCCCTGGCCAGGGCTCATGACATTTTCACTCCATAGAGCCAAGGCTGATTGCTCCCGGCTCTCAGCAGGCGGGTGGGACCCAGTGGGAGCACTATGAGAAATTCAAGTGTCAAAACGCTGGGGTATGAGAATTTCAACACTTATCGTCCACGCTGATGTGATTTCGTCCATGGACGCCCATGTTCCATTTACAAGTGCAAATACCAAAGCAGTCGTTATCATTGTCTGGGGATAGTTATTATCACATCCATTAGCATTAAATAACAATTAAACAAACAAATAACTCCATACACCCCTCTCTTCAATGCTTTTAACATTTTAGTTTTATTAATGCCTGATTGCTTATGATTTTCTAATTAAAAATAATTCCAGATAAAAACAATTCACTTTGAAATATTGAAAACTACTTTTATTTGAAAAATATTGATTCCAAATTTGAATAAAATGTAATAAAATGTTCTAAAATAAATCTAGAGAAAGTGTTATTTAGGCTGTTGGGTACATGACTAAATTATTATGGGTAAAAAATTTATTTTATTTGGTTAGTACGTAGTAAAAAGAATATTTAAATCTATTTATAAATAAAAGGGAATGTGCATGTGTATTGTGCAAACGCAAAAAGTACTCAATCGATTTTGCTAAAATTTTCTCACTTAATTCTTATAAGTCATGAGAGTGATCAAGGAGGAGTTTGAATGAAATTGGACATGTAGGGGTGTTATTGTTGATGATTATTTATGACAAATCAAGCGCCCCTGAACTTGACGCAACCCGCCGAAATTCAAGTGTAAAGCTTATCTTCACTGCATACAAGTTTTCTGCCCTGCGAATGTGGAATATTTCTTGAATCTCAGACAAGTAAATCAAATTTCTTTAAGATAGTGTCATAGCAAACGCTATGATGCTATCGATATTTGACAACAATGTTCAAATCAGGACATACAACAAACCCATACTTTCAAGAAATTTATTAGAATTTTTACAGAGCGTAACATAAAACGTGATTAACAATCACGTGACCAGTAGTGTGTGATGAAGTCCACTAGTAGTATATAAATTGAGAGATCCAGTCTGGCTTGGGTTCATATCTGTCTATATGAGAGAAAACAGTTCCTCCTTCAATGGTAGTAACTTGTATATTACAATGTTTTCTCAGGTGTTCCACAAGGCTGAAACTTTATTTTACATCTTTATCAATGATCTACTTCAAGTTATCAAACACAATGAAGACTTCATTTTTGCTGATGATGTTACAATGGTATAATGCCGAATATAAATAAATGCTATGTTGTAAATTTCACCAGAAAAAAGAAGCTCTTCCGCAATTGATACACTATTGACAGCCAGCCTCTACAATCTATGGATAACATTGTGGATCTTGGTGTGACCTTTGATGCTGGTTTGGATTTCAATTTGCATGTTGAACTGATGTGTAACAATGTGAAGAAAATTCTGGGATTCCTGATAAGGGACCTGAAAGATTTTCATAATATCCAGAGTTTCCAATTGCTATTTTTAGCACTTGTGAGGTCCATTTTGGAAAGTGCAGTGGTAGATTGATTACCACACTATTAAGGCTTCATTCACAATGATCAAAAGAATAGAACACATTTGTGAGACATTTGACATTTATATTCAGAAATCCTGTATCAAGACTAGAACACAACTACAAGAATATCCAGGCACAGCTTAATATCCCTATGCTATCAGCTAGAAGACTGTACCACAACCTCATCTTTCTACACTCCATTACATCTGGAGATATGAACTGTCCAAATATTCTTTCTGAACCGAGACTTTATGCTCCGCAACATTAACACAGAATTCACCAACTTTTTTATATATCTAATTACACAACTCGACAGACTTTCGCATGAAACAACTCAGTTGTGCAATGGCCTTGACTACTTTGATAATGACACTTAATTACCAGAAGTCTCGAAAGTTAATTTTGAATTAACAGTCATTCTTTACTATATTATTCTTTAATTTTTTTATTCCCTACTGTACTTTTATTAATATATTTTTTTTTAAAATTTTTCTATATTAATACTTTGTATATGGGATTTTCCCATTAATAAATAAATATTATGCATTTAGTTTATATGTTTATTGAGTAAGTCATATTTTGAAAATGAGCAACATTGGGAATGAGTTTTCAAATTTGTACGTATGCAAAAATAGCAACATTATAAACAATGTGCATAAGCTATTTTTTTACAACAACATTATAAATTTATAATAGAATCAAAGTTAATTTTTGGAAAATATTTTGTTATGATGTCGCATGTATTAGATGTTTTTGTGAAAAAAGGTGGTCAGCTCTGCGGTTTACTGCCACTGCCCCATGATTCATTCTCTGCAATTGTTTGAATGTTATTTTATTGAAGTATTTAATTATCTTCCAGATTATGTAAAAGAATTTTTGTGCCAGAAGGTAGGCAAAAACCTTTTTGTTTCTGACTTAAAAATTATGTCAAAATAGAAAATAGAGGATCCTGTGACAATATTGAAGCAGTCAACAGGCACTGAGACTTAGCCTTACAATTAAAGTGTTTCCCCCAAAAATGTTTGGTAAAATATTTTAAGTTTCAAATTTGAAATTAAAATCTTCAATAATTGTGTTATGCTGGATGTCTGAGTCAGACAAATACTCTTTATTTGAAAATGTCTTTGTGTGAAGGCATTACAGTTTTTCGTTTAGTTAGAGGAGGTGAGCAAGGTGAGGATGTTGGAAACTGGTTAAAAAAAAACAACTTAATGTTAAATGTTTTGAACGTAAGCATTTAAAAAAATGGAGGTCAGAATCAATTCGAAAAGTGTACGTCATCACAGACCACATTCCCTTCATGAAGAATTTTTTTTCTGCATATTGATCATTCATTTAAACAGTTTGTTGTGTACTCCAATTCTAAATGCATTCTAAAGTGTTACATTAGCATTTGTTTTCTGAAATGAATTTTTGTGTAAATTTATTGCTTATGATTATCAGAAAGCAGTGCATTTTTACTCGAATAAATCTGTTTGTCACAATGTCTTCGAAGGTAAATGCTTTTTGATCTATTTCAGGAAGTACTTTCACCAAAAAATGTTGTTGTTTTCAGCATTCCATTACATTAAATAAGTTGTTTGTTGTAATGAATACAAACATCCCATTGAAGATTAAAGTAAACCCTGTGGAACCTGAATTATATGTCAGAGTATTGCCAATATATTTGTCCCAGGATTCATTTACTGAGGCCGTCAAACGGTGCCCCACTCATATGTCGAACTTGGAAAAATCCAACCAAGGTTATTTTTTTTATTTTATTCTATTTTTATTGTTGTTGTTATTGTTGTTATTATTATTATTATTATTATTATTATTATTATTATTATTATTATTATTATTATTTTACTGCTACTACTCTTTGTCTTCTCAGGTTTCCCATATGTGGAACACATCATCAGATGCTTCCACAAATCAGCTTCCTACCAAAAGAATCTTCAAAGTGGAAGATACAGTGTAGTTGTACCTACAGAGCTTCCCCAACCAGGCTCCGATGGTTTTATAGTCCAATATAATTTCATGTGCAAGAATAGCTGTGGGCTGGGTATGAACCGCCGGAGCACAGCTGTTATTTTTACATTAGAAAGAAAAAAGTAAGTCAGAAATATGTATTAAAGAAATTATCATGAAAGTGACTTTCAGAAAGATAGTGGTTTTAAACAATTTTATGGTGTAGTTGTCATTCTCAAACATTTTCATGGAACTCTAAAAGTACTGACTACTAGAAGAAGTTAGAAATGGTAAAACAGATTGTGATTCTGAATAAATACTGAATTTTAGTTATTTTTATTTGTAGTAATAATTTGATTTGATGAAGTGGGTTAATATTGATGATTGGTACAACTTTGAACTAAAATGTAATACAAGATAAAATATGCTTATTTTAAAATTGCATTTATGAAAGAATATATTTACATTCATATGAAATTGTTGCCACAGTCACTTAGTTTCTTCATAAATATTAACCTTTCAATGTGGAGTGACTTTCTCCATATGGGGATCATCTCCGACTGCACATGTTAAATGACAAGCCTGGTATGCTATGCTCGGTACAGGCACTCCTCGTTCTGCTCTTTCTTACACAAATTAAGAAATATCTGAAATAGGATTTCACAGACTTCTAAACAATATATTAAGTTATACTTTGAAATGCATATTCGTTCTAATGTTAAGTTTTGTAGGTAGTTGTATCAAAATGCAAATTAAGTGAATTTTCAGCTTGAAAATGTCGGCCTGTAACAAGGTGGATTTGTGTAGCTCTTTTGTATGAAAATTTGATGAATACTGAAGTGGATATTTCTTCCCTAAATGTCACCTTTTATTTATTTATTTATTTATTTAATATATATATATATATATATATATATATATATATATATATATATATATATATATATATATATATATATATATATATATATATATATATATATATGATTTGCATAGTATATATCAACAATGTACAACAATGCTCACTCAAAACAAAGGAAGGAATCACCAATAGTGGGAAAAATTGTTCCGCTTTGGCAGGCTGTAGTGTGGAAAAATGCTCCCGCGCTGAAGAGATAGGTTATCGCTGCTGGCATGCCTATGTTAGCGAATTATTTAGACAGCATTAAGAACTGATTGAAAATTTTCACTCTAACCCACTTCATAGCGCTTATGGGATGCAGAAGACTAACTGGCTCTTGGGAGTAAAATTTCACATCTGTTTTAAAGCTTTCAAAATCTCAATCTCTTTTAGATGATTACCAAAGTTATGAAATATTTTTTATGCACTGAATTACTAGGTATATCAGCGGTATACACAGTGTAACGGAGAATTCGCCTCTGAGTGCATATAGCGGGGGGGGCAACTGGGAGGTGGGTGGGGAACATGTAGACATTAGGGTTTCATTGGATGGAGTGTGTGGGCATGGTTGTTCTGGGTGTGCTAACATTTATAAATCTATTAATTAAACAAAGAACATAGAGCCTTTCACCTGTTTTTGTAAATTGCTGTTTTGTTAACTACAAATATATTTTAAAATCTTGTTTTCGTGAGCATAGTTTTCTTTTCTGTAATCACCTTTGTATCTAAGTAAAACCTTTTCTTAGATAAGAGTTAAAATCCCTAGCTTGCAAATCGGTAGCAAACAAAGTATATGCTATGGTTTGCCCTCATTGAAGAAATCTTCTGAAGAGACAAAAATTTGTATGATTGCTCAAATGCATGTTCTGTCTCTTATAATTTGCAACCTTCAGGTACACACTACATGCTATCACTTCATAAGACCATTGCATCATTCAGAAAGAAGCAACATCATTGTCGTTTATTGTAATGAAACATAATGCACTAGGGATGCCATACATTCTGGATTAGTCTGGACAGTCACTGAATCAAGTTGGCATCAGAGAATGATAGGGTTGATAGAAGAAAAGAGGCAAACGTCTCTTTTGTACTTAAGAGTACAAAGAGAGTACAATTGTAGAATGTTAAGGTGAATTAAAAATGATCTGTTAACTTTTTTTTTTATCAAACAGTGGTGAAGTTATTGGGAGGAAGATTATAAATGTGCGCATCTGCAGCTCTCCACGAAGGGACAGAATTAAGGAAGAGCATGTTAAAAATTCCGATAATGATAAAATGCATTGCTCCCAAATTGTTGAAGGGTTGGAGGATCAAAAGCTTCCGATAGGAAAGCCTTTAAAACGATCAAGTGAATCGTTCGAAGTAAGTGTGTGTGTGTGTGTGTTTTTTTGTTTTTTGTTGTTGTTGTTGACAAGAACTAATACAGTGGTGTCTTTGCCATTCAGGTTCGAATGCCCACAAAATTTTTAAAGATTGTGAGAGAAATGATCCTGATTGATAAAACTTCCAAAGATTTAACGGCAGAAGAAAATATATTTCTGGAACAAGTGAATAAACATTTTCACTGTAAGTAGTTTCTAAGTTGTTACAATTTATTGATAATTCTATCATTAGTAAGTTATACAGTTTTAAGTTAGTAAGTTATACAGAGTGACAAGTTTCTTTCCTTTTCCTTTTCTTAATTGAATGCCTCAAAGTTGAAATGTGTGTTACAAATGTAACATTTAAATGTTACATGTAAATGTAAATTTTGTATTGTTTACATCAGGGGTTCCCAACAGGGTCAGTATCATCAACCCGTGGTAATGGAGGAAATTTTGAAGGACCAATAAAGGATTGGGGGTCAACTGTGGCCAATAGCACTGGCACCCTAACTAATGAGATTTAATATGTGAATATAAGACAACTCCCCATTTTTGAAATGAGATATTTAGTAAAAAAAACTGCTTTTATATTTGAGTGAATATAGTGTTTTAGGCACTAGTTTGTTCACAGAAGAGTAGACAAACTTACGGACAAACATATTGAGAAAGACACTTTTTTTGTATCAGGTAACCCCAAAACATCTATTAAAATCTCGAAATTGATTTTCCACAGCACTTCGTAACTTTCTCTATATAATGTATGTTATTTTGTATGTACATATGTGTAGTAAAAAGTTAAAAGTCCCAGTCTGTGTCCCAGATGAGAACCTTGAGACACCCGAGATAAGACTAAAATCATCCAATGTAGTGTTGCTATACTTAGCATTCTAGAATTTATTTATAAGATAATTAAAGAATGCAGACAGAAATGTAGAATGCATCCTGTGATAGTTTATGGAAAATAGATTAATTGAGAGTCTTTCACCAGAATGTGCAGTATATTAGTAATAAGTGTGAGCAAATAGAAACCACCTTACAAGACATAGGAGCTCAGGTATGTGTCTTTACTGAACATGGTTTAAATGTAGATGAAATTAGAGCATACAAGCTTGAAAACTACACAATAACATCTCATTTCTGTAGACACACATAAAAGTGGGAGAGTAGCAATATACACTGAAAAAATGTGATATGTGAAGAAATTAAATAGATAAATAATTATAGCAAAGAGTTCTGGAAGTAGCTGGAATTAATTTGAACACAGAAAGAGAAGTAATTAAAAGGGTGGAAATATACAGATGTCCAAATGCAGAATTCTTGAAAACATTTGAAGGACTACTAAATAAATAGTAGTTAGTAAAATAGTAATAGTAGGAGACTTAAGTATAGATATAACAGAAAATAAGCTAAGAGAGATAATTGAAGGATTCTGTATTCATGACTTAATACTTAACCCACACGAATCAAAGAAAACTCTTCTCATGCCATTCATCATATATTAACCAATATAAAACAAAGAAACTATACAGCATGTAATCTACATTTTCACATCTCTGACCACAAAGGGCAAGTAATTGTAATTCCCAACTGTAAACCTTGCAAAACAAATATAAAATTCTCATTTATAAGACATTACACTGATAAAAATCTTTGTAAACTTTGTGAATCACTCAAAAGTGAAAGATGGACTGACGTTTACACCTAACAAAACTCAAACAACAAATGGAATATATTTCTTAAAATATTACAAAATCACCTCAATTATACACTTCAATAAAAAACTACCAGTCATCAAACAAATCAAAAATTTAAACTACCAAGTACAGTTACCGAAATTAAAGAAAAAATGAAAGAATCATAAACATTATTTAAACGCACTAAAATAAATGAACATTAAGAATGTTTTAAAGGCTAGAGAAAATTGTATCGAAAAGAATTAAGAATTGCTAAAGCAAACAGAATTAATAGCGAAATAGGAAACCCAAAAAATAAATCCAAAGTTTTATGGAATATGGTAAATAATGTAGGTAAACAAACAACTGAACACATTAATATAAAGCTGTACCAAGAAAGCAAACTAGTGAGTGATCCAATGCTAATTTTTGAATTGTTTAATAATCATTTCCTAAACAGATACAAAACAAACCATTGCAAAGAAATGTCTTAATTCTAGAATTAAACGTTCATTGTATCTAACCAGCATAGATGCTACAGAAATTAAAAAACTGACTGAAACACTAAATATTAGTAACATAAGCGGATGGGATGAGATTACACCAGAAATATTGAAAAAATGCAAGAATGCTCTAGTAAACCTTTTGGTTCACCTAATTAACAACTCACTAAATGCATGTGTGTTTCTTGATTCACTGAAAATTAGCATTGCAAGACCAATATTTAAGAAAGATGATTTGAAGTTCAAAACTATAGACCAATAACTCTTACGTCATGTTTTGACAAAATAATAGCAGTTAGAATGTACAATTTTTTAGAAAAATAGAACCTGTTAAGTAATGCACAACATGAATTCAGGAAGGGTAAATCTACTATTACTGCAGGTGTATGGACTTATCAAAGGCTTTTGACAGTGTCGCATAAACTACCACATAAAAAACTAGAACATGTTCGCATAAGAGGCAATATTCATGAATTACTAAAGTTATACCCAACAAACCATACACAAAGTGTTCAAATATACTGGGAAACAGAAAAATTAATAAAATTAAATCTAATTTTGCTTTAGTCACAGCAGGAGTTCCACAAGGATCAGTATTGAGGCCATTACTCTTTCTAATATACACAAATGACATCCTATCATCAAAAAATAAACTTCTCATACACAGATGATACAACATTAATCAGTAGTAATAAAGACATAATAGCATTAAAAGAAAGTATGACAAAAGTTAATAATAATATAAACTTAAACATAAACAAAACATATTTGGTACAATTAAGTCACCACAAACAAAACCAAAATTACAACATAAATATTTATATAAACAACCAAAGTGTACACCAAGTGCAAAGCCACAAATTTCTTGGAATCCACATTGACCAAAATCTAACATTAATGAACACATTGTTGTCTTATGCAAAAAAATTAATTCTAACATTTACTTACTGCAAAATCTCTCAAAGTATAGGACTGTGAAAATGCTCATTACTGCATATTATGGCATTATACACCCTCGCATTCAATATGGTATAGAAATATGGGGAGCAACCAGTATAGGGAACATGGACACGGATATGATAATACAAAAACGACCTCTTAGACACATATTTCAGCTACATCCTAACCAATCTTGTAAACATTTTTATAAAATTACAAAATAATGATGGATGTTGCAATTTATTCGTATAGGATAATTATGCTTAGGAAAAACAATAACTGTCGCCTTATTCAAAATAAATATGTATATCAATACAATTGAAAAGGAAAACAATCACAGGATGTCCTCTGCAAAATCCTCATCAAAAAAGGATCCTTATTGAAACGCTACTCTTAAAACTTAACCATTTAAAATTGAGAAAGGAAATTCAAAAATGCATTCAAAAATTACTTAATTGAAACATGCCCATATAAATTAAAGGAATTAACATATGTAGAGACCAATGTTACTATAATTATATATTCTTTACTTTAGAATAATTTATTTTATCTCCTTAGGAAAAATAATTTAGGTTTAGATTGTCATTTCTATAAGCTATATGAAATATATGAAATAATTTTGAATGCTACCCTCTATAAAAGTGTATAAAAAAAATGAAAACTAAGAGAAAGAATAATGTGTGTTAACTTGTGTATGACATGGCTTCAAGAGTTGTAATATCAAATTAATGTGAGCAAATTAATTATTATTTATTAAGAGATTAATGATATGTCATATATATATGAAGTAAATGTATCTTTTACTTTGGTGCTTTTTCTTAGAATATAAGAATTGTTTATTAAATGACTTCAGTTGGGAACAAAATTCCACCCAATTTTATGAATAAATGTAGTTTCACTATGCACATTTTGTTGCAATCTTTTGCTTGTACTGTTGCAAATAGGTTTTATATAACTTGGGAACGAAAAAGGGCTAGTTTTTCAAATGTTGCTAATCTCGCACTTCTTCAATTTTTTTATTATTATTGTTGTTATTATTTCAACTTTCATTCGGCTTTCAAATTTTTATAGTTAAAATGTTGGGATGGGATTCTGGTACTCAAGAAAACTTGTGCAGATAATCTCCTCCCTCATACGTCATACTAAATTTTTTACTGCTTTTTGACCAAATAAATAAAAATTAAACCCACATGAGAAAAAATGAAATGTTGTCTTGTATTAATGCACATGTCATGTTCATGGGAAAGATGCTATTTAGAATGCCCATAAGTGATATTTTGAGTTTTTTTCCAATATGTGTAATTCTGGTTTCTGTTTCAGAATGAAGATGGAAATGTTCATAAACGAAACCAGATTTTTTCATTACATCATTCTTTTTTACATTTTTATTTTTGTATTGCTTGTTTTTTATGAAATTGCTGTTTACTTCACATTTTTATCAAAATAAAATATTTTAATCAGATAAAAAAAGGGTATTCTTAAAATCAAAAGATCTAATTTTATTATTGTAGTTGAATAGATTAATTAATGATGAACAGCAAAAATTCTGCTGAACAAAATCACACACAATGCTCAAAAAGTAGCTCGCATGCTCTTCAAAAACAACCACCTTTGCTAGGTGCACTTTTTAAAATTTTTACTTTATTAAAATCAGCTCTATGTAGTATTTCTATTCAGAGCTTTGATATGGAGTTTTTTCTTTCCAGTAACTCATTTATATTATTTTTCCCTCATGGACAACCTCCCCCTTCCGAGACACTACCATTGGGCGTTAATGATCTCAGGGCCTCTTAAAATGTAACTTAGCAGCTATTGCAATGATACATTTTATGAATATAAAGTTAGTTTCATATACGAATATTAGTACATAAATTTTGTTGACAATAATGTTACAAAATATTTTAATAATAGATTTTAACTTAATAGATAATCCAATTTTACACACAAGAGGAGAAGGAAAGAAGTGATACCCAAACATTGCAGGTGTTAATGAGAAGCAATAAAAATTAGTGTTTTTACTTTCTCACCTTTTATTTTCATAGTAAAGAGAAAGTACTGTAATATTGCCGCAGAAATCGGGGACGTTTCTACAGCAAAACTCGTCTTATTTGGCCCTGATAATGAGAAAATAGATAAATCTTATTCCTATATGTAGTAAATTACGTCCTCTAATACGTGAAGTCAGAATCTTGGTGAGCGTGTCCTTTTTACGGCAAAATGTCTGTCCGTCCATCTGTGTATGGACAATCTTAGTGCCTAAACCATTCAGAGGATTTTCTCCAAAACTGTTAATCCCCCAGTCAACTATGGTGACTTCCTACAAGTATAATAATAAAAAATATTTTTGTAAATGAATTCTGTTCTAAGGCATATCTTAAAATAATGTCAAGTACAATTTTTCAAAAATACAAGTAGTTTTGCATGAAATATAGACAATTTTTAAATACCTTATTTGTGCATGTATAAGCCGCACATTTTTCTGAAAAGTAACTTGTGAAAATGGGGTGTGGCTTATACACAAGATGTTTCTTGAAAAATCGTTGGAAGAAAATCAAAATTTTATGCCAAAACTAACATTTATTTATCACAAATGCGCACAGTTTACAAGTTGATGTTAAATTTAATCTCTATTGCACCTGAATCCCCTCCTCCCCCCTTTCATTGTAACTTTCACGATCACTGACAACATTCCATAACTCATCATCATGTCGCTCCAGTCCATCTTATTAGAAATGCTGCACGGAAGCCCTGTGTCGTCACATCGTCATATTGTCTTGTTCTGAGCGTTGGAAGTAACAAAGTGTCGTGCTGTGACGGATGCGCAGAAACAACCGATCAAATTTGGCATGGCCATCCCTCCAATTTCACATTAAGGATTTACCTTAAAACAAAGAAGTATTATAAAATTTACTGAGCAACATGGAATTATTTGGTACAGCTTATACACAAGATTTTTACTTTCTCATGTACACGGAGTAGTATAGAGAAAGTTATGTAATGCTACGGAAAATTAATTATGAGATTTCAACAGAAACACGTTGGGGTTCCATGATACCAAAAAAGTTAAGGGTTTCTTTTTTCCCTCTCCTTTCTTCTTCTCCATATTGTCTGTCTGTCTGTCTGTGAACACTACTAGCACCTAAAACATTTGTAGGAGTTTTTTCCAAATTGAAGAAACCTCTGTCCAAGCTTGGGCATTTTGAAAAACATTCTTTAAAATGTGAGGGTACTTTACATAAAGCCCCTGGGACATTGTCAAAATTTTCTCAAAAACGGCTCCAATTTTTTTCTTTAAATTTCTTGAATGAATAGAGTGAATTACATAGAAAGGTGGCCTAGGTCCAATTTTCACGATTAACTCTGAATTTTCAAAAATTGCAAAAGTTTGAATTTTTTCGGTGTCTTCCTAGGACTACAAAATTGAAAATAGAAATTTTTCCTTCAAATGAAATTTGCTGTCCATAAATAATTCTTTCATTATGGTCAAGTACATGTTTTTGAACATTTTAATATTTGGGCAATAGTGCATGCAATATTTGCAATAAAAAAAAATACAAAAACAAGATTTTCTTGAAAACGCTCCAAATTTTTTCTTTAAACTTTTGGAAGGGATAGTGATGAAGGCTCTCTATAAGATGACGTAATAGCAATGTAACTGTATCGTTTTGTTTTTTCAAAGTTACAAAAATGTAATTTTTTTTACTTGTCTCTCACGTCAATATTTACATTACTGGTAATTCGATTACATTATTGTATTTATTATATTGTACATGTGCTGTAATGTCATATAAAGTTTCTCAAACACAACAGTTTTCTGTTAAAATGGGCTCAAACATCCGTGTTTTCTGAAATGCTCAATCGCAGTTTTCTTAGTGCTAATTGCACGTTAAATGGCATAAATTCATTTTCTGTATTCTTTTGTTTTTTCAAAAATTGCACAAATGTATTCTTTCCTTTAAATACATCTCATGCCGTAAATATCCACATTATAAGCGATTTGTAAACACTAATGCATTTGCGAGTTGAAGTGCTTCAAATCACTTCCAATGAAGTTTTTGAAAACTCAAAAAACTTTCTGTGAGAAAGTGCTTCAAAATTCGCATGTAGTAACAGTTAAACAGTCCATTTTCTTAAAAAGAACGTAATTTTTCAATGAAAATTTCCATTTAGGACGAGGTTTTGATCTTTAATATTCTTAAAAGAAGTTGAGAAAATGCCATAAAATGTACATTTCGCGGCAATAGATGGCAGGTGGCAAGAGCAAGACCATATTGCTACTCTACACCAAAGGAAATTAGAAAACAACTACGAGAATGTGTGTGCTATTCTGAAGCACCATTAGTTACTTTCTCGTCTACGTACGGAGTAACATACGTAGTATAGAGAAAGTTATGTAATGCTGCGGAAAATCGATTTCGAAATTTCAACGGAAATACACTTTTGGGGTCCCCTGATACCGAGAAAGTGTTGTTTTCAAAACGTCCGTCCGTATATGAACACTACTAGCGCCTAAACCATGCGTACGATCTTTTCCAAATTGAAGAATCCTCTGTCCATCTGGCCCGGGTCGAAGCCTTGAAATTTTGAAAAACATTCTTTAAAGTTTGAGAGTACTTTACATGAAGCCCCCTAGACATTTTCAAAATTTTCTCAAAAATAGCTCCAATTTTTTTCTTATAAATTCCTTGTAAGAATAGAGTAAAAACACTTAAAAAGGTGGCTTAGGTCCGATTTACACATTTATGTCTGAATTTTCGAAAATTTTGAAAGTTTGCATTTTTTCAGCGTCTACTACTACAAAATTGAAGATAGAGATATTTCCGTTAGTAAAATTTGTTCCCCGTTCTTTCATGAAGGTCATATTCATTTCTTTGAAAATTCTAGTAGTTTTCGCGCAATATTGCGTGCAATATGTGCAATTTAAAAAATTAAAAAAAAAAAACAATATTTCCTCGAAAAGGGCTTCAAATTTTCTGTAAACGTTTGGTAAAGATAGTGCTAAATGCACTCTATGAGATGACAAAAACGCCATATTGCTCTATTCTTTTGTTTGTTTGTTTTTAATTTATTCATTTACTCGTCTCTCACATCGTTGATATTTACATTACCGGCAATTTGTACTTATTATTGTAATAATGAGAGAGTGGCCAGCGAACCTGGAATCCTTTAAAACCTCAAAAAAAACGGGAATTTGAAAAAGCCTGAAAGAACCTGAAAAAAAAAAACGGAATTATAACGGAAAACAGATTTTTCGTTATTTTCATATTTTCCTCCGACATTTAGCATAAATTTACATACGACATCGCATTCATTAAAGTGCAAAATTCAACTCAGTACATGATAATCGCGAGTGTTAAAATCGAAGTATGTATAAGTGTCACAAATTTTCTTGAGGATTGTGAAGTTCTTGACTCATGCATAACACAACTCCAAACACTCCCGCTTGTATATGTATATAGTAGGTGGAACATGGTAGAGTACCTAGCACCGCATAGCACTTATATGGTTGCACGTGCATGGACGATATATTTGCGAAACAAACGTCCCACCGGAAACTCAATAGCCGAGTTTCCATTAGTTATTTTTAAATTATTATTTATTAACATTACTACAATACATGCAAGTTTTTATGAGTTTGGATTAGTGTGCCCTTTGATGACATCGGCGGTACCACTTACCTATTTTTCCGATCGAAATTCGAAACTCGAAAATTGTTGATGCCATTTTTGAGAAAAAATTGTTTAAACAAAATTAAAAATTGCCTATATTTCACACAAAATTACGCGAAAAGTACTCAGTTTCGAAAAATTGTACATGACCATATTTCAAAATCAATTTTTAAGGAACCAATTTCATTAAGGGAAAAATCTCTATCTTTATAATTGTAATTGTAGAAAGACGCCGAAATTGTTGAACTTTTGCAGTTTCCGAAAAATCAGAGTTTTCAACGAAAATGAGACCTGCTCTATTCTGTTCATCGACCTTCACACTATCCAACCACAAAATTTAATCAAAAACGATAGAGCCATTTCTTTGAAAATTTTGAAAATGTCCCAGGGGCTTTATGTAAAGTATCCCCCCCCCCCAAAAAAAAAATATCGGTGTCATATTTAAGGGGCCGCGTTATTGCCAGATAAATTAAAGAATATAAATTTTCGATAAAATTAGCTGAACGGTTAAGCCTCTAGCGTTTTTCACTGACAGACAGACGGGCGGACGTTTTGCCGTCAACCGAGTTTTCGGTATCACGGTGTGACATACCAATATGTGAGACAATATGGTACAATATTTATTACCAAAAGCATAAATTATAAGGATTAATACAGGTGAATATGCCAGCATAGCAACGGTAAGCGAGCCGTCGTCAAGATCAACAATCTTCATGCAGTGACGATCGCGGAGACGGCTAGTTCATTTTGTAAGAAATTTAGGGATTAGCGAGGTACGGTAGTACATCAAGTGTTGTCTGTAAAGAAACAATCGAAAAGATGGACCGAGCTTTGCAGGGTTGAAAGAGTATGAAAGGCATTCATTGTGACTGATGCCGTGGTGTTGAACGGATCGTGCTCCGATTAATGTTAGGTTGTTGTTGTTGTTGTTGTTGTTGTTGTTGTTTTTAAGACTTGTAAGCATCTACTAGGGAGTAGATATTAGCAGAACTTTGAACTTGAAGGCTATGTGTGGAGAATGGACAGGCTATGTGTAAAACTTAAAATATTTCAAGTGAACGAGTTAGAAGGACATTGAGGGCTTAGGCGAAGTTATCAGTAACTGGACTGGAATGCTAACAGCAGATAGTTTATTGGTCGTTGAGTATTCAGCATACGCGTGGGATGAACTTGGAATTCGTAAATTGGCGAACGAATTTTATTAACGAGACTTTATTAACTTCGGAAACAGTGATGAACGGTGATTGGAGTGTGCTTCTGCAAGAAAAGAAGAGAGAAGATGGTATCTGGACCTGAGGACAGCGACGTCGGAGAAGAATGAAGATGGTCCAGGAGCGCGCGAAGACGAATACGACATTATAAGGTTGGAACAGGTCATGACCAAGGTTTTTCAATTTTGTGTAAAATTATCAAATACCAAAAATTGTTTAATAAATTTCCATGTTTTGTGAAATGAATACATGATTCTCATTGAGCCAGTTCTAGTAACGAAATAGCAAGTAGAAATATATTTGCTTTTCAGATTCCTCGACCACTCTGTATAATGGCAGATCGGATAATCATCTATTAGCAGAAAATAGTGATTATTTCTATGAAACCCATCGACCCAGGTAGCCGGAAACTATTTATAATCAGAGTTGAAGGTTGACTTGTATGATAGTATTAGCGTAATCTTTTCCTGGCGCCCATCTACACAAATTCGGAACGGATTACGTTGGAATAACATCAACTAAATCATTAAAATATATTCAGTTTATTTCAACGGACCAAAAGGTGCCGCCAACCGGGTTTGCGGTTATATCAAGGAAAACACGGCGATTTTCAACAGAAAAACTCTTTATTGCCGGACCCTCGTAATGAAAAAGTGGATAAATATTGTTCCGATGTGTAATAAACTACGTCCTCTAACGTTATATAGTCAAAATCCGTGATTAGTTTGTCCTTGATGTCGAAAAATTGATTGACGCCAAATCGTTTGTCTGTCCGGCCATCTCTGCTCAACGCTTGCGCCTAACCCCTTCGGCCAATTTTCTTCAAAATTGATATTCCCCGATCGGTTTAAAGGAAATGGAGGCTCTGTGAGTTTGAGTATATTAATTTTCCTTTTGGGATGTTATTTACATGAAGCGTTAACATTTTCAAAAAATATATACAAGTTTTTCGGTGAAAATTTGCATATAGGACCAGGATTTCACTTCTATGAATTTTTTGAAGAAATATTTTTTATTCTACTCTTAGAGTCCCGAAACAAACCCTGAGAAAATGTGAAAAAAATGTATGCGCTGATAGGAAGATGGTTGGGCAAAACCGACAAGGTAACCCAGGCTAAAGAGATTATGAAACTAGTACGAAAAAAGTCGGTGACAAGGACCTGCAAAACTTGCATTCTGTCTGACACATTTAAGTAGAAGTTGTTTACTTAATTTAGTAACAAGAATTATCCACTTTTTTGGTCGCAGGACCGGGAGCGGTGGCTCAGTGATTCAATCACTAACAATCTATCTATCGGTATCAGGATCCACAAAGAAAGTTTTCTGCGGAAAAATCGCCTTTTTTTGCTGCGCCAATACAAAAGCTTATACGGCGTAAATAGTGTGTGAAAAGGACATAGAAAAAGTATTTTTAATATGTATATTAACATTGTTGCAATTGTTTCAGTAGTAAAGATTTCTCTTTATACACTAAGAACTCGGCAGACGTTGTTCTGCTCTTCATCTCCCTCTTTCTCTTTCCTTCTCCGTCTCTCCCTCTTGTCCGTCTCAGTCTGTTAGCCTCTCTGTCTCTCTCGATCCCTGCCTCTGCCTCCTTCGGTCCCTCTCTTTCACATTTTGTTGCAGATTTTGCGCGACCCTGAGCAGGTGGGGTAATATCGAGAAGCGCCCGACCAGCAAAGATGTAATAGAACAAGAAGGTCTCATTCTATAGAAATACGATGTGAAAAGCGATTCCTTGAGGCCGTTGGCCTCAAAATTTTAGTTTTTCATGCCCTAGAAAGCTTCATTTAGGAGTTATTTAACGATATAGATTATTTAAAAAAAAAAAAAAAAAAAAACGCTGCCGAGTGTTGCGGGTTGCATTTGCCGTGGATATTTAGTTTTGTTCTACAGTGCCATCTGGTGGAGTTACAATAAAATTAACATAGAGCACATAAACCTTCTGGGTGAAAAAAACACGCATATGTGCCGCTCTTATATGTACCAACATCTATTTTTATATATATATATATATATATATATATATATATATATATATATATATATATATATATATACACATATATATCATATAATGGATGTTGGTATACACATACATACATATTAATCTCCTTAAATATCTCAGAAATATAATAATTTCAACTACTTTAGGTAATATACATCATTGTACATTAATGATCTTGTATCATGTAAAGAGAATTTGAAAGTTCTCCCCCCTCCCACCTTGGGCTTTAGATACGCCTCAGAACTCAAATTCAAAATAAATGTAAGTAAACATAAAATAATACATTACCTGGCAGATCTTGGGATGAAATAAGCTTCTCCTGTCATCAACGGATATATTCCACACATTTGCTGTACTCGAATGCGACAGAGCCCAAAAATGTACGCAACCCTCTGCCCATCAGCCCCCCTCGCGTCCCCGTCCGCAGCGTTCGCTCAACTGCCTGGGGGGCGGGCCGCTGCCTGCTCGCGAGTGTGTGTGTGTCATCCAGGCCGCGCATGCAAGTCTCTGCAGGCCGCGTTCTGCTGTAGCGGTTACGATCACCGTCAGTACCAGCCCTTGGGGCGATCGATAATTCCGTGGAGACTCTCTTCATTCAATACCTCTGCTACACGTACAACTGAATTCCTCCACTATAACCAATTTCTTTAGATGTGTTTTTTAATGTTAGTAGGCGCTGATATTGCGCAATATTTCGTTTGCGTCACTTCCTAGAGAACACGTAAGCGGGACTTTGTGACACTCGAAAGTAGTATAATTAACTTTTTTATTTTACTTAACTGATTTCTAACTTTTTTTTCGAATTGGTCAGTTCCATATTTACTTTCTCGTATGCGTATATACGGAGTAACATTCATTAGAGTTGAAATTTGTTCTTTACAAGCGTGTACATTAAAAAAATAATACGAGCAATTTTTAGTGAAGAGCAATATTAAAAAAAGAATTTCTCAAATTTGGCTCTAATTTTTCCTTTAAACTTTTGTAAGGATAGTCATAATTTCACTACAATAGATTATATAAACGTCATTTCGCTGTATTCTTTTGTTGTTCTTTTTACTTTCTTGTATACGTTCATATATACGGAGTAATTATACGTAGTATAGAGAAAGGTATGTAATGATACGCGATAAAAGCTGATTTTCGGCAGAAAAAAATTCATTGCCGGACCCTGATAACAAAAAAGTGGATAAATCCAGTTGCTAAATTAAGAAAAAATCCTCTAACCGTGGTGTAACCAGAACCTCTGTTTTGTGGGTCCTTGATGCCGAAAAGTCAATTGACGCCAAAACGTCCGTCCGTCTGTGAACACTACTAGCGCCTAAACCATACGTAGGAATTCTTCCAAATTGAAGAAACGCCGGCCCATCTGCTTAAAGCTTTGAAACTTTGAAAAACATTGTTTAAAATTTGGGGGTACTTTACATGAAGACTCTGGGATATTTAAAAAATTTTCTCAAAAATAGCTCCAAGTGTTTTCTTTAAATTTCTTTTTTTTTTAATATTGCGTAATACAATTGTAATTTTTTTATATCTCTCTCACAAGTAAAAAGGGCTTTAAATGAGTCTTGTGAAGTTTCTCGAAAAAAAAAAAAAAAGTTTTCTGTGAAAATGAGCTCTAAAATGATCATTTTTAGAAACGCTCAGACTCCGTTTTCTCAAAAACGACTCCGGTGTGTTTTTTCGTCACACTCGTGTACGTACGTGTATAATGCTTTAAGAATAATAAATAATTTATTACTGGAAATGAGCGTACGCTCGGCGGCAGTTAATCGAAACAAGAATCTCGATCAGGTTTTTCGTCCAGTTTCCCTGATCCATTGAGCAAATGCTGAGATGGCCCCTTGTTTTGCTTCTGGACATAAATGAAACTTCATTTTCTGTGCACGTCTTCTAGAATTCAGTGGGAAATACAATTATTCAAATTATCGTTTCCATGTTGTCGCGGCAGGAAGTATTATTCCAAAGGACAACATGGATAAGAGCAAAAATGTATTGCCTTTTTATCCTTGAAAATATATTTTATTACATGGGAGCTTTTTCTTTTCCTTTCTCCAAAATTTAAGTAGTATATGAGATAGTGTAGGGATCCATGAGTGATTTGTGCACACAATTCACTTTTCCCCATAGCACTTCATACGCAGTTTTTAACTGCTTTTTTGACGTAAAATAAATAAATAAGTACAAATACAAAAATCGGAACAAGCAATACATACAAATGTTTTAAAAATAAAAAATTAAACAAAATATAAATAAATAAATAAATAAATAAAATGTGCCCATCTCTACTCCGTTCCCAAACCACTTCATTGCATCTCCTTTCGGTAACCAGTAATTTATTCATTAACGGTAAGTATATACATCGCACTTTTGTTGACCTCCACTGCATTTCACTGGACATCCCTGTACTCTACTCTCGCCCTCTTTAGAAATCTCGAACGCAATAACTGGCGTGCTTCTGGAAAGGGTTACCAGCACTTCTTGAGGTAAATTGTAAAAATCAACAGTGGTCTTAATCACAAAACTGAATTTTCCTGCATTTTATTTTGTTTGAACGATCGCCTCTACTTAAGTAACATGTCATCTCATGTAACGTATGGAGTAATATACATAGTATAGACAAATTTATGTAATTCTACTGCAAAAACGGCGATCGTCGACCAAAAAAACTTGTATTGTGGGGCCCTGACACAGAAAAATGGATATCAATCTTGTTCCAATACGTAGTAAATTACGCCCTCTAACTCGATATGTAGTCAGAATCCACGATTTGTGAGTCCATGATAGCGACAATAGTATTGCTACAGAATTGCACAGATTTTCTCGTAAAGTATTATTATCTATTAGTTTTTTTAATTGATTTTTTCGTGTTTCCGCGCGCGTCAACTGCTCTGGTCAATAGTCCCGTTAGTGTAGTGCATGTTTTTCCTCGGAAGATGGTGATCTTCTCCCGCTGGGTGGCGAGATCCGGCGCCGACCTACCGTCAGCTCGTGGGGTTTCCCCTAACCAGGACTCTCCCACCAGCGGGGCACCGCCCCAGCCGGGACAAGCTCTAATCTCCCGACCGGTCTCCCGGGATATGTGGTAGTGTAGTGCATGTTAGTGTAAGTGTGTGTGTAAGGGAGAGGATAGGAAGAGGAAGGACAGATCGCGCGCGGTCCGTGGCCCGTTTGGTAGGGTACTGCTCCGGCATTCGCCTGGTGTTGATCGGAGAAACCACGGAAAACTACCGATCAGAGCAGCCGGCCACTAGAATTCTCCTCCAGGCAGCGACTGAATTCGAACTAGCTGAAAAGCTAGTGTCGAAAATCCTGCCGCCGTCAGGACTCGAACCAAGAACCTCCCGGTCAGAGGCGCTGCAGTGGCATCAGTTGATGCTCTGAGCTACCGCTCCCGGTTCATTTTTGTCTTGCCTCATTCCTGCTCGAAATTTTGACCCAACATTCTAAACTGTTATGTGTGTTGATTCTCCTGGCTTCGATGCTTTTTGCAAAACTTCATTCAATTGTAGATCTGTAAATATTGTCATGCACTTAAAATCAGAGAAATTGTTCAGTAATAGCACTACAGAGAGGAAAAGTCTCGGTAAGTTGCGCATTCCCACTCGTTTGCATTTCACGGTGCTTTAGATTTGTTAATTACCGTTCAAAATATCCAGATCGCATTCTAATCATGTTACTGATAATTAATAAGCATTTGTGCATTAGGATTACTGTAACGTAATTCCTTCGTGGTTATTTAATATCTAGCAGTTTTATTAATTATGATTTGATGTAACGCTTTCTTTCATGTAACCTTATATGTAGGTTCATTGTTGCAATAACTAAATTGAAAGAATGAATTAAGATTGTACACTGAGGTGATAAAAGTCGGGATAGTTGCATTATTAACTTTCCGACCACACTCGTTGACATGGTTGGATTGAGAAGAGCGATTGATTATCACGGACTTAGTATTTGAATTATATGAGCTTTGTATTGTTTTCTTTTTCTCACGTTATCGCTTTTATACAGTACTGTATTGCGATTACGTTGGTGTCTGAGAGTTGAAGTTTTTTAAAATATCTTCAGAAGTAAATATTAATTAAATCAGCTATTTTGAGGAACCTATAATTATTTCCTATAAGTATAAGTATAACCTATAAGTATTGTGTGTGTGTGTGTGTGTGTGTGTGTGTATGTGTAGTATGTGTATGTATGTATGTATGTATGTATGTATGTATGTATGGATGGATGGATGGATGGATGGATGGATGAATGGATGGATGTATGTGTTGGCCTAAAATTATGTCATCTCAATTCATGTCACCGCATTAACAACTATTTGGACATCACAATGATATTTGTAGAAGTGTGCTATAATATTATTGTTTATGGTATATTATAATATTGTATTCAATACTTTGTTTGCAAATTTTATTTAAATGTTAGTTGCAGATGGCCTAAAGATGGGTAGAAAGAAGTAACCGAAACGTTGCCTTTTTGTACCTATTGTAAATACATAATTCTAAATTAGCCATTTTTTTCTTTCTTTTTTGAGTGGGAGGATCTTCTCTTATTGAGGGATACTATGTGCCGCAGATTGCAAGCGATTCTATAACAAGGAACCGAACGAATTAAGACAACATATTGAACCAAGAGCCATATTTCAAAATATTATGTCTACAATTGTGAGCTATCTTCGTTATACACGGAAACCAAAATTGTCACTATTACTATTCATTCATATTAGATGAATTTGGACACAGAGTTTTATATTTTTTTCTGATATATTCATTGTAGCCTGAAGATCAGGAACAATCCATGCCCTCAAAACGTCCAACGAACTTTGGTGTAGAAATTAAAAACATTTAATTTTCTAATTATGTGCCTCCGTATTTTAATTTCTAAATGTTTGAAAACTCGTGTCTGTAAAAAAAAAACCCTCATCTTACACAATTGAGCTATCTTTGCTGTAGTGTGTCAGTCAGCATTGGTCATACTAAATCCTTCCACCTCCAGCTCCGCCACGTCCGACGCGCACACTGCGGTGCGAACCAAGTGCGAACAAGTCGCAGCAAGTTCCAACCTGTCGAGCGACGCGCGCCCCGCCTTCGTGCGCCGCGGCGGTGCGTCAGTCCAGGCGTTTCAGTCAGTATACTCAGTTGTCAGTCGTGGTTGCTCGTGGGCAGTTCAGGGCGCTGGTTCGAGCTTCGTAACACCCTCAAGTGGAAAGAAGTGTTCCAGGTAGGTAACTGCGTTAGTGTTAATGTTACAGATACATTTTGCGGGTTTTACAGAGCTGTCTCTCAAGGCCCGTCACCACGGTGGCATTATGGCATGGTTTTTCACGTCTTTCTCTGTCGTGCCGCTAGAGTCGCTTCATCTGTAGCACTGCTTGATACGACACCTAGCGGCACGACCGAGAAAGACGCGAAAATCCGTGCCATAATGCCACCGTGGTGACGGGCCTTGAGAGACAGCTCTGTAAAAACTGCAGTATGGTGTGTGTGATGCTTGGTGTTTTGTGACGGTTTATAAGAATCCTTCCACCTTCCTTTATTTGTATGTCGCTAATCGTATTAATTAATTTTATAGTTAATATATATTATTTATATATAAATTTATATATACAATATAATATATATGTTATTAATCGTATTCATTATCTACCGTTAATTATCCAATTTACACGACATAGTTTTGACAATTGCGCCACCCTCCACCCTTGTTATCTATTGCGTGTGCCAAATATTACAATTTTTTGCTCAGGGGAGATTTTTATCGTGTCTTAAACACTAGTATTTTAAAAAAGAAATTAGTGTGAATTTAATGATCCTTTTGGTGAAATTTCATTGTATTACCATCGAGATTAAAATGACACAGTATCCCGCCAGAAATTAAACTACAGCAGAAAGTAAGAAAAATAAAAATAAAAAGCTCTGGCGCAATCGTATTAGTTTGATTTATTGATTGGAGTTTCCGGGCATATAATCTACTACGATCATTAGTCAAGGTGATTAGTGAATTTTTATTCCGGAAGGTGGCTGTGACTCCTTTCTCACAGTTTGCTGAGATCCGGCGCCGACTTACTGTTTGCGAGGGATATTCCATTTCAAGTATCTCCCCTCAACAGGATACCGCCCCAAACATGCGAAGCTCTATACTACTTCGGTTTTTGTAACATGGCGCATGAGGGCGTGTCTTCACGATGGAATATTGCACGGCTTTTCGTGTCTTTTCCCGGGTCGCGCCGCTAGATGTCACTTGATCTGCAGCGCTGCTTAAATACGCGATCTTGCGGCAGGACCGAGAAAGACACGAAGAGTAGTGCTGTATGCCATCTTGGAGATACTACCCCCTGAAGCCACGTTAGAAAAAAAAACAAATAATAGTAGAATATTGACATGTAGGAGAATTCAAATGTACTGAGGTATTATTGGGGAACAAGATACACTGAATTTTCCACTATACAGGCCCCTTTCTCTTATAAGCCTTCGCAGTTTTTTGAATGATGATTTTGGATTTTTTTTCTCGGGTGTGAACCATTCTTGTGTTACCCCAAAGAAAATGGCTATTCTTCACTTCTAGAGACCAGTATTTATTCTAGAAGAAATTTCCATGAGTGACAGAGGCAGAAACAGAATGTATATCTGTGTGTAATCTTTTTTTTATCTTAATCTAATACTTTTTTTTTACTCTAAAATATTTCGCTTTTGAGATTCTTGGATATTAGTCCCTGTACACTTTTTGTCACCACGTTTTTTAAGAAAAAAGGGGGTGACATATTAAAGAAAATATGGTATATCTTATTCAGAATTTTTCATAGTAAGTGTACTTCAACCACATTTTATTTTGTATCATGAACTCAGAATTTGTTCACGGTCTTTTAAATATGAACTGTGTACACTGAGGATTCCAGTATTTATTCCAAACATGTTTCTTTGTGAGAGATGTAGACCTACATTATATTAAATAGACACTTTTTACAGTGATTTTTATTGCTTGTGATTTCAGAATTATGAATAGTGAAGCTACGGAATCATCTATTGTATCAGAAGGTGTATTGGAGAACTCTATATATCAATTTGGGAAATTGATGTAGAAATATTTTAAAAATTTTGATTAATTTTCATTAATAATCAATGAAGCTTCTTCTTTTTTCTAGAACTGGTGATGTGGAAATGTTCCTGAAATCGGAACAATATGAGGTAAGATTTGACTTATATTTGAGGCGCTTGGAATTAGACAGTGATTGATGAGCCATTCAGAAAGCAAGCTCGAGACCTTTTTAATTTTTGCTAGAAGCTGGCAAATCACCAGAAGGGTGAAGGAAACACAATACAGGAATGCTTGCACTATATATGTAATAAACTTGTATTTTTATGTTGATTTCCTGATGTAGAGAATTCTTTGAACTTTCAATTACCTCCCCTGTGAAAGTCACTTGAGGTACCATCATTGGAATAAATTGAATTTCTTTTATTAAATTTCAAATTTCTAATTTAAATTTCCACCTACTAAGAAAATAAAATGTACAAATTTCATGGAGAAGCTTCATAACCATCGTTAAATTTACTATTATTATTAATGATTATCATTTTTAATTCGGCCTTGTTAAAATTATCGTCACAGCTTTAGAAGTCATTTTTCCATTTGCAGTGAACATGGTGAAGACATCGTGCAATGCAATAATGAGTCTTATTGTTGTTTCTTAGAGTTGTTTCTTGTCGGGCATGCTTCCATTCTGCATTGCATCCTTTGTTTCTTTCATTTGACAGTGTTAAAATTTGTTAAAAATTCATGAGTTCTGCATAGTTTTTCATGAATTTATTCTTTTTCCCTTCCTCCCTTTCCCTAATAACCTTTCGAGAGTGACAATAAATTGCACCACGGGTTGCCAGTGGGACAACCCTGCCCTAGAAGATGAATGACATGGGATTTTCTTTAATAATATTGAAACCATTATATATTAATTATGCTTTTGCTTAATCTTATTAATGTTGGAGAGTGTAATTTTGACTTTAAATGAATTTTATTTTGTTGTATGAAAAATTTGGTAATTATTTCATTTGAAGCTAAATTGATTAGAGTTAACTAATAAATAAATTTTCATGCTGATCTCAAAAAATGATGCACATGAGATGAATTCCTTTTATGTATTGGGTTTGGGAAAAACTTGCTTGAAATAAAGGACCCTTGTGGATCTACTGCCCTAATCTTGTTTTCTCTGGGCACACCTGCAAATATGATTAAGCAAAACTCAAAAGTATTCTTTTGCTCCAGATTGCTTTGAATTTTTCAGAGTTGACCAATTTTGTGAATCTTAGTAGCCTTCCTTCCCACATTCTTCTTAATGGTTGACTTACTATGATTGAATTATTTCTGATTCTTGTTTACCAAACATCTCAATGTCCAGCGATGGATGGAGGTATTTACAAATCTGTTTTTTTGTACTGTTCAGGTTGGAGAATGTCTCCATCGAGAAGCAACGTTTTGTGTGGGATCAAGCCAAGAAATTTCAAATACAGTGTTGTTTGATGATTTGCCAGATAGCACACAACAGAACATAGTGATGTCAATAATTTCACCCGTGTCTACAAGTACTCATCCATCCATGGTAAACTATCCTGGCCCATACAGCTTTGATGTTCAGTTGAATAAGTCAGCTGGGGACAAGGCAAAATGGGAGGTGAGTTGAATTTTCTAAACCTCTGCAAACCTCTTTGGCACAAATGATATTTTTGTTTAATTTTATTTTCTGCAATTAAAATGCCTTTTTGTATTGGAAATTATGTCAACTTTTGGGTGATGAAAAATTGAAATGAGCTGTTGTCAAAATCTATTTAACCCCTTATGACTAACATTGCTATATAAGCCCTCTCAATGCATTTTCCTCATCAAAAAAGAAAAAAAATAAAAAGAAAGAAAGAACTCTTCTCAACTAAAGCATCTTCTTTTTTATTTTCAAAAAAATTGTTTATTGAATACATTTGTACAATCCTTTCATCTGAATCTTTTATATTAAGTTCTTAATTTTACTGTTTACTTTGTCATGTATGTCAAAACTTGAAACATTACTTTCAGAACTTGAGTATTCTGAGTTAATTACATGTAATTTGAAGATATCAGGGGTTTCTAGTCTGTTAAATTTGGTGCACTTTTACCCTTGCCATTAATAATACAGTAGGTCTCTCCAACCTGTGGACCACAGGTCAGATACATGTAGCAATTTATATTGCCCTCTAAACAAATTCAAAATTTTAGATATTCTACTTATTTGTTTCTCTTGTAAAATTTGGAAATTATGGTACTATACTGATTTTTAGTTTATAATTATTGGTTTGCCCACTCCCTCTTCCTACTTAATTTGGCGTACAGTCAGGATAGGATTGAGAGCCTTAAAATACTGTTTTTGAATTTTGATTTGTGTCAGTGTATACTTTCATTAAAATTATTTTTTTCAGCACTCTACTAAGTTGAATAAACTTTTTGTCGTCATGGATGCTAAAATTCCATTTTGGTTTAAAGTAAAGCCAGTGGAACCGGGCTTGCTTGTTAGAATATTGCCAATTTTCTTGGCACAAGATTATTTTGCTGAGCCTGTGAAACGGTGTCCAACTCACATTTCAAGCATTGAGAAATCTAACCAAGGTTGTCTTCATTAATTTCTCAATCATATAAGTTTGTGAACTTTTTGATTTAATTAAGATGTGTGTATATTATTGTATTTATTACAATGAAAATTATTATTTCTTGTTTATGTAGATTTCTTTTACGTGGATCACATAGTCAGATGCCATCACCAAGGAGTAAGGTATCAGAAAGATCCTGAAAGTCAAAGACTAAGTGTAATTGTTCCAGCAGAGCCTCCTCAACCTGGTTGTGATTGGTTTACTGTAATGTGTTCTTTCATGTGCAAGAACAGTTGTATTCTAGGAATGAACCGCCGCAGCACAGCTCTTATTTTCACATTGGAAAGAGAAACGTTAGTTAATAATTTTATTTGTGATTTTAAGAAAATTTATTGAGGTATTTTCTTTCTAAAGTATGATCTTTTGATTGTGTATTCTAGTCTATTACTGACAAAACAGTGAAAATGTTAGTTATTTAGAGGGGGGGGATTTTTTTCTATTTCTTTTTCAAATAAATAAATAAATATTGCTAAATGGGTGACTATTATGACATCAAGCTTTGTTTTTTTTCCTCAGAGGTGAAGTTGTTGGCAGAAAATTGCTAAATGTTCGCATTTGTAGCTGCCCAAGAAGAGATATGTCTAAGGAAGAGTCAGATCTTAGTAAAAAAAGAACAGAGACAGAGAGTCAGATAACGAAGATTAAGTCTTCTAACAGGAAAGTTTTGGTAAAGAAGCCTACAAACCTATTATCAAATGAATTAGTCAAAGTAAGTAATTAATTCATGTAAGATTCTTGATAGTCAGTGATTAACTTAAGAACTTGTAATAATGTGGGTATCTTTTATTTCAGGTTCCTGTACCGAGAAAATTTTTGAAGCCATTAAGAGAAATTCTTTTAATGCACAAATCATATCGGGAATTAACAGAGGAAGAAAAAATATTTTTGGGTGATATTAATAAACATTTGCTCTGAAAGTACTCAGATTAAAAGGTGCATTTGAATTGAGAGGTTATGTCAAAGATAGTTACAAATCACAAACTATATCAGGAGAGTGGTTTCTTACTTTTGCTTGTTTCTAAAATCAGGGGTTTCAAATGAACACCAAAAACTATACCTGGTACTTCTGGATTTTTTTTTTTAACATTTGAGATAGGCAGAACAAAAAAAATTAAATTAATTTCTAAGTTGTACCAAAGATCATGTTAATACGTGTAAATGATCTGAGAGGTGGCTTGTGACTTTCTCTCCGGAAAAAATAAAATTACAATTTTTTTTCACAGTTGAAAACATTTTTTAATTTCTTGGAATATAAATGAGTTAATTATAGATACTTTATAAGAACATGAAACGGTCTCCAAACTATTCTAAAGAAATGTTTCGGTAGTGTAAAATCTCGTACCTGTACATTGTATATAGTATTTTAATGTAGTCACCATAACAGCAATGAGATATTGATGAAATAAGGATTCTGGAAAATAAATGATAATGGAAGACTGTTTCTTTCTTCACACATCTTCAGCACCCAGATCAAACAGGTCGTCACCATCTGGTGATCGTAAGTTTGAGACAGTATCATGTTGTTGTTGTTTTCAAAGTTTATTTGTATTTCTCAGGCAATTGAATGCATTTCTAATGAAAAATGCACATTTTCTGCAGATGTTAACTTGTGTGTAATTATTTTCTTGATTTTTAGATTTGAGTAAGTTCGAAAATATCCGTATTCTCCTGTTGAAAAATGTATCAGAAGTATTATATCAGATAAATATAAGTCCGTTAAAACTATATTTTTGATGACACCAGTATGTAACATGCAGATATCTTTAAAACCATTTCTTTCTAACTTGGTAATCAATTGAGGGGTTGAGCTCACCAAATGTTTGTAACTATAAAGGATGCTTTAACACATGACTCATGTATGACAGCCATCCAGTTCAGAACAAATTTTTCTACTTTGGTGAGCATGCTTCTCCATGTTTCCTAAGTCCCAAACACAGAGTTGTCCAATATAGCTTACTTGGGGGGAAATATTTGAGAAACAGCGTGAATTTTACACATTCTATCAATGCTCGCTCCATGTTAATGATAGACCTTTTTTACATTATCCCTTGTAGTTATCACTAGACCTCAGATTTGAGGACAAATGCCAATTAAGTTCCTTTCAATGATTGTGGAAAATAATTGCAGATGTTCACAAATTATGAGAAAAAAGATGTACTGAAAGCATCTAATAGTACCTAAAAAATGGCAGTTGATGCCTATTTTAGTATTATTTTTCCTAAAATAAGTAATTTTGATGAATTCATACTTTAAATACTCATTTCTTAAAATTTGTTTTACCAAAACACACATACTTTCCCAAATTATCCAAAATGGGAATATTTCCTGATTGAATACACAATTGACTAAGCATCAAAATGACTCGCCCAACACACCAAACATAAGTCAATCTCTCTGCAAGTCAATATCATGTTGATATTTCACTCTCGTCTCTGATCCATATGCACTTCTGAGGCAATTGCACCTGTTCCCGGTGCAGTCACGCTGCTGACAGGTTGAGAATGAAATGTGTGAAAGAATTAATGAAAGGAAAAGAAATGAAAGTGAATAAAATATGGATGATGTCACTCTCATAAATGTAACTAGAGGTGTTAAAGAATGAAATAGACTTTCTCGAAGTAAAGTTTTCTAATTTCATTGGTGTAGTCTTGCTCCATTCTCTGGCCAGCTGCCATCTATTGTCACCCAGAGTACATTTTTTTTTTTTTTCATATTTTCTCTACTTTTTGCTTTCCTAGTAGTACAACCGAATTATTACTTCAAGGTTTCTATATTCTGGTTTAGGTGAATTTCCGGATTGTTTATTAAAAACATGTGCACCTGCCATTAAACACCCATTAACTCACATTTTCAATACTTCCTTGTGCACAGGAATATTTCCAGAAATTTTCAAAACAGCAAAACATTAAGCCTCCTTTTTTTAAAAAAAAGGGAACAGAAATGACATTCAAAATTACCGGCCAATTTCTCTTTTGTCAGTTTTCTCAAAAATAATAGAGAGGCTTTTCTATACGCGAATGGAAACCTTTCTCAGGAAAAACTAAGCGTTTCAGACTCACAACACGGTTTAAGAAAATAAAAATCTACAGAAACTGCCATTTTTTTCTTTTATTAAAGATGTTGCTTCATCAATGGACCAAAATGAACCCATTGGGATATTTTTAGATCTTTCGAAAGCTTTTGACATTATTAACCATAACATCTTGCTTTCAAAATTACCTTCTTATGGAATTCGTGGTATTGCCCTAGATTGGATAACCTCGTACCTTAAACATCGATCTCTAAGAGTAGAAATACCACACTGGCACGAAAGGACATTATTTACTTATCTTTCCGATTCTTTGCCAATTGAACATGGGGTACCACAAGGTTCGATCTTGGAACCTATCCTTTCTGTTGCACGTAAACGATATGCCCTCATCAATTAAAAATGGAAGAACAGTCCTGTTTGCCGATAACATGAATGTTCTTTGCAAAAAAGAAACAATAAATAGTACAATTTCAGAAGTTTCAAATTGGTTTTGTAATAACAAATTAGTAGTTAACGAAGGAAAAACTGTCTCAATGCATAGACATTACAATTAATGTACCTACACGGATCACACAACATTCGATGAAGGCAATTGATCAAATTATAATTAACAAAACTACTACTCGATATGAAGTTGAAACAAAAGATTTAGGATACAGTGACCACGATGCACAAATTCTTACCATTATAAGAAATGCGATCACTGACACAATAAATAATACACGTATGACTAGATTGTTTACTAAAAGTAAAATTAAATTATTCATTGATTACTTGATGCAGGAGTCATGGGAAACGGTTTATAATATTGCTGATACAAACGACAAATATAATTATTTTTTTTCAACTCTTTCATTTCATTTTAACACTTGCTTTCCTCTTAAAAAACGAAAATTAAATATTTCACGGAAAAGCAATTCTTGGATAACACAAGGGATTAGGACATCTTGTAAAAACAAGCGAATTCTTTCTTTCATTTCTAAACGTCATGACGTATCTCAAGATTTCCTTATCTACTTTAAAAAATACAAAACATTGTTACGAAGGAAAAAAAATTTTATAAATAATAAAACAAAAGCAATGTGGAATATAATAAAAAATACTACCAAATCAACTAGAAAACCCGTAGAGAATGTTGTTTTAAAATATAACGATATAAATGTGAACGATCCGGCAACAGTGGCTAGTCTCTTTAACCAATACTTTTCGAGAATTGCTGCCGATCTCACTAAGGGTCTTCAGGCACAAAATTCAAAAACAGACAGTTCACCCAAAATTGTAGACACAATGTTCGTTTCGAAACTTCTTCCTATGAAATTCTCAAAATAATCGGTAAACTAAAAAAATAAATATTCGTCCGGTTTAGATGAATTCCCGGATTCTTTGTTAAAGACTTGTGCGTATGCCATTATACACCCGTTAACTCACATATTTAATGCATCTTTATGCACTGGAACGTTTCCAGATATTTTCAAAACAGCTAAGATTAAGCCGCTTTTCAAAAAAGGCAACACAAATGAAATTCAAAATTATCGGCCCATTTCTCTTCTATCAGTCTTTTCAAAAATATTAGAGAACTTTTTACATACGAAGGGAAACCTTTCTCACTAAACACGACGCGCTTTCAGATTGCCAACATGGATTTAGAAAATCAAAATCAACGGAAACAGCTATATTTTCCTTTCTTAAAGATGTCGCCTCATCATTGGATCAAAACGAGGCACCTATTGGATTATTTTTAGATCTCTCAAAAGCTTTTGACGTCATTGATCATGCCATTTTACTTTCCAAATTACCTTCATATGGAATTCGTGGTATTGCTCTAGATTGGTTATGTTCGTACCTTAAACAACGATCTCAGAGAGTTGAAATACCTTACTGGAATGATGGAACATTACGTACGCACATTTCCGACTCTTTGCCCGTTGCATGTGGAGTTCCTCAGGATCGATTTTAGGCCCTATTCTGTTCCTACTTTACGTAAACGATATGCCCTCGACGATTCGAAACGGAAGAACGGTTCTCTTTGCGGATGATACGAACATCCTTTGCAATAAAGAAACAGTAAATAGTACAATAACAGATGTTTCAAATTGGTTCCGAAATAACAAATTAATAGTGAACGAAAAGAAAACCGTTTTAATGCAGTTTTCCATTTCAAATAAACAATTCTGTGCCCCATTGACAATGAACAGTGTACCATTGACTGATGTTAAGGCAACAAAATTTTTAGGTCTCTCAATTCAGTCAAACCTTAAATGGAACGTCCATTTAAATGAATTGAACACAAAATTAAGTTCATTGTGCTACGCGTTCAGAATTCTTGCAAATTCAGTCAGCCTTCAAGGCAACAATTTTATAGCTCCAGACTTTTAGATTACAAAACGAATTGTACGAATAATAACCAAATCCCACCCACGTGATTCATGAAGCCTCTCTTCATTAATCTAGGAATTCTACCATTACCGTGTCTTCTTATTTACGAATCAGTGGTTTTGTAAAAATGACTTGCTCAAGGGCGGGAATATATTTTCAGAAAATGCCGAAGTCTATTACTATAACACTCGACGTAGAAATCATATTCATCAGGTGACAGTATCAACAGCTCATTACAAAAAATTCACGTACATTACATGTACATTATTTTACAACACTTTGCCAGATGACATTAAACGATTAAATTCAATAGAAAAGTTTAAATCTCAAGTGAAATCGTTTCTGCTGCATAACTGTTTCTATACAATTAGAGACTATACTGAGCATCACAAGAAAAGGAACATTAATTTTAACAATGATACATAATGCATTATTTACCAGTTGAACTGTGTAACTGAGTATAAACAACCTGTAACAACTATTGTACTACAGCTTCCGGGTCAATGACCCCATCTCGATCAGGTTTTTCGTCCAGTTTCCCTGATCCTTTGAGCAAATGCTGAGATGGCCCTTGTTTGCTTCTGGACATAAATGTAACTTCATTTCCTGTGCACGTCTTCTAGAATTCAGTGGGAAATACAATTATTCAAATTATCGTTTCCATGTTGTCGCGGCAGGAAGTAATAAGAGCCAAAATTTATTCCTTATTTATCTTTGAAAATAGATTTTATCCTTTAAAACAAAATTTATTCTTATTTATTTTGAAAATAATTTTATACATGGGAGTTTTTTTTTTTTCCCCCAAAATCAAAATTTATTCTTATTTATTTTTGAAAATATATTTTACTACATGGGAGTTTGTTTTTTTTTCTCCCTTTCAAAATTCAAAATTTAAGTAGTATATGACTTAGTGTAGGGATCACAGAATTTGGAAAATGTGCACACAATTCACTTTTCCCCATAGCACGTCATACGCAGTTTTTAACTGTTTTTTTTACGTAAAATAAATAAAATAAAATGCAATTTTGCGTTTCAAATCGGCAATCGTATGCTCCATTGAAAATGAACAATATACAATTAGCTGATGTTAAGGTAACAAAATTTCTAGGTCTCTCAATTCAGTCAAACCTCAAATGGAATGCACATATAACAGAATTAAACACTAAATTAAGCTCATTATGTTATGCATTCAGAATTCTTTCTAATTCTGTCAGCCTTCATGCAGCTCGTTGCGTGTATTTTGCAAATGTACATTCCCGCCTGAGATATGGCATAATATTCTGGGGAAGCTCATCCTTTAGTGCCCAGACATTTACATTCCAAAAGAAAATTTATCCAAATAATGAAAAAATGCCAGGTACGTGATCCCTGCAAGCCTCTTTTCATTGAGTTTGAAATCTTACCATTGCCTTGCCTATTTATTTACGAATCTGTAGTATTTGTCAAAAATGACTTACGTGAAAATATGTTCCCACCTTTAAGTAATACTGATATTTATAGTTACAACACACGACGTAGAAATCATGTTCATCAAGTGTCAGTATCTATAGCTCACTACAAGAAATCCACATACAATACATGTTCATTACTTTACAACGCATTGCCAGGTGAAATTAAACAATTAAAATTGGTACACAAATTTAAGTTGAAAGTAAAATATTTTCTGCTGCATTACTGTTCCTATACAATTAGAGACTATACTGATTGTCTAAAAGAAAAATAATGTTTACTTAAAACAATGCTATAGTATAATGAATTAGTTTACATTTGTATTTTATAATTGTTAGAAAAGACTTAATATGCCTGTAACAAGTAATGTACTTAAGCTTCCGGGTCAATGACCCCCATCTCGATCGGGTTTTTGTCCAATTTCCCTGATCCATTGAGCAAATGCTGAAATGGCCCCTTGATTTACATCTGGACGTAAATGTAGCTTCACTATGCGCACGTTTTGCTTCAGCTTTCCTTTTGCTTGTAGAGGTAGTAGAGCTTAGGGTGAGTTTATATTTAGTTAGCAATACAGAAAAATGAAATTTGCAGTTCGTTTACCATTTGAAATACGTTTTCTATTACTTGGAAACGAAAATAACTAGTTTTTGAAATGTTAATCTCTCACCTTTTAAATTTATTATTATTATTATTATTATTATTATTATTGTTGTTGTTGTTGTTGTTACTATTATTTTTTATCCTTCAACTATTAATAGTTAAAATTTTGGGAAAGGATTCTGAAACTCAAGAAAACGTGCGCAGATGATTTTCTCCCCCATACGTCACATACGTTTTTTACTGTTTTTGATCATATACATAAATATCTAAGCACAGAAGCTGAGCTGTGAAGTGTGTGCATCGCGGTGAATAGTGCAGTGGTTGTGCTCAGTGACGCGAACCGTGGCGCCGTGAACTGTGGTCAGCGCATCGAACAGTGGTCAGTGTTTAGGACTGCGCGACAGTGCAAAAGAAGTGAACAGTGAAAATAAATAAAGAGTATTGTGCCCTATAAATAAATAATCAAGTAAGGACTATCTGTACATAAATCAAGTGTTTTCAGTGTTTCAGTTTAAATTCACCACACAGTCAGTTTAAATTCACCACATAGAATCGTAACATTATTATGCAATGTTTTATTTCAATAAAGATAATATATGTAAAATTTTATATAAAAATATTAGTTTGTATTTGTACAGAAAGTACTTACTTGTATTAACATAAGTTTTTTATTTCATAAAGATGGAATTGTTTTTACGGGGGGGACACACAATTTTGTGCTTGGGGGCCCCGCAGCACTAAATTCGGCCCAGATCGAGACACCACCCTGCTGTTGGCTGGGAGGTAAATCAAAACCTTGTTCCGATGAAAATGCCGTGCCCTACCTGTGCGACAACACTCGCTAGTTGAACTGCAAATTATTCCTTTGGAACATTTTCACGCCAGCAAATCAGCACGGGAAGTCATGGAGGGCAACAATTCAGAGCAGCCGCCACGCTGAAAGTACTTCTTAAGGAACTACTAGTGGAGCTACAGCAGCACGATTTATACTTTCTCGCATTATTGGAAACAGCTACGTAATATTGAAATATTGCATTTTCTGCGCTACTAACACCTAGCTATTACTTAAAACGTCCAATTCAAACAAATGCCTGTGATGCATATCTGCATTCATTTCGATAGTCAAAGGAAAAAAACACGAATTTTAACCCTTGGGCCTTTTCATTCTTAAAAGCCAACAAAAAAATATAACATTTTTAAGAATTATATTTATTGAAGTTAAGATACAAGAAAATAAATGGCATAATGCTCAAATAAGTAAAATAACTCGTTATAAACCTTATTTTGCTTAATTGATTTGCGTTATAATATTATTATTAAAAATTCACAACCGTTACTAAGAAGCGAGAAAGTATGTGCTGTTTTAGCTCCACTAGTTTGTCTTGCTGTGCGCAGTATTTTAGTACTGTTGTAACGTTCATCAAAATATGAAAATAACGATATTAACCATGTGAACCATACCCTTCACATCGTTGATCCTGTAACTGAGGTCCACCGAAACTTTATTGAATTTGTTCTGAGAGTGGCTGCGTACTTGTCTCTGTACCCACAGGCGAACGGACCAAACCGCGTTGGAGCGTTCGCGGGAAGAGTTCTGGGCGCAAAGTAGGCATTGTCTGTGCCACAGTGGATTGATTGATTGATTTTTTCGTGTTTCCGGGCGCGTCAACTGCTTCGGTCATTAGTCCCGTTAGTGTAGTGCATGTTTTTTTCTCGGGAGATGGCGGTGATCTTCCCTCGCTGGATGGTGAGATCCGACACCGACCTATCGTCGGCTAGTGGGGTTTCCCCCTGACCAGGACTCTCCCACCATCGGGGCACCGCCCCATCGGGGACAAGCTCTAAGCTCCCAACCGGTCTCCCGAAATATGTGGTAGTGTAGTGCATGTTAGTGTAAGTGAGTGTGTGTGGGGGAGAGGATAGGACAAGGAAGGGGAAGGAAAGATCGCGCGTGGTCCGTGGCCCGTTTGATATGGTGCTGCTCCGGCATTTGCCTGGTGTTGATCGGAGAAACCACGGAAAACTACCTATTAGAGCAGCCGGCCGCTAGAATTCTCCTCCAGGCAGCGACTGAATTCGACCTAGCTGAAAAGCTAGTGTCGAAAATCCTGCCGCCGTCAGGACTCGAACCTACGACCTCCCGGTCAGAGGCGCTGCAGTGGCATCAGTGCCATAGTGGAAATAATGATGGTTATTTCCATCATGGTACGTTCTTGGCTGGCATATTGTGAACAGTGTCTTTCCTTGAGGTTCTCCCAGACCGTCGTGGAACATCCGCTGCTCGCGCGGAACATCCGCAGCGGAAATTTCGCGTCACATGTTGGCTTACGAGCACGTTCAGACCTGCGCGGCAGCAGATTGGCAGTGTCTTCTTATTCGCTGCGGATTTCCATTCGCAGTTTGACGCGTTTTTTCCGCTGCCGCTCCAATTTCGCTGTGGAAACCAAGACTCGTCAGATCTCGGGTATTTTCAGCTCATCAGTGAATCTGACACGATAGAACGGTTAGAAAAATACGTTTAATCATATTCAGTAATTTTATTAATTTTAAATAACATTAAACTTCGATTTTTTTAAATTGTTTGTTCTTAAAAATTTTGTACATTTTACTAATGAAACGTTTCAATAGATTTATAATTCTATTGAATATAAGAGTGCAATGAAAAGTAGTTCTTCAAGTGAGATAGCTTCACGATTGTTAAGTGTCAGATTTTCTTATGTCTCTACGATCAGATTCAAAATTTCATCAAAACTGGCACTGGTCATTCAAGAAAATTAAAAGCGTATCTCATCTTTTGAGGCCCAAGTTGTGAAATTCTCCGTACTTTGTCCTTTCTAGGTCAAAACCATGGACTCCCTTCTTTAGGTTTTCTAAAGAGATATTAAAAATTTGAAGGCTAATCGTAAATAAAGAAGGAAAAAGTACCATACCGTGTGTGCTCAGAAAACGCTGACATATCGTTGACGCTCCAGTGTGAATGGACACGCGAATTCCGCCACCGCGTCTAGCGCGGAACTTTCCGTTCCGCACCCGCTGCGGATCTTCCGCGCCGGTCTGTGAGAGCCTTTGTTTCTGGCCCCGATCCCCACTACTTGGTGTTAGAAGTGGTCAAGTGTGGCGTTTACGTGAAAATAATGACAGACAACAACGTGACTTCGACTGTGCAAAATACGGTTTCGATTCCAGAAAAACCTCCGAGCTCATTCAACCTTCATCAAACTGAAGAATGGGACATGTGGTTAAGAAGATTCGAGAGATTTCTGTCCATTTCCGGCCTAGGAACGAAGACCGACACGGAAAAGATAGACCTCATATGTTAATGTGCCGATGAAAAACCGAAGAAATTCTTAAACAAATACCAGAAACGACAGGAGCTACCTGTGAGACCGTGCGCAAGGCGTTTAACAATTATTTTCTCCATAAGAACATCATTTTTGAGAGATACAAGTTCAAATCAAGAATTCAAGAAGCTGGCAACTCAATAGAGACTTAATTACATCGATACATACACTGGCTCAGTGGCGGGATTCAGGGGAGGAGTGGGAGGGAAGAGGGGGCAAAAGGAACATTTTTTTAAAAAATATTTCATTTCGCGGATCCTTAAATTTACATCAGGAACAATTTACTTGTATCTGTATTTTGAGAGGAAATTTAAACATAATTAAGCTAACAATAATTTGCTGAAGCTGAGCTAATAAGATAAATAAATTGATGAACTTTAACTCCTTGAGGAAAAGTAGTTGAATGTTAGGGTGTATTTGGCAACCAATTCTAACGCATGCTCTACTTGAGTTTTCATAACGTGGCGCGTGAGAGCCTTGTATTCATGATGGAATATGGCCCGGCTGCATCTTTCTCAGTCGCGCTGCCAGATGTCGCATGATTGGGACCGTATTAAGTAGTTCTGAAGACCAAGCGATATCTAGTGGCACGACCGAAAAAGACGCGAAAAGCTGTGCCATTTTCCATCGTGAAGACAAGTCCCTTACGCCCCACGTTATGAAAACCCACGTATGGCATGGCAGAAGAAGTCCAGTCGGTGAATTTCAGTTATCTTCATTTTTAAATTATAAATCTAAATTATTAAAAATGCTGGAGAATTATCCGACAAAAATGCTGGACATTATCATGGCCATTATCAACTATAATGTCTATTCCCCTGTCTAATTTTAAGTGCCTATTTATTTGCCTGCCTATTTTCGACCTGTTTAGTGTCTACTTGTCCGAGTTCTACTTATGACACTAGTCTACGTTCATCCGCGCCAGTTGAACGACCGTTTTCCGTTGCGGATTTCATACATTCGCCAAATAGGGGTTAATTGTTTGATGATTTGTTTGAAATCCATCCAGGCGATTCCCCACTCTCCCGCTCTGACGAAAGGCGATTCGGTCTTTCTTCCATGATTCGGTCGCTGAGCGGATTGAACGACTTGTTCCATAAGTTCTGGAAGGAAGATCGATTACAAATTAATGCAAACGATGATTATGAAATTGTTTTGTAATTTAGTCGAACCTGCAGCGTTCTTAAAGAAATCAAAGATTTGTATTGAAATGCTCTGTCGTATCATGGCCTGGGCGAAGGGTCGATAATAATACCCGAGTCAGGGCCGAAATCAGCCGATCATTATGGCTTTTGTTAATTGAACATTTTTTTATATTGTGTATTATTATTGTAGTGTATAATACTATACAAATTGTTTTTTTAAATAATTACATATTTCTAATAAACAAATATTTAAACTTAAGAATTTTAAATTTAAGGAAGGTAACAAATGAAAAGTAGGCTTTGGAATGGGGGGATGACCCCCCATGTCGCCTCCCCTCTGGATCCGCCACTGGCACCAGTCAGAACCTAAACAAATAGAAAAAAGCAAATATCACTGTAAATAATAAACGTGACAAGCACAAACCTCAGGAACGACATAATACAGTCATAAACTTACTAATTCACAAGGAATCGCTTACGCGCAAACGCAGAGCTTGCCACCCAATACTTTCCCTCCAAATGTGACGTCATTGTGAACAATCTATTCTTTGTACACTATGTTATTTTCAAAAGACCTTCACTATAATTTTCTCATTAAAATATATTTGTTGCCCAAAATATATTTAAATCTGTCCATGGTGCACTTAATATAAGTGTTTTCTACCATGGAGCCGTCGTTCTCGCATAAATCATTACGTAATGAAAATGCTCTCCTTCCCGCCACTCGTTCGTGTGGAACGAATCCTCACTTTCGTTCGCACATCAAGGCAGTGTGGGTTGGTGTGGGTCAGGTGCCGTCGGAGCAGCGTCGGAGTGAACTCTACTCGAGACATAGACAAGTGTATGTGCGTTGTGGTCGGGACACTAACGGGTAAGACCCGGTATAAGATAAGACCACATTTTTGCCTTCTGTGTGTAATAAATTATCTTACATTCTGTCTTTCTTTGCATATATATTGTACAGTTTACCATCAGTGCTGTAAGCACTGGTTGGTTCGGTTCACCGGGGGCTGCCTTCACAACCGTCACCTGTTGCTTGAGGAGATCGAATAATTTGCCTTTTCAGTAAAACAAGTCTGGTTGAAACAATCGTAAGTTATGTTTGGAGTGCTATTTTTAAATATGTACAACACAACTGATCCGCTTAGAATAATAACGGGAGATCCCAATCGATGTTCGTTTTGAGAAAATTGAGTTTCCTTTTTGTTCACGTCCACTTTTATTCGGGGCAAATTTTTGAAGGGGAGAATTTGGGGATTTTGATATATACAATTCACTTCAAATTTTTAGCATAAGAAAGGTATATGGTAGAAGTGTACTGTCATACTTCTAACTCAAAATGCGAGGTCAGTTGGGATCTGCTGTTATCTTGAGCGCCTTAATTCATGGATCCATTCTGGAAACAATTGTATGCACGTCTCCTTAATCCTAACATGCTATGCCTACTTACATGTTACAACCCTTTGCAGCTCTACTGCAGATCCCATCATTACAAACATTGAAATGAATAAACTGTTTTTAAAATTTATTTTCATCTGAACACTAGACTGGAAATTTGGCAAAATGCCTTTTTATAATTATAATTTTATGACATTCACAATAGGAATCTTAATTGTACTAGAGTTGTTTTAATGGATTTTTATTTTGCTTTAGTTGTGACCTTTTTAGTTATTAGTTTCCTTTTTTTCCCTCCCGACACCGATCTATCAAGTTGGAAACATACCTGGTATCCTGACAACATGAAGGCAGTTGTGGATTGTCTTTCTGTGGACGTGGAAATTCCAGTGTCAGAGTGTGTTAATAAGCTAAATGGGAAAGGAAGATGATACCAGTGAACATTTTTTGATATTTTTCTTCGATGCTTATGGTCTTGTTCGCTTGTAAGAAATCTCATCCTATGTTTGTGTATGACCTCAGATCCCTTTTGAGATCACAGCTGTCTGTACATGATTATACCCTTCTTAGTTCCTTCTAGTTCTCTTTTTACTTCTGGCAATTATACAAGTACGAAGAACAAAAAAGGAGTCCACAATAGCATTTCGTAGAGACAGGGTCATCAGTAAAATAAATCCGTAGTCAACCGGATGGTTAAGTGCGATCAAGATTACAAAGCAAAAGTAGTTTCCTTCCATGTTAGTGCTAATGTAAATTTTAGATAGAACAAAAATTTGAATCATTTAATTAATAATTTTTACAGTAATTATTTTTAAATGGTGATTTTTTTAATGTGTCTTGTGTTTTGCCCCTTCTTATTCTTAATTCAACCAAATGTTAGTAAAGAAGTGGGAGTCGATATGTATTCCGGGACTCAAGAAAACTTGCCCATAAAAATGACCGTATCAGGAATTTACAATAATGCTGGCCTGTTATGCGTTTATTGAATTTTAATTTCTGTCCTCTTTGTTGGTGCATCTGTTCTTGGAACAAATACGGTTTTTGGAAGAACTACTTTATAAAAAACTAAAAGTTTTGTTAAACGCTTTAACAATTTAAACAGTGGTTTCTTCTTGATAGGAAGTTAAAGCAGTCAAACCTCTCCTTGGAGTAAACTGTCCTGGCCAACCCATTTATGTGGGAAACATTCCACATTGACAACACTGTTGTTGAGCAAGTTCCTCTAGGCTCCAGTCATAGTTTTCTCCAGGTATACTCCTTCCAAAGCTTCAGATATCAGCAATGGTGTGACCCCGAGATCTGAAATTACACAACTGCCTCAAAGCCTTTATTTAGTGGCCCTAATGAGGGTCCCCTTATTTTGGATATTTTATATGCCATTAAAGCCCCTAAATGTTCCAGCAATATTGTTCCAAAGTGTTGTGGAGAGGCCATTTTTTCACACACGTGACGACGTTCTTGTAATCTGTGTTTCTGGAGTAATCCTCTGTTAATTATACTTGCACTGTATACTTATTTACTAGTCTGCAAGTTATGTCAGAGAACCGTCAGGTAGCATCTTTGCATTTGCACCTCTGTTACTACCCAACGTCCGGAATGGGGAAGGAATTAGGTCTGGGGCAGGACGCTTTACAATGGTTGGACCAGCCCCTGTCAAGCTGGCAAACTCATTTTGTTGGAACAAATTTCACATGAGATTGTCCAGTAAGTGAACTCAGACCTCCTTGGTGAAAGGCAAGAGACTTTGTTCTGTGCCGTGAGGGCCTTCTGGGTGGTAGGAAATGTTTGTTAATGTACTTTCTGTGCGTAATATGTGATACAAGGTTGTATCTTTTTATTCTAATTTTTCACACGTCATGAGGTACTTAATGGCATTTTATTCTCCCTAGAAATCACCTTGACTTCAGGATGTTTGCCGAGTGTTTTTCAAATGTGAATTGATACTTCCATACCTTTTAAATGAGAAATTGTTTCTAGGGTTCAGGATTACAGTATTAATGTACTAACACAAAACATTTGTGGAGAGAAGTATAGTACTAAAGATATTTTTCGCAAGTGCTTTTAATTTCCTGTGTGATTTCAGAGAAATGTCGAACCTATCCAGGGAATCTTCATTTTTATCTTCGGATACATTAGAAGCCGTAATGGGTAGAGTGAGGTAAGCTTTAAAATTGTTTTTTTCATTGCATAGTAAATTGTACATTAGTTATTTTCTTCATATTAATAATTTTCTATTTTTCAGTTCCACTGATCTTGACATGCTACTAACATGTTCAGTGCCAATGAAATTGGAAAATCTTGATGGGGTAAGATGTGACCTGTATTTCAAATACTGTTTTTAAAAAATGTAGAGCTTGAGTAATTGTCTTTTTTATTTTGGCTGATTGCAGCACAAGTGTATAGTTTAAGATACATGAGTTCATAGAAGAACTATTTCCCATTCCCATGATCATTGTGTATTTCTGCAGTTAGTTTGGAAGTTCTGAGTTGTGCTTGCAAATCAATAAATAATATGCCACAACTACTACACTTGTATTTATACAATGCACGCTCATGCATAATGGGGAAAAGAAATGTGTATTTATTCACATTGAGTAATGGAAAAATCCCATAGGTGTTCTAGCATACATGTGATAGGATGGAGCAAAGTTAGAACTAGCACAGACCATATGGTAATTTTCAAACTAGTTTGCATGACCTGTGGATGTAGTATCTTGCAAATAACATTTCTGGGAACATAAATACAAGAAATTTTCATCCCTGACATCACTCTAAACATATCTTTTCACCTTTCACAGTTGCTATAAATTTCTTTTAATTCATTACTGTAATTATGCTGCACTTCCATTTCCATATGGTTGCCAAAACAATTTATGAAAACTTAAAATTGTTAGGTTCATAACATTTCAACAAATGAAATAAGAATGCTGTGTAGATTCCCATGCTTTAAAAATACTCTTTCTTCTCCTTTTCTCACGCATTACTTACCCTCACATGTACTAGACTTGCCGAGAGACAAGCTATAGCTTCTCCCAGATGGGAGAAGAGGAGGAAAATACCTGCAGGCTGAGGTATGTCACTATGGATCTCACCATCCAATGGGGGAAGAACACTGCCACTTCCCACGGTAAAAATGTGCACTACACTTACAGGATTAATGAACTTTGTAGTTGATGTGCCCGGGATCACTAATCAATCAAATCTAGAGTCAAAAATAATCAACAGATCTATTACTGATGATACCTTTTGTAACATCATAAAATGTATGGTATAATCTGTGTCTACTGTTTTGAAACAGCTAAAAGTACATCTAAGTGTAAAATCTGTCTAAACCGGAATTAGTTGGGACAAAAAATTATTCCAGTTTACGGAGGTTTCCATTTTATGCGGGGTTGTCCATGTGTTATTGTGGTATTTTCATCCTGAAACTAGTATCATGCCTTTATTATAATTATAAGAATATATTAACATATAACTTATTTATGGAAGAAATCACCAATAAATGAATATTAAACATAATTATTTCTGACAATTAAAAGGAAAACTTTACAACTCGTTCACTAAAATGTTATTTTTTCCATTTCTAGGGTTTTTACTTTTTGGTTTTCTCCATTACTAATACATTTTCAATTGTTTTTTTAAGTTGAAAAATTATAATATTTAGAGTTTAAAGGTTTTTTCCAACTTTGTCAAACTGCTTGTGAAACTCATAAAATCACCATCTCACTGGCTAGTGGTTGCGCCCGAACTTCTCCCAGACTCTTTCAGTGCACAATGTGTCACTGATCAGAGCACTAAAGTCTTCATGATTCATAACCCTGACATGGCCTTGACTAATGCAGCTCTGGCCGCAGGGATTATGAATTGCAATGTGAGGCCGGGGGATGTGTGAATAGAATCCATGACTGTTTTCCTTCCCTCGCTCTGAGAGCTGGGAGGAAGGAAGTTCCCCTACAGCCTACTCCTTAAGAGACAACCCTCCACAAGATTGACTGCATGCTGCCAGCTGAAGGTCTTCTCGTTCACTGTGCAGCTGCCATGACTGAAACTCTTATTACAGCAACAGAGAAATTAAAACAAAGTTGCAGATGCATTAAGAGTATCTCGCGTGTCTCTGCCAACTGCATTAAATAATTCACAGAAATTCTATTTGAGGCCCCGCAGGCCATGAAAAAATTTCTGTTTCCATGTTGGAAGTTCTTTTATGTTGTGTAAAATGCCATTTAACTTCACGGGCTGGAGAAATTTTCCTGCTAAGGCACGTTTCCAGCTTGTACATGTTCCAGTTTAGACAGATTTTACTCAAATAGTTTTATGTTTGTTAGGATTTAGTATTAGGTCATAGTTATTGCGTCAAACAGTGAAGGAATTTAATGCATTTTGTCAATCTATCTCATTATGCAACTATTCTATATATTTTTAAATTGTCTGAAAAATATAGATACTCCACATCAATCCATATATCATAAATGTTGATAAAAATTGGAAACAAAATTGAACTCGAATGAGAACCCTGTGGTACTCTGGATGAGGCTTGAATAGCATGAGACCTTGCATTTCTGTAGGTCACATATTGCTTTCTTCTTGTTTGATAACTATTGAACCTCTGCAATTGTCCACAAATCCCAAATTGCTGGAGTTTTGACAGGAGTCAAATGATTAACAGAACTGAAAACTCTGCTAAATTCAGTGTAAGCACCGTCAACCCTAAATTTGCTATCCATTGTAAGAAATAATGTGTATAGCTGATAAGATTCAGTTCTATGTTCTTTTTCTATACTAAAACTAAAGTGTTTCTCAGAGAGAAAGGGATGGATCAGATAACCCAATTTTATTCATGACAATAGGTTCAAAGTACAATACTGAAGATCATAATAGGTCAATAATTCGATATACAGTTCCTGACACCAGCTTTATTGAATGATATTGTATAGGAGGATTTCCATTTAGTTGGAAAAAGTAGTTCCTCAATAAATTATCAAAAATCAATTTGAAAATTTGCAAGAAGATGAATTTACAATTTTCGAGAACACGCAGAAATGTCATCTGGTATTGCATTGCATTTCGGATCCAGATTGTCAATCTCTCAAAGAATATCTACTTCACTTACATTAATGTCAAAAATCACATATTGAAATTTATCAATCGGATCGCAGTTGTAGATGAGGTTTGTAAGTTGTCAATAAAACGTGGAGAAATAATCAGCAAAGCCATTTACAATGGATAGAGAATCAGTAAAAGTATTTTTATTCCATTGCATTATAATAGGGCTTTTTGTTTTTACTGACTTCCAAAAAATTTTTCTGAATTGTTATTCTAGAAGAAACAAGTTCATCATTAAACTGTGCAAAATCTATGACTGAATGTTTTGTGAATGAAATCTTCTGTGAATTTTTTGCATGTACTACTCTAGTTACAAAAAGTGTATAATATGTTGGCAAGTTGAAACTTGTACTGCAGATGAGCTTCTTTTTTGGCTATGATTTTCTTAAAGTTCCCCCCTGTACTAGGATGGAAACGTTTTACTAATGTTTTCTTGGGTGATCAACGAAGTCATGATGAACATGAGAACAAAATATTTTGATAGGCTTCTTGAGATCACAATTCTGAGATAACAAATAGGAATGCAATTTCACTCGAAGATTGTTCTATAATATAATATTTCCCAAAAGAGTAGTCAGAAATCAATTTGTCGCAATATATTTAATCCAGGTACCCTGAGGTAATATTAAAACTTCTTGTTCATGTTCATGCTCACATTCGCAGCAAAGAATGGACGCCAGGTGCTAAAGCACAACACTTAATCATTACTATTATTAGTGTAATTCAAATCTTTGTGCATCCCACAATTACGCTAGTTATCGATAGATGGCACGCACACGAGCGTTGCTATTGAGAGCGCGAGGCTCAGTCTTTTGTTGTTTTTTTTCAACACAACGTTCTCTGTAACTGAGTAGATCGGACCAGCTTTGTTTTCATCTTTTCTGTAACAATATATATATTCTTAAAATAGTGTATATTGTGTTTTGTCAAATTATTTGACCCTATTTCCATTAAATCCAACAACTATCAATTGAAAATCCAATTTTAGAAGTTGACACAGGGTTTTTAGAAATTGCCAGATGTTATTTATGGAGCCAAGCCTGCATGATTACTCTGCGTTTATTACGAGAAAATTACTCTTCACTTGCTCCATGCTTATGCTGAGAATAGTTACTTCTAGAGTAAATATGTTTCCTGGCTTACACCAGACCTTTATTAGTATGGGGGAAAATGGCCAGGGGAGGACATTTAAAATCCATTTGTTTGTATTGCACAGGTTGGAGATTGTCTCAACGAAGACATAACTTTCATGAAATCAGGTGAAGAAATCCCACATTTGATGTCATTTGGAGAGATACCTGACACAACACAAGGGAATGTGATGCCAATTATTCCACCTACATCCACAGGCGCTCAACCATCAATGGAGGACTACCCTGGTCCTCACAACTTTGACGTGCAATTGACTAAGACAGCTTGTGAAAAAAGGTCAAAATGGGAGGTGAGTTGAAGTAGAGGGTTTCTGACGTTGAGCACACTGAGTATTTCTGTGTTTTCTTGTTTTGTGTAATTAAAATGCTGTTGGTCACATGAAAAAACTATGCAAAATCTTAAAAATCTTGGATACCCTTGTAATGAAATGGTTTTCCCTCTGACAAAACAGAGGAAGGAGAACATCAATGTTAGAGACTGAGTAGACAGTGAAGTTTCTGCAGGCAAAATGAAGTAAAATATTTTAACCAGTAAGTCATGAAATTAATGTTTTCTTTGGCTCGAAGATCCCTATCCCAAAACACCACAATAAGCATTAGTTACTTGAGTTTTAATTTTTTAATGCATTACCTATTTTTTAAATTATAAATTCTTCTGACTAAAATTGAATTTACTTCAAAATGTTTTTGGGGAAAATGATATCAAATTTGAATCATCATGCCTCAATTTTCATCAATTCAAAATATTATCAATCAAAGGAGTTTGGATAAGGTAAAACTTTGCCATTGCTCTCATGCCAATGATACATATACGAAATAGGTTTCACTAATTTTCTACACTAACAAAAATCATTCAGTATGTCAGTTAGGATTGTCATAAACTCCCAAGTCAACAAATAAAAATCATTACAAATTCAGCGTAAATGAATAATTCATTATAAGGAAATTGCATGTGGACTAGTGTGCAGCCCCCCTCCCCTTCCCAAAAGACCATTCTGTACCCTCTAACCCACTAGTAATTATGTACCACTATCGGGCTTGTAAATAATTAACTACCCTTCATATGTATTGGTATCTTATAAAATAAATTCTCTTTGTGTGTATAATACAAACACATTGGTTTGATTCCTAGCCTTGTGCTTTACACTTAGTTTTCCTTTCCTTTTTTTCCCCGTTTACTTTCTCCTTACCGCTTATGCAAAGAAAGAAAGTTATATAATACTATGGGGTGAAGGTGGCAAATTTTCACCTGAAACTCTTATTGCCAGGCCCTGGTAATGAAAACGTTGATAAATCCAGTTACTAAATGTAGAAAAAAAATCCTCTTAACACGTGGAGTAGCCAGAATCTGTTTTGTGGGTCATTGATACCGAAAAATTGATAGACAGCAAAACGTCAGTCCATCTGTGGTTAACACTAACACCTAAACCGTTCAACCTATTTTCTTCAAAATTGACATTCCCCAATCAATCTGAATGAACTCGAGGCTTTGAGAGTTTGAAACAGATATCTTGATTATTGTGGGTACTTTACATGAAACCTTTTAAAAAATTTCACAAAAATGGCACCAAATTTTTTGATCAAACTTAGTATACTGTAATGGATGCTTAAGAGAATGGTGCAACTTTGTTGAAATGTCTGATTTTTTTTGAAAATTGCAGAAGTGCAATTTTTTGTCGGTGTCTTCCTATAACTATAGTATTGAAGATAGAATTTTTTTCCTGAATGAAATTAGTTCCTTAAAGACAGATCTTTAAAAAATTAATTAATTTTTTAAAATATATTTTCATTAATTGGACACAAAATGTAGGCAATTTTTAAAAATTTAACTTTTTTTTTTTTTTTTTTTTTTTTTTTTTTCTTTTTCAAAAACCGGTCCAAATGTTTTCCTTAATTTTTTTTTCCATGGATAGAAGAAGGGGTGCTTATAAGAATGGTGTGGGTCTCATTGTCATTAAACTCTCTGAATTTTCAAAAATTTCATATTTAGAAACAATGCGAAAGTATGTGCTGTTATCACCTCACTAGTTTTCCTTCTTTTTCCCCTTTTTTCCATAGTCTTTCATTTTTCCTCAAATTGGAAAAGTTAACTTGCATTAATGGTATGAATCCAATTTTCATTAGTAAACCTGAAATTTTGAAAAGAAGTTGTTTGAATCTTTTATGTTTCATATACTGGAAAGTATATTTACAAGTTATGGCAGAAAAATTTGGAGAATAAAGTAGCAATGTTATAATTATATTCTGCTTAGGTCCCTTTATTTTTGAACAGACCTTGTACAGTTGATGGAAATGAATTATTTCACACTTTTTATTGTTATCATCTTGCAACAGTTTCGGGGATTATTTTTTTCCTCATCTTCAGGCTAGAACTGTATGTAAATGAGAAAACCTTATAGAAGCATGTGAGACATGCATAAATACATCATATTGATGTTCTTCGTGAAGTGAAGGTACTGTAACGAACCACGTTCTCTAGTCACCATCAACACCCTGCCGACATCATTGTGGATGCCTTCCCTTTTAAACACAATGGGCAGCAAGAGTATGACCGAGTGCTGCCCGTATCCGAGCGATCTCATTTTTACAACTTAATCACAAAAATATACTATTCAAATAAGATTACTGAATATACTCATTTAGAGCTTGCCTTTTAATTAAATTTACATACTTTTTTAAAAATTTTAGTCATGGGCATATGTTATAGAAAAAAATAGGTTGGGAGGATAAACATCTATTGAGAAAAGGTGGTATATTGGTGAAATAATTAAACAGAATACATAAGATACCTAATATGTATTATACTAAATTTGTATTGAAATTATAAAGTATTGACTCATATAAATTTGTAAACATGTTAGACTCAACGTTAGTATTCAAGCAATTATCAGTTTTTATGTATAAAGTTTCAAGAACAGTTCTTGAAAATGTTTTTGGTTCTATATTTAATAAAATATCTCCTGAAACCTAATAAATGTAAATCGTAACCAATTTCCGAATTTATAAATAATTTGGGTGCCAGGAAAACGTATCTCTTTGGATATATTACAAATAAACGTAAATCCCGCTAGTCAACGGGTTCTTATGAAATAATTGTTGCTATTTACTCTGCAACCAATTACTCAATCTGCGAACCATAAGGAGTGGCGAGGAATCTGAAAATAATTGTAAAATGTCTACTCTAGGATTGCACATAATATGATTTATTATGCATGCCATAAGTTATCAGACTATCGTTGATTATTACAATGTATTGTTAGGTCATGACCATTTTTCTCGTTATTGCAATAACAGCGTTATAGAACCTTTTATCCTTTCTTGCCTCTTCGCGCGCACGTCACTCGATGTCACCATGTAGGGTAGACCAATTTTCCTTCTTGTTGAAGTCCACGATGATCAGCAACCAAGTCGAAACTTCCTCCAATCACTTCACAAACACTGCATGTACTCTTTGTCTTGTGCCTCAGGTGGGCACCTATTTCAAACTGATTGCTTTTTCCATGTCGGAATAATATCCCTCTAATATTATTTTCTATCACCTAACCTGGCAATTCACAATTCACTGGTAAAATTTCTAAGTCAAGTCTTGTAACTTCACCACAAAAATATTCTAAGTTCACTTGTGAAAATATTACAAGTCCGAGTTTGCAATGCCAAAAATTAAGTTCATGTTCAATGTTCTCTCTCACGAAATATCACAAGTCCCGATTTGGTAATCAACCTCAGGAAAAACCGCACAAGTGATCCGCTCACCACCACGATACGAGTCGGAATGCCCTAATTCCCAATCTGATCCACCCTTCAAAGCTCACTGTGTTTTTCTATTGTTTTTTCACGTTGCTTCGGTGCACCTAGCGTGTTTACTTTACAGCTCTCCCGGTTACGACGGTGCCCTCTGCATATCTACACCATAGAAACCCACGTCTCAGGATGAACTCGTGTTGCACCATAGAAACCCACGTCTTTTGCAATATCTACAACATTTTGACCTTTATTTGCCTAAATAAAATGTCTGTCGTTTTTGGTATGTCACACTACGTTTATAAAATCTATATTATGGCCCAATTCTATACGTTGTGTTGATGTAGAGTTCTGTTTTTGTTTTTACTTCTTTAATATTTCTGATGTGTTCTGAGTTAATTTTAATTTCCTCTTGGTCTACCCAATGTATACTTTAGAACAATAAATTAAATTTTAATTCAGTGTCTCTTGTTTATTTTTAAATTTAATATAATATTTTTTTAACTTCACTTATTATACAATGTCAATTTGAATTTACTTTTTAACTCCTCTTTTAAAAAACTATTGACTTGAGAGATAAATGGTAAACATATAAAGTGGGAACATTGCTCTGAATTATTCTTGTTGGAATAGGAATTCACTTAACTTTCTTGAATATGTTTGTGTACAAATCTGAGCGGGCAGTAAATCACGAGGGGCAGTACTCGCTCCTGCTCTTCCTGCCTGTCGTGTTTAAAAGGGGAGGTGACCACAATGAGGTCGACGGGGTGGAGGTGGTGAGTGGAGAATATGGTTCGTTATGGTACCTTGAAACTTCATCAAGAACGTCAACATGATTTATCTGTGCACATCTCATATGCTCTCCATAAGGTTTTCTTATTTACAACATATTCTAGCCTGAAGAAGAGGAAAAAACTAATCCTCGAAACTGTTGCAAGATTATGATGATAATGATAATTGTGAAATAATTCATCTCCATTAACTGTTCAAGGATTGTTCAAAAATAAAGGAACATACGCAAAATATAATAATATAGACGAATAGGCAGTTGAAATAAAAACTATATTATAATTATAGTATGTAACTATTACAAACATTGAGGAAGTAGCTTCCCTAGTTTTGCTTCAATTTATACATTCACTAAAATGATTGTGTTGTTTTTCAGTTTTCCAGCCAGTTAAATAAACTGTTTGCTGTCATGCAAACAAAAATCCCAATAAAATTTAAAATAAACTGTGTGGAACCTGGTTTGCGCATCAGAGTATTACCCATTTTTGTCTCTCAAGATTCATTGGGTGAGCCAGTGAAACGCTGTCCAACACATGTTTCTCACTTGGAGAAATCAAATAAAGGTAATTTGTAGATTTTTATATTATTATTTGTAACATATTTATGAAACAGGCAATGGTCTGAAAGAAAACATGTAATTAAAATACATGCATGTAAGCACAAGTAGTCCCAATACTTGTGGTCGTGTGAAATCCACCAGATACAGATTCTTAAACAAAAAGTTTAAGTACCCAAAATACCTAAGGAAAATCATTCAATACAAAATTTCTTATAATATTCACAGAACTAGTTTTGTTTTGTGTTTATTTTCAAATCATTTGCAAATAATGGCATCCTCTGTAGGGGTACATAAATATGCTTTGTCTTTGCAAGCTATTATTATTATTATTATTATTATTATTATTATTGTTTTATTTTTATTTTCTCTATTTAGATTTTCAGCATGTGGAACATATTATTAGGTGTGACCACCAACAAGCTCTGTATGAGAGAAATCCAGAAACTGAAAGGCTTAGTATTGTTGTACCTACTGAGCCTCCCCAACCTGGCTCTGATACGTTTACAATAATAATATCCTTCGTATGTAAAAATAGCTGTGGTTTGGGCATGAACCGCCGGAGCACGGCCCTAATATTTACATTAGAAACCCAATAGTAAGTTGGAAAAACCTTTTTTATAATTGATCCGTTATTGATAGTAATATTGAAATACTGCACAATTGTACTTTCTCATATACGCAAGTAAGTGCGTTTATATGAGTGTAATACACATAGTGTATAATATGTGCAGGTAATAATATGAAATTCAAGTTAAAATGGAAAAATCATACTCAATTTTTCTTTCATGTGAAGAAATAAAACCAAACCCAACCAATTCAAGCAAATCATTTATTTCAATAGCCAGGAACAGTAGTCATTTCAAACTTATAAGAATGAAACATACCATAATCAGCCATCAAAATTTCTTGAAGTAAAGAAGTAATTTGTTACTTCGAAGTTAATTTTATTACCTTCCATCAAGCTACTCAGGAGACCCTTTATGTGTCAATGTTTGTCACAATTTCGCAAAAAAATGCTCATGTTTTCGAAAAATTGAACATATCATTATTTAAAGATCTATTTTTGATAAACGCATTTCTCTGAGAAAAAAATATCTTCATAATTGTGATAGAGTCTAGCAATCCTAGAAATCCAGAGGTCATCCTGAAGAACCTGTGTTGAACCCTTTCAAGTTTGCAAATATGAACTTAAAAAGCAGGAGATCAAACTACAGAAGTAAACATAAGAATTGGTCTCACAATCATAGTATACAAAGTTTTCAGAATAAGAAAAGTATTAAAGCCAACACAAGTTCTTCGAATGAAACCTAGTTGTTGGTTCGATTTATTTACAGTGAACACAGTGTGCTCAGAAAATGACACTTTCGAGTCAAAAATAACTCCAAGATCTCTAATAATTGAAACACATTCTATATTGATAGTTTATTTCATAGTTAAACATTATATTTGACCTTGATCTAGTGAAGGTAATACACTTAAATTTATCAGTATTTAAATTAAGATAATTTTTTGAACACCACACAGTTAACTTGTCGAGGGCATTTTGTAAACAAAAAAATCTCTTGCACTGCTAACTGACTTAAAAAGATTACAGTCATCTACGAGAAATAGGAACTCTACCTCATTGTCAATAACACAATATAAATCGTCAATAAACATTATAAAAAGCAAAGGACTGAGTGTGAGCCTTGTGGTACCCCAGAGAGAACCAAGAGAGTTAGAGCTGAACCGCTCGCAAAAAAACCATCATGGCGGACGTACCTTTGGTAAAGTCTCGGAGGCTGCCCCCACCCTGCGGCATCTGAGATTTCCCCTCGGCTCGCAAAAAAACCATCATGGCGACTGAGGATTCATAGATGTCTGAATTACATTATCGGAATTATTATGTCGCCTCTATTCCCTACACATGCTCGCAGGATTTCTTCCATTGTTCAGCACCGTATTGTGCAAATGCTTCTCTGCAAAACATTTCCTTTCCTTTTAAGGATGCACCAATAGTTTCTACTGCCTCGCGCCCTTTTATAAGTCCCCAAACAAGTGCTATTGGATTTAGATCTGGATGGTACGGCGGAAGACGGAGAGGAATGTGGCCTTGTTCAATGATTATTTGATCAACGACCTATCGTTTTTCAGTGGTTATACATTCAATTATTTGTAATAATTGGGTTTTTGTGAATAACAGCAGTTACTGTGTAAAGCACACAGTCACTGCTCACTAGCCACGGTCAAACAGGGACTGGAGACCGAAACTCTCCTTCAATACACGGCTTAGTTTCTATTGATCGTTTGGACAACGCCTACTGTAGAAACACGTAAGCTGCCTTCCGTCTGATCCTTCTCACTCATCAGTTTATCACCAAACTCGCAGTGTTGAATTACCGCGCGACCCACGAGAGAAAGACAGCGGGAGAGCTATGTTGTGACAAAGAGCGCAGGCAGGCGGGGAAATATTAGGAGCTTTGGAGGGAGAGGCCACGTTCGGGCATGCGCAGTGGAAGGTTTTTTTGAGAGTGGTAGAGCAATAGATATAGAGTCCCTATATTTGGCAATTTGCTTTCTATCCGTCAGGTAGTTAAAGAACCAATCCAGTAACTTGCCAATTATTCCGAAAGGCTTAAGTTTCAGTAACAGTAAGGTTCATGAAATCAAAAGCCTTACTAAAATTCATATAGATGCTATCAACTTGCCGGTTCTTTTAGAGTGACTCCGAGATGTATCGAGTATAGTAAACAAAGTTCACATCAATACTTCTCTTGATTATTAAACCAAATTGTCTTGCAGACAGAAATGGACAGATTAACGGTTTCAATTTATCTGTAACAATAGATTCAAAAACTTTCGGTATAGTACTTAAAATTGAAATCTGACGGTAATTGACAATATCGCTCCTGTCACCAGATTTAAAGATTGGAATGATATAGGAGGACTTCATTCCTCAGGAAGAGAGCCTTCCGATAATGATCTGCCAAAGAGAAGTTTTACAATTTGGGAAGAACTGAAACAAGTATTTTTAAGAAAAACTTGTGGGATTCCATATGGTTCGGAACTCCTACCTACATCCAATCCAAGAATTTTATCATAAATTTCAGAAACAATCTCTATACTATTGACTGTGGAAGTCTGAAATGGGAGAGCAAATTTCCCAACTTGGTTCAATGATTGAGTATAAAAATTAGAAAAATAGACTGCAAATTCATTAACAACTGATTTATTGTCAACAAGAGACTTACCATTTCTATTCGTAATGTTTGGAAGAGAATTTTTTGTTTTCTTGGAGTTTATATATCTCCAAAAATACTTTGGACTTAAAATCAGTTGCTTTTGAATATAAGCATTTCGTTTATTTATTTAGTCAAAAACTGTATGTGATGTATGGGGGAGAAAATATCAGTCACACTTGGCAAACTCTTTACATCTGCGCCCCAGATTAGAGAATAAGGTATAGTACATAGGCGAGTCAAATTTCTTTTAGCACAAGTTAGAAAAGATTTTCCAAAGTAGACATAATAGTAAAACTCAAATAATAACTCCGCACAAGGTAAGAATATGTTTGCAGTTTAATTTTTAAGTTAGTAAAGTTTGCAAATTAATTAAAAGCAATGGAACAATGTCTTCGAAATTTTGAAAATGACCTAGGGGCTTCATGTAAAGAACCCCCAAAAATAAAATACCGGTTCCAAATTTAAGGGGCCACAACATCACGAGATCGATTAAGGAAATCAATTTTCAAGAGAATTGGCAGAATTGTTTAGCCGCTTGCATTGTTCATTCTTGTACGGATGGACATTTTGCCATGAACCATGTTGTCAGTATCAAGCACCCACAAAACATGGATTCTGACTACATGTGTTAGAGGATTTCTTTTCTAAATTGAGCAACTGGATTTATCAACATTTTCATTACCAGTGCTCGGCAATGAGTTTTTCTGACAAAAATTCGCAGGGTTTTCCCACAGCATTACATAACTTTCACTCTACTACGTAAGCGGTAGAAGGTAATATGTTGTGTGAAAAAGAATGTGAAAAATTTATATTCTAGACCTGGAAAACCAGGAAAAAAAAACCTTGAATTCCAGAAACCTAAATCGCTGGTCACCCTGTAAAACTTCAGTGGTGTGGGGTAACTGGAGTGGAATAATGGTGCAGTCTTTAAATTGACCCAGATTTTGGGGCACTTTTACAGAGTTTCTTTGTTGTATCTGAGTTCTATTAAGTCCCAGCATTATGGGAAAACTTTCAGAAGATATGTAGCTTGGTGACGAGAAATTTGGTTCACATAAGTTCGAAGAGAAGCATTGGATGGTGCAGAAAGGCTGAAACAGCCCTTCATTTTTATATTTAATGTCTAAAGTTGCTAAAAGAAATAAATTTTACACCAGGTTCTTTACGATGTCTAGATATGAGGTTTACAAGTGGCTCTGTGGAAGTAAATAATAGGCAGTGACTGAATTGTATGAAAAGTATTTCCAAAACCCCATCTCCCAGTACCATCAAGACAATATGTCCAGATGTTCTATACATCATGTGATGACTGCAAAAAATGACATGCCTCGCCATTAAATGAATTAACATGGATGTATGCACAACTGTTGCGACTTTTAAGATAGGCATGTTTTGTAACTTAAAATGTGCTACATTTAAAAATCCTTTTGTGAATTCCTCAATAACTTTTTTTTTTTCTTTCTTTTTTTCTTCAGTGGAGAAGTTGTTGGTCGGAAAATTGTAAACTTCCGCATTTGTAGCTGTCCGCGAAGGGACATGAGTAAGGAAGAAGAATCAAATGAAAGTGTGCAAGATAAAAAGTCTGAGATGAAGATCACAGAGATCATATCGTCAGAAAAGAAACTCTTACCAAAGAAAAAACTGAAAAGATTGTCTTCTTCAGAATCAGTGAAGGTATGTGATTGCTTCATATAATAATTTTTACAGTCGGTGATGCACACAAGAACTTTATCTTTATATTTGTCTTTTTATTTCAGGTTAGTCTTCCTAAAAGATGTCTGAAGCCATTAAGAGAAATAATATTAATGATAAATTATGATCGAGAGTTAACGGAAGGAGAGAAAGAATGTTTAGAAGATATCAATAAACATCTTTCAACTTGCACTGTATGTACACATATTTTAACTTGATATAGAAATGTTTTGGTAATTAATTTTTTTAGGCCTTGTGTAAACTGAAAAGTGAAGTAGAATGTAACCATCTGTGTAAAAAGTCTCGTTCTGAATTATGTATTTTATAAGCATGTTTTGTCTTAGTCTTACCTTCTTGTCTGCTTTTTTCCCTCACAACCATTAATACATTTTTTAAATTTCAGAATGAAACTGATTGAAGATTGATATGGTCTGGTTGAAGATGGATGCATGTTTTTTTTTTTCTTTTCATTTTTTTAAATTTTTGTATTTTTTTAAACTTTTTGTATTGTTATTTTGTGAAATAAAGTGCAAATGTGCAGAAAGAACTAACGACAATTAGTCGCTGAAATTATGAAATATTTTAACCCTGTCACAAATCCTGGTGTGCTTAATGACAAAACTAGAGAGAAGTCTAATTCCCTGTCAGATGAGCTGCTGGAGGGTATTGGTTAAGTGTGGTAAAATGTCAAGTCAAAGTATTATTGTTTCCATGTTGTTGCGGCAGAAAGTATTATTCCTTGACGAAGGACATCATGGATAAGAGCCCAAAATTTATTGCTTATTTATCCTTGAAAATTACCTTATTTTATTTATTTTCAAAATTTATGTAGTACATGACTCAGAGACAGAATTTACTTCTCCCCATAGCACGTCATACGCAGTTTCAACTTTTATGGCGTAAAATAAATAAAATAAAATAAATTTCTTTGTCAAAGTTTAAAGAACGTCCACAAAGTTTTTCCATCAAACATATATGTCAAATACCTTTTACAGAGTATTACCGGCCTATTCAAGGAGGAAAAAACTTGCTGGTCAAATACGAACAGGAAATAAGAAAATGGAGGCTTTCCCTGGAAAACATGATGGCTGTGAAAACATTAAGAAAATATGTACATGCCAAATTATTTTTAAGGCATATTCTTATCAAATGCTTTGGATGTATTCAAGTTTGTTTTATGCTGTACCTCGTCCTCAATAGAAGAAGGGAAGGCGTTTATTCGAGGAACCACCAATCAAGAGCACGCGAAGACCAGAATCGCCGTATAAGGTTCGAACCAGGTCATAACTAAGAAAGTTTCTGGATGTAATTTTTTTCCATTTTTGCATTGATGTTGCTGCATTGATAAGAAATAAATATTAAGTTTCTCTTAAAAGAAAGATAAAATGATTTTCATTGGCCAATTTAAGCTAATAAGTAGCTAGATCAAATAATCTCTGTTTTCCGATTCCTCGCCATTCTGTATAGATGGCAGATCGGGTAATCGGCTATTAATAGATAATGACCCATCGACCCAGCTAGCGGGATAATATTCAGTTTTTATCAGAGTAATAATAGTTAAAATATTATCGTAACCTTTTTCCTGGCGCCCATGTTATTAGAAATTTGGAAACGGGTTACGACGAATCGCCCAATAATTGTAGCAGATAGGGGTATGTTTCAATAATTACAATCACTGATTTCTTTTGTGAAAATGCACATGTGTAAAGAGACATGTGTGAAAAGACACATTGCTAGAGATACACTTTTCTTACACCTCAACAATACTTCAGTAATAATCTTTGTATTTAAAAAACCTTCACATGCACTTTCTTCTATTCGAGCAAGAACATTTTAAGAAAAAAGTTTCAGTCATTTTCAGAAAATGTTGAAAATGTCATAAGCGCTTCATGTAAAGTATTCATCAAAATTAAAATATCTTAGTGAAGCTGCAACAATGACTGCGCGCACGAACGCGACGACCATGAGCGAGCGCTATGCGCACAAAATTAATTTGGCAGTTAGTTGGTGAAAAGTTTCTAATCTAACAGGGTTACGCGTTCGAATCCTCATCTAAAGACGTGCTTAGCTGCTACAATTATATCTCTGGTTAAGTCAGAGGGAGAGGGCGGTGTAATGCAAACGGTGATTGGTCCGCAACAAAGTTTATTTATTTATTTATTTTACGTCAAAAAAACAGGTAAAAACTGCGTATGACGTGCTATGGGGAAAAGTGAATTGTGTGCACATTTTCAAAATTCTGTGATCCCTACACTTAGTCATATACTACTTAAATTTTGAATTTTTGAAAGGGAGAAAAAACAAAAACTCCCATGCAATAAAATATATTTTCAAGGATAAACAAGCAATAAATTTTGAATTTTGAAAGGGAGAAAAAACACAAAAAAACTCCCATGTAATAAAATCTATTTTCAAGGATAAATAAGCAATCAATTTTGAATTTTGAAAGGGAGAAAAAAAACTCCCATGTAATAAAATCTATTTTCAAAGATAAATAAGCAATAAATTTGGCTCTTATTACTTCCTGCCGCGACAACATGGAAACGATAATTTGAATAATTATATTTCCCACTGAATTCTAGAAGACGTACACAGAAAATGAAGTTACATTTATGTCCAGAAGCAAAACAAGGGGCCATCTCAGCATTTGCTCAATGGATCAGGGAAACTGGACGAAAAACCTGATCGAGATGGGTTTGACAGAACATACGCAGCTAAGGTCTAACAGTTTTGCTTCTTATAGAAAAAATGCTCATATAACCACCGTTTGGCGCTTTAGAGCGCTCTAGTAGGATAATTTAGCAACATAATAATTGATTAGCGCTAAAAATTCCAAAAACATGATGCCAGAGGGCTCCAACAATTACTGAGCGCGCACAAACGCGACAACAATGAGCGAGTGCTATGTGCACAAAATTCATTTGGCAGTTATTGGATTAAAAGATTCTTATCCCACAGGGTTACGCGTGATACATCCATCCATTCACCTGTATTTAAAAATCAATTTTCGGGAACAAAATTGCAAGTGTATCCTCTCTATCTACCGAGAGAGGTGTTTCAACTGATGTCACTGCAGTGCCTTTGACCGGGAGGTACTAGTGTTCGAGTCCCAACGGCGTTGTCAAGATTTTCGTTACTAGATAGATAGCTATAATAGATAGATCGGGTTTAGTCGCTGTCTGGAGAAGAATACTAGCGGCCGGCCATTCTGATCGGCAGTTTTCTGTGTTTTTTTTTCGATCAATATTCGGCAAATGCCGGAGCAGAACTCTATCAAACGGGTCACGAATCGCCTGCGATCTTTTCTTCCTCTTTCTTGTCATATCCTCTCTCCTTAGTTACACGTACACGTACTTTACTATCACACATGCCAAGAGACCGGTCGGGAGCTCAGAGCTTGTTCCAGCTGGGGCGGTGCCCCGCTGGTGGGGAGATACCAGGTTGGGAAAAACTCCGCTAGCCGACGGTAGGGAGTCCCTGATAATCACCACCTAGCGGGAAAATCACTTCCTCCCGATGGAAACATGCACTACACTATCGGGTCTAATGGCCTTAGTAGTTGACGCACCCGGAATCGTTAAATCAATCTGTCAATCAAAATCCTCTCCCCTTGTACCAATCTTAACCATCTTTGGAACAACTCTAATAGACCTCAATCCTGTTGTGTGTGCAAAGTTTCAGCCGAGAAGAAGCTTTAAACACGCATTTTACGACAGATATCCAATATCATTTTGGGGAGGTGATTCCAGTAGTCTCAGTACTGGAATGTCACGGCACTATATGAAGTTTTGTAGAAGTTCCTACTACGTTTCATGCTTTCTCCTCAAATTTTCCTTACTAGAGACGCCGGTGAGGTTCGCTTTCAAAGACGAACAGATTGTAATAGACTTTAGTTAGAAAATTTAAACATCTGGAAGATCTACCGAGTGATTGTCAGTAGAATAAAAACTCAAGGCGATTATTTGAATGTTCATGGTACGCAAACTGTTGTGTGGAACTAGTGTGGCGGGATAATTGTCTCCATGTCCCTTGTGTGAGTCTGTGCGCCTGCAACGGCACGTCGAATTCGTTGCCTGGAGGCGCCACGGGTGCAAACAAACCATTGGAGGTCAATTCGCACATCAACCGATGACAGGTTTTTTCGAGAAGCAAGAATTGAGGAGCAACTAATCAAAACGCATATGGTCCACTGGAGGAATTTGATGTCAAATCGTGCAGTGTTTAATACGTTCTACATGCTCCTGCTTTCAAATTTCTTCAAGTTTTTTCCACTAGTGGACAAAAAGCGTTTTGATTAGTTGCTCCTCAATTATCGAACGATTTTGTCTTTGCAAAGACTCGGTTCTCCTCAAATATGTCAAAAGCGGGGATGGATTGACAGATTAGCAGCTTCTAGGATGGTCGCTCAATGAAACATACGTTTATCAATATTTTTAAAATCGAAACAAAATACGTAGAAAAATCTAGTTAAGTATTATGTTTAAATATTAAATAAATATTGTGTAATACAAATTAATTCGAATACTTTGTTTATAGCCCCACTCGAAAGACTCAGATCGCTAAGGAAGGCGTAGACTGACGAAATCGGATCGGCGTTTTAAGTCCTGCCAAGGAATGGTTGTTAACCTGTGTGTTTAGATACAATGGTCTTTTCCACCCAGCGTTCATGACCTTTGGTAACATACTATCTTTTCAGCCTTTATCTAAATCACCTTTCAACCTAATGACCTATCTGATTATTTACTCTCCGCTTCCTACTAAGACTAATTCGTATAAATTTAAAGAATTGATTAATATAAATTAGAAATACCCACTTTCACTTAAATCAAAAAATGGCATTGACCTGGAAATACACAATTTAACAATTCACATTAATTCAACCATCAAAATAGTTTCTACATTTATACCTCGATCGTTCAATTCTTCATTAATAATACCTATCAATATTAAAAATTTAATAAAAGTAAACAAAATTTACGGAATGCTGGCAAACCGTCGTAGACCTGATATAAAAAGGAAAATTTAATAAAACTATCAGGAATTATCATGGCGCGACTGGATCTGAATTAGGCAAATTGCCCGTCATCTCGGCACTTATGGACCACAATCAAAAGACTTAAAAACCAAAAACCAAGTATTCCACAACTCACATATGGGTCGACAACAGCAAACACAGATAATGAAAAATCCAACTTAATAGCAAAACATTTCGAAAACTCATTTACTAATAACCCAGTTGTTAATCAGAAGTTCAAAGAGTAAATAGAAAATATTATTAATCTTCAGACTCCTTCTGCCCAAACCAGAATAAAATATATTTTGCCTTCAGAAGCAAAACACGAAATTAGAAAAACCAAAACCAAAAAAGCCTCAGGATACGATAACATCTCAAATAAAGCTCTCAAGGAATTGAGTATGAATGTTATTGCTGGAATAACTGCGATTTACAACGCGGCATTAAGAATAGGCTACTTCCCAAAAGCTTGGAAAATCGCCACAATCTTACCCTTTTACACACCCAACAAAAATGCTAAGAATCCAGAAAACTACAGACCAATAAGTCTGCTCCCAGCTCTCACAAATCTGTTTGAAAAACTAATTCTAAAAAGACTTCAAGAATTTGTAACAGAAAATAATATAGTTCCTACATCACAATTTGGTTTTCGATAAAATTATTCTACCACCCATCAACTTCTAAGAATTACTGAATTCATAGCCAAAAGTTTCCATAAAAATCAATACACTGCAGCTATCTTCATAGACATCTCAAAAGCTTTCGACAGAGTCATCATGGCTTATTATACAAATTAAAACAAAAAGACACCCCGAACTACTTTTTCAACATAATCAAAAGTTTCCTCAATAATAGAGAATTCAGGGTTAAAGTAAACCTTGCCAACTCAAACATTCACAAAATTTCAGCAGGAATACCGCAAGGCTCGCCACTATCGCCAACCCTATTTAACATCTTCATATCAGATATACCATTTCTAAGTAATTCTCAAATAGCCCTTTATGCCGAAGATACCGCACTTTTTGCCAAACATAATGTCTTAAAAACAGCCATCAATTACCTTCAGGATGATCTTAATCTATTCACAGACTGGGCAGATCAGTGGAATATCAAAATCAACCGGAGTAAAACACAAGCAACATTTTTTTTCACTACGACAAATAAAGCCTCACACACAACTAAAAATAAATAATATTCCTATCAAGTGGGTGGATAAATCCCAACCTATTAAATATGTAGGTGTTCTTCTTGATACCAAACTCAAATGGAATAAACATTTGCAATCTACAATCAACCAAACTAAAGCAAAAATGGTACAACTCTATCACAATCTCTTTTATTTCAATCAATAAAAAATCTAATCTGCATTTAGATACTGGAAAATTAATTTATACATCGATTATACGACCAACGCTTACTTATGCTTGTCCAATTTGGAGAAATACCGTCAAAACTAACCTGAATAATTTACAAATTACACAAAATAAAATCTTACGAAAAATAGTAAAAGCACCATGGTTAATTTCAAACACGCAAATACACGATGAATTACAATCCCGAACATAACAGACTTTATAACAAATGAAGCCCAAAAAATTTTCGATCTACTTCCAACTGCAATATGTACCGGAATTTTAATCTGAATCAAACCGGAGAGCTAGGTCTTCGAATAAAATCAAAATTTCCAAGAGACTGGTTTCGTCCCCCATAAATGAATATTGTGTGAATAGATCAAAATTATAATTACATATTTCAAAAATCCCAAATATAATTTTCTATTATCTGTCCTTAAAATGTCTATTAAAACTGAATTTCTTAGTTATCCGACGGGAACCCGCAGTTAGGTTATAACCAAATGTTAAAGATCTGGTAAAAATTAACTCCTCTGAAAAACATGTATTGTTGAACAGATAGAAATAAACTAAAAATAATAATAATAATAATAATAATAATAATAATAATAATAATAATAATCATGAATTGCGAGGTACTACCAGAGGAAATTGAAATGGCGCACAACTTGCAATATCTCCACTTTGTTATATATTGTGCTGCAGTTGTAGTAATAAAATCCCTGGGAATAGACTGAAAAACTGTCAGGAAAAAAGCAAAGAGGCCGGATGATGCCACCTTGGGAGAGGCGTCTCGTCAGGAACATCGAAATACTGAGAGGTGATATTGCCCGTATGATGAGTTATGCCAATGGTATTCGATCACCAAAACTTGTGAAGCTGGCAGATCGTATTATGAATAGAAGTAAAACGCATACTCAAAGATATGAACCTAATATGACAGTACAACAGTGCATTGACACGCTGAAACAGAGACTATCAGTATTAACAAATCGATTGTCCAGATATAGAACCAGCAGAAATAGGAGGAAAGATAACATTTTGTTTGAAAAATCTGAAAAGAATTTTTACAGAAACCTGGGAAGAAAGGAAGAAGGCAATTACAAAGGATTATATCCAACACGAGAGCAGGTGAATGATTTTTGGAGTAAGCAACTTTCCGATCCAGCGGAATGTGATGTGAGAGCAAGCTGGATTGGAAAAGAGAAGAAACGCTGTGAACATCTTACCAAGATGCATTACCAAGAATTTACAACTGAAGAAGTCAGTGAAGTAATCAAGAACCTATTGAACTGGAAAGCTCCAGGACCAGATAAAATTCATAATTTTTGGTATAAAAGATTATGGTGCACTCACCACAGGCTGGCTGAATTGATCAATGCTGGCTGAATTGATCAACAACCAGATAAGATGCCAGAATTTCTTACCCAGAATTACATTTCTGATATCAAAAGATCCACAAAAACAAGAAGATCCAACAAAGTACCGCCCTATTTCTTGCTTGCCAACGATGTATAAAATCATTACATCGTGCAGCACCATAACGGATATACACCCACTGTAGAGACAACGATATTATTGCAGTCAACAGAAGGCTGCCAGCAAAGGCTCCACATGGGATGCAAGAACAATTAATGTAGATTCAGTGAGTGTGTGGTCAAACATATGCAAAACATCGCAACTTGTTCATGGCCTCTGTGATTACAAAAAGCCTTGATTGTGTTTACACTTACCTGGCTGATAGAAATGCCCAAGATCTATGAGGTTGATACAAAAAGTTGTCTGCTTGGAACATGTCATATCGAACTGGCGAACAAAAAGTATCTTAAGTTCTCCTGTTGACAACATCCAAACTGATACGATCAATGTGCGAAGAAATTATTTTCCAAGGGGAGACTCACTAGTCACCTCTGGTTTGTCATCTGTATGAATCCGCTATCTAATCCTCTTGAATTCCATAAATGTGGTTGGAATTAAATTAAGGAGCAGAATGATGTATCGCATAAATCTTTATGGATGGTTGAAGATATATGCTTCGACAAAATATCAACTTGAACAACTATTAGGTATTGTGGAATCATTTGAAAAAGTATTAAAATGGGTTGGCCTGGAAAAATGTCGAACATTGAATATTGTAGAAAGCTCCAAGAGGGAACCTTTGAACTTGAAAATAAACAGTTGATACAAGCATTAGTTGGCTGAGAGCAATGCAGATACCTGGGAGTGAGGCAGGCAAGGCACATTGACCAAGGTAAAATGAAAGATGAACTTGCAGAGGAATTCTTCCGAAGAACCCGAAAGCTCCTGAAAATAAAGTTGAATGGAAGAAATATCATAAAAGCTATTAACACCTACGCTGTCCCAGTCTTAAACTACTCATTTGGCATTATTAAGGGAGTAAACGGCATTGAGAACTTACAACGGAAAATGAGGTTTTAATGACGAAAGCACGCATGCCATCAAAATCTGCAGTCAGGCATTCAGCACTTCCGAGAAATATGGGTGGAAGGCATACAGACATTGAAACCAACTGTCGGCAGAGTGAAGAGCCTTGAGAATGTATTTCCACTCTGCGGCAAATACATCAAAACTGCATAAAGCAATTTGTGAAGCAGATGTCTATACTCCGATAGAGCTGTCGAGTCAGGATGTTGCGGACTTCTCAAGCAATGACGGCCAAAAGAGAGATTTATGGATGTCTAAAGCTCTTCATTGAAGACATCCGCAGGACTGAGCCAAGAACATGTCGTTTGAAGCACATCGAACTGCAAAGCTATGTCAGGACAAATCTTTCAGAAACTGAAGAGGGTTTTATGTTGGCTGTTCAGGATCAAGTTATTCCAACGCGTAACTAATTTGAAAGCGGGTGTTAGAGATAGCAATGTACTGCAGAATGAACATGTCGTTATAGTTTGTCAACAGTGGAATCAATTCATCATATTTACCTCAGGTTGTACACATTTGGTAGGCACCGAGTATAAAGCGACATGATTCGGTGGCCGTTTTACATCTGGCGTTGGCTCAGAAATGTCGTCTTCTGACTGAAAATAGAGTACCGTAAGCACAGAAAATTGCCAACCTGAGTGTTCTGGAGAGACGGTAGCATGTTGGGATGACAATAACCCAACAAGACCAGACAGTGATTCACAACAGACCAGATTTGGTTGTGATTAACAAGTGTGAGAAACATGTCATGCTTATTGATGTTTTCTGTCCCAAATACAACTTATTCAAAACCAAACGCAAAATCAGTAAATATACCAAATCTTGGGCCATTGCGAAACAGTGAAATGAAAGAGTCAACATATTATCCATTAATTGTTTCAAGCACCGGAGTCATCCCTAGGAGTCTGATGTGGCGCTTTAAGCAACTAGGTTTGAATGAAGACCTGTACAAACCCATGCAGAGAAGGCGTTGTTGTTTAAACAAAGATAGTACGAAAATTCATGAAACAATGTATTATAAATTCCTTTTAAAAATAGATGTATTGTGCTTTGATTCTGTATATCTTGCAATTCATTCAAATGTGCCAATAAGATGAGAAAATAAAAACAATAATAATAATAATAATAATAATAATAATAATAATAATAATAATAATAATAATAATAATAATAAAGCATCTACCTAGTTGAGTGACGCAAGAGGTTGAGTTGGAGGCAAGTGCACATTGCACTGCATCGCCTAAAGGCGATGAAATTCCCTGATTCGTTGTCTTGATGTATGATCGATTAAATCCTTACACCATGATTTCCGTTAACCATTACCCTTCCTTATCCCGGCAGATCTTCACGTTGCTAAATGTCTGGAATATGCGAGATAGACAAACGGGGACCTCGACGGCACTATCAAACACAGAAAGAAAATGGAGGTGGACATAAAGGTTGCTTTCGATAGATGAGGTGGGAGAATCACCTAACACGAGAGTCATTCTCTTTCGGGTTCTACAAAAAAGGCAGTCTAAAGACTGCCGCCGTCAGACGGAGAGCATCAATTACGTTAACGAAATGGTCAAGTTAAAAATTGAGGGGAAGCGTAACGGAGCCAAGATTTTTAATTTGGGCGAGGCAGTAATAACTAGGGGGTGGATTTTCATGACCTAAAACGTCACCAAAAATGATAAATAAAGTACTCTTAAAATGTTACAAAAAAACTGGACAGATGAACAACTGAAGCTGTTGGATATGTTACTGATATAATCGGGGCTTCTTTCTTTCGTTCGAGTGAACTCAGCTTGCAAACTTTTCATATGGACTGGACCAGGAAATTTGTCTTTAGTTATCGTGAAATTCGACGAACGGTGCTGATAAGCATCACAGGAATCTTAGATTACACACGATTGACATTACCATTTCAGAGCCAAGAAATGGAATAGGCTACTCAGGAATTCCGTGGAGAACATTTGTTTCATATCGTAAATATTATTTGAAGCAAGTACCATTAAAATGATATTCAAATCGATAAAATCCCAGAGAAATCCCAGAAAAGGGTAAAACAACGACTTATTAGTCGAAATCGAAGAAAATGCAAAAAATGTCATATAAAAATGGGTCATTCCTTTTTCTCATAACATAAAGTGAATGACCATACTAAAAGCATTATTGTAAAGTGGAAAGAGAAAAAGATATTTCATTAAAATTCACCCCTAGTAATAATACTGTAATATGACGTGGTATATTCAGCATTTTATCGGCCACCATAAAATCACACGATTTATGCGAAAATTTACATTACTGCGATAGTAAACAAATGAATTTTGTTGCTGCGGCACGTTAGTACGATATCGTGGGATGTTGCTTGCGATATATCTATTTAAACAATATTCGTATACTGTGGTACAAGAAAGATGGATGCAAACGATTATCCTGAACCTAAAGATACCTAAAGAAATGTTAGTTCGGCGAGGAAGCTGGCGCTTCGACTTCCAGAGGCGACACCTTCACATCGCTAGTGAATATAATTACCGGAGAAGAGTTTCATTTGATGGAATGTTAAAACCCGTTGCTAAGGATGTTAAATTTTTTAACATAGAGGTAGGTACAAGTACACTTAACAAATGTATAAGGTTGCGTGTTAACAGCGGAAGACGTATGTGACCGATAAACATCTTAACTAGGGTTGCCAACTGTCCTCCATTTCAGAGGACACTCCTTCATTGACGTCAATTGGCCTCTGATCCTCCTTTGTACTTTAAATGTTCTCCTTTTAGTAAATTTTTAACATTTGTTGTCATTTATTTAATCACATGAATAACATAAGCTACGTTGTGTCGTTTATTGTTTAATTTAGAGTAGAAAATATGAATATCCTTTCTCTGAACTCTGACACACGCAAGCATGATAGTGTCTATGACTAACGACTAAACTGAAAAAGAGACGTTCAGACCATCTTCATCTGCATTTTGTGAGCGTATCTTTTCACTTAAACCGCAAATGGAGAGAAGAAAGAAATAGTGATGATGCTAGTCTAAATTAAATATGTATAAAAAGAAATGTGTTGATGGGGTTGGATGTGGGTTCTTTTCTTGCTTGTAGAGTATCGTCCTTTTACCTAAATATTGTTGACTGTTGGTAACCCTAATCGTAACAGATATAATTGCATTCTCATACAGCGACAGTCGCCAAAGACCTTTCAATCTGGCGCGACTTAAAAATAAAAAACAAATGGGAAGGAACAGATGATTCTAACTCCATCCTCGTGTTGTATCCTATGAAATTCGCCTATCTTCGCTTCGCATTCATCTGCGATGGAAAGAGGTGATGCTAAAACGGGAAATGTTACCAACAGCTGAACAAATTAGTAATTGTATGTTTGACGGTCGGTGAAATATATTTCTGGAGGTGTTGAATCTGCCATAAAATGCAAAATCCCGTACAAAGTGCGTAATAATTTCTAAATTGCATTTTATAGTTTCCTTGGTGTTCGCTAACTAGGGATGCAACATCAACAGCACATCGAAAGTTGAAAACATTTAATTTGAGTCTAGCCGTGCTTATTAATTTATCATTAAGATTTAAGTGACGATATAAAAAAAGAAAATAAAAACACATTTTAAAAAACGCATCCTGAAAGACTGAGCGTCTAGGATCATCTCAAGGGCTTCCTCATTTCGCTTGAACGGAGAAGATCACGAAAAGAAAAGGAAGGCCCCACCCCGACGGCCCACGCGTTACCTCTTACGCTTTTGTATTTGTTGAAATTCACAAAAAGCGAAATATTAAATTAGTTTCCCTTATTTCCTGATTTTGATGGGAAAATATAAAAAGCATCAAAATAGTATTTTGTCTCAATGAGTCCTCTCTTAATAATAATTTTCACAGCAAATGCTATAAAACGCTAAATCTTAATTTTTATAATTCTAAAAATGCTACGAATAGTATTGAACGAGACACGGGCAATATCACAAATAAGAATTTTGTTACTTGATTCATATACATAGTTCCAAAGAAACTGTCACGCTCGTATTAAACCAAAACTTTGAAGTCATCTGACTAATGACATAATTGGTCTTGTATGAACAGCCATTTTCATGAAAGTCTACAGCATCAGATTCTTCTGCATCTCATTGCACGACGACACCGTGATGACCTAGGATCAAAGAGTGTGCAGTCAGGCCCAGTGCGGAGTTTCTATGTTCTTTAAGATTCATTTTGAAGTAAAGTCATGTACAATTTTTCAAAAATCTAAGTACGTTTCGCGTAATTTTGCGTGGAATTACGGACGAGAAAGTACGTGTTGCTAGTTTAAATTTAAAGTGCTAAATTCTACCATCTACCATCATGTTCTTTAAGATTCATTTTGAAGTAAAGTCATGTACAATTTTTCAAAAATCTAAGTACGTTTCGCGTAATTTTGCGTGAAATTACGGACGAGAAAGTACGTGTTGCTAGTTTAAATTTAAAGAGTGCTACGTTCTACACCATCTACCATCATGTTCTTTAAGATTCATTTTGAAGTAAAGTCATGTACAATTTTTCAAAAATCTAAGTACGTTTCGCGTAATTTTGCGTGGAATTACGGACGAGAAAGTACGTGTTGCTAGTTTAAATTTAAAGTGCTAAATTCTACCATCTACCATCATGTTCTTTAAGATTCATTTTGAAGTAAAGTCATGTACAATTTTTCAAAAATCTAAGTACGTTTCGCGTAATTTTGCGTGAAATTACGGACGAGAAAGTACGTGTTGCTAGTTTAAATTTAAAGTGCTAAATTCTACCTGCATCTACCATCATATTCTTTAAGATTCATTTTGAAATAAGGTCATGTACAATTTTCCAAAATCTTGATTACGTTTCGCGTAATTTTGCGTGAAAATACGGGCGAGAAAGTACGTGTTGCTAGTTTAAATTTAAAGTGCTAAATTTATCTACCATCATGTTCTTTAAGATTCATTTGGAAGTAAGTCATGTACAATTTTCAAAGTCAAGTACATTTCGCGTAATTTTGCGTGGAATTACGGACGAAAGCGTGTTGCTAGTTAAATTTAAGGTGCTAAAATTCTACCATCTACCATCATGTTCTTTAGATTCATTTGAAGTAAAGTCATGTACAATTTTTCAAAAATCTAAGTACGTTTCGCGTAATTTTGCGTGGAATTACGGACGAGAAAGTACGTGTTGCTAGTTTAAATTTAAAGTGCTAAATTCTACCATCCCCAACAATGGGGTCGCGAGATGAAGCGCCGCGATTCCAACGAAGACGTTGCATCGTCCGCTGCCCGCCCGCCCGCCCGCCGCCCGCCCGCGCCTCGCGGCCGCGCAGCGCTTTCTCTCGTTGCGTGGGCGCCGCGCCCGCGCCTCGGCTTGCCACCAAACTGCCGTGCCCGAGATGCGGAGGTCCTAGGGTTCGAGCCCCGTCGGTGGGGTCAGTCTGGATTTTCGACTCCTCACTCCTTTCGCACACACAGCCCTCTTTCGATTCCCCTCTGACCGACTTAGATGGCTCAGTTCATATTACTGCGTGCCCGAGATGCGGAGGTCCTAGGGTTCGAGCCCCGTCGGTGGGGTCAGTCTCGATTTTCGACACTTCTAGGTCAAATTCGCCAATTAATTATTTACAGATAAAATAGTAAAATTTCGTCAAGATAACTGATTTGATACCGGTATCCTTACTATTACTTAGAGTATCCCAAGTAAAACCAATAACGAAGTTGTTATCTTCCAGGCGATACGTCGATGTCGAAGGTTATAGCCTATCCTAACTGCGGCAGTGCCTCGCCGGCGGAGATACCTGGAGGAACAAAAACTCCGCAAGCTGTCTCGGAGGTCGTCCCGGAATCTCACGTTCCAACGAGGGAGGAACAGACCCTCCACCTGGGATATAGCACTCATTACACTCACGGGTCTAATGGCCATACCCGTCACCGAGCGTTAGCTCAGGGCATCAACTGATGTCACTGCAGTGGCTGTGACCGGGAGGTCCTAGATTGGAGTCTCGACTGTGTCAGGTGTTTCGACACTAGATCGCGTCGAATTCTCTCCCTGTCTGGAGCAGAATTCTGGCGGCTTGCTGCTCTGATCGGTACTTTCCGTGGTTTCTCCCATCAACACCAGATTAATGCGGGAGCAATACCATAATAAACAGACCATAGGCCGCGTGGATCTTTCCTTCCTCTTCCTTGTCTTATCCTCAACCCCTGCTTACACACATGCACCATCCATTTCGGGATACCAGTCGGGATCTTACAGCTGGTCCCGGCTGGGACCCGCTGGAGGAGATACCTAGCTGATGGGAAAAATCCCGCAAACCGACGGGTAGGTCGGCGCCAGATCTCACCGTCCAGCGGGGAAATTGCTACAATAAAAACATACACTACACGTACGGGACTAATGACCTTAGCAGTTGCATCACCTGAACTCCTTAATCAATCAATTAATCCTTTCGCGCCTGCCAGCCCATTCCCCGACTCTTTCGGTTCTCTTTCGACCCCATCCCAAGGGACCGGTGACAGGGTTGGGGGTGGGGGCTCTTGAAGATGAGGAAGAGCCATTTTCAGCCCTTGCGTAAGCACAAGGCACACTATTAATACGTTTTCTCTGCAGTATAATCATAATCCAATGAATCTAATATAATCAATCCATTATAATCAGTCTATTCATGTCCTTCGTGCTGTGAAGACGTCTTTTGGAGCGCTCCGGGCTCATCTACAGGTAGTTTCGATGCAAGAAGTCGTCGGCCGCGTATTTCCCGGAGAACGCAGCCCGCAGCAAGGTGTGAAAGCAGTGAAATTCCGTCAGATAAGTATTCTTTCTGTTATTACTTTTATTAACTCTCAAATTTGACTTATCTCTTTTCATTCTACTAATTTCTCTTTCTATTTATTACTTTACAAAGTAAAGTACTAGTCTCTTAGTTTGCTTTTCCAAGTGTCTTCGTTATATTCAACGGTATCATTTTCATAAATTTTTCTCGTTTTCTCTTTTTTCTCACGGTACTCTAGTTTCCCGTAAGAAACTTTAATTCCATTTTACTTCCTTATGTTTTTTGTTTCAATTTTTTTTATCATGCCTCCAAAGGAAAGCCGCAACGAGAACGACTCCGACCTGCAGGCCAAAATCAAGGCCGAGGTTGATGCGGTCTTGGAGCGGACTCTTCATTCGGAGAGCTTTTTGCAATCCCTACACTTTAACAGATGTAGTGACCGCGAAGCTGCAAGAATCATGGCCTTCAATGAAAATCTTATTTTCTCGTTGCAGAAAAAAATTGAAGACCACGATCAAGAGATTCGCAACTTGAAAACAGAGCTGGAGCTGAAAACGGACCAGCTGGAAATGTATAGCAGAAGGAATTGTCTGCGTATATTTGGCATAGAAGAGAAGGATGGCGAAAACACCGACGATATGGTCATTGATGTGGCCAGAATGATAAGTGTAGACTAGTCACTTAATGATATAGATAGAAGCCATAGAGTCGGTCGCAAACTCGCTGGAAAAAATAGGCCAATTATAGTAATGTTTGTGAGTTACAGGAAACGGCGACAGGTCTTTCAGTCGAAGAAGTTTTTGAAAGACCCAGGAGTACCATTCGCGGGACCTCACGCGCAGCGTCTGGCCGTGCTGCGGTGCGATCTTGCGGTTCAGCTGCGGAATGTCTGGACCGAAGAACAGTAACGGTAAATGCAGGGACCGGTCAAATAGTAACTAAATTGCAGACGTTTCGCGTCCAAACAATGTCTGAGCAACTCTATACAGCCAGCTTTTGGGGCGCTCATTTTCGTTTCTCCGGAAAGCGTTCTTCCTTGCATTTCATCTGCCTCCTCCTTCTCTCTCTCCCTCTCACTCCGTTTTTGCCCATGCCCTTTCTTTATTCTTTACACCTCTCATTAAACCACCTTTTGCGCCCTTCTGAGTCATAGGCAGTCGGCGGCCGTCTAGGAAATTCCCGTTGTACCGCAATATCCTCACCACCCCAATAAATATCCTCCCCACCCCACAGCCGTCTCAACCTGCATTTGTCCACCCCCCTTCCCTGTCAGCCCCGGCTGCTGTAGACACCACGCCGTGTATTTCTAGGAACTGTTTTTACGTCGCGCACTTAAATGCACAATCTCTCCTTTGTCATCACTCTGAGATTCAGGAAATTGTAACAAAACATAAATTTCTCGCACTCCTCATTAGCGAAACATGGCTCAAAAAATCATTAGAATTCTCAAACCGTTAAAGTCTGGATGCCAGCTTTGGAATCTGATAGAAAATCCAGCGTTGCTGCCATGATGACATTGTAACTGCAAGTTATTTTCTCTTCAGTAAATCATAAAGACCACTTCATGGAATACTTAATTGCTGAAGTCATTCTCGCAGGTAAAAAATGTCTCTTGGCGGTAGTATATTGTATATTCTCCTCCCAAATCAGGCAACATTGACGAACTAGACGACTTACTCGCTTCCTGGGTCACTAAATATGACGACATTATTATAATGGGTGACTTTAATTGTAATCTATTGAAAATGTCTGCCTCATCTGACAAGTTTGCTCGCTTTTTTCGGAATATGAACCTAACGATTCTTCCCCTAAAGGCAACTCACATCACAAAAGATACTGAAACATGGATAGATCATATCATAGTGTCAAATCCTGCAAGAGCGCGTTCTCATGGACAATTTTCGTCCCGGAAATATCTAAACATGATCTTATCTACGTATATAATTTAAAGTGTCCCAAATACACACCATAAATAATAAAATATGGAGGTTATAAGAACTTCGATGCAAATTTTTTCGTTTATGATGGATTTTTGGTCCCCTGGAATATTGTACTAAATGAAACCTCGCTCAATAACAAAGTAGCAGTATTTACGGAAATGTTTAATGAACTTGTACATAGGCATATTCCACTAAAGACTTCACGCGTGACACGTCCCGCAGCTCCATGGATATCCGGTGAAATCCGCCAACTTATGCACGATAGGGACACTGCGTAAAAAGTTTTTCGGAAAACAAGAAACTATAACGACCATGTTACGTATAAAAAACTTAGAAATCGTGTAACCCAAATGTTGAGAAATCCCAAGATTAAATATTAACACTCGATTTTTGAAAATAACTGTGATTCAAAATTGCTCTGGAAAAAATTGCGCACTATAGGTATTGCAAGTATTCGAAATTCAACAGAAATAAATGTGTCACTTGATTTGCTAAATCATGCTTTTGTTACGCTCGCGCAGCCAATAAATCCACTCCTAAAATCGCAAACTTTATCTATGCTGCGAGGCACAGATATTGATATTAAAGACCCTTTGTACCGTCGCCGACACGTAAAATGGGTACAGCCATTTTCTGAAGTCCCAGTACTTTTGCACATTTTGGCAGCACTGTACGAGAATAACGTCATCTGCTTCTTTCATAGTTAACTACTACAAAGAGGCAATCATATTAACTGCCAACGACTGAAGCTACAGACAAAGTTTCGCCCAATCATGATATCTAGCATGAACGTTCCGTATGATAGGCGTGCCTAAGGGTTGAGAGTATTAGCGCAGAAGGCACAAGGGGGCGGGAATGATCGCATTGCGTCCTAGTGCAAGCCATTCGATGGCCTACATGAAATACATCAATAAAGATAATATTATATACTACGACATAAATATATTCAGCACATGCAATAGAATTAGTGGATTTCAAAACGTTTAATTACATTTGTCTAATAAGCCGAGATTTACTTGCGAAAAATCAATTGAATTAATTTTAATGCAAAATAACTTAAGTATATGAACGAATATTACGAATCCGAGTCGAAGAAATGAAGAGTGCGAAGGCGGCTCCAGGATCGGAAAAATGTTTGGTGGTGGGACGTTTTGGCGAAGTATTAGTGTTTAAGTATCCGGGTTTACCAAATTTAACATTTTTGCAACAATTAAACTAGGTATTTAGTAATAATTGAGCATCTCTTGTCAAAATTGTTATTTTGCAGTATTCACCTCGGAGACAAATTGAGGACCCTCCCGGTCCGTACAGCACACATTTCGAAATTGTTTATAAAAATGTTTAATTGTTGCAAAATTGTTAATTCGCAGTTTTCGGTTCTGGGACATCAGGCAACTCTTCCGACTTCAGAATTGCAAAAATTGAAAATTGTTTATAAATTTGCAAATATTGCAAATTTTGTTATTGTTTTTCTAAACTGTCTTTAAACGAGATGCAAAATTCCACAATCCGATCGGCGGTATCTCCTTTCATTATCGAGGATGAAATACAAATTGTTTATAAGAAATTAGTTCGTCATGACAAGTCACATTTGTTTGAGAGTCAATCTTTTTGTAGTTCCCTCACAAATCTACCCTTCAAGTCGTTTTGAAAACGCAACGTGCATTTAGCGGCACTCTTTTTCCATCCGACCCAGTCACCATAATGCTATTTGAAACTACCTTCAGAATGCAAGTCAATTGAGGTCATTGCTTATCGAGTCAAAAGCATGGAAACTTCTTCATGGAGTTCTTACAATTGTTCCCTAAATACGTAAATGCCAAGGTCATCTTCTGAGATCGCGCAAATTCTCGGAGCATATAAAAGAATCAGTCGTTTCAACTAGGTACCCGCTACCCTATAATAGTCATAACATTCACAACTTCTTTAATTTATTATGTTCTTCAAATGCGCCCGTGTCTCTGAAAAGCAAACACCATACACTACCATTTGAACTAATAATAACCATTCTTTGAATGAATAAGTTTTTTAGAAACTTGTTCCGCCTTCCTAACGCGTCTCCAAGCCCTTTTGGGGGCATTGGGCGCTTAATATAATGCTGTTTGAAATATGTTCTTATTGTAGTTAGTCATTTACTTTAGTTCCTTCGGCCAGGGGCATGTTCATATCTCCTTTTAATCGTTTGTAGAAAATCATTTCAAATTATATTATTAGCAACGAAATTGTAGTTTTTTTGAATTTGAAATGAACAAAATACAGCTACCTGAACTTGACGCTATGAAAAGTAAACGCTATGAAAAGTACAAATATCAGTATATTATCAATGTTTGTGCAAATGTTATTAATATACCGAAGTTAATAGAATTTCTAAATAACTTTGTATATATAAAAGGGAAATTCACAAATCAAATCATAGAAACTAAGTAAAAAATAAAACCATACGCAATGCTGAAGAATACAGAAACATAATTAAAAGTACTTTGGATGAAAAGATGTGGAATACCACCTATATAAATAAAATAAACAGAGCATTCCGTGTAGTACTTCGTTATATTCTGTCTGCCGAACAAAGAAGAGTCAAAGATGAACGTAAATCTCAGGAGCCTCATTATTTCGCAACATAGAAAGTGCGATATCGGGTAACCAAGAATAATTTAGACCACCTTTTTTTTGCCACCTTCACATTATGGAGTTAGAACCACACAAAAACAACAAAGAAATTTACAAAATTGACAAACTTTTGAATGCAAGCATCAAATTTGAGCCGAATATAAAAAGAAAACACCAGTTCAATGCCATCGGTAGTTTATGCCAAAAATACGGTCAAACTGCAACGCGTAAAGCAACGCGTAGGTGCGTAAAATGCGGCTTTGAGTATTTAACAAATGAATGTCGAATGGATAAGCAATGCTACATGCAGCAAGCTACATGTAACAAATTCAAGAACCAGCCAGCAAATTACAAGGGTTGTCAAGTACCAAATTATATTAATAAAACGAAACAGAGAGAAAAGTAAGATATCACCACCACTTATAAACGGAATTTTGAAATTTTCGAAAATTCTGAGATTTTGACTAATATGTCATCTGCGCCATTCTTTTATTGTTCTATTTTTGAAAAAAAAATGAAGAAAATATTTGAAACGGTTTTTGAGAAAATGTTTTCATGTAAAGTGCTTAATTTTTAAACACAATTTACGGAAAAAGTACTCGTTTTTCTAACAATTTTAAATTATCTCTTTTAAAGAGCTGATTTTTAGAACAGATTATGTTTATGGAAAGAATCTCTACCTTCAATTTTGTAGTTTTGAAATGTTAATATATAACAATTTTCGAAAATACAGTTTCAAAAAAATGTTTAAAATATATAAAAACTGTCTAAATTGCACAAAAAATTCGCGAAAAACACTCATCTTTTTGATATATTGTAGTAAATGACTTTATTTCAAAATTTGTCTTTAAAGAACACTTTCCATGAAGAAAAAATCTCTAACTTCAATATTGTAGATTCAGGAAAGCACCGAAAACTTTTTGAACATTTTGTTTTTCGAAAAATTAGATATTTCAACGAAAATGTGACATACACGAATCACTTAAGCGTTCTCCACGCTGTCCGAGGTCAAAGTTACATCAAGATTTTCAGAGCAATTTTTGTGAAAATTTTGTAAATATAGAAGTTCTTCCTAAAAAACTTCCAAAATAAAAATGTCCGTTTCAAATTCATAGGGCCTTGAGTTCCTTTAAATCGATCATGGAATACCAATTTTTGACACAAATCGGCACTACAGCTTAGGCACTAGCGTTGACCAGAGACGGACGAACGGTAGGACAGACACACGTATTGCCGTTAATTGATTTTCTGTATCAAGAACCCAAAAGCATTGTTTGTGATTACACAACGTGTCAGAGACAGTAATTTCGTATATTCTCGTATACAAACACGATTTACCCACTTTTTCGTTACCAGGACCTGGCAATGAGTTTTTCTCTCGAAAATTCGCCGGCACACGATTACAACATTTTCTCTTGTCACGAAGTACGCATGAGAAAGTAAAAATGTGATGTAGACGCCAATAGGTAGTAGCTGGGAAGAGGATGGGGAAAAACACAAAAGTTAACTCAGACTAAACGTATTAAGAAACTTACGAGTACGAGAAAGTTTGTGCCATTTTGAAGCAACACTAGATAAGTTAACCTTTAAATCTTAGAGAGGGGAAAGTAGAATATACATAACAAGGAAAGCTGAAGCAACAGCGAATTTCTGGGAGTTTTAAACTGCAAGGTTTAAAAAAACAATTTTACTGGCAATATTCATAAGACGCTAAATAAAACTTTAATCCGTATTTTATTTTGTTGTAGATTATGAACTTCCTACTGAGTTAGTCAAACAATCTTGAAAAAATATTCATTTTTTGTATTATTGTATCGAACACAGTAAATTGCAATTGAGAGATTGTTTAGTGTTTCCGGGCGCGCTAACTACAATGTTCATTAGTAGTCAGTGTTGTGCATTTTACTCCTTGGAATTCTTCCCTCGTTTAAACGGTTGATCCGCCGTCCACCTACACTTCAGCTTACAGTGTTTCACTTCCAGATATCTTTCCAAGCGCGGTAACGCTACAACCGCGCTATGAACTATGCTTCAATCTGGTCTCCCGTCATGTGTGGTAGAGTTGGGCATGTCAGTGTGTGTGTGTGGTTGTTGTGATTGGTAGCCAATGTAGTAGTGAGAGAGAGAGAGAGAGAGAGAGAGGGAGAGAGAATAATTGAGGCAGGAATGATCCGCTGTCCGTATTCCATTTGTTAAGGTATTGTGTCGGCATTTTTACTTTCTCGTATACATATGTATATACGGCGTATGTACGTGTATACGTAGTACAGAGACAGTTGTGTAATGCTGCGCAAAAAATTGGCGGATTTTTCTGGTATTTGTCGGAAAAAGCAGAGGAAACTGCCGGATAAGGCGGGCGCGTGTTCTCAGATGTTGTTAAATTCGACCAAGATATGTAACTAGACTCAAACATCCCTCACTGTCGGGTCTCAAACTCTGGTCTCTTTCGGTCAACGACGTAGCAGAGGCATGTGAGATGATGAAACTGAATTATTGCAACCTGTGCAAAGAGTCGTTAAAATCGTAGTAAAGTTTCATTTTCAATTTACAAATTTAAAATTTTCAACATGCACGACCTTCAATTTTCAATGTTTCGTGTTAACAGATCTATAACATGAGCCTCTTGTCTGATTAAGAAATCAGGAAAGTAAATAATTACACTGTAAGCCGAAGTGTTTTCAAAAAACTACTCTAATTTTTCTAAATGTGACTTTCAAGTTTTATTATAACACTGCATTTCTCTAATACGTATTCGAATGAGTAAAAGTTCTTTGGTTATTTTCTAAAAAGGAAAATCGGAATAATTTTGTCCTTTTTATAAAAACTAATGTGTCTATTTCGAAACTAATGTCGAAAAAATGTACCGATACGAAATAAAAAGGACCTATTTGTCGTTCTGCAATTAAACGATTAGGAACCCGCGTTCTCTACCATTTGACTGGTGTCAGGATCGAGGCGACACACTACGTAGTAAGAGGAAAATTATCAAGATATTTTTGACATTTTTGATGAAAATGCTCAACCTAACTCGTTGCGAGTCGAATTTAATTCGGATAATATAATTTTGGGGGCACTTTATATAAGTCAATACGAAATCTTTAAAATTTACTCACAATCTTCTCCAATTCTTTTTAACTGTGAGCTCAATGTGAGTAAAATGTTCTTACAATTATGATTTATGTTCGATTATTAGTAAATTCTCTGGAATTCGGAAATTTTATTTGAATTTTTGTGATCCTGACTTACATCATCAAAATTGAAAACTACTGTTTTCGTAGTGAAATCTATCGCCAGTACACTATAAAATCTTTCAATTTTGTAGTGTACATTTTTCAGAATACTTATATTTTTCGCGTATTTTTGAGATAAATAGTACCAATGTTTCAAAAATATTAAAAAAAATCCTCAAAAATTAATTTAATGTTCTATTTACCGAGTTGATATTCCTCGAAAAGTAATCTTTGTAGAAGCGCTTTGTCGGTTAACATTGCGGCCAGTATGGTAGTCGGAGTTCGAGCCGTACTCGTTAAAATTAAAAAAAAAAAAATTCATACATGAGAAGTAGCCAGGTGTAAAATTCATTATCATATTATCAATTTTTGTTTTAATGTTTTTGTGGCCCTCAAAAAGACCGGTCTTCAGGCTATCCTTCAATAAGATGACCAGAAGCCCTCGTTCTCTACTACCTGACGGATTCGCCGTGGTAGAGAACTGACGAGGTTAGCAGCGTAACCTTCACTGTTTGCTACCTCATCCCAAGCATCTGATACCAGTTGGGCCAATTTTCAGAAAGTGTTCTTTTGTCTCGGCCCACACGTTCTCAATTGGGTTCATATCGGCGCCACATGGCGGCCAATCGAGAAGCTCGACTTGTTCCTGCCTTGCAAACCATTCCTGAACCAACTGAGATTTATGGACTGGAGACTGGTCCTGCTGAAACGTATTACGCCGTCAGGATAAAGCACCCGTACGGAAGGGACCATAACATTTTCTAGGATGTGCACATATTCCTCGCCCATTGGGGCCTTGGTCTATTCTGTGCAACATACCTAAACCGCTCGCGCTCATCCACCCCCAACACGCCACGGATACGCGACCGGAGCGGTAAGCCTCAGCCACATATTCCGCATTGTGTCGAGTGCCGGTTGGTCGAAAAACGCGTACCGGCCTATCGTTAGCAGAAGAAAACACACACTCGTCTGAGAAGAAAACATCTTCCCAATCACGATTTATGTTATCTTCAGCAAACGCAAGGCGGTACAGTTTATGCTCATCTCTGAGCTTCTCCTTTTTTGCGGCGCGTCGGGAATTTAGTCCTTCCTCCTTCAAACGTCTCAGCACAGTTCTAGAGCTTCCAGGAAAAGAGACACTCCGTTGCAACTGCACGGCATTTGCAAAAGCTAGCGATTGAGCCTCGGAGACCAGGCGATCATCCTCAGCTGCAGTCGAAACCCTCGTACGGTACAAGTTGTCTTCTGATCTCTTTAGTCTAGATTAGGTTTTTGGTTTTGCATCACCCTCTTCCCAGCTGTGATCTAATTCTGGCTATTTTTACTTTCTCGTATACGTACGTATATACGGAGAAATATACGTAGTAAAGAGAAAGTTATGTAATGCTGCGCGAAAAAATGGCTTCTTTTTGAGGGAAAAATTCATTGCCGCGCTCTGGTCACGAAAACGTTAATCAAACCAGTTGCTTAATTAAGAGAAAAAAATCCTCTAACAAGTGGTGTAGCCGGAAATTGTTTTGTGGGTCTTTATTGCCAAGAAACCAAATGGAAGCAAAACGATCGTCTGTCTGTCTGTCTGTCCGTCCGTCCGTCCGTCCGTCTGTCTTTTCCAAATTATCTTTTCGAAATTGCAGAAAACCGCGGTCGATCTGCTCCTAGTTGAAGCTTTGGAATTTTGAAAAACATTATTTTAAATTTGGGGGTACTTTACATGAAACCTACCGGACATTTTCAAAATTTTTCCAAAAACGACTCCAAACTTGTTCTTTAAATCTTTTGAAAGAATAGAGTAAAATACACTTATAAAGGTAGCATAAATTCGATTTTCAGGAAGAACTCTAAATTATTGGAAATTGTAAAAGAATGAATTTTTTTCGGCTACTCTTATAACTACAATATATAAGATAGAGTCTTTTCCTTCAAATGAAATTTGTTGTCCATAAATAGTTCTTTCTTTAAGGTCAAGTACATTTTGTTGAAAATTTTAGTAGTTTTCGTGCAATTGGACGTGAAATATTTCGAATTTTAAAAAATTATTAAAACAAGATGTTCTCAAAAACGGCTTCAAATTTTTTCTTTAAATTGTTGGTAGTGGTAGCGCCACCTTATGCGATGTCATAAACGCCATATTGCTCTAGTCTTTTATTTTTTTTTCAAAAATTAAAATATGTAATTTGTTTGACTTGTTTTTTTCTCCCACGTCGGTAATATTTACACTATAAACGGTTTCTTCACATTATTATATGTATGGGTACATGTGCTTCAAATAATGTCAAAGTTCCTCGACAACCAACAGTTTTCTGTGTAAATGTGCTCAAAATACCGCATTTTCAGAAACGCTGAAACTCCATTTTCTAAAAAATGTCTCCAAATTTTTTCTTCAAATTTTCCGATTACTAATTGCACTGTTTAATTTGACGTAAAGTTAATTTTTGTTTATTTATTTGTTGTTTTTTTTCAAAATTTGCACAAATGTAATTTTTTTGAAATTATATCTCACTCCCTTAATACGCACATTTTCATCAATTTGTATACATTATTGCATTTGTGAGTAGAAGTGGTTCAAATGACTTCAAATGATGTTCTTCGAAAACTCAATAGATTCCTGTGAAAAAGAGCTTTAAATTCGTCACTGGGTTTTTCACACGGCCCGCGCTAGTCACGTTGCCAGGCATTTTGGGCATCCATTGCCCTGGATTCTAAGAATTTTGCACGCGGCACGCGGCAAATGCGCTGTCCCGCATTTTGGGCATCCCTTTCCCTAGCTCCCAATACCGCATAGTTCTCACATCCTGCCTGGCCCCTGTCGCCTAATCCTTTGGCGCAGAGCCATTGTGAGTGGAGCGTACAATACGTTACACTATAATTCTCCTGTATTCTTAATTAAAACTATTAAGATTTTTATACAGAAAAGGTTTTTGAGGACTTAACTGAGCCACTGTCCACCTAATCTCAAAAGATTTGGGCCAGCTAACCGCATTAACATGAACTTCTAATACCTTTCAATACATTATTATAACTAAATTTTAAGCATTATACGCGGCGAAAACTACATGGTAAATCATGGTACATCAATGGTAAAAAGTTCCTGATTTCATGAATATACAGTTCTTATTTTATTATGTTTATTGATGTGTAAGTTTTAATTAAATTATCGAGAAAATTGCACTCACCTCATATTTAAGCTAAATATATCATGGTGTGACCACATCCAGCGACATAACAGATTTAAATGTACTTAAAGTCACCCTTTGTCTAAAATTCAAATAATTTTTCACTTCAAGAACATTTTAACTTATTCAACATCTGTTTTCTGCATTGTTTTCTTTAGACATGATTTTTCTCTATAGTCACTAAATACCATAGATGTCCATGTGACTTAAATTAAAAAGAATATTTTAGGTGGGCTGACCCAAGCAATCCCACATCCTGCATGCTCCTTTACTGGATGAGTTTTTAGAATTTCCCTCTCTAAACTAGTTTATTTTTCTCTAATACATATAAGTATTCTTTCTCATATACTCGCGCTCAAATGACATTAGATTCAAATTTCCTTCACATATATTGGTGCCAGATCTTTAAACGTGTAGCGCATATAAAACATTGTGTAATAATTTCTACTTATTTATAGTTATTATTCCAATGGTAATCTAAATATTATAAAATATAAGTAATAAATATTAGGTCGGTTTCTTGGTAGAGGGGATGAAGTCCCCAATTCTACGAAAATTGACCAATTGAATAATAAAAATTCAACTAATGTTAAAGCGATAATAATATAGAAGATGTAGCATTACAATAAATACTAGGAAAATCGAAAACTGATTTTTGGAAGGTTTAGAAACCTGTAAATGCATTTTATCCAAAACAACAAAATTTTGGACTTGATCACTTTTATCAATAATCCTGCGATATTTAAGATCCTATTGTATTTTATTTCAATCATCTATGTCCCCGTCTGAAATTGAGACTCATGGCACTTGCTTAGGCCATAGGACGGCCTTGCAAACAACTAGAAAACTCTAGCAGAAATTTCTACTACATAATATGAACGATAGGTTAAGATATCAAGTTTAAAAAGAATACAAATATGAAATTTAGAAATTAAGACTACTCTTTTTATTCCCTTATATTACAAAGGTTCAAAATTTTACAAACTCTCTGATATTTGGAACAAAATAAAATTGCCGTTTTTGTAAGCTTAAAAAGTCTTCGTACACGCCTGTTGAACAGAACATATTACGTTATTTAATACTGGGTATGAATTCCATTTGCTTTGATTGTTGTCTCTAGTCTTTGCAACATAGATTTCAGCAACGTTTCCGTAGTCGCAGGGTCAATTGAACTTCGTTCTCTCAGACATGTATGTTTAATATTTTTTATTAGACAAACTGTATTTTCTATTTTCTATCCCATAACTGACCACATATTACCTACAGGATCTTATGTGATCAGTGAATGTCAGGGAATTTAAGAAGTGAATGAATTTGCTTTCTTAGTGTTTTAAGGTAACTATGATCTAGTGGCGCCTCTAGAGTGACCAGATTAGTAACCAGAAGGCACAAATATAAAGAATATTTACCAGCAAATGTCCGACCTCTTTTCATTACTGGACATTAATTGATGCACAAGTCTAGTCTAAGGAGTCCAAATTCTTTTGTAGACATTCTGTCTTCTTAATTCAAGTTTCTGTTGGGTAAATATATTACTTCATTCATCTTAAAAATGGATGACGATATTCATATTGTTTTGTGAAAGTTTTTATTTAAAACACGTTTACGAATTCTCGTACAGATCAAAATATAACCAATTTTGCACAAAAGCTTTGAGGAACAGATTTTTTAACACCGTGCTAACATACGTTCCTAACGTGTTAGCAAATTTCAAAATTCACGCAGACACATGGCGCGGTCGTACATGATTTATGACCGACGAGTGCAATAAGCCCACATAATTCCCTCTCACTTTCTTCCCTACAATGAAGAAACCATCCTCGTGTTTAAGGGCCAATCAGCAGCCACAGGCCTCCTGTGACCAATGGCCTGTTGCCAAATCTTGAGCTGTTGCCACTTGCTCGGTTATCGCTTTCGAGCAAGGATAGCAAAAGGCACATTGCTGGCATAGAGAGTCGTTACAGTTCTCTGTCGGAAAATAGAGAGTTCCAGTGCACTGGAACAGGTAATCACTGGATTCTCAAAAATATTTGATTGAAAAAAAATCTACCATTGACACAGTTATTCACTTTCTGTTCATTGGACTACCAATTCAAACAATAGAAAAGCAGGTTTTATTTTCCCTCTTTAGTATTGCCAGTTACGTAATTTATTACATTTACACTACTAACACTTCATTCTTCTAATGAACCTTAAAGGAAACGACAGAGACACGGCTCAGAGACAAAAAAATATATAATTATTGAAAAGCAAAACGATATATAAAATTCCACGTCTACAACTGATTTGAAAGTCATTTGTCAGATACATACTCTAATGCACAGAATAAAAAATAAGTAGTGCAGGCTGGGGGTTGAACTCAAGATCTTCAGCACAAGAAGAGGCCACCCAACCAAATACGCTACGATATTTTTCGTGGGAGGTCGCTTATATAGTGTTTTGAATATTACAATGTTCTTGATGCCAGAAAATTTTTTCGAAAAATCGCAAAAGCTAGTTTTTTTTCAGACAAAATTCGAAATAAAACGTATTTTAAAATTTAGTATTTAAAACGATTGTACTTGGAAATAAATCTCCAGCATGTGTATTGGTGGTGTTCGAAAACAAATATATTGTCACCATATAACTCAAACTTTTGCGCAAAACACTCATATTTTAAGAAACGTGCACACGAGATGATTTGAAAGACTAATATTAAAGAGCAGATTGCATTAAGAAAGAAATATGTATAATTATCTTTCGTCTAACGAAGTGTATTCTTCAGACAACATTCACAGAAGTAACCGATTGTACTGAAAACTGCCAGAATAGCAAACATTCGTTTTGGTACATTTTCATTTTGAGAAGATATAATTTTGTCACACAATAGATCTTCATTGTATTAATTGTAATAATAGATTATATTTTTCCAAATTGATATTGAATATTGATATTGCTATCAAATTTATATATTTTTTCAAATATATAATTTGTCCGATTTGTTACACACGATAAAAGCAGGAAGCTTTAAGTTAAATTAACTATGCCCACGAATAATATGAAACAATTGAATGTTTGTAATATTGAAAAATTAAAACTTTGTAATGGAAATAAGACTTACTATGTTAGTAAGTACACGTGCAAAGGTTGCGTTAGCTCCAGTGGCATCGTTACAGAATTCTCTGTAACGTTGCTGTTTCTAAATCCCACAAGTTCGAGTTCCGACGTTGGCGGATGTTCGACTGTGGTTACATATGTAGGTCGAAAAACTTCGGAGCCATTTTAAAAAAAGTTTGAAAATGCTCCCCAGGGGCTTCAACTAAATTTACTCCAAAATTTGAAGAATTATTTTAAAAATCGCAGGGCCTCGATTCGGGTCAGATCGTTAATGGAAAATTAATTTTGACAAAAATTGTACAAATAGTTTACACACTAGTGCTCACGGAGAAACAGACAGACAAAGAGTGGACGAAAGAGAGAACGTTTTGAAATAATAACAATATAATTATATATATATATATATATATATATATATATATATATATATATATATATATAAATACACTTTCACACAGCAAAGAGTAGGTTCCACGCAAAAAACAAAAACAAACAAAAAATAATAATTACAGAGCCTGAATTCCTGCCCGTCAGAATGCAGTTGTAATGTTATTACATAAACAGGGAGTCCCACCAACTATGGACACCCCCACAACTTCTGAACGGTTTAGGATAACGAAATGCAGGTTTTGCTGAACAACGCGGAATCATGGGGCAAGTAACACGCCGTGGATAGTATTTTTTTCATTTTCGAGAAATTTAATCATCTTCGATTTTTTAAATGGAAAAATATATTTTGATCTCCGGCATTGGATAGACCATGAAAAGAGGATTAAAATGATGTAACATATGCTAATATTTTGATAGTAATTTGAGTATAAAATTAGGCTTTCTGAAATGTGATTTTGAATTAACCGGTAAGTCGTGTAATATGCAACTCTCGCTTTTGGAAGGTGGCCATCACAGCGTCCCTATGAACTGTTGCGTCTTGACTGAGAGGGGTGGCAGTGGGGACAGAGGCATAACTACAGCAATTCTTGGTGATGGCACAGACATCACATAAGAAATACAATTTTTAACAATCAGAATGGGAGATTTGTTCCATTTATTTATTTAGTTAACTTGCCTTCTACTAAAATTTCAAACATTGATCATTCAAGGAACGACATAAAAAATTAGTAGCGTAAATATGTTAATAATAATAAATATCATTTCAAACTGAACACGGAGCCAACCGTCTCTTCGTTAGTAATGTCATTTTTAATTAAAATGATCGCTCGTCACTTTGCAACCATACGACTGCTGTTGAATGAAAAAACGGTTTTCCGTCTTCTGCATTTAAGTTTGAGGCAGCGCGGTGATGAGAAACTCTAATGAGGATGAGCAGTGGCAGATGCAGATATGCATTTTGTTAAAGTTTGGTAAATTCACACTGATAGAACTCTGAAGAAAGTGTATTTCAAGTTTTTATTACTTTGTTCTTCTGGTAGTACGTGTTTAAATAGTTTAGTTACTGTGAATAATAAGAAAATGTCTACCTATCTATTATTTGATAAGATTAATCAAGATATTACAATGAAAATCTTTAAGAATTCATTCCCTTCCCATATATTAAAATGATGGCTGGTCTGCACCAGTTCGATTTATATTGAATTTAGATATAGCCTTTATTATTATTATTCATATTAATAATATTATTATTATTAATATTATTATTGTTTTAGCTACAATATTTTTTATTTCGTTCTTTTCAATTATGGTTGATTTGGATTTCAGAGGAAGAAAAGTTCAACTAAGATGAACAACTGAAAGATTTCTCATTCAGATCGTTAAAATTGATGTTTGTTCATAAGTTTTTCATGTCAAGATCATGAATTGCTGCAAATTACCTTCCATCCTACACGGCCATCCCTCTCACATACTCTCTTCACAAAACAGTATCACCGTTGCGAATGCCACCTTCCCAAGTAGCGACTGTTGCAGAGCTGTCTGTTACTTGAAAATCTAATGCCAAAAAATCTAATTTTATACTCAAATTACTCTTAAAATACTAACATATGATACATTATTTTATTCCAATGTTCATGATCTATTCATTGCTGATGAAAAAATATATAGTTCAATTTTAAAAAATCATTATAGAGAAAAACTATTATAGAGAATTCCCTTACCAGCATTTTACCTGTCCCATGATTCTGCATTGTTCAGCGTAAACTACAACTCGCTACCCTGAACCGTTTAGAAGTTATTGGGGTGGTCCATATTTGGTGGGACACCTGGTATCAAATAAACATGAGAAACCCTATGTAACATGATTGATGATAAATGAAAGCGATTGCAGTATACTAAACGAATGAATAAGGATGACGAAATACGTCTCACGATGCCGTCTCAGAATGTTTACTTTTCATAACGTGGAAATTCGGAATGTGAACTTCTTCGTCTAAATTTTCATCCTAAATCGTTTTAATTTCAACGATTATGTGTGTTTGCTACTCAGAGACACGGAGCACGCTCGAAAGAACACATTAAGTAAGCAGGAATTGAGGATATTATGATTATTATGTCATGTGCTTCATTGTTGAAATGACGACTGATTCTTTCATATGAGGTTTTATGTGTTTTCATGAAGATGACCTTGGCGTATACGTATTTCGAAGACATAAAAACTTCCATGATTTTTGACGCGAAAACTAGTGACCTCAAACAATCACTTAGATTCAGAGGTTAGTGTCAAAGCATGGGCCATTTCCTGGAAGCCAATTGATGACTCTTTCTTGCTCCCACGTTGAAGATTGTTCATTAGCCGACTCAAGTAGTATTTTAAAATTTATGCTGTAATTGTTAAACAAATGGAACTTAAAGTATTTAGAAATAAAATGAAAAATTAGGGGCTGAAAACCAGGAATATCTAAAGAGTAACAATTTTGTGGCAATATATGCAAGCGTTGTGGCCCTTGTCCTTCCCCCCATTAGGAACAAATGTATTTGCCGGAGAAACTAAGCGTGCCGTTGCAAAGCAGCTTGTGAAAAAAAGCTTAGCGTAGAACTGGCAAAAAATAATTGTCATGACATGCTAAAATTCTTATAAACAATTACGTATCTCAAGGAAACGAAAGAGATGTTGCGCTAATTGGTTGCGGAATTTTAAAGGCAGTTTTAAAAGCAATACGTTTTGTTTGAAAAATTTGAGATTTATAAACAATTTCAAAATTTGCAATTCCAAAATGGCAAGTGTTTTCTGATGTTTAGAACCAAAAACTGCGAATTAACAATTTTGCAACAATTAACAATTTTATAAACAATTCCGTAATGTGCGCTATTCTTGCCGGGGAGTGTCCCTAAATTGTCCCTGATTTGATGATAGCAAAATAACAATTTTTGACATGAGATGCAAATTAATTGATTAATATCTAGTTTATTGTTACTTTAATGATAAATACAGTTTTGGTCTTTGAATTTTAGTTTTCTTTAATTGAAATGGTTTCCTAGCTGTCCTAATGATTCGAAAAGAGTGTATTTTGCATTTTGCAAATGTAATATACATATGAACAATTGAAAAAATGCAATTATAATCGTTTTCTTATCGCAAAATTCTGTAGTATACTGGTCATTGATAAAGTTCATAAATTGTGTTTGGACAAGAAAATTGGAATTTAAATGTGTATAAGAACATAATTGTTTTAAAATTAGTGTTATTTTATCTGATATCAATGTATAATTTCTTCAAAAAGAATTATGTTAACAGTGGTTAAATTCTCTTTATGTGTTCATAAGATATTTCAATGAATTTACTTTTCATGTTCCTTCAGTGTTCTTCCATGTCTTTTTATTTGAAAATACTTCCACATCTGAACTAGCGGCATACTCCATTTTTGTATCGTAATTTTCTTAGGGCATTCCCCTGCGTTGAGATTGTCTACGATGGTTGTGAGTTCCGCCTGCGACGTTTCGTCATGACAAAACATTTAAATAAATACTTCTTATCCATCTCTTAACGCCTTCTCATATCTCTTTCTCTCTCTCTCTTTCTTTCTCCCTCCCCCTCCTTCTCTTTCTCTCCTTCCCCCTCCCTCCCTCTCCCTCTCTCTCTCTCTCTCTCTCTCTCTCTCTCTCTCTCTCTCCCTCCCGGATAGCTAAATCCTCACTCTTTCTTTTTGTGTTCTGTACTCTCTTAGTTTTTCATCTAAGTTACTTTATTCTCCACTTTCTTTAATTTTCCTTACTATTATCTAACTATTTAGCTTTATAAAGTAGCTAATCTTTTAGCACAAAAATATCATTCCTCTATACCTCTTCTTTTACACTTATCATTATATTTTTAAAAATGTCAAATCCATAACCTAGTTATATGTCTCTGTAATCTCCTCGTTCACTCTTTCAATCATTTTTAAATAACATATGAAGAACAAACTTTCATCTCCTTACGTTTGTACATTGCAGATGTATGCGTAGCTTTGTTGTGTGATTATGAGCATTTGATCATACTCGTATGTATTCAAAATATTATTATGATATGCTTTTAATTTTATCTACATGTGTTTCACTAATTTGCAATATTTCTGTTCAGTTTTTTCATTTCTTAGAAACACCGCCGTACATTTAGACATAATATTAAATTCAAAATAGTTTACGTTTCGTTTTTTCTTTGTATTTTGTGTGCACTGAAATTGTTTATTTGTAATGTCTTGGCCTTAAGCCGTCATCTTGATTGACGGTTTACTCAATCGCTTAGGGCGAATGTCGGCATAGTCATGTGGCTACCACCCCTGGAATAAATGTAGAATAAATCGTTGGCTTACGAGTGAAGTCAAGTTGGGTCGGGTTTTCAGGTCTTGGGAATACTCTAAACAGTAAAATGTTTCTTAAGTTCTTAAAATTTTCCAATTGGCTAGTTTGTGGAATATTTTAACTCTAACATTCCTAAAAATAAATTGATTTAATATCCACATTTTTATTATTTTTAAAACTTTGCTTTGGTTCTTAAATAACCAAATAGTTTTACGACACTTTATCATATAATAATAATTATTATTGTTAATATTAGGAAATATACGCAAAATCATTTACCATTATCTCTCAATGTTTTCAGTTTCTCTCAGGGCTTGAAGTCTTGACTTAATGTGTCTTCGCTTGTATACTGACGAGATTCCCTCCCTTTCTAGTTTTACTAGGGGTAAATCAAAAATACGTACGCAATTTTAGCTTCTAACCTCAATGAACCAATTAACAGAACTTATTAACATTTCACTGATTCTTTTTCTCCTTTTCTTTCTTTTTCTTCCTTTCTCTCTACCGTTCCATTCATTTCCAATTCTTTTTCGATTTCCTATCGACTCGTCCTCCCTCATGCTCCGCAGTCCATGTAGAAATCGTTATCAAATTGCGTGCGTATTTTCATTGAATGACTGAAGATTATGTACTATTGTAATGTAAAATTCTGAATGGTCAGGCGGAAGAAGCAATGGCCGGAGCCTCGCCACCAATAAAGACATTTATTTATTTATTTATTTATTTATTTATTTATTTATTTATTTATTTATTTATTTATTTATTTATTTATTTATTTATTTATTTATTTGTTATTTATTTATTTATTTATTTGTTATTTATTTATTTATTTATTTATTTTATTTATTTATTTATTTATTTGTTTATTTATTTATTTATTTATTTATTTATTTATTTATTTATTTGTTGTTTATTTGTTTATTTATTTTATTTTATTTATTTATTTATTTATTTATTTATTTATTTATTTATTTATTATTTATTTATTTATTTATTTATTTATTTATTTATTTATTTATTTATTTATTTATTTATTTATTTATTTATTTATTTATTTATTTGTTTATTTATTTATTTATTTATTTATTTATTTATTATTTGTTATTTATTTATTTATTTATTTATTTATTTATTTATTTATAGTCAATATCCCAATCATCTATAATCATAACCCAATGAATTGCAAGTAAATGCCTTAAAGATAGTAGTTTTTTACATAAATAATGTCGTAAATGTTCATATTTTCAATCGAAGTCGTTTCCACGTTTGAGTAGCTGAGTTTCTTATCTGTTTTGCAATGCAATGGATAGAAAACAATGATTGTTTTTAGAACTGGTCACTACTTTTCTCCAGTGGGCATTGTTTTGATTATTTTTTCTTGGGCGATTTAATAATGTTATAAATGCTTAGCTATAATTTAGAGTTTCAAGCAACCTTTTAAGAATAAAGATAGGAATGAAGACGATTTATAATTTATTATTAGTACTAGTATATTTTGTTGCTTTGCATCACAAAACTATTAATTGTGAAGTTCATTAATATTTTTGTTTGTAACAAATGATATCTTGGTTTTACTGATCAGTCGTCAGTTCATTTTCGCTATTCACCCCCAATCAAATTTCTCCAGAGGTATTATTTCTGAGTCCTTTTCTTGATCGATTCTTTTAAATTATCACAAAACTATTAATTGAAGTTCATTAATATTTTTGTTTTGTAACAAATGCTATCTTGGTTCTACTGATCCTCGCCAATTCATTTTCAGTTATTCACCCTCAATCGACCCTTTGGTCATTATTGACCACCTTAAAAGAAACTTCATCGAGCCCTCAGGGAGTCGTAACGACCCCTTGGGAACCTCTTCTCAAGAAACACACTTTTTGTTGTTATTTTTGTAAAACAGTACTATTACATCGACAGTACGTATCTAGAAGAACGAAAAGTCACTCTTAACGACCAGCGCCCGCTAAGGAATTTAACGGTCCGTTGAGAACAAATGAGATGTAGCTAAAAATGATACGTAAGTGTTCATATTCAAAGAAAATGTATTTCTTACTTTTAAGAATTTTTCTAATAAATAAGTAACGAATAATATTGAACGTTACACGGCCAATATCACAAATAACGATTTTGTTATTTGTTCCGTGTGAATGTTTCCCAGGAAACTGTCACGCTCGTAATCATGCCTTTCAATTAATGTGACTAATAATGCTGACCAGTCTTGCATGGATAGTGATAGAAGCTGTATCAGTTACTTCTCCTTTAAAAAATGCACTGCAAAGTTTTAAACATTCCCAAAATTATGAAATGAAACAAAAAATAGTTTTTCTGAACCTCAAATTTTATCTAGCTTAAATCTGCATTATTGCTATGCTATTACAAATACCACGTTGTTAATGCTTTAGGAAACCGATTGTATTCATTGCTCTTTCCTAAACAGAACCCAATTGACTCAAACAGGTGTAAACCTGTGCACTTTTTATTTGTACCTCCACACACACGCGATTATATTTCTGTATCCACTACTAAGATCATCAGCATCTTGCCCCTCATCGCGTCAACAGCTCTGATTTTGCCCATTTCTTTATCTTACGCGCGTCTCATCTATCTCCTTCCCTGCCCAAGATCGTACTAAAAATCGTCTCTCTCTCATCCAAGTGCGCAGGCCATTTCCTTCCTAGCACATATTCTAATTTCTAATTGGTTACTGGCACTCTGCTTTGAATTTGTTTGTTCTTAGTTTTAGCTTCATGTGTTTTCTAATTTACTCGCTCATTAAAATTGCTCGTGTCACTGTTTTATTTACCAATTATTTTCTATTTTCCCGCTATCAATAATGTTGTCATTCCCTTGTACCTTATAATTTACTATGCGAATATTTGCTTCTCTTCTCTCACCCATTGTTGCTAACGTCCTGTTTAAATATATATTCGAATTTATGGTTCCTATGAACATTCACTTGTGTTAACTTATCACAGGACCCGTAATTCAAAATTTAAAAAATCACAACAGTCCTCAGGCTAAAAATGTAGAAATAAAAACAAAAACTGTTTGAAAATGTATGGAACATAGCAGGTTACGTGAATATTAGATTCACATAAGTATACTTTTAGTAACTACTACTCTACTATAATTAGTTGTATCAATATGCCTGTATTTATGTAAGTCAGGCAGTATTACATCATAAAAAGTATTTGCCAGTTCGAAACGCATCCTCGATTTTATGAAACCATAAACAGGGAATTTTAAATATATATTTTATGCGAAACCTTTTATAACATGTTGTTTCGTATTTGATCTATTTTCCTGTAGAACTCGGGTGAAACAGCATACATAACAGCTACCATACGAATTCTAATAAATAAGTAAGTCATATAAGGATGTCCTGGCAACCGCTCGAAATGGTGGCAAGACTTTGAGCGTTGTATAAAGCGTACATACGTCAACAGACTTGGCAGGAAGTTCGATTTGGACTAAAAGCTGTAATATTACGGTCTTCGGAGGGAACTGCTCTCACCAAATCTGGCTAGAAAAGCAAAGAAAAGATTTGGGAAATGTTCAATGGTCAATAGAATGAGACATTGGAGCAGTAGAATGCATAAAGCAGTTCTGCAAGTTCTCGGTCTCAGCATTTTATGTAAGACGAGCTCCACCTCACGGGATCATAAGTGGCGATCTCTCGGAGGTAAGTCGTAGGTCTCTCTCAGGTAGACTGTAAAGTGTTGTACTTTTTGCTCTTGGTTGTTGTTTTTTCTTTCCTTTGTGCAGTGAATAAATAACTTCATATATCAGTTGTACATAGGGGCAGATTTTAATGAAATATCATTTTTTCTTTCACTTTAGAACAATGCCGTTAAGTATAGAAAATCATTTTATGTTATGACAAAAGGAAATGACTCGTTTTTATACTAATTTATTGCATTTTCTACATGCATTTTTCGCTCATTTAATCGATTTTCATGTAATTTTAATGGTACTTCCTTCAAATATTATTTACGAGATACAACAAATATTCTCCACTGAGTATCTATTCTGGTAGCCTATTCGATTTCTTCGCTCAAAAATTGTAATGTCAACCATTGTGAGTTTTTTTAATAGTTTTTATTTCCTTGTTCGACATTACTATGTCTTTCAAGAGCTTTTATGATACATAGTATACAATTTTTGTTGTAGTGTTCATCATGCATGAACAATGGTAGAAGGCAGTAATATTTACAATATAAACAATAACTAACGATACCCAGGAAGGGTCCGTCAGAAAAATGCATACAATATTTGGATTAAAAACATAAATATTTAATTTAGAAATGTTGGAACCTGCTTTACGGAGGACGTAATAGGTCTTTAGAATATCTTGATTTTATTCATGGAAAAAGATTGGCTGATTTGCACCTAAATTATTGCAAGGGAGATGCTGGGCAAGATGAAAGAGAAGAATAGAAATTAGAAGAAAGTTTTAAAATCCAAGTTTTCAGAGGTTCTATAGACAATTCTTTTAAAATTTGATTATTTCTGAGAGCTTTTAAAACATTTTTTCAAAATTTATTTTGCAATACTTCCAGTTTTTGAAGGTAGCTTTTAGCGGCCCCTCCCCATATTGGGCAGGCGTAGGCCAGTGAAGGTCGTATAATGTATTTAAATATTATTAATGCTGAGTGTATTGATAATTTTGATTTTCTATTTATGAATGGATACAATTTTAATATTATTATATGTGTGTTATTAGCTATTGATGTTTTGTGGTTCGCCCGTCCGCTCGTTCGCCTGTCCGTTCGTTCGCCCGTCCGTTCGTCCGTCCGTCCGTTCGTTCGCCCGTCCGTTCGTTCGTCCGTACGTTCACCCGCCCGTTCATTCGTTCACCCGTCTGTCTGTTCGTTCGTTCGTTCGTCCGTCCGTTCGTTTATCGCCATCCGGTGGTTCATTCGCCCAAACCACTCGCCCGCGCCGTTCGTTTGCCCGACCGTCCACTGCGTTCACGTTGGCCCGACCACTCGCCCCGTCTGTTCTACGTTCGTTCGCCCTGTCGGTCGATCGTTGGAGAGGATTTTCTCCAAATTTATATTCCGCCTTAAAACAAATCTGTTTCACAAGAAAATCAGCTGTTAAAAAGGTCATATGCCCTTTTGTAGAAAAATCTAGTAGTTTTCGCGTACTTTCTGCTTGAAGTTAATGAAATATTCTAGGTGAATACCGCCTCGAGAGAAAAATTCTTGGAGAACAGGACTGAATCAAATTATAATAAAATAATTAAAATTGTAATTAGCAAATAAATAATCAAGTGAAGACAATCTGTACACATAAATCAAGTGTTTCAGTGATCGTGTTAGAAACAAAATAAACGTTATGGTTAAAATAATATCTGTGTATTAATTCACCACCTAAATCGTAACAATATTATTTTAGTAATAATTTACTTTTAAAAATCTCAATATTAATTCAATTGTTACTCTATTCTACAATTTGTATTCTCAATGTATTGATACATTTTTTTCAACCAATTCACAACCCTTAACCCAATGAGGTTTTCTCTCTTAAAAATACAATTTAAATGTAATAGGAAAGAAAAATCGAAGAAAGGTGAGAACGATACCATTTGCGTTATTGCCGCCTGAGACATTTTTCAGGGAATTTCACTGGACAGTGATATGAATGGGGAGGGATCAGATAAGGAGGCTTTATTTACTTAACGTTAATTTTACAAAGTCCCTACGTTCAATAAAATAGTGTATTTAACTCTAGGAAAGACGGAAGAAAATATATATATATATATATATGTATATATATATATATATATATATATATATGTATATACATATATATATATGTATATATATATATATATATATATACTAATAAAGGGTTTCTGTTTCTGACTATGGAAATAATTACAGTTATGCACTGCAAGCGCTTTGTTTGAATTTTTTTTTGACTTTTCCATCCGATGTCTGAAGTGAGAGGAAACATTGCAATATAATAACATTATACTAATATAACCGTTCCCAACAATGCGAGAATGCAACAATGTTTGTGCTACTGCAACAACTTAAGCTTTATTTAAATTTTCTGTTCGTATGAATCCAAATTGTGCTAGTCTCATTTCCGGTAGACTCTTTGTATTTTCGAAAATTGCAGTAAATTAACATTTAAAAACTAAAAATTAATTATGCATGTTCCATAGGAGGAGCAGATTTTGTGGGGGCAGGTGAGTTCTGCGAGGGCATGGATTTTGAGGCTCAGATGGGGACATCGGACATGTGTGAAAATGATAAAAGACACGAGGGAAAAGTGGAGAAATAATAGGAATACGCAGGGATGGAGTCAGGTGGGCCTCCGTGAAGCTGGCCGGAAAATATCTGGGATTTTAACCAAACTTGGTATATCGTTTGCCCAGGTTTGTTCACCAAAAATTTTCATTTGCCCACCCCCAGAAAAAATGTTAGAGGCAAAACAAATTTTCGGGCCACTATACGCTGGCCGGCAAAAATATGGGATTTCGACCAAACTTGACATATCGATTGCCCATCGTTTGTCCATGTTTGCCCACCAAAAGTTTCGTTTGCCCACCCCCAGAAAAAATGTTATACGCAAAACAAATTTTCGGGCCACTACACGCTGGCCGGAAAAAATATGGAATTTCGACCAAAGTTGACATATCAATTGCCCATCGTTTGCCCAGGTTTGCCCACCAAAAATTATAGTTTGCCCACCTACACAAAAAAAGTTACACACAAAAAAGTTTCGGGAAAAATCGATATTGATATAAAAATCAGGTATTTTAAATAATATAGTTTGCCAAGGTTTAAATAAACGCTTCTGCCTTTGATTTGCATTTGTGGACCTGGACAATCGAAAATTGTTACTGGCAAACGAAAATAAACTATTAAAAAATAATGTACTGAATATTATAATTGTTTCTTCAATGTATGTAGTAGCCATCCCGACTATATAAACAAAAGTGTAATCCAGAGATACCGTTAAATAAACACTTCTCCATTTAATTCCATTTCTGTGCCTGGGCAAACGAAAGTTGTCACTGGGCAAACGAAAAACCCTATTAAGAATTAGCATACTGAATATAATAATTGCTCTTTCAGTGTAAGTGGTAGCCGGGCAGATTATATTAACAAAAGAGAGACACAGTTAAAGAATCGCTTCTGCCTTTAATTTCATTTCTGAGCCTGGGCAAACGAGAATTCTTATTGCGCAAACGAAAATACACTATTAAGAAATAGTATACGGAGATATTATTGTGTTCCTTCAAATATATAGCGTAAATGGTAGCCAGACTGATTTTATGAACATAAGCGTAAGCCAGAGCCCCGTTAAATAATCGCTTCTGCCTTTAATTCCATTTCTGTGCCTGGGCACACGAAAATACTCTATTAGTAAATAGTAACCTAGGCAAACGATTTACTAAAATATCTAAAATACCTGAAATGTTTGGTCAACTTGGATTTGCCACGAACATTTTTTTTGTGTAAGTTTTTTGTGTCGGTAGCCAAACGAACATTTTTGTTTTTTTTTCTGGGGGTGGTAAAACAAAGATTTTTGGTGGGCAAACGATGGGCAAACGATATACTAAGTTGGGTTGAAATTCCAGATTTTTTTCGGCCAGCGTGTAGTTGTCCCGAAAATTTGTTTTGTGTGTATCTCTTTTTATGAATGTGGGCAAACGAAAATGTTTGGTGGGCAAACCTGGGCAAACGATGGGCAAGCGATGTACCAAGTGGGGTTGAAATCCCTGATTTTTTCCGGCCAGCGTGTAGTTGTCCCGAAAATTTATTTTGCGTGTAACTTTTTTTCTGGGGATGGGCAAACGAAAATTTTTGGTGGGCAAACCTGAGGTAGAAGCTTGATGAGCAACGATATACCACGTTTGATTGAGATCAGAAATTTTATCCGGCCCAACTTCACGGAGGTGTCAGGTGGGCCTAAATTATGCTTTTTAAACAGCATTCTACCAAATGAGATTTTTAAAAATTTTACTACTGTTTGGGAGTCTTGGTTCTCTTGGGAGCTCCCACTCCATAGCATGGGTACTTAAAAAAATTCGGAAAGCCATATTCTATGTGAAATTATATTGACAGAAAAATACAGAAGTACTTTTTATTTTTAAAGGGACTGTTTGATTTTCTGTACAATATAATCTCAACGCTCTTAATATTAGATTGTCTACTCTCGCATTTCTTTTAATTTTTCAGAGTCTTTTTCCAGTTTCAGGAAATGCCAGGTTTTCGATTGTCCATACTAGTGCCAAACTATGTCGCCACTATGACACATATTAACTCTTACATTACACACTGGCACACTTGTGGGCTCCTCAGACTGTGGTCAGCAGACTCCTCAGACCTGGTCTTCCGCGACAACACACGTACGTGTAAAACAAGTGACGAACAACCATGCGAACAAGCAACTATGGACTCGAACCCGCGGTCCTTCCGACCGAAGCGCTGAGTCAACACAGGCTCTAAGGGCTACTCTCGCATAGTGACGCGCCAAAAACAGTGTAACACGGACTTCACAGACAGACTATTGTCAGTTTTTTAAAGTCATTTTTCGCTTTTAAAACAATTATTAACGAAGTGCAGAGGTTTTCGCACGGGTCCAACTAGTCTAATTTATTATCCGAAAAATGCAAAGGAACGAAAGATGCAATTTACGAAAACACTTACCGTCAATTGAGAAATTTGTGTACATCTAAGGGAGTTGTTAAGATCACTAAATATATTTTGTTGGCATATGTTAATGAAAAATACAAATTTCAAAGAGTAAGTAAATATAACATTATATTACGATAAAACTTATAAATAGGGCCCCGAAGTTTGGCAAAATGCCTTTTTGCTAATGTTATATTTTATTGCTTTTAACAATAAGAACTACTTATTGTAATTCTGGTATTGTTTTAATACATTTTTTTAAAATTTGGTTATTTAAGGTCGCATCAACATCTTAGGTCATTAGCGACCACTATTGCTGTTAACGGTATGGTACTATGAGGATGAAACGATTTGATGATGATAAGGGGTGAAAGGACTAACAGAAATACAACCATGCCCGAGGCGGGACTGGAACCCGCGACCCTTCTGTCCGAGATCACTACGACACTACTGCCTTAGCGATCTCGGCCACCGAGCCGACTTAATACATTTTTATTTTGCTTTTTTTGCCCATTTTTGCTTCTGATGCCTATTTTTGACATTTTATCTTAATTTTGCTTCATTCTGCCCTTTACATCATTATTTTGATTATTTTCCCTTTTGGAACTGATCTCGTTCAAATTGGATATTTAAACCTGCATGCCTGAACAACACTAATGAACGACCATATTTTGTCTTTTTGTGGAAGCAGAGATTATGTTAAAAATATAAATGAGAAAGGAAGGTAATACCAGACATGATTTTTCGTTTTTTTCATTGATGCTGACAGGCTTTGCTTCCTCACGATTTCATCCTACTCTACCCCAATCCCATCCTATTGTTGTGCGTGGCCTGCGATCTCTTTTCAGGGCGGCTCTCAGTATGTTATACTCATATCCTTCTCACTGTAGGCAATTACACAAGTTGTAAGAACGAAAAATATAATTCCAATTTCACTAATACCATTTCAAGATTCAAAAGGGAGTTCACAAAAGCATTTTGACGAGATAGAGTCGCGAGTAAAATAAATTTGTAGCCAACGTACCGGATGGCCACGTGGAATCAAGATTTTCAAGAAAATATCATTTCCTTACACGTACACGTAGGTTGAGATGCCTTTTGCACCCCTCATTTATGTAGAATAAATGCCTTGTAAAAATTATGTATTTTCCTGCATATTGTGGGTAAAAGAAATGAATTTACTAGCTCTACTCATAACAGAATATTCACCAATTGAAATTCATTAGCATAACTCGTGACGAAACTCACAATTAACAACAAATACTATGAAACTCGTTGACTCACTTCTTAGAGTGATAATGGGTTCCTTAAATGTACACTTTATAAACCATTATTGACTTTTTTGTGAATACCTACGGATGTTTCGGTTTATAAATTAGACACAGCAGCGTTTGAAGTTTCGAGTAACTGCTGTGGAGTGTCAGTATCGCGAATATCCATTTTGAATTCAGTAGTTACAATCAGTACCAATTACAGAGTAGGAATGTGTGGCCATAATTTGCTACCTTTTTTTCGCGACATACTTTTATACCGGCCATATGTTATACAATCGTTAACGGATCTGGGACTTCCTTTCGATTGAATTATGTCCACATGATGAAAGGAATTACGATTCGTAAGAGAAACATTTTGTACGATCGCAAAAAAAATAATTTCTACTGATACGTTATTGCTTGTTATTATCTTCGACACGGAGCTCTATATTCTCTGCATAACTTACCTGGATCGAGATGATCGTGGTTACGAGGTAAATATGAAAATAGTTGAATGGTGCTATATGTTCTCTTAGGGAGGGAATTATGAAAAGACAAACCGAGTAACGTTAACATCTAATTAATCAGTAAATAAGTAAATATGAATAATTAAAATTGTGTAAAAATAAAATCTTGTACTACGGACGTTCACCGGTTCTAATGATCGAGCGACGACAAAAAGTCCGAGGGTCTTCAAACGGTTGTTTTTTGCACAATCTCGATTGCTTATTGTCCTCTATATATCGGTGTCCTCTATATATCGGTGTCAGGTGTGTCTCTTTACCTCTATCTCAGAAAATAAATCACGTAATTACGGAATTTCGTAATATAAAAATAAATATTATGTGCGGTGTCGTCACGTTTTTTAGGTCTTTAAAGAAAATATTAATTTCACACACGAATAGCATAAATATAAATTCAAATTTTTATGCGATTGTAGAAAATAATAATACAGGCACATAAGTGACATTTCTCAAACACATTTGTTTGATTTCTTTGGCCTTTCGAATAACAATTTCCAGTTGTGAAGCACTCTAATAAACTCTAATACACTCTGAACAATACACTCTAATAAAAAGTTCTACCATACGCTGTCATACGTTTTTATTAATAAACGTTATAATTTTTATTAATAACGTTAAGAAATTATTGTTTTGAGTATTACATTTATTAAGAGTAGAAGTATCTTGAAGTTAGTAAGAGTAGAAGAGTAGAAGTATCTTGAAGTTCACAATACATCTTCCTTCTTCTATCTAATATTACCAACCAGTAAAATCTTGGTTACTTCCTCCATATTATAAAATTGTTCTGCTTGGACTAAGATATGACTAACGGCCATTTAACTTTCTTGTTTACCTTGATAGACAAGATTATAAAATGTTGCAAAAACTGATGTCAAGGTTCAAAAATACCCATTTTGAGGGGTCCTGATATCGAATAGGCAATTTGAAATCAGCAGAAATTATATCGATTTATAAATCAAGGCAATGAGAAAAAGATGTGAAAACTATAGAGGTATTAATGTTTAAAGTTCAATTAGTACACAATATATACAGGCGAATAATTAAAGAAAGAATTGAGCCAGAGATAATCTTATATTGAAGATCAAAGCGGTTTCCAGCTAGGTGTAGACAACATTTTCTGCATTCAAAAAATGTAAGAAAAATAAAGCTTGTGGCACAACCTAATTTCGTGTTACTTTACCTTCAAACAGAATTTAACAGCATGCCCAATACGAGAATTGTCGAGATTTTGGAATAAAAGTGTAGTTTCAAAAGAGTAAACAATATTAAGGCGTTCAAAGAGAGTACAGTGTCGCGAAAGTGAAAGGTGAAGCATCACATGGTAATGATTTAATGAGAGAATGCTCTATATCCCCAACTCCTTTTAATATTAATTTGCCTAAGCCTTGAAAGAATGGAGGAGGAAATGAAGAGTAATGGGAATGCAGATTGAGGAAACAATACTAGATATTATACTCTTTGATAATCCTGCTGTCATGGCTGAGGAAAATGACGATATTAAAAACAGAAGAAATGTTTCGAACGTCCAGGTCTGGAAGGGGAGTTGAAGATAATTGCTTATACTAATAAACATGTAGTGGGAAATTTCGTGTAACTAAAGGACAGATAAGATATCTGGTCCTGATTGATGGTAACTCTTTCACAGGTGTTCGGCAGAAAGCGAAATCTCGTTGACAGTGTCAAATGACTACAAACACTGTGCATTATGAGTTCAATCAGAAGTAAGTGCTACATGTGTAGCTCCGTTGAAGTGGGGAATTTCTCACCTAATTTTCTTTTAGCAAGATATATTGTATCACCTATATACGCTCACAAAATGTAAAATATTATCTAATTTGTTAATTGTCTAATCTGAATTGCTGATAAATGTGACAAAAATACGGTATTTGGTAACAGGATGTGGAAATGAGGTAATAGAAATGAGGTTGAAATTGATAAAATATAATTTTGAAATCATTTTAAAGACTTGAAGTTCACACTTACAGAATAAGTCACAGTTAGTAAATGTATATACAACAAAATGAATCAAGGAAAACGTTTCATTAATATTCAAACCCAATTTTTCGAATTACCAGCTAACAATATCCCCTGGCCGAAGGGATAAAAGGCACTGACTGACTGCGACGTGACGGAACGGCTAATAAAAAATAATAATGCACATTAATGGAGATTACTCCAAGGGCAAAGCGCTCAACGCCCCTTAAGGAGCTTGGGGGAACACTTGTTAAATCAGGAGTGGACACAACAAATAAAAAAAAAAAAAAAAAACTATATATACAATACAATTGAAAGTATTTGTTTCCGCATATGACTCAGAAGTACAGTGTTTTTAACTCAACAATAAAATAGATTAATGATGTTTTAAAGTACGTTAGGTGAAGATGAAAATCAAGCAAAAAATGAAAGTAATATATAATAAATATTTAATACAAAACAACTACAATGACATGGATATCTGCGGAAGGGGGTTCTTAAGTAGATATACAAATGTTTCTACTGTCATTTTGTTAATAAACACTTTGTTACAGTTCAGTAATTTTACTGTTCTTCTATGACGTCCAGAAAGTTGTATGTAATGTAGTGGAAGCTCTGACGATAGTTCTAAGTTTTGCCGAAAACAGTACACAGTGCATTACAATCTACCAAGAAAAACGCAAAATTGGTGAATTGATGGTTTAAGGTTGACGTATTGGGATGAAAATTACTACAAACCTGTATCGCTCGTGGCACTATGATCGCACAGGATTTTAGGTGTCGGAACTTCAGCGCACCAGCTGACCGTCAGAATTGTGGAGCATTTGCTGTGTACAAATGAAGCTAACATCTCCCAAGTTAACAACACCACTCAGACTTGGAAATGTGCACAAAGATGTACTGAAAACAGGCAGCGACGGAATCGAAAAATTACCAAACAAACGGGACTTTCAACGGGATTCTACGCTCCTCAGAACAAAACATTACTGGCTATTTGTATACATTATTTCATTTGTGGGTGCAGGGGCTTTAACCAAATGTTGTATAAATTTTTGTAGAACTTAGTCCCGATATTTCTGTATTTTTCAGAAGCAACTCAAACATATTTAATTGAAAACGGCTCAATTTTTTCTATGAATAATGTTAAATCCACTGTATAAACGCCATTTTCTTGTATTTTTTGTTGATTTTTAAATTACTTAAATCCAGTTTTTAAATTTCTCAGACGTGGATAGTATTTACATTATGGGCAATTTTATTCAGTATCGTATTTGTGATACTGTTTTAAATAATGTTTAATGAAGTTTCTGAAAAACTCAAAAGTTTGGGGTGAAAATGTGCTTCAAAATAGGCATTTTAGAAAAGCTCAAAACGATTTTCTAAAAAAGGCTCCAAATTTTTTCAACACAGAATTTGCACATAGGACTCAGGTTTTGCTCAATATAATATTCATAAAGTCAGATTTTAGGTGAACTATTACAGAAACCGAAAAATTGAAAATATCTTGAAAAAAGTTCATTAAATGACAGCTTTGGAGACAAAACCGAAAGGATAGCCGAGACTGAAGAGATAAGGAATGCTTGTAGCATTCTATTGCACCTCTCACACAAAAATGCCACATTCTGAATATTTGAATTATAGAATTTACTGTCCTTTGTAGTCGTCGTCGTCCTGACATCGGCGTGTAAATGGAACGAACATGCTTGATCCGAGGCTCGGTTCAGCGCTCCAGGAAGTAGATATGAATATGTTTTTAAATTTGAAAGGATAGAACACAAAACTCAGAGAATAAAATACACACGAATTAAGGCAGGACTTAATATTAATAATTTCATTATGTATTAGAACCTCGAGCTTAGGTTGAAGATTTTCACGTGATAGTCGATATCTTAGTAGGACAGAGTTGGAGTAATACGGAAGTATATGTTTTCTTGAAGCACTGCTGGATTTAGAAATAAATTTGGAATTGTTGATATAATGTGCGATTTGTTTTTGTAAAGGTTTACCAGGTATATAACGCACTAAGTGAATTCGTCTCGTACATATTGAAACATGCCCACAAACTGCTCACAGTGTGGGCGTTTTGTCGTAACCCGTTTCGAAGTTATATTGCCATGGGCGCCAGGAAAAGGTTACGATAATATTTTGCTCTGTGTGCTTCAACGAAAACTAAATATTGTCCCGCTAGCTGGGTTGATGGGTTGCGTCTGAAATAATCGCTATTACCTATTGATAACAAATATTTTATAATAAACAAATATTTTACCTAGGTACTTATTAGATCGAATTGGCCAATTAAAATAGTTTTTTTTCATTCAAAAAGAAACATAAGATTTATTACTTATTGCAACACAAAAACTGTCCTTTGGTCACAACCTTTTTACTGCACTATTCTTCGCGCGCTCTTGATCGACGTCGCCACGATGTTTCTGTTCTCCCCGGTGATGCGAATTCCAGAGTCGAAGTAGCGCGTTCTTCTTTCCTGTTCTTCCACGTGAACGTTGCAACACGTTGAACGTGCCACTGATCCGCACTACTTCAAATGTTCGTAGTTCTAGTTCGATTAAACTTGCAAAAATAATACTTCTAATTATACTTCTAACACACTGTAAATTATTCGGAGTCCGACGTTCCTCAATCTCATGAAAAATTCCAAGTTCCAATTACACAAATTATCTATCCGCGAGCGACCCGCACAGCGTCACCACATATGACAGAATGTCCGTTTTCTTATTACTGCTCAGCCCTCCAAACCTCAGATTCCCCCTTTCTACTGTTTTCTTCTCAAAAAATCAGGCATACTTCCGCAGTAGTTGCTCTCTCCAACCAATCCCCAAATCGTTTTTAAATCTGACTAGCCGCTCCGTCACTTTCAATGCCAGATGAATATTTATTTATCTTGACTACGACTTAGGCGCAGCTGCTAAGGCACATATATTCCTATTTAGTACCCTATGCCATTGCACCCATTTACGACAAATAACATTTAATAAAATGACTCACATATTGGTATGTCACAATATATTCAAAATATGAGAGATCCGTATATTATACCCCAAATGATGAATATTGTTTAATAACTTTTTCATTTATTTATTGAATTTATTGAATGTCTACAATGAAAACAGAAACATTAAGAAAAACATTTTTGAAATTTTATTGAGAGAAAACGAGATTTTGTGTATAGAAATAGACCCTGAGCTGTGACCTAACTTATACATTACTATCTGTATTGCTTTCACTATTTTTCCTCGTGATTACAGATGATTTGAACTTGTGCCTGAACTAAAAAAATATATGTGTCATTAGTATTTACATATTTCAAACTTTGTCAGAAAAATTCAGGAAATAGTGTGTTTAAATGTTTAATTTTAGTTCAGGCACCAGCTATGTATTTTTGAATTGTCACAAAAACAAGTATTAGAGGGTTATCTTACACAGAACCGGGGATGTTTGAGATTGCCAATACCAGCCAAAAAGTCAACTTTCAGGAAATTGCTTTCAAGTTGTAATGTAGAAACCCCAAGGTTATAGGTTTTACCTTCTTTTCTGTCTACATCTATTATTTTTTCTTCGTAAATGTCTTCTATGATTATATTATGTTGTTTTTTAAAAAAAGGGGCTTGGTTCCCGTTTTTTCAAAAGGGGCAAGGTTACATAAATATCCAAAACAATACAGATGGATCGTAGAATAAAACAGGTTTCACCGTGTTAAAAATAATATACCAAAAGTTCTAATTCTCTTAAAAGTAAAAAGAACTGATTTTCTGACATTTTCTGTGCGAGATATAATAAACCTTATGGTAGAAATAGTTTTCTAACAGTTTTCTACATCATCAATATTTAATAACGGTTGACCTCGGATGAGAAGTGTTATTTAATATTGATATGCATTTTTCACTGTCAATATACATTTATATGTCTAATTATTCATTTAACTAATAACATTTCGAAAAAACAAAGTTTTAAAATTACTTCTAATAATATTTACAGAAAAAGTACAGTGTTGTACCGCTTTCTCTAGGTCTTCCGACAACATACTTCTGGATTAAACCTGCTGTGATACACAGATGTGAGTGACTGCGTCGTCAATTTAAGTTGACGGTGCGGGAATCTGGTTTGCTAATGCGTGTTTCTGTCGCTTGGATTCCCGAGAGCCGGTTTCCAGTCAATTGCCTTGGCAAGTTGCTACTCAACACTCGGATTTCAGGAATCCTTGCGATGTTCCACTAGCGATAAAGGCTGATTGCGAGCTGTTTGAATGAAAATTGTAGAACTAATTTCACAAGAACAAATTTTATTCGGGCAAATTTTACCTTTGAATTCCGGGTAAATAATGTTACCAACAACAATTTTGTAAACATTAGCCTAAAAGGAACACGTTTGTATATACGCTTATAGTTACGCTGGTTTCACAGATATGTAACCCATTCAGATTTTTTAAAATTTTGTATAATGATACTACCATAGTGTAATGTTAACTTACAATTCCTTCAAGATATAATACAATGAATTTGCTGATTTCTTCTCACATTATCTTACATTGTTTTACAAAGATTTTCAGAAGTCCACTCCCGAAGAAGTCAAAACATATGCTTGGGAGTAGTGACATCAATAATTGTAATGGTATTGTAACTATAAATAAGCAACAATATATTTAAAAAATATAACTAATGTTGAGAAAAAACACAATCCGCATAGGCTCAAAGAGCATATAAACATTTTAAGAACGATAGGAAAATGTTCAAATGATATGAAAAATACAGTACATAAAGTAACCACGGTTTTAGAAGTAGTATCCAATGTACGTATTTTTAAACTTAAATACGTTCATTCCATCTAGATGTAGATAATTTGTGCTGATAATCAGACAGTTCTCTGTTTTCGATCTTTAGAAAACCATGCAATGAAGTGCTTAGCAACAAGATACAACAATGTTGACAACAAAAAAGGTTATTACTTTACCTTTGCGCAGTGGCAATACCATAACCAATGAAGGTTTACTGAGGTGTGGTTATTGCTAGTTGAAAACTATTAAAAGAAACTGTTTTACAAAAATTAATCAATACATCGGTACCAACTTGAAAACCAGAGGAAGGGGGTAAAAAGTTTATGCAGAGCTATTTGTTAAGAAACATTGTTCTTTTTAATATTTTGTAGCATTGTCCGTTGCGCCAGATGCATCACGTAACTTCGCTGACCTGGATTTCACAACTTTGCATATTTGAATAAAGAAGTGAACCATTTTTCTTCACCTTCTTTGAATCCATTTTCTTTGCAATTTTTGTTTTGAATATATTGTTTCCTGGTTTCTTCAAAATGTTCAAAGTATTTACTTTGGGAACTAGGGGAAAAGGCAGTGGTAGTGGTAGTGACGAATCAAGTTTTGTTTTGAAACAGGTCATTATCGTGCTGAAATATATTGCTTAGCTTTTCCAAATTCGAAAATTTTACTTAACACTGAAAACACAAATTTGGCTTTGAGTGTCCATGTATAAAATAATTCATCACTCCATTTATATATAATCTACAATTGTCCCATACTGGCACGTGTATGTTCCCACACGGGCACAAAACATCGCCTTGTTTGACGGTGAGAATTAGGTTTCGTAGCTCCAGCTCTATCTTTTCATCTTTCAAACCATGTATCTCCCATGAATCGTCACTTGAAAGGTAGACATGTGCGATTTATTGTCATAATATTTTCGTCTTATTAAATCAGTATGCAATGAAAGCGTGTGCCGATGATTTCAGGTTTCAGTCGTCCTGATATCTCCCGTATGAATGATCACTCGTTGTATCCATGGACTATCCATTTATATTCGGCGACAGTAAACACCCTCTTCGAACCATTTCACCACAGTGATGCATCCTCAGAGCTCAGACGACAACTGACAGCGAAGGGACGCGTGTGACTGAAGGAATATTGAAGAAAGTCGCAGGCCTCTCATTACTTTCCAAGTTTCTAAAACGTAATACATGTTATTAAATATTTACTTCCATGTGTACAAAGACTTCTTGCACCCAATTTTGACGCGAGTACATCTTTTTATTGCGTCACAGGAATTTTGTTTCTCTTTGTGAAACTATTTTTGTTGAATTTTGTTGCTGTCGAGGGTGTTGTATCTTGATGTTTACTGTCAATGCAGTTTGAATTGACCCAAAAGAGAGAATATCTATCTAGACGTCCACCCACTGTATACACAATCAAGAAAGTGGAGTTCCAACTCAGTGATCTCAAACTACAAAATCAATATCGATGAAACTTTTCGTTAGCCCCGTTTGAACTTGTGGAAAAATGTAAGCTATAATTTACTGCCATAAGCATTTATTTACAAAATAAGAAATCACCCGAACGTTTTTCTACTATTACGTGACATATTCAGGAATGCTTAAATGAAGCAGTTAAGTTGCACGCCACGAGACAAAGACTAAGAACTACGTCAATGCAAAGAAATGAGAAATGCGTTGAAGCATGTACCGAGTGAGGCAGCTACGATTGTCTCAGCAAATATTTTCCAAACGGCTTGAGGTTTCGTAATGCGGTTTGGGTAAGATGCTGTAGATGATATAACATATTTTGTTTTTTTGTTACTAACATTTTTATTTTCTCTCGAACTTCAGAGAATGTTCTGTAATGCTGTGGGAGAAAATCGGAGAATTTTCCGTCCGTCCCTCTTGCCTGCCGAAATTAAATCCGTTCGTCCCTTCTCCCTGCCGAAATTGTCTTTCAAATTCTTTTTTTTTTCACGAAGTCCTATGGCATTATGGAATATTTTATTGTCATCCGACGAATATTGTCATATTCGGACATCCTTTTAGTGTCTTATAAAATTTTTGAATGCTGCCTTGAATGAAAATGAAAAGAAAACTGATAATCATGTTATAAAGTATGTGGAATAGCTTCATCTTTAATGTTGTAGATATGTGTGTACATGTTGAGGTAAGAAACGGAACGATTTTTAAATGTGTGATTCATATTTATCAAAATAAATAAACGGTGTTCAGAAATGTTCTTTTGAAAAATATGTAATTGTAAAAAAATAAAACCGGAAACTAATTGTAATCAATCCATTAAAACGTTCCTTCAGAATGCTTTTGTTTGCGTAAATGTATTTCGTTTCTCAAGCTTGAAATATAATTATAATCAACTTTCAATGGAATATTGTTTGTCTTCTGAGCTACTTTTGTTAACCTTTCAAAGCAGGAATTAGGGATGTTGGTGTATTAATCACAGGTACCAATGCACGTCAACCGGCAGATATCATTTGATTCATAGTTTTCAAGTCTGCTGCCAAGGCCAGTTAATTTGCCTGATTTTCTACACACCACATCCATAAAGAGGAATTCCTGATATGTTATTCAGGATATAGTGTTCTTTAATTATATGGATCAAAAAATTCGTAATCTCGTATCCTTATTTGAAAAGGATTTGGTGCTTGATCGGTTTGTGCCAAAAAGTGTACGTGCCGGCTGGATAGCCGAGGATGAAGGTAAAGTCTGAAGGGCCGTAGCTGCCTCGGCTCGAAGGGTCGCGAGTTCGAATCCCGCCTCGGGCATGGATGTTTGTGAGTGTTTATGTTGTCCTTACGTGTTCTCCCTACAGTTCTCCCTACAGTTTTAAAACTCAGTGGTCGACCAAAGATGTTTAAAAGTGACCTTAAAAATTAATTTAAAAAAGTGTTCGAGAAGGCTGGCAAACCACCACAGGCCACTTCTAAGGGCGCAATTCTGAAATTCGAATACTTCACTCTCCACCGTGATTTGGGCTGAATTTCATTTTGTTGAGTGGTTGAGGTGGCTCAAGGCATCAACTGATGTCACTGCAAGGCCTCTGACCGGGAGGTTCTAGAGTTTCTCTTTCGACGGAATCATAATTTCGACACTAGCTTTTCAGCTAGGTCGAATTCAGTGGCTGTCTGGAGGAGAATTCGAGCGGCCCGCTGCGCGTCCAGTAGTTTCTGCACTTTCTGCAGGAATGCGCAGTTGGTGACCCGAAAACTGACGTACGAGTCGGCGCCGAATCTTCCCATCTAACAGAACACCGCCACCTCTTGATAAAAGCATGCACTACACTACGGGACTAATGACAGCAGCAGTTGACGCGCCCGGAAACACGAAATAATCAATCCAACAATAGGCGTTGAATACTGTGTGAGATTTTTCGCCGCAGATCTCAGCCCGTCTCTTCTACTCAATGCAACTGCGGCGCCCGTGTCGATGTGACGCGGGTATGAATGCGTTGGAGAAGCAGGAAAAAGCTTACTTTTCTCGAGGATGAAAAATTTCGATGGAAAACCGATGGCACCCATCTTCCTAAAAGTAATAAGAACCTGCATGTCTTTTTCTAATTAAGAGACATACTGTATATGAGAATTTAAGAAAGTTCACATTTCATTGCAGGTATCTGTAGAAGCTTTTTCTCCCTTGAAATATTTCTTTTAACTCATAGAAACAAAATGAGTATGGATGATACATTATTACGTTTCGTTGTAAGAGACAATAGATTGGTATCAGAAACATATGTAATTTGTGGATATTTGGTGAAATTACTCATGTAACTTTTACAAAATATTAGTTGTTTTTCGCGAAACGTAGTCGCTTAAGTAGTTTCACGTTACAAGTAATATTGGTATTTTTCGCGTAATTGGATCTATAGTGTAATATGAAATTAATTTTATTGACATGCCCACGACTCCCGCATCACCATCCCTTACCCACAGCCCTATCTGCCCGCGTGCTCATCCGCTCCATCTCGTCCTGCTCCGCTCTCCGCATGCAAAACGCCTAATTATTACGAGTTGCACATTTTCCTTCTTTATATTTCTACATTTTTTTTTCTACAACCCCCCTTTCACCCCTCTGTTAAAGGATTTTGAAAATCGTTCCTTCTTTGTTACGAACATCGAATAACGTATAACATGGCTGAACATTCAGATAACGTATTCCAAATCTTGTGCTTTTGATTGAGTTGTTTTGCCACTGCGTTAATATGCCGTTTTGTCGTGTTCCTTCATACCAATCATAAATTATTTCAAATGTATCGATATATCGTTACATATTATTTATATAATATATAAAGCATATTTATATACAAACATATATATACATATACATTAATGATGAATGTAAAATACTCATATCGTTGCCATCCCTAGGAGGTGTTTTTATAGCCCGTCATAAACACCCGTATCGCTTCTAATGAACGCTGCCTTTTGGAGACCTTTCGATCCACCTGTCCCGCGGAGGTCGCTAGGCGCTGGAGCAAGAGGTCGCGGAGAGAAAGGTCACTTGGCCACCGCTGCTAGCGCCGCCGTGGCCGCCTAGCCACCCGTGAAACCTGTTGTTCGTGACACACTGGCACAGCTTAAGCAAGAATCCACACGCGAATTCACGTTGCTGAATTAATGACCTCATACAGCTGTTCGGTGTCTTAAAATTATACTTTCCTTTACTTTCTTCATTTCATCTCAAAATGATTTCATTTACGCCCAAAACCTATTAGAAGAACATTAAAATTAGTATTGTGATGATTCATCACAATGTAAGCGAAATGTAAACAAATTACGTATAAATTACAAAGATGAACGGCATCAACAATGGGGAATTTAAAGGAATTATATGGCGATTTATAAATAATGAGAATATAAAGGAAGGGCAATGTGACTAATAGAAAAATAGTGGAATTTGTGGCGAGTATAGTATCAAACGAATACGGGAGAAATTTCCATGGTTATATAAATAAATAAATAAAAAAATAAATAAAAAAATAAATAAAAAAATAAATAAATAAATAAATAAATAAATAAATAAATAAATAAATAAATAAATAAATAAATAAATAAATAAATAAATAAATAAATAAATAAATAAATAAATAAATAAATAAATAAATAAATAAATAAATAAATAAATAAATAAATAAATATTAACTAAATTTCGCTACAAAACGCAAGATCTATAGTTCATGAAATAAGTAAATAAGATCCTTAGACGGGCTTAACCAATTAGAAATGAGAAACGCATGCGAGGAAGGGGAATGTTTGCGCGAACATACAGGACTGGTATCTGAGGAGACAGAAGAATATAGCCTGTCAGGAACAAGGAGGCAGAACGATTCTGATGCGGTAACAACGAATGGGAGTAAATGTGATTCAAAAGGGAGCATGTTAACACGAGTATTATAAGAAGACCAAGTGTTATAGTAGATTTTAATAATTTTAGACTTAGGGCGGTGAAGGATATATCCTTTACATGCGTACAAGGTAGGAGTAAACGGGAATATTTAAATGTTTAACAGGGTTACTGTTGTTATTGTTTTATTGCCATTGTTAAGGAAAGTGCTATGTTATTGTATGTTCTTGTTTGGTTGAAGAATAAAATAAGGAGATTGCCATGTTTGATTGATTTTGAAAACAGGTATTATTATTTATGGTAAAGGTAAGGAAAATTCTCGAACGCGAAATAAATAGATAAATATTTCTTACGAAAATTTTCGTAACCGTGAATCCGTACGGATGGTCATGTCAATTCAAAGAAACAAATTTCCCAAGACGGATAGACCTCGGCATATAAACAGGGGAAATGTTAAAGTAAATAAATAGAGAAAATATCGAGGGATAAAAGTTAGGTTTTTGATGGTAAATTACCCAGGTAGTATGAGGAAAATCTGCTAGAGTATAATAAACATGAATAGAAAAACTGCTTTAATGTAAGTCGAATATAAGTAGGAGGGGAAATATTGAAACTGGTACGCTTTTTCTGTCTGAAAAAGGTCACTTGATAAGTGGATCTGTAGATGAAAATGTAAAAAGAAAAAGATATATAGTTGATAAAGGATTTTGAATCCAAAATATTGAACAAAATGGAATAATGAGTATAATACTCCAGGGAATAATTTTGTAACAAATAATTTTTTTTACAATCATAGGTATCAATGGAGACACAGAAAAATAATGGCATTTGAAAGAGAGACCTTAAAGAAACTAAGCTCAAAAACAACAACTACAACAACAAGAAGTAATAAATATCTTAAATGAGATTTGTGAAGTGTTTTATTTGAAGCATAATTACCTGTTTTTGAGACACAAACGCTGAAAGATACAGGTACTTTCAAATTGAGATGTCAATGAAGGATTGTCAATGGAGGAACATTTTGGTAATAGAAGGTTGAAGGATTAGGATGAGGAGAAGGGATGATGTGTAGCGAAAATTAGGATAGAAAATTGCCAGAGGGACAGCAAAAACGTTGTTCTGAGAGACATTCATTAAGACAACAACGTAGAGAGAAACGTTCATTAAGATCTGGCTGTGAACAAAATTAATGGAAAAAGATGATAACTCAATATCAAATTTAGACCTTTCTATTTTAATAAATCGAATGTATTGCATTGGGAAAAATTCAAAATAAAAGACCTTAATTAACCTTGATTTCAGTTGAAAACTAATGGTAAATATTTTGTGTCCGTGTAATATAAATATTGCACATGTAAGATGTATGAATGTCTTGAATATTTTCCTCAGAGATCATATTCACCAGCATCCAAGTGATGAAAGTCAATAATTTACCGATGATTTTCAGGCGAGAAGGCCTGCGATCGCAGAAACGTGACGTCGAAGACATTTTGGTGTCAATGATTGGGTGGCAGTTGATAAGACGAGCCTTTTAACCGTCTTTCCTTGACTTCACCCTGTGCAAGCATCAGAAAACTGTAATATACCAGAAATAACAGGTATTATATTTCAACGTGTAGCTAATACCAGTTGGTTATGTAAACGAAAAAGAAGTACAGAGCTGACCTTTCAAGTTCATTCGAATGCATAGCCAGGAGATTACGATGCGACTTGGAGAGAAAGCCGTCGTCGATGCAGCATAATTGCTCAGTGGCGGCTGTTAAACAGGTTTCCAGATCGATCAACTCTTCCAAATATTATACTGTAGATAATCATCGTGGAGTTTTTGATATACACACGCCAGAAAACCGAAAAAAGGAATGGAATAAGGTCACCATTGTTCTAGTGGAAACAGACAAATGTAGAATGACAAGAAATGTGTAAAAAATAATATGAAAATAGCGGAATAAGATACAATAAATATAAATTTAGATGGAGGGATACTAGAATAAGGTAAAACTTCGAGATATTCACAGATTGACATGTGATAACGAAGCTACAGCGCGGAGCTGCACAGCTCGTAGCCAACTTCAGCCAGACCGCATTATTGAACCGGCACTCGCAGTGAATCTGATGTAACGGAGTGTGTCAGTTTGTTGCGCGACACAGACTCATCATCAGAAATGGAGATCAGTCAACCCTTTTTAACCCTCCATCAAAGAAACGACGCCCTAAACAACCGCGATGTGCAGTGCCGCAAATGGAGTCATGTGCGAATACGCAAGGCCCCGCCCAGGGACAGAATGTAAGATAGCTCAGAGGTCCTCTCAATTTAGATTTTTTATTGATTGATTGATTGATTAGTGATTCCGAGTGCGCGTCAACTGCTAAGGTCATTAGTCCCGTAAGTGGAGTGCACGTTTTCTCGGGAGATGGTGGTGATCTTCCCCCGCTGGATGGTGATATCCGGAGTTAACCTACCGTCGGCTAGGGGGGGGGGTCGGGTATATCCCATCAACAGGGTATCACCCTATCTGGGACAAGCTCTAAGCTCCCAATAGGTCTTCCGGCAGATATGGTAGTGTAGTACAAAGTGTAAAGTGTGTGTATGTAAGGTGTGATGATAGGGCAGGAGGAAGGAGCACGGCGCGTATGGGAGCCCCTTGTGTCTACAACGCCACAAGTCTTTGCTTCGTCAAAGACAAGTCCCCGGGGTGACCACCATGCCTTTTGGCTTTTATCCCCCTCGACGCGCAACGCCGACGAATGACGGCCAGTTAGCCGGAACCCAGTTTGTCTCGCGGCCACCTCCCCGCATACAATGCCTGGTGGGAGCCGCTGCTAGGTCAGAGCTCTAGCTTTCCAGGCTATGCAGTTCTAAACAATGTGCCACTCACATCCAACGGGAAGCATATAAGCAAACAGCACATTTATTTTGTATTTATTTATTTATTTATTTATTTATTTATTTATTTAGTCAAAAACTATACGTGACGTATGGGGAAGAAAATCATCTGCGCACGCTTTCTTGAAGTTTCAACAATTTAATAGCCGATTGAAAGATGAGAAAAATAATAATAATAGTAATAATAGTTACAAATTTAAAAAAGCGAGGATTAACATTTCCAAAAACTAGATATTTTCGTTGCCAAATTATAGAAAACTTATTTTAACGGTACAGGAACAAACAGATTGATTTTTTCTGTATTGTTAACAAAATAAGCTTCACCCCTAAGCTCTACTACCGCACAAGCAAAAGGAGGTTCAACAAAACGTGCATAGTGAAGCTACATTTTGTCAAGCAAATCGAGGGGCCATCTCAGCATTTGCTCAATGGATCAGGGAAACTGGACAAAAACCCGATCGAGATGAGGGTCATTGACCCGGAAGTACATTATTTGTCACAGGCATGTTGAGTCTTTTTTAAAATTATATAATGCAAATGTACACTAATTCATTATACTATATCTTGTTTTTGTTAAAGTAAACATTATTTTTCTTTTTGACGATCAGTATAGTCTCCAATTGTATAGAAACAGTTTTGCAGCAGAAAAGATTTTACTTTTAACTTAAATTTGTGTACCAATTTTAATTGTTTAATTTCATCAATGCGTTGTAAAGTGACGTACATGTATTGTATGTGAATTTCTTGCAGTGAGCTGTTGATACTGACACTTGATGAACATGATTTCTACGTCGAGTGTCGAGTTGTTGTGGAGTGTATACTACTACGAGCGAGTATAAATATCAGTATTACATGAAAATAAGTTCCCACCGTTAAGTAAGTCAGTTTTGACATATACTACAGACTCATAAATAAATAGGCAAGGCAATGGTAAGATTCCAATCTCAATGAAAAGAGGTTTACAGGTATCACGTGGATGGGATTTTTCATTCGGATAATTGTCTTTTGGAATCTAAATGTCTGGGTACTACATAATGAGCTTCCTCGAAATATTTGGCCATATCTCAGGCAGCAATATACATTTCAAAAATACACGCAACTAGCTGCATGAAATCTGACAGGATTTTAAAGAATGCATGACATAATGAGCTTAATTTAGAGTTTAATTCTGTTAAATGTACACTCTCCTCAGAAAAAATGTCGGGCAAAATTCTATCTTCCACACCACGCCGACAAACTTGGACACCCCTTGGCCAGGGAGAGGGCAGGAGGACATTGAGCCAATCGCTGAGTAGAACCACAGTTGGAAATGTGTCGGCAGTGAACTTTAAAGACATAAGATCGAATCCCAGCGAGTAGAAAATATTTCCTGCTGGAATAGGTGTTTTTTTTGTTTCTTTTTTGTAAGTTCACGTAGTCCGTATTGTATATTGCGTAGCGATTACGAATAAGACGAGAAAGTGCATGCTGTGAAAATACAAGCATCACTTGTTTTGAACATATAACACTGTATAAATAGTTTGTATAAGTAAGATAAACTTTATTTAGGTGAATAAACTTAGACCATTCACTTTGATTGTCAGAAGTCAAACTGAGCAAAATTGGATATTATCGTCATAAGAGTTATTATGTCATATATCCAGTGCTTTATTTTAAATCTTGGGTCCCTAGACATATAATTATTTTTAATAGCAATAGTTATATAATATTTAGTATTTTTCCGAGAAGCGGAACATGGTGCGTCGCGTTCAAACAGAAATCCAGCCCTGTATCTATGCTTCGTTAATACCAAAAATAATAATTTGCGTACTGCAAGTAATGTTAGAACAAACCCACGACTGAACTGTTGACATAAGTACTGTCAGATGCCATCTTTCGCAGGACAATGAGTCAAATTTAAACAAAAATTATAGTTTCAATGAATTTTGATTAATTGCGTGTAACTTTCTATGATATTCAAATGGTAATATTTTATTAGAATATTCAATAGGTTAACAATTTCGGCTTAAGAGTCTTGTTTGATAATTCTCCAATTTCGTATTGTAATAAGATATCTTATGATACTCATGTCGTAAATAACTATTTCGCAACAATTATGGTTAATGTATTTGTCTAGCAGGTTTTGTATTATTCTGAGAAACTTGATCATATGTATCACATGTACTATGCGATTCACACTGGAGCACATGAATCACAAAAAAGTATTTAATAATATAATACTTGCTGATGAATCAACGTTTCATTGATAAATTTACTTTCAAAAATTTTCTTTAATTTGCATATTTATAAATATTTATCACATGCAATTACATGTTTATTAAACAAGATGGCATTATATGAAGTAGAGACATTGTTTTGTTTGACATTCAACTTCAGATTCTCCCCCAACATCAATTGCTACTCACAATTACATTATAATTTTCTCTGCTTATCAGTTTTTTAATCTCAGACCTCCAGTGAAGACATAGATCAAATAGTATTAGATATTTACAAATTATAACGTGAATAAATGCTTATATTTATTTAATATGTTTTATAATAACCTGAAAAAATATCTGTTTTCTGTAGGTTTTGGGGTGTTAAAAACATTCAAATAGTAAAACCAATGTTAAGCTGGTGATCATTAACATGGTTTATTTGATATTTTCTTAGGAGTGATTTATAATGGTTAAACGTTTTCAACGATTGCACATTAGATGCCTTGAACGACCCGTTTCGTTTAATAAACAGCTATGTTCTCCCTCTACAGATGGTCGTCAAACTTCGAAAGGTTTCGGTAGTTTCGTAGAATGGAAAGTAGAGTCAACAAGCAACCTTCGAACTCTGACGATACTGAAATATAATCCTACAGGTTGGGGAAGGAGTAATATTATACGACCAGAAGTTCGTTCAATGTATTTTCACTGGAAAATGCTACGGCATTGATATTTACTAAACTGTAAACAAACGGTAAATCTCTTTGAATTGTTATAACATCTTTTTTATTTTCTTTCAGTTGTAACAACTCGTTTTACCAAGTACGTGTCTTGGAATTGAGAAGTATTTATTTTCAAGCATTTAGGAATTCATGAAATTTCATTGAAACGTTCGCCAATCTAAAAAGCGTTTTAAATGTATATTAAATAAAAATAATGTTGTTTAAAACTATGTATTAACAATGCGTAGATTTAGCTCATGATGCTTTTAGCTCTGATTTGAATATTATACAATGAAATCATCAAAATAACAGTTTTAGAAAGATGATCCTGACTTATTGAATGATAAATTGAATTAGAAATATTAACTTAAAGTTTATATACGTTCATTTAAAGAAATTTCTATACTTGTGTAAATATTGTGATGTGTGATTCTCATGTGATTTTTCAAAACACAAAATAAATATTTTTTATTTTCTACAGCTATTCGGTTGCTCAACATCCCTTTGATAGAATATCAGAAACACTCATTTCGACGTAATGCACATTCAAAAATAATGTTTATATAATCAGTTTCCTCTTTATTTGATGAATATATCGACTTGCAAATTGCAACATTTAAAAGATAATATAAAACAAAATAAGTTATATTCATACTCGCCATAAAGACGGATTGCGTAATTAAATTGTACAGAATTTGTTATAAGCTAAGTGTTTTTAAGTGTAGCAAGCAAAAGCGCAACATTGGAGAACTGTTTTTTTCAGTATGCTTGTGTTAAGTGAAAACAAATGGGGTCATTCTAAGACGTTAATTTCTTATAAACAATTACATATATTTCGAGAACGAAATGTAATGCCTCGATCAATTCAGGAAAATGATATCGCGTTTAAACGCCACTCCAAATGAGACAAAGAAAATTGCAAAAAGTGAAAATTTATAAACAATTTCCAACTTTTGCAAATCTAAAGGGGGAAGAATCTCCCGATGCCCCAAAGCCGAAAATTGAGAATTAAAAATTTTGCAACAATTTTTTAATTTTATAAACAAATTCGAAATATGCGTTAGAACGACCGGGAAGAGTCCGCAAATTGTGTACCTGAAATGAGCATCTGAAAATTGCACTTCGAGCTGGAGTTACAAATCGATTGCTAAACGTTAGATCAATTGTACTAAAATGCTGAATATTTACAGGTTAATTGACAATAATTCTGGACAGAAACCCCCGCTGGCTCTTTTTCGTCGTGGCGAACGTGCGAGCAAACTCTCTCCATCGGTAGGAAATATGACTTATTTCCGCCTCGTGCGTAAACAACTGGCCCCCTCCCAGGCAGCGTCCTTTCCCACCCGCCCGGGATGTTGCACCCGATTACAGACAACTGTGGTTCTACCTGCTGGCGATTGTTCAGCATCGTCCCTCCTCCTGCCCTCCCAGGCCGAGGTGTCAGGTTGTCGGCGCGGTGTGGAAGTAAATTTTGCCCGACATTTTCTGTGAGGAAGTGTACCTTCCATTGAGGTTTGATTGAATTAGAGACCTAGAAATTTTGTTATATAACATCAGCTAATTGCATATTGTTCATTTTTAAATGGAGCATACGATTGCCGATTGAAACGCAAAATTGCATTGAAGAAGTTTCTCCTTCGTTAACTATTAATTTGTTATTACACAACCAATTTGGAAACTTCTGGGGTGTACTATTTTCCGTGATATGTTTAATGAAATAAAATTAAATTAATGAATGAAATTGTTTGAATGAATGAAATTGTTTAATGAAATGAAGCTTTGAGAATAATAAATTATTTTTTCATTTATGTCCAATGGCGTTATAAACTGCCTCCCATGATTCTTTTCAGCAAATAGTCCACGTAAATAATTTTATGTAACTGTACTAAATACTGCACATGCGTGTTTTATTTATTGTGTCAGTATTCATGTTATTAGTAATTGTAAGGAATTTTTGCATCGTGGTCACTGTAACCTAGATTATTCGTTATTATTTCATATCTAGTTGTGGTTTTGTTAGTTATAATTTGATCTATTGCTGTTTGTGATTTAAGAGTATTCCGTGTAGGTACGTTCACTGTAATATCTAAATTAAAAGAATGAATTAAATTGAGAAACTGCTCTTTTTCGTGGGATTCGCTCAGAAAATCAATATTGATTCTCTACATACAACAATGGATTACTAATTTTGTTCAGAGTTATCTCTAGATTTTCTAAGAAATTGAAATAATCTAAAGCTCGCTTTGTTGGAGGTCTGTAAGAGTACAAGTAAAGATAATTTTGAGTAATGATAAGATGTACAACTGTTATTTCAAAAACTTTTTCAATTGGATATAAATTGAATTCTGGCAAGAAGGTAGAATCAATATAATTTCTTACATAAATACACGAACCTCCGTAAGTAGGGCCTTTATTTGATTCCCTTGCTCTACAATAAGATCCTGCAAGGTAAAAACTAGGAATTTGGAGTGTGTTTAGATCATTATGAGATAACCAATGTTCTGTAAAGCAAAGAACATTCATTTGACTGAGATCACACTCTAATGCTGTCTCGATAAATTCAATTTTATTTGAAAGAGTTTGCACATTATGATGCATTATTTGAATCTTTTGCATGTACCTACACGGATGCTTTTTCTACTGCATCTGACTGTAGTCCTTATTTATTTATCTCATTTTTACCTACATTATTGCGTATCGAAGGAAGTATCGTGTCCCAGCAGTGTTAGGTGAGGAAGCAAGGAGGTTACAGATGTGGGGAATGAATAATGGGAGAGGTAGCTAGGGTAAAGTTTCAAGAGGATAAGGTGGTGATGGAATTTTTGAGATGGAAGAGAACTAGGAGATGTAGGTGGGGATGAATATTGGTGGGATACACATGTGTTCGGCAGCGAGCTTCCTGATTGGCTAGCAGGCGCGGGCTATGAAATCGCCGAAATTCGTATATTCTTTCTACAGGCGATTGAAGGTTCATTTAAAGCGCTGTTTTATCATTTTGGAAAGTGCATATACACTTTTTATTTGTACTATTTATTCATGCGTTTATTCCGTTTTTCCTATTTTATATTTTTTTTTTCTTAATTTATTCACATTCATACAAATATAATTGTTCTTTGACATTAGGTGAATCAAAGTTTTATTTTGCTCATGCCTCCATGTTTGTAATGAGCCGGTAAAAAATGTTTAGTTTTGAGGAAGTAAATGTGGCAAAACAAAAGAGACTGAATAGGTTTAACGACAAAGTTTACTCAAATAGTATTTGATTTTGAGCAAAATTCAAATAAAATTAACTTAGTTGCTTACTGAAAATTGTATTTAAATATCTACTGAACGTCACATTTTATATACATTTTATTTTATTACATTATATTAATAATATTAACCCAGGAAATGTGATTTATTTCAGGAGGATAAATACGTTTAGTAATATCAAGGTTTCTAATTTCTCAATCATGTTTTCCAGAACTCATTTTAAATTTTTTCTATAGCATCTAAATGAATTTGAACACATTTTGTTAAGTATTTTTAATAGTTTCGTGCCTGCAATATTTTAATCACATATAAAATTCAACTATAAATGATTGATCATGTGCTTCATAATATTGAATTAATGAATTACACATAACTTTTGTGAACACAGGCAAAAACAACCCCAAAACAGCAAAAATGACGATAGTGTAAATATGATACAGGTGACTAACTATATGTTGTGTACAAAGAAAATCAGGAGGTGAAGACAACAGTTCTTTCATAAACAACTTTATTATGGCCAAACCACAATCAAAATCTAGTCCAGAAATACAGCTGGTCAAAAACAAAGTTCCAGAGATGTACCCTATTCGAAGCAAAGTCCGCCGGAGAATGCTACCGCGCACGCACGTCAACAAGAACTTCTAACTCACACAAACTATCGGCTTCCTAAACAGCCACTGTCTACTGCCCGGCCCGGGGCCTTATGCGCCCCCGCATGCCTCCGTGGCGGGAGGATTCGGGGAGCGCCCTTCGGAGACCGCGTTGCCGACACGGTCTGGTGCCACAGGAAGCGCCGTCGCTCGCCCTGCTCTGGTGGTGTCATTCAGGGCTTCTCATTCCTACCCTGGTCGCGCCCCGCGTCGAAACCCTGCAGCGGCCACAGTGGGCCACAACTACACTGCCTGGTTCAGTATGCCCACCACACCTATCCTCAGGGCACACTTGTTGTGGTACACAGCACATGACCAGACCTAGGGCCTAGTTATGATCATGCTACTAGCGCACAGTTCTTTGTCGGATATTCTACGGATTATCAATAAATTATATAAAGAAAATAAATCATGTTAAATTTTCTAAATGTACCCTTTCCCTCAGATAAAGTGGCCGGCAAAATTCCACACAAAATTCTATCTTCCACACCGCGCCGACAAACTTCGACACCCCTCGGCCTGGGGGAGGGCAGGGGGAGAGGCGCGTTGACCAATCGCTAAAAGGTAGAACCACAGTTGTCTGTGATTGGTGCAACATCCCAAAGGGTGGAAAGGACGTTGCCTCAGGGGGAGGGGCTAGTTCGTTTACGTACGAGGCGGAAATAAGTCATATTTCCCTACCGATGGAGAGATTTTGCCTGCACGTTCGCCACGAAGAAAAAATATTTCTCAGCGGGGGTTTCCGTCCAGAATTATTGTCAATTAACCCGTAAATATTCAGCATTTTAGTAACAATTGATCTAACGTTTAGCAATCGATTGCTCAGTCGAAGTGCAATTTTCAGATGCTCATTTCAGGCACAATTTGCCGACCATTGCGGTGGAATTCTAACGCATATTTCCGAATTTGTTTATACAATTATAAATTGTTGCAAAATTGTTAATTCACAATTTTCGGCTTTACAGGGCATCGGACCCTCCCTTTTAGATTTGCAAAAGTTGGAAATTGTTATAAATTTTCACTTTTGCAATTTTCTTTATCTCATCTGGTGGCGTTTAAACGCGATATGTTTCCTATGAATTCGATCAGTGTTATATGTTCGATTCTCAGAAATATATGTAGTGTTTATAAAAATTAACATCTTAGAATGACCCCATTTGTTTCCTTAACACAAGCATACTAAACAGTTCTCGATGTTGCACTTTGCTTACTATGTAAAAGCATAGCTTATAAACAAATTCATGGCCAGATTTAATTACCTATCCGTCTTTTTCTTAAGCGAAATATGAATATAACTTTTATTTTGTTTTTTATATTCTCTTTTAAATGCTGCAATTTGCAAGTCGATATGTTATCAAATGAGAAACTCATTATATACAAATTATTTTTGAATGTGCATTACGTTGAAATGAGTGTTCTACTTTTCTATCAAGGAATGTTGAGCAACCGAATTTATTAAGTTTTCCAAATGCTACTTTTAAAACCGTGAGTTAAACTATATGTTTCTCTTATTTACCATTACCATTAAAAAATAGGAAACATACTGTGGCTGTTTGCTGTAAACTGTATTGAATTGGATAATGGAATGTTAAAGTTTTCAAATAAAGAAATATTTATTTTGTGTGTTAAAAGATCACATGAGTAGAATCACACATCACAATATTTACATAAGTATAGTAATTTCTAAATGAACGCATAATAACTTTAAGTTAATATTTTAATTCAATTTATCATTCAATAAGTCGAGATCGTCTTTCTCTTTCTTAATTTGATGATTTCATTGTATAATATTCAAATCAATTAAAAGCATCATGTACTAAATCTACGCATTGTTAATACATATTTTAAACCACATTAATATATTTAATATACATTTTAAAACGTTTTTAGATTGGCGTACATTTGAATGATATTTCGCGAATTCTAAATGCTTGAAAAATGCTTGTAAATTAAATTATTGGCGATGTAAAAATATAAGCTAACTCACGTGCTTGGTAAAACGAGTTGATACTACAAAAGAAAGCAAAACAGATGCTATAACAATTCAAAGAGATTTAGCGTTTGTTTAAAGTTTAGTAAAAGTTTAGGGTTGTTTAAAGTTCAAATGCTCTAGCATTTCCCAGTGAAAATACATAAGACAATTTGGTGGTCAAGTGATATGACTTTCCCAATACAGACTACATTTTAGTATCGTCAGAGTTCAGAGGAGTGGATTTAGTTCAGTCCTTCTCCATTCTACGAATCTATCAGAGACAACCAGATTTTGCGCGACCATCTGTACAAGAGAGAACGTAGCCAGTTTTATTAAACTGAAACGGGCCATTCGAGGCATCTAATGTGCAATCGTTGAAAACGTTTAACCATTATAAACCACCCTAAGAGAAAATATCAAATAAACATCACCAGCTTTAGGAGTCACCAGCTTAACATTGCCTTTACTATTTTGAATGTTTTCAACATCCCCAAAACCTACAGAAAACCCATGTTTTTACAGGTTATTATAAAACCAATTCAATAAATATATTCACGTGATTATTATTCAATCATTTATTCACGTGATTATTTTTAAAACACTCAAATATCTACGACGTTATTTGATTCATGTCTTCATCGAAGATCTAAGGTTAAAAAACTGATAAGCAGAGATAATTAAAGTAATTTTGAGTGATTGATGAAGTTGAATGATCAAATGAAAAACAATGTGTCTTGCTTCATATAATGCTATCTTGTTTAGACATGCAATTACATGTGATACCTATCTTTAAACATCAAACTAATGAAAATTTTCAAAATTAAAATCATCAATAAAACGTTGATTCCTCAGCAAGGATTATATTATTAAATATTTTTTTGAGTTTCACGTGCTCCTGTGTGAATAGCGTAGTAAACGTGATTCGTATGAGCCAGTTTCTCAGAATAATACAAAACCTGCGAGACACATACACTAAGCATAATAGTTGTCAAATAGTTATTTACGACATGAGTATCGTAAGATATCTTATTACAATACGAAATTGGAGAATTATCAAACAAGACTCTTTATATTAATTATTATAATTGAATGTTGCTTAATATAATGTACCATTGAATATCATAGAAAGTAAGACGCAATTTGTAGAAAGATTGATAGCTACAATTTTTAAAAGGAATTTTAATGAGCAAATCTCTAGCGTTAATATTGTTTCGACGTATAAATAGCTATTTGTTTGAATTTTCGAAAATTTCTTCGTCTTTAAATATTACATGCTTCGAATAGTTACAGAAAAATGGGCTCTTTTTGAGAAAATTATGTAAATATGATGGGGTTTGGTGTAAAAAATTGCCTTCCAAAATTAAAAGATTCGTTCGAATTCAGAAGATTCGTAATATTAGCCAGATCGTTCAAGGGTATCCATTTTGGTGAAAATCATGTTTACTTTAGGCTCTGAATTACTCCACACGAAGACGGATTGACAAAGGTTTTGGAAAAATCACTTTTCAGGTTCAACAAACAAGCGTTTGACAATGCGTATGTAGAAAATAAAGAACAATATTAACAAAATCCACTTTTTTCCAGACAAGTACTTACAAAACGTGTTTCTCTGAAAATTTCGACACTTCCTCCTACAGCATTACGTAACTCTCTTTTACGTGGGTAAAATATTGATTTACTGGTTGCACTCAAGATCCTGTAGTCTGTGAGTCAGGCTCGACCGCACTGTGCTACTCTGAATATTTTATAACTTACGCTGTCCAAGCACACTTATAACGAAAAGAATAGTTACGTGATATTCATTTGCACTTAGATTTTGTTGAAAATGCACTACAGGTATACAAAAGATATCAAATTTACAATAAGAATGCTATGGAATAAAACACGCGCCACTACACAGTTCATTTATATTATAAATATTTTCAATCAGAAGCCGTGGTCTTTTTGAGACGCCTCTGTGGAAGACGTTCCGAATTCTATCTTTCGGCGACTATGGCCAGGGTTGATGCATCCTGGATGAAGTTGCGATAACGCTAGAATCAACACGGGCGCGCATGCAGACGACCTGAAGCCAAAATCACAATAAAGTTGCATATTTACGTGATTCTTGAGCATTAACTTTTTAAAATGCGTAGTGGCGCCACAAAAACACATGCTTTATGGGATATTTATAATGGATACGAATGAGTATAACTATACAATTAACCGCAAAATTGTTTCTACCCGCAAAAATTATTCACCGTGGATGAGATTCGATCTTACGTGCCTAAGCTTCTGCAACAGTGCGCTTACCTGCTATACCGCAGAAACTCTTGTCTCTCACAAAGATGTTTTTAAATTGTCATGTATTACAGATTTGACTAAAAGAGAACGTTCGGCGTTTAGATGCTTGTTTTAACTACAGGCGGACAGACAGACGTTTTGTCGTAAATAGATTTTTTAGTAACAAGGACCCACAAAACATGGATTCTGTCTATAAACGTATTGAAGTAATTCACTATATACACGAATAACAGTTATCAGCTTTTGTCGTGACCAGAGATCGGAATTTAGAGGCTTTTGTAGAAAAATCGCCGTCTCCCGGCGCATGATTACAATACTTTTTCTTCTTACGACATAATTACCAGAAAGGAAGAATAAATTGCTTTTCATTGTTTTCTATTCAACGAAAATTTTCCAATCAATTCCAAAGTTAAATAATCAGTAAATATTATAACTAGTAATTAGCACTATAAAATCAAATAAAAGGAAGAAAGTCACCCACTAGTACTTTCCTTGGTATTCTTCACAAATCTGCCATGAAAGCATAATAAAAGGCGTTATTTTAGCAACATTCGAATATTATTTGAGAATCTATGAAACTGTTAATACGGACCTGGTAACGAAAAAAGGGTTAACTAATGTTGTGAAATATGAAAAAATCCTTTAACTCGTGTTGCCAGAAACCAATGTTTTTAATGAGTCGTTGATACAGAAAAAATCGAATGACGGCCAAAACCTGTATGTTCGTGTGTCGAGTTGATGTGTCTGTTCTTGTGTTTGTTCGTCTGTCTGTAATTTTCAAAACATTATATGACCTTATTGAAAGAATTTTTTATGGTCAACAAATTTCATTTGAAAGAAAAATCTGTGTTCAATTTTAGAGTTGTAGGAAAACGCCGAATAAATTCAAACTTTTCCAATTTTCGAATATTCAGAGTTAACCGTGGAAATGGGACCTATGTCACCTTTGTAAGTGTATTTTACTCTATTCTTAGAAGAAATCTAAAGAAAAAATTGGCCGTTTTTGAGAAAATTTTGAAAAAGCACCCAAACGAATTGCGCAGCAGGACTGATTTTTCGTGAAGTGGAAAATAGTGTTAGGAAAATGCCAGTTCAGGAAGATATTTTCAAAACTTCCAAATCTGGGGACTGAATTTCGAAAGAAGGAAGAACGACAAAGAAAATTGAATGTTTCCTCATCCATCCTCAAATAATTCTTCATTTCGAAGGTCTTTAATTAATGTCTCACAATGTGCGACCCATAACCTCACCATGGCGTTGTTCTAAGGCCTCACCCTCAAACGTTTTCTTATTTACCTTTTACTACATTAGCATTAAACATAGATTAGTTATAATAAAACATAAAGTAGCAAAACAACTATTTGTGCGTAATTCATCGTAAATCGCGAACAAACTTACATAAAATATTGGACGTAATGTAATACGCTCATCAAATTTGGGTCCCCTTGTCTTACTCCTCTCTTAATTGGAAATATTTCTCCTTCTTGATCTGTTCTTACTTGTGCTTGGCCGTATGCATATAGTTGTTTTAAAATATTAATATATTTGCTGGAGAATCCTTGATTCTTGAGTGGTTGAAGTATAAATGAGTGTTCTACACAGTCAAAGGCCTTCGTAAAATCAACAAATGCTATGTACAATTTTATATTAAATTCTTGTGCTTTTTCAGGTAGTCACATTTGGCTGTTTGCAGGTGGTCTGTAGTGCTGAACCTTGTTCGAAAACCTGCTTGTAGTGGCTGCTGTTCGTCCAGTATTTTTGGTCATTCTTCTAGTGAGATTGTGAGAGAGTTTGTACATGTTTGGACCATAGATAGATTGGCCTATAGTTAGTGAGTGTCTCTGTTACCTTTTTTGTGAATGAGTATTATGGTATTTGTGTACCATTGTAAGGGGAGTTCTACCGACTTTAGTATATGGTTGAAAAGGTTGACAATTTCTTTGAGTAATTCATCTGTACCTTCTTTAAGAAGTTCGACAAGAATGCCATCTCCTCCCGGCGTTTTTCCAGTTTTCATTTCCGAAATTGCCCCACGTACTTCAGATATGATGAATGGTGGTATTTCAATTTCATCTTTTTCGTTGTCATCATACTGTTTTTTGGGTATATGATTTGTACTTTCATAGAGGATTCTGTAGTATTGGGTAGATATTTTGTTTGTTTTTTCTAGAGGATATCTTCTTATCGTCAGTATCTTTTAAAGCTATCATCCAGTGTTTCCCTATTCAAGCGTTCTTTCAGTAGTTTAAGAGATTTGCTGTTTTCCATAATTTTGTGTGTTAAGTCTGTCCAGATGGTTTCTTTGATCTCTGCAGATTAATCTTTTCACTTTGTGTTGGTTCCTTGTGTGCTCATTAGCGTGTCTGGTGCATGCCTTTTGGACCGTAGCAGTTCTCTCTGGTTTATAAGGTGTGAAATATCTTCAAGCAATCTGCATTTTTCATTAGATGTTGAGCAGTCCGTAGCTGCATTTTTTCTTGCTGACAGGATGACAGGTTCAAGATTGTTGTATTTCTCCTGAGTAGTTTCTTTAGTATGCATTAATTATTCCTGTCCCTTCTTAATTCTGGTTTCTATTTCGACCTAGAGAGTTTTTGATATATGCTTTATTTGAGAATTTTGTGGTATTTCTTTAGCGGTGGTATTTATTCCTACCTTTGCGTATTCCTGATATCGCATTTTAAAAGTCTATTTATTTATTTATTTATTTCACGTAAAAAACAGTTAAAACTGCGTATGACGTGCTATGGGGAAAAGTGAATTGTGTGCACATTTTCAAAATTCTGTGATCCCTACATGACCATATACTTAAGTTACGTTTTTGAAAGGAAAAAACTCCATGTAATAAAATCTATTTTCAGGATAAACAAGCAATAAACAAACAAGAATAAACAAAATAACTAAATAGCAGCAAGCAAAAAATAAGATAAACAAGCAAAAAAATAAAGTCTGTGATCAGATTCAGAACTTTAACCCTTTTTAGTTCGTATATTTTATAGCACTTTCAGATCCTTGGTACATAGTCAATTTCGTTTTTGTGTTGTAGCTGGTAGAAGTCAAGAATCTATCTGTTTTGTTCATTCATTTGTAAAGGTATTAACTATTTTACTTTATGTTCTTCACTGCAACTCAATTAGTCGTTCTCCTCTTTGATTGCGTATTCCTAGACCAGAAGGGGTCTGAAGCTACCTCTTATGTGTTGTTCATTTCTTTCCTGCCTTAGAGTTAAAGTCGCCAATTGAAATTATTATTTCACAAACAGTTTTTATTTCACAATTATGTACCATGATTCTCGAAGAAGTCCAACCATTTGTTTATTCTCAGATAATCTTTCAAACATCAGTAAGTTTGTCTGTACCTTAGGATACATTCAATGAATTTTCCTCAAGAACTACAGTTTACTTCCCTCTTGTTTCTCACAATCATCTTCTGAATATTTAATAGGTTCAAAAAATATATATTTTTAATTCTAACTGCTAGGTCGTAAGTGTACTTATGAAGCATGAATTCCCTATAATTAGAAAAAATCAATAAATTAATATGAATTAAAATTGATAAGGCAATAAAAACAAACATTACAATACCAATATGAGGATTACTATACCTATAGCAGTGTGAGGATAACAGTTATCACGTACGTTTTGATGAACAGGCATAGTGTTCCAATGGCAGTGTGTCTTACATACCAAATGAAAGTTCAACAAGATTAAATAAGAATGAAAATAATAAGATAAATAAATTCTCAATAGTGATTGTGTGATTTTACATTGCTTGTGTGTTGTTTATGAATTAACTAACAGTGTAGGGTGAATTTTTGGAATGGACGTACATTTCACATAAAGACGTTTTTGTAGTTGAGAAATTGACGCAAATGCATTGTGTTTGCGCCTGCACTACGGAGAAAACATAAACCTATTTCTTTTTATTATCTTCTCGCTTCGATTCGGAAAACAAAGCTATTTGATGTGACATCTATCACTACTATCACACAGTTTAACGAAGCATTTTCGACCCATTTTGGAAACTTCTAAATTTACTTCACTCTCTGGAATAAAGTATTTACTGCGACGGGTTCAGCTGTCAATAGAATCCATCTTGCCCAATAAATGCCCAGACCGATCGCAGCGCTATGGCAGAACTAGCCTCACGCAGCATCGGTTGGGACTGAGATGAACACTCCTATATTTCTTGCAATTTTCGACATGGATTCCCGCCAGACCAAACTGCTCGTTGCGCTTCCTCGACCTGAGGACTTCATTTTAATAATGGCAATCTAATGAATAATAAGTTATCGACCGATTTAAATTTAGTGACTTGAGACAAATCATCCGCTATGACGTGGTTAAACCAAACAGGACCTTCGATTCCTTTTTTTTATTTGTTGCATCGTTGACGCAACGCGTCTCTTTACCCCTTGTTTGGCGTTGAGCGCATTCGCCGGAGTAATTCTCCGTTACTGGGCAATTTACTTTCATTACTGTTACTCAGTAATTACTATAGTCAAGTCGTCACGTCGCGGTCAGTCAAGTGCCTTTTATTCCTTCCGGCCCACGGGGAGAAACCAATGCCGTTAGATTCCGGGGTTCTAGCCGGTGTAGGAACCCGCGAATCTCGAATTTGCTTAACCTCCGTGACTTCACGGAGCGTAATAAACGAATTCGGCTAACGGCGAAGACTAAAATTAAAGTTAAAAAGCTCGCAAATGGATATTCTGGACTAGTATATGATCTGTCCCAAGTCATTATATTTAAATCGGAAAATAGGGTAGTATTTGGAGCACGTTAGCCTCCATGATGTGGCAGTTTATACTGAAGTAGTTCCAAATCAAAGAATTTATATAATTTAAATCTGAATTTGTATAAGTCATATATTTAAATGATGGTCGAATGTGAATGTTGCAAAAAAGATGCAGAAAATGTAGCATATAAAGTCTAAAATAAAAATTGCGGTACGTTGATCTTGATAGATTGTAAAGCAACAGGCATTTGGGAGTTGCAATAAGTTTCATGCTATCTGATAAAAGTGTAACTAGTTAACGTACGAAATTGCGTCTATATGAAGGATAAATGAATTGTTGATTCCCAGACACATTGTCGATGTTGTCGAGAGGTATGAATGGAAGGCCCATCAGCCGCTGAATGTCCATGTAAATGCAACAGTACTTCCTAATCTATACCCTGGATTTCTTCTCTTATTACGCATGCAGGATGTTCATTTGGGTGTTGTTCGGCCCTTCTTTTGATTCCTGTCACCACTTTCTTTGCTTGAACTTCAGCTCCATTTTCTACATGAGTGTGCTGACCTTCTTTATATATTTGAATATGATCATTTACATTTTTATTTGTGACGAGACGGGAATTGCAGATATCTCGATTTTCGCAACGCCAATAAGATTTTTTTCCATTTCTACTGAAGGAATGGAATTTTATATATATATAATTTTATCTTTGTTTTTAGTCGAACGAAGTAAAGATGCCATTTCGAAAATAATTTCTTATTCATTACCGCGGAAACCACAACACAGTACATTATTTTAATTGTGGACATACATTTCTGTGGACTTCAAAGAAAAAGGACAAAAAAATGTGGACGAAAAATGGAAACAATACTTATTTATTTATTTTACGTCAAAAACTGTTATTTAAAAACTGTGTGCGACGTTCTATTGAAAAAAGTACATTATGAGCACGTTTCCAAAATGCTGTGATCCCTACACTAAGCTACTTAAATTTTGAATTTTGAAAGGGAGAAAAAAAATCCCATGTAGTAAAATCTATTTTCAAGGATAAATAAGCAATAAATTTTGAATTTTGAATACTTGTGGACATATGAATAAATGGACAATATATACAGTGGACGAATTATTTATGGACAAAAAGAAGTGGACAAAATGTTTGTGGACCAAATAAAAGTGGACCTCATGAAAGTGGACAATATAAAGAGGACAAAGTGTCCTAGAATGGAATTGTTGCACAATCCCTTTTCTTTTTATTACGTGTGAAAGAATGTCATTGGCCAAATGAATACTGAAAGATAACGCAAAACAACGAATGTAATAACGAAAACAACCCACCCAGCCTTTTAATACATCTCACAGTCGCTTATCTGACCTACAAATCGACTCAGAGGTTGTTGCACTGCACACTGAATGCACTGGAATGCAGGCACGTTCCCGCAACTGTTTCATCACAAAAATTTACATTCAAGAGGAACCATTACATATGCATTCTTTCGCCAAATGCCTTTTCGCGTGCAGCGTTCGTCATAAACGACTGGAGAACTTCGTGAGAAAATTCTAGCGGCGCTGACAGTATTTCTCACAAGACCCCCGATGCTGCATTACAGTTAGTGTGCAGGTAAGTAGTGCTTTACATAACGGCTGAGTCGAGGCGGCGACGCGGGTGGCGTGGCAAAGGGCAATACAGCCCGTTCTGTGGCGAAATTCGATGGTGCGTAAGACGCCCGTAAAACGTTGAGTGGGTCCGCCGTGCAGCAGGCAGCTCTTACGATAGAGCCAGGGGGGGGGAGGAGGGGGGGGGAGGGGACCGCGGGCGAGCAACGGAGCATGCGCGCCTCCGTGACCTCTTTGCGCAACATGCTGCTGTGCTGTGGTGTACGCGCGGCCTGGCCGAAACACTGCCTGCCCTCGCCCACGCGTATGGCATGCATGCGGGGTGGGGGGGGGTAGGGCGGACAGGGCTTGGGCTAGGGCAGGGCCACGCGAATGACCTTCAGATCGTTTTAGCGCGCGCAAGACGGTAAGCGGGCTGATGACACGATCACAGAGAGGGGCGGTAGGGGTGAGCAAACCCTGTGGGAAAGCTGCGAACTGGAGCAGCAAACATGGTGCAATTTCATTTATTTGTTAAATTACACAAACATTGTAATATCGAAATACCTACATATGGGCGGAGGGCTTTATTTCTGGCAGTACGATGTTCCGGCACCTCGGTAACAAAATAGAAAAAACAAACAAATATACCAATAAAAATAAGAGGACAAACACTTGGGAACATCGATTTTTCTTTCGACCAACTTTCGTGAACTCAAAATTAATTTTTATTTAACTGTATCGTTTCCACAAATATAATGAAATTAATAAGTAAAACACGATAAAAAATAATTATAAACTCTGTTTTATTTCCTATAAATATTCTTATAGAACGCTGTTACTAATTGTTATTAAGAACGATTTAAAATTATTAAATTATATTATAACAGATAACTATTTCTATTAAATTAATAATTAATTTGGGTCACGTTCCGAGTCCTAAACCTTTGTAAATCAATCACCAAGAACATACAACAGATTACAACATAATAGTACTTACGAATACTCTTAAAAGAATAAGTACTTATTTTATTAATCGTCAATCTTACAAATCATAAAAGCAATGAACATTGCAATAAGTTTTGTGGTGGCAGCATAGATATTGTGGTAATCCATAATGATGATCATTGCAATATTAAAGAAGGTGTCTGCGATGATCAGTGTTAAAATTATAAATATTTTTCAAAAAAATTCACACGGGTATACTTAAAAATAAATATTAACGAAAAAATTATTCTCGAATTACGATGCGAAATTTTTTTTAAAGTACACAAGAAAAAAATACATTTGTTTTCTATGGGGATGATAGAAAAGGACAACAGTTCTTTTCTATCATCCCCATAGAAATCCCCTGGTTGCATTACAATCTGAAACTACGATAGCATAATGTACTGAAAAATTATTTTACGAATTGGAGGAAAGTCTTTCAAATGATTATGAAGAAACGTGTGAAGAATCAGTCGCCTACTTTCTACATAACTACTGGGCAGCCCTGTGAAATCGGGGCGTCTGCTTACCATCGCAGCTGGCACAGCCTGTCCTGTCGCGCGTCCCGCTAATGTTGTACGCCGGAAAGTGGCGGTTCCCCCTCTGTTGGAACGTGAGCTCCGACCGCGAACTACACGTTGGCTTTAGGTGTTCTCTGTATCGCCCCCTGCGAACACCACTCATTGATAGATTAATTGAGTGATTGATTGATTAGTGATTCCGGGCGCGTCAACTACTAAGGTCATTAGTACCGTAACTGTAGTGTATGTTCTCCTCGAGAGGTGGTGGTGACTTTTCCTCGCTAGATGGTGAGATCCGGCGCCGACCTCCCCGTCGGCTGACGGTGTTTTCCTCAATCAGGTACCTCCCACTAGCGGGCTCTAAGCTCCCGACCGGTCTCCGAACATGCATGAAAGTAGTCTACTGTAAGTAGGCAGTGTAGTTCAAATGGTCCAAGTGGTGTAAGTAAGAGGGTGGCGATAGAACAAGGAAGAGGATGGAAAGATCGCGCTCTCTGTGGCCCGTTTGTTAGGGTACTGCTCCGGTATTGGGATGTATTGATTGGAGAAACCACGGAAAACTAGCTATTAGAGCAGCCGGCCGCTAGGAATTCTCTTCAAATAGCGGTTGAACTTATATTGCTATTTATTATTGTAGCATTACAATATTGACTCTACGCTACATAGAAGTAATACGAAGAAGATTTTTTGCGAGAAAAGTCGTCTCTTACCTTACGTCTACGAACTCGTGTCAGGTCTCTACTTCACGTCTCTTAGCAAGACCACGAGATACTGAGTGAAGGCGGCCGGTGTCACCTCCCACGAAAGCTCGGTCGCCGACTCGCACTTCTTTTGTGACGTCGTCTAGAATCGAAAGTACCCACCAATGGGAACCTAGACATTTTTACTCTTTTATAAACGTATCGCACGATTTTTCCCCCTTTCGCGCATGTTGCTATATTTTTCTGACACCTGTCCGAGAGCTAATAATCTGTTCATCAAACACAATGAAGGATTGTTTTTTATACTTTTACAAATAAGCAATGAATGGAAAACAAATATAAGTCATCAGTTGCCAAATGTATTGTAATTATAGGTAAAATATATATCACAAAATTATGCTGCTTCATGTTATAAAATATTTATGTAGTTTGTATGTAATATTGTTCCAGTTTTTATTTACAATAGTTTATTTTATTTATTTTACGTCAAAAAAACAGTTAAAAACTGCGTATGATGTGCTACGGGGAAAAGTGAATTGTGTGCACATTTTCAAAATTCTGTGATCCCTACACTAAGTCATATACTACTTAAATTTTGAATTTTTGAAAGGGAGAAAAAAAACCAAAAAACTCCCATGTAATAAAATCTATTTTCAAAGATAAATAAGCAATAAATTTTGGCTCTTATTACTTCCTGCGCGACAACATGGAAACGATAATTTGAAGAATTGTATTTCCCACTGAATTCTAGAAGACGTGCACAGAAAATGAAGTTACATTTATGTCAGAAGCAAACAAGGCCATCTCAGCATTTGCTCAATGGATCAGGAAACTGGACGAAAAACCTGATCGAGATGGGATATAATTCAAATTCAAATCCTCAGCAGTCTATTAATAAAATTTAACCATGGAAATACAGAGGAAAGCAAAGGAAATCCATATGAAATGCAATAGGTCATGAACATCAACAAACCTCTGTCATTTAAAAGTTTTTATTAAAAATGCCAAAAACACATACCAGACATATCATTCAATGTACTTGCAATGTAATAGCTTGTATGCTTCATATGATATGAAAATAAAACCCACCAAGCTAGTTAAACAAGGATTAATAAAAGATCTTAAAATTACATGTATCTAAAGAATTCAATATAACCACAAAAGAAGCCATGAAATATTTTTCTATTTTGAAGAGTAGAATTGTAGAAGAGTAGAATTAATCCTTTAATGTTAGGGAAGAATACAAGTGGTGCATTATGAAGAAAATTATTTTCAAAAATTGAAATTTCATGGACAAAGATTCTGGTCAAGCTTACAAATTTTTCAATACAAAAATTGGAACAGTTCCTCCCCACAAATATTATAATTTTCTTTTCAAATTTTTTTAAATATTTCACATTTTGGTTTGTTTTGAATTGCCATTTTTATGGTTATTCAAGTAACTTTTCAATAAACTGTATACACACATTTAATAATGAAGAAATCTTATTTATTGTATCGATCATAAAATATTATTTTGTTATGTTTTAAATAATTGAAGGTATTGGGTGTAAAAGATGATAATCCTTGACATTTTAATCTGTGATACTATAATTTTGGCCTTGCGCTCTTCGACTGACTGACTTATAAATACACATCACAGAGATAAATCTTGATCTTGTGTGGTGTCAGGAAGATATTAACTCCTGCCTCAAACTTCTTTATAAACATAAATGGTGAGCAGAAGAGGGAGGTTTTTAATTCTACACCTGTAGCACCTGAAAATAGATTGCTATATTAGTCACTGAGGTATTCCTGAACCCAACAAAGGTTTTGCCAAAGGAAGTGTTTGAGTTTATTCTTGAAGCTGTTTAATCGAGATATGTCGCTCAGGTGTGTTGTATTTCTGTAGATAATGTACCTTTTTCATATAATGTGCTTATAAACATTAGTTGGACAAGGATGTATGCTTTCCTTGTTGTGTATGAGTATAGGCTTGAGTTAAATTTGTAAGGTGTGTTGTTGTTTGTTTGATTTTCTTTACAAACACGAGGACTTCATAAATGAATGTACAAGGCAGTGGATGTATATTAGGTGTTTTGAATCAAGGATTACAGGACTGTGCTTTTGTATTTGTTAACATCTGCATGATTCTCTTTTGTATTTTAAAGGTTAGCCTCTAACTTAGCCTCTGGTGTTTGGCCTCAGATTATCATTAATTCAAATAATTGTACAACCCTTGTAGTGTGGATTGCCATGATCTCAATATTATCTATTTAACAACATAATAATTTTACAATCTCAATAAATGCTGATCAACTCTTCAACATCCAGATATCCTTGAAACATCACACAGCTATTCATAAAGATATTCTACAGATAGACAGGATCTTACTTGACAAAAAAACAAAAGTTTATTTTATTATTAATCTCTTCTTCATTTAAAGTTTTTATTTATTATGATCAAATTTATTTGCTACTAATCAAATAAAGTTACTTTATAAAAATATATTTTTCTGTACCAATACATTGATATTTGCGAAAGTACTTAACATAACTAATAAGAAAATTGCTAATTTTTCATTTTTTCTTTATTTTTCCTTTCATTTTCATTGTTGTACAAAAGGTGTGTAGTTCAATGTGAACTGTCTTCAAGAGATGCAATGATTGTGACTCAATCATATTTTTTTGAAACAACTGCAACTTTTATCAAAACCAACTTAATATTTAATGCTGAATTTCATTGACTTTCAAATCATATATTTATGTTCCAAATTAATGAGTACAATAAATATAAAGCAATGTTTTCTTCATATTTTATTTTATTTGTTATTTTGGTAAAAAGAAACTAGTAGGAACTCAAACTGATATTTGGGGAAAAGTACAATCTGCATATTTTTCTTCAGCTCCACAACCTCTTCCACAGTCTTACATAGTTTGAATGATGAATAAAAGAGCCAACAAAGCAAGGTTACCAATATTTTAAGACATTTTTGCTCTAAGTTACAGAAAACTTATTTGTATAGATAAACAAACTACAGATTTCATTCTATGATATATGTTAACATAAAAACAACCCACTGTCCAATCAGCAAAAGGAGAGATCAACAAAACACGTGCTTGATGAAACTACATTTATGTGAAAAACAACAACAAGGATCATCTGAGGACTTGCTCACTTGGATCAAAGAAATTGGACAAAAATAAGCAACCGCAATTAGAGTCATTGTCCCAAAAGCTAAAGTACATTGTTTTAGTAAGCTTAGTTAGTCTTTTTAAAATTATACAGTACAATTGTTAACTAATTTATTAAATGTTATGGTCAAAATAAGTATGCCCATTTTCTTTTTGATAGAATAGCATCTAATTGTACAGAAACAATTATGCAGCAAAAATATTTTACTTGCCTTAAACTTGTGAATAGATTTTAATTGTTTATTGTCATCTGGCAATGTGATGTCAAGTAACATTAATTTTATGAGTATCGTTAAAAGCTTCAACACACAACAGGGAATATCACAATCGGTCACTCGGTCTCCGACAGGCCGTTAAAAGCGATCCAACGCCTTGACCATCCACCTTCTGAAGATGGCCGTGCTTTGACACGCTTTGTCCTTTAGTGGGGACGTCTCGCACATGCGCTCCGCCTCCCGATCTAACCTGAAGACGTTAGAATGAATGAATGCCTTATTTTACGTGGCGAGACTCAGGCCAGAGGTCTGCTCTTCCGTCTGACCACACAATTGGAGGCAATCGCCACGGCGTCAGCATCACTCGCGCACTGCCTGCGATGCACGGATGCGCTGCTGCCGATCTACATGATCGCATGGAAGACCGAATAAATGAAATAAATCTAAATAAATTCAAGGAATAAATGATTTTTTGTTTCCTTAGTAGGCGTTGACACAAGACTTGCACACGCAAAGAAAATGCCACTGAATTTAATGCGTAGTATCCATGTATAGGGCCTACTGGGTGCAGTATAGGGCCTACACCTCCGTACACGGAGTTCTGTTTTGATTTCCTCTATGCACCTAAGTTTTTGTATTAATAATGCATTGACTATACACATAATGTGTTGAGCTCTTTTTGGCTAGTAGTGGTAGGAATAGAGCCATGAGTGTGGGTTGCTATTTTGTTAGCAATACTATACAATCAAATCTGTAGTAGAAGGAGAATGCCAAACCAAAATTCTATTTCCTTCATCCTGAATTTGCTAAATGCACTAGGCATCATTAATATAGTTAAATCATTTCTGAATGAATAGCATTTTATTATTAGTACGTTAGGAGAACGTCGTGCTAGGCGAACATCCGATTCAATCCGAGAGCGCTGTGAGAGACGGCTCAACGTTGATTTCAAGAAGAACGCCGTGCTTGGCGAATTAATCTTTCGATTTGGGAAAGTTATTCTGTTGAGTTTGATATTCGACTCTGACTTCCGCGCAATAGGGCCAAGTTATGAGAACAGAGAGAACTTGCTGACTGCACTGAATCGTACGCCTATGCTGAGACTCGCGAGAGAAATCTGAACTCGCCACGACTCGACGTGGAGGCCACCATTTGGACGAGACGAGCTGCAGCGGGTGTTTCGACCGCCGCTGCCTGCTGCCACCGCTGACACGGAGCTTCCTTTGTCCTTTGGCGCCCAGGATGTAACCCTCGGAGCCGCCACCGCCGGCGCCGCCGCCTGAGGTCAACGAACCTTGCGGACGCCCAGCTGACAGGGTCAACGAGACGTCCGGTACAATTTGTCGTATTGGCAAAAAGAAACCCACGCTATTGGGTATTATCATTCTTCGCTCTTCAAGCGCAACATGAACTTTTGCTATAACACAATTCAGATTTTGTAGCGTTGCCACGACTGGGCAATCATGTTCTTAAATTATCATAATCAGTAATTCCTTAATTTTAATTTAATTGTCTTACTATTTATTAGAGAGCTCATTAGGTAGGGTGTTTTCTTTTTTTATGTAACTTCCTTAACAGGAGTCAGAAATAAATTTAAATGTTTTCGAGTCATTATGTTAATTCTTATTAGCAAGAACAACTCCTAGCAACCTCTTCTTCCATCTAGAGTAAAAGGAACTGGTGATCTAACAGCCAATTGAGCTATAGCGGCCGGCGGATGTGACAGTATACAAATCGACGGAAATGTGCATATTAATGGCGTGAGAGATATTTTTAAAAAGTACATTTGTGTGATTTTTGAAAAAACAAAAAATACACCAAAGTGAATTTTACGTCATATTAAACAGTGCAATTAGAAGTAGCCATTGGAAAAATGTGATGAAAAATATTGGAGCCGTTTTTAGAAAATCTTGTTTTTGAATTTTTAAAATTGCATATATTGCATGCACTATTGCACGAAAACTACGAAAAAGCTGCAATAAATTTTAAGAAAAGTTTGGAACCGTTTTTGAGAAAATTTTGAAAATGTCCGAAGGGCTTCATGTAAAGTACCCCTATATTTTGATGAAAGTTTTTGAAAATTTCAAAGTTTCAACTAGAGCTAAATGGGCAGGGGTTTCTTCCATTTGGAAAATATCGTATGTGCGGTTGAAGCGCTAGCAATGTTTACAGACGAACAGACTGACGTTTTGAAAAAACTTTTCGGTTTCAAGTGACCTCAAAACCTGTTTTCCGAAATCTCGAAATCCATTTTCCGCTGCATTCCATACCTTCCATTACAAAACTAATTTTAAAAAGAAATACACTTTTTATAAAAGAAATGAACTTTATATAATATTAAACAGTGCAATTAGCACGACCTGTTGGAAAAGTTTGAAGAAAATATTTGGAACCATTTTTGAGAAAATGGCATTTGGACGTTTCTCAAAATACGGAAATTTGAGCACATTTTCACAGAAAACGATTGAGTTTTCCAGAAATTTCATATGATATTATTTAAAGCACATGTTCTCATAAACACCATAATGCGAACAAATTGTCAGTAATGTAAATATTAGCGATTGCTAATTCGCCGAATAATGAATGCGAGGGGCCGCCTTATTGCGTATTATTGGTTGACAATGCCAAGGACTTGAAGAATCTAATGTAGGGGAGGTTAGAAAAAATGTTTCGAGAATAGAAAACTCAAATTCAGTATGGATAAGACCAAATGATGAAGAAGGAAGCGTAAATGTGAGAAAATTATTTGGAAAGAAAGTATTTTAGAGATGATGAACGGAAGTATTTAGGGTTTTGGCTTAAGAGTGGGGCTACGAAAAGCACTTAGCAGAAATATGTAAGATGGGGATGATGGCTATGAAACAAGTATGGGGTATAATTAAAAGAAGGTGCAGGGATTTTTGGGCAAAGGGTATGAGGATATTTGATGTATTGTTCTATTTTGAGGTGGGGGGCAGAAATTTGGGGAAGGAAGGAAAGGAGGAAACTGAAAATATATGAAAGACTTTTAAGATGGATCCTCGGAACAGACTACCGCACACACGGTTACATGGTAAGATGGGAGACAAAAAGAGAAAATATGGGAATAGAGATGGGCAAAATAGCATGTTAGTTTGAGGAAAGGATTAGGAGAGGGGGTGTTATGTATTGAAAATAACAGGATAACAATAATAACGTTTTTGTTTATTCTCAGTCAATCCGACTTACAACAAAACATCCAAAATTCCGTGAGCCAAATAGAGTATACAGAAATTCCAAAGCCAAAGTTCCAGTCGTGCAGAAGATGTCCAAGTTCACGCCAAGTCACAATATCCAAAAAAGAAGAAACCAATATCGCACTGCCGGGTCAACACTAACTGCACTATACAACTCGCGAGGCACTCTAATTCACCGTTCACTTAGTTCTGCCGGTCCACCGACGGCCGCCGACTATATAGTCCCGCGCCGTAGCCTCGCTTCCTAGCAAAGGCTTCGCGCACCGGCTGCTCGCTCCTGGTTGGCCGGCTCACTCGCTGCTCTGCTGCTCCGCTAAACCTCGCAGACATGTCCGTATAGTTAGCACACCCACTTATCAGAAAATTTAAAAAGTATTCCATCGTTTTGTACTAATTTTAAACTAATTTTAACCCAAATTCAAAAATTTTGTACCAATGCAGAACATTAAAAAAAAAAAATAAGTAAAGTTAGCAACACCACCCATGAAAACATGATATCAAAACTAAATACCACTTTTGTATAATTTTAAACTAATTTTAACCTTAAATTCAAAAATTTTGAACTCATGCACAAATTCAAAATAAAAATGTATACGTATGCGGGGTTCACCTACCGTAATGTTAGCAACACTACCCATGAAAATCGATGATATCGAAAAACTAAAAATACCATCATTTTGTACTAATATTAAACTAATTTTAATCCAAATTCAAAAATTTTGAACTGATGCACAACTTCAAAATAAAAAATGTATACTTTTGCGGGGGTTCACCTACCGTAATGTTAGCAACACCCCATGAAAATCGATGATATCGAAAAACTAAAAATACCATCATTTTGTACTAATATTAAACTAATTTTAACCCAAATTCAAAAATTTTGAACTGATGCACAACTTCAAAATAAAAATGTTTGCGGGGGTTCACCTACCGTAATGTTAGAACACCACCCATGAAAATCGATGATATCGAAAAACTAAAAATACCATCATTTTGTACTAATATTAAACTAATTTTAACCCAAATTCAAAAAACTTCGTTACTACCAATGCAGAACATTAAAAAAAACAGGGAATAAGAGTGGGTGTGCTAACTTAACGTTAAGTTAAGTTAGCCCACTCTTATACCCTGTTTTTTTAATGTTCTGCATTGAGTCTAAAATTTAAATTTGGAGTTAAAATAGTTAAAATTAGTACAAAATTATGGAATACTCTTTTTTAATTTTCTGATAAGTGGGTATGCTAACTATACGGACATCCGGAAACGCTGATTGAGGCGACACGTTCTTTACGCGCCAGAAGCACGGCATGCACAAGAGGATTTTCCGCCGATTGGGCGCTCGCCCCCGTTAGCGCACCGGTTGCTGCGCGGACAGGGTTCGTGCCTTGTCCACTTTAGCAGAAGCGCGCAGGGGGCGGAAGGGCGCCCCATCGACAGGGGCGAGGGCGAGGGCGAGGGCCGTCGGAGCCTGAGGGCAGCGCACTGCGTCATCCGGGCGGCGGCGAGAGCCGCTGAAGCAGCCCGACGATTGAAACAAACGGCCGCTGCCGCCGGTGCACCTGCCCGCGCCTGCACCCCTGACCCCGGCTCCGCCCCCGCCGCTCCGCCTGCTCTGCTCCACCCGCCTCCTTCGTACGCTGTCTCTCACCGCCTCCCATGCTTCCGCACCCAGCCACGCTCACGATCACGCCCAACCTTCTACCCCCCGCCACCATCCTCCGCCCCTACACCCGCCACCTCCAGCTCCGCATCCCCTCCGCCCCCCCCCTCCCGCTCCCCTCCCGCCCGCCTCCACGCCCGCCTCCACGCCCGCCTCCACGCCCGCTCCCACATGCCTCCTGCTCCGTCTCTCCACGCTCCGCCTCCACGCTCCGCCTCCACGCTCCGCCTCCACGCTCCGCCTCCACGCTCCGCCTCCACGCTCCGCCTCCACGCTCCGCCTCCACGCTCCGCCTCCACGCCCGCCTCCACGCTCCGCCTCCACGCTCCGCCTCCACGCTCCGCCTCCACGCTCCGCCTCCACGCCCGCCTCCACGCCCGCCTCCACGCTCCGCCTCCACGCTCAGCCTCCACGCTCAGCCTCCACGCTCAGCCTCCACGCTCCGCCTCCACGCTCAGCCTCCACGCTCAGCCTCCACGCTCAGCCTCCACGCTCCGCCTCCACGCCCGCCTCCACGCCCGCCTCCACCCTCGCCTCCACGCTCCCTTCCACCTCCGCTCCACCTCCGCCTCCACGCCCGCCTCCACGCCCGCCTCCACGCTCCGCCTCCACGCCCGCCTCACCGCTCCGCCTCCACGCTCCGCCTCCACGCTCCGCCTCCACGCTCCGCCTCCACGCCCGCCTCCACGCCCGCCTCCACGCCGCCTCCACGCCGCCTCCACGCTCCGCCTCCACGCTCCGCCTCCACGCTCCGCCTCCACGCTCAGCCTCCACGCTCAGCCTCCACGCTCAGCCTCCACGCTCAGCCTCCACGCTCAGCCTCCACGCTCAGCCTCCACGCTCCAGCTCCACGCTCAGCCTCCACGCTCAGCCTCCACGCTCAGCCTCCACCTCGCCTCCACGCTCAGCCTCCACGCTCAGCCTCCACGCTCAGCCTCACGCTCAGCCTCCACGCTCAGCCTCCACGCTCAGCCTCCACGCTCAGCCTCCACGCTCAGCCTCCACGCCCGCCTCCACGCCCGCCTCCACGCTCCCGCCTCCACGCTCCGCTCCACGCTCCGCTCCACCTCCGCTTCCACCCTCGCCTCCACGCTCCGCCTCCACGCTCCGCCTCCACCTCCGCCTCCACCTCCGCCTCCACGCTCCGCTTCCACCTCCGCTTCCACCTCCGCCTCCACCTCCGCCTCCACGCTCCGCCTCCACGCTCCGCCTCCACGCTCCGCCTCCACGCTCCGCCTCCACGCTCCGCCTCCACGCTCCGCCTCCACGCTCCGCCTCCACGCTCCGCCTCCACGCTCCGCCTCCACGCTCCGCCTCCACGCTCCGCCTCCACGCCTCCGCTTCCACCCTCCGCTTCCACCCTCCGCTTCCACCCTCCGCTTCCACCCTCCGCTTCCACCCTCCGCTTCCACCCTCCGCTTCCACCCTCCGCTTCCACCCTCCGCCTCCACCCTCCGCCTCCACGCTCCGCCTCCACGCTCCGCTTCCACCTCCGCTTCCACCCTCCGCTTCCACCTCCGCTTCCACCCTCCGCTTCCACCCTCCGCTTCCACCCTCCGCCTCCACCCTCCGCCTCCACGCTCCGCCTCCACGCTCAGCTCCACTCCGCTTCCACCTCCGCTCGACCTCCGCTTCACCCTCCGCTTCCACACCTCCGCTTCCACCCTCCGCTTCCACCCTCCGCCTCCACCTCCGCCTCCACGCTCAGCCTCCACGCCCGCCTCCACCTCCGCTCCACCTCCGCTTCCACCTCCGCTTCCACCCTCCGCCTCACCTCCGCTCACGCTCCGCTTCCACCCTCCGCTTCCACCCTCCGCTTCCACCCTCCGCTTCCACCCTCCGCCTCCACCCTCCGCCTCCACGCTCCGCCTCCACGCTCAGCCTCCACCTCCGCTTCCACCTCCGCCTCCACCTCCGCCTCCACGCCCGCTTCCACCTCCGCTCCACCTCCGCTCCACCTCCGCCTCCACCCTCCGCCTCCACGCTCCGCCTCCACGCTCCGCTTCCACCCTCCGCTTCCACCCTCCGCCTCCACCCTCCGCCTCCACGCTCCGCCTCCACGCTCCGCCTCCACGCTCCGCTTCCACCCTCCGCTTCCACCCTCCGCCTCCACCCTCCGCCACCACACCACCCACCCCTCTTCCGCATCCGGTGCTATAATCCTATAAGTCCATCCATGGTACCACACCCATTTCCACCACCGCCCCCGCCCCCTCAAACCTCCGGCTCCGTCTCCGACTGTTGCCCCAACTCTACTCTCTCTATATGAAGATGTGCTGCTAGCGGGAGGCGGTCAGGCGAGCCCTCTCACATATCACGGGCCGCACACTTGTCACTTTCACAACATGCAGGCGTTCCAAAAGTATCACTATTTCTTTTCTGTTTTTAACCCTAATATTTTATCATTCAGTGATAATATTTTATCATTCAGTTCAAAAATAATATAATTTTATTTTTTATGAATGAAGTGTCTTTTCCGCATTTATTGAATTTTATTTCCTTCCTCAAAACTGTAGAGACATTTAATCCTATAGCTTACAGCTCTGTCTACTGCCAGAGTTCTAACGATTTCAGTCATAATTTTTCAATTAGTTGCAGTTCTTTTACTGTTCTACTGACCAGGTGGCAAAAGGAAGAGCAGTGGTCACGATGTCGTCTTGTCAGCTATCAAGCGTAGGTAACAGTATGACAATGAAAAGTATCCCAATTTACCTGTGTGGCATCATTCAGATCAAATTATTTGTGTGGAAAAACATAGATCCGAATCAACCAAAAGACATAGTGGTCGCATCTCGTAGATTTACTGCATGTAAAAGATCAAGCCTTAAAAAAGCTTCTGAACTAAATTCAAATTGCCTGTTTCGTCGCAAGAGATGATATTTTCTTTCTCCGCTAGATGCCGAAAGGCTCGTACCAAAATTTGTGCGGTCAGACGGAAGAGTGGGTCTGATGGCCCGACTCTTGCTACGTAAAAATTAAGACATTAACTAGCTAAAGGTTCGGTTTTTACTTTTATGATCATAATTCCTACATTTTCACGTAATGAATATCTCGTAGTTTACTGATTTGAATGATAGATATGGCAATAATATTATTTTGGACTATGAAAGAATGAACTTTCATCGACAATCATTTCACAATTTTCAAAACTAAATTCTCAAAAACATTGAAATGACAATAAAAATGAACTTCCAATGAAGTATCCCACCAAAGTAAATTACAATACCTTAAAGATTTGGCACTCCAAGATATTATTTCTGATGTGTGACCCAAGTTAGTGTGATCTGTTCGAACGGTGCATGACACACGCATTCATTCATCGACACTAACATAAACACACATCGTAAATACGAGTCCGTCTCAGGGGCTCTCAAAAGGGAATTTACTTTCGAAATCTAGACTTTGAAATGTTGTTCGAATCGAATACTATTTCTCTAATAATAGCAGAGGAAAAGTAAAAAGTCGCACAAACACACTCTTTATCCTACTTCTATAAATAATGTGCATAATTGACTAAATTTAATTTTATTGTGTGTGTAATCAGGTTTACAATAGTATAAAATCATATTCCTTTTCTACAGTTATTGTCTAAATAATCTCTTTCTATCGATCATTTTTCTTTTATACTAATTGTTATAATAGTATTAATCAAATTGAAAATCCAATAAATATAAAATGATGCGATCGAGAGGGAATAGTAGATATGATATTCCACATTTCGTAGGAAAAAGCAAAATGATACTACTGTTTACATAAAACGAGCTGCACTTTCCATAACATGAGAGTGAAGTATTGAAATACTGTTGGCATTTGAATCATGTTCTTGAATCCACTTGGAATTCAGACAGATCTACTTATTATCCTTCACAACAGCCGATCTCTATTCCGCCCAAAATGCCATTATTTACATCCGATCGCCTCCATCGTTTCGGCTGCGTATCAGTTTTCCCGCCAACTCGACTCTGTCCTTTCCTGCCACCGGGCGCGCGGCGAGCGCACGCGGCGAACTAGCGGCAAAGTTCGCCCATAAATTTCAGGTGCAGAAGAAGACAGGCGGGCGGGAGCAATTCGGAAGCTCTCCCGGGGCCCTGTCAGCGCCGACTCGCGTCCCGACGCGCCCCGACGCCCACGCCGACGGCGACCGCGCAGAAAAACAGCCCTCGCTGCCAGGCTCGCCAACTGCTGCGTTACGAATCCCTACCTCCCTCACGACAGGAGACTCGTGAAAAATAAACATGTACGTCGGTCGTAAATAATTTATCAAAAACGCACACTCCAAAGTACGATTTTATTTGGGAAAGACTGTATGTTGTACCGAGTATTTAAATCAAACAAAATTAATATTTTACAAAAATACGTATCTGCTCAGTAATATTCTGGTAACAGCTTCCTTCCAGGAGTATAATTCAGTACCTTCCGTAGTATTCCGTCTAAATCTTACAGTGGGAGAATAAAATAAATTAGTGGTGAAAAAGATATAGAAACCATTCCATAATTTAATGCGCGGGTTAAAGAAAATGTGTGGCAAATACGAAAGAATGTACTTGCAGGCGCAGTTTGCTAAGCCATATCGTAGCTTCTCCTGTGAGGATGAACTCTTCTGATTAAACAAAGTTGCACAATCAATCGTACAGGTCGGTGTTACCTGGCTGTAACATTGTTTTTGCCAAGGCTACATAAAGGTAGTTAAAATTTGTGAAATATAAATTGTGTGGTTCAGGATATGTAATTTTTGGGTGTAAGCTATTGTGGTAAGTATTTTTCGACTCAGAATCTAACAATTAATGTTTAATATTCATTTATTGGTGATTTTTTCTATAAATAAGTCGTATGTTAAATATTTTGATAATTATATTAAAGTAATGTAATTTACTAGTTTTAGGACAGAAACGTCAATATCACAAATGTCATAAAATGGACAACCCTGCATAAAACGGAAACCTCCCTAAACCGGAAGTTTTTGTGTCCCAATCAATTTCGGCTTAGATTTTACTGTATCATAGCAACATTAGGAATGAATTATAGGACTTGTTACCCGAATTTACAGCATTGCAGTCTGTTGACGTGTCATCCATTGCACTCGAGTTCAAATCTAGTCTGAGTATTTTTTCTTTAAAGTTTTTGTAACACTCGGTCACAATACCTAAATTCAACTACAGAAAGATATTTTCATTCAAACTTTTGAACTTTCAAATTAAATAAACCTCTTCAACTTCGTTTGAAGATGTTTTCAAGTGAAGAGGCTGAAGATTTAGTAAGATATAAATTGCAATATTACAACAGAGAAAGTATTGTACGAGTAATGCTGCATGACTGGATTGGATAAAAAATGCTGATAATTATGTATATTTATTATTTATTGCATTTATTTATTATTTAAGGAACTCTTTATCTTTTAAGGTCATTGAGGCTCACGAGTGATATTGATAATAGCGTTAATCATGGCGGAGCAATGGAAAAATGAGAAGCAAAGAAATCTACCTAGAGCTCCCTTGTTGACCACAATGACCACTCGATTGACCGAGAATCCTAGTTTGATAAAAATTATCCGTACTACGTTCATGAACCGCACTCAATATGGTGCGCTTCTTCAGGGAAATACTATAGGCCACCTGACTAGAGTATAGACTACAGATACTAACAACCACAAGACTAGATTACCAACTAAAGAACGAAACTAGAGACTGTAGGTCTAGATCACCGACAGAAACTATAGGCACATCAATGTCATCCATAAGGCGCCACACCCTGTGACTCCACCCGAGGCATCATTTCCTTTTTTACTACCACTTGCCCCTCCGTGTCCATGCGGCGTCTTGCAACGATCCCTCTGGTGTACAACCGGGAGCGGTAGCTTAGTGCATCAATTGATGTCACTGCAGCGCCTTTGACCGGGAGGTCCTAGGTTCGAGTGCTGACGGCGGCAGGATTTTAGACACTAGCTCTTCAGCTACGTCGAATTCAATCGCTGTCTGGAGGAGAATTCTAGTGACCAGTTGCTCTCATCAGTAGTTTTCCGTGGTTTCTCCGATCAACACCAGGCGAATGCCGGAGCAGTACCCTACCAAACGGGCCACGGACCGCGCGCGATCTATCCTTCCTCTTCCTTGTCCTATCCTCTCCCCTTACACACACACTAACATGTACTATACTACCACATATTCCGGGAGACCAATCGGGAGCTTAGAGCTTGTCCCGGCTGGGGCGGTGCCCCGCTGGTGGAAGAGTCCAGGTAAGGGGGAAACCCCACTACGGCGCCGGATCTCACCATCCAGTGGGGGAAGATCAGAGCCATATCCCGAGAAAGAAAAAAAATGCACTACACGAACGGATCTAATGACCCGAGCAGTTGACGCGCCCGGAAATACGAAAAAATCAATCAATCAACCCTCTGGTGTACAGAAAAAAATAGGATCGGCGACGCGCGAGATAATAAAGAGGAAGGCCCCATCAAAGATGACCTTCTGCTACCTAAATTTTATGACGTTAGAAGACAAGTCGAAGAAGAGAAACAAACAAACAAAGAAACAAAATCTCTAAACTTGGGGAGAAACGTGTAAGTTGGCAAACCTTCCACCCGCTAGCTTGGCTTCCTCCGCAGTGTTTTGCAGCAACCCCGCGCGAGATCCCGAAAAAGCAACGAGCTGTCTGGGCGCTCCTCACTGTAAATGGACGGAGGGCCAGATGCTGCAACACAAGACGCGCTCGCCGTGGCAGACCCTCTCCGATGGCCTCAGGCAAACAACATCGTTTGCGGCTGTACGCTGGCAAAGCAAATGCTGACTGCTTTTTATAAATCTCGCAAGGTCGAAAGCCGACCTAACATAAGGAAAGAAAGGGAGAGGAAGTTACTTGTCCCTGCGAATATTTTAAGAATTTGTAAAGAAAGTGTGTGTGTGTGTGTGTGTGTGCGTGCGTGCGTGCGTGCGTGCGTGCGCGCGCGCGCGCGCGTGTGTGTGTGTGTGTGTGTGTGTGTGTGTGTGTGTGTGTGTGTGTGTGTGGAACACTGATATTCAACTGCGCAATTCTCTGAACTGCACATTTCATCGTACCAATGGTATTGATGATGATTGTAATACGAAAGAGAAAAGAAAGGGTATAACCGAATAAGGTGGTGAAAAGTGCCCTTAAACCAAATCGATAATCGCGATGCTCATATGAAAGAGAATAAAAAATTCCGTAGATTCACAAAAAATCATCCTCCTAGGGCGATCTGTTGCAGAGATATGATGAGAAAGGTGATTTTCATGTTTTATATTTCTCTCAACTTCTATTGCATGTACCAGGCTGAAAACAATGCAAAGGCGGTAGAAAATAGTTGAATTTTAAGGTATTTCTGTCAACTAATTTTGACGCCAAATTCAAAGAGAACTTTTTTCAGTTTTGAAATTGATTTTTGGCATGATAACGGAGTAACGTCCCTGCTTGGAATGAAATACACCGTCGTTTAGGAAAACCTACATACTTCGGTAGAGCGGATCACGTGCATAAAATTAAGACAAGAATACAGAAAACGGATGTCGGAAAATTTTCATTTACAAACCGAACTATTAGATACTGGAACAGTTTGCCTGCGACAATCTTAGAACCCTTTCCTCAAAGCTTGAGCAACTTTAAAAATAAATTAGTTTTCTAGTTAATTATATATTAGGTTATTGTATCAATGTTGAGTTTCCACTGTTAGATTAGTAGTATTTCCTACAAAGTAAGTTGTTTAATTGTTAGTATAAATATCAGTTGTAGTAGTATTGTTATTATTACCTTTATTATTATTCGTGTATTGCAGTGCAGTGCAGTGCAGTGCAACGCAGCGCAGTGTAGTGTTATGAAGTGAAGTAGAGGGAAGGGAAGGCGAAAGAAATGCGTCACAATTGTGTTGTGCAGTGAAGTGAAGTGAAGTGGAGTAAGGTTTGCGTGGTGATGTTATGTACTATTTACTATTATTTTTTAATTAACTCCTTTTTTGTAACTTTTTGTTAGTGAATGTAAGTTTAATGCATGTAAGGTTAAGATATTCTGCCACCAAGTTACTATACTTAATTGCAGAATTAACAATAAATCTAATAATAATCTACTGTTTTCCCCTAGAATGTTTCTTATAACATTCTATAAGTATTTTTTTTCATATTTTTAAACAATGTGGATGATAGTGAAAAAAATTTTAATCTATTTGGTCAGTTTTAAAAATTAAAATTCGCGCCAAAATGTGATACGAAAACACATTTTAACTGAAAACACAGATTTAAACACAACATATAACTCGAAAACTGATTGATGTTACATCGATTGTGAGAAAAATGAGAAAAGCATCAAAAAATCTCCATAAAATAGTAATGTTGAATTTGCTTTACTGTGACACGTGAATATTGTGGCTCAGCTTCACGACATTTGTCGTCTCTATAGAACGACAACAAAGTGCGTAAGAGCAGATATATTGTGGACACTCTTGTAAACTGCAAATTTTGGGGTGCATTTGAGCTTGCGTTGCGAGGGCACAACCGAAGTGAACAATAGGAAAATCCTGCAAAATTTCGAGGGTTAAGATCATTGCCAATGACGGAGCTTTAAAGATCATTCAGAAGGTGCAACAATTTTCAAAGGGACGTCAAATTCAGTACAGAACACTGTTGCAAGAAAGGTAAAAGAGAAGCGAAATGAGAAATGCAATAGGAGCGGTACCAATATTTCGAGTAATGCAGCAAAAAGAAATGTCGGAAGAATTTCTTCCAGAAGTCTGCAGACTTCTTTGAATTCTTCTCACTACTCCAATGACTTCTTCAAAAACTAAATGACCATTTTCAGCAATGAAGTGAATAAAAACATCTCGTAGAAATTCAGAGGCAACCGAACGATCGCGCGTCCTCAAAATGCTGTCAAATACTTGTAGAGAAGCCACTTAACCGTGAAACTAGTCATTTCAATGATTGACGAAGAAATGTGTGCATCTAAAAAAATCGGCGATTGGATGTTCAACTCAAGTAAACAAGGTAAGCTCACAATTTTATTCTTTCTGGGTAGGGTGATAAAATTGAAAATAAATGTTTCACTCCCAATGTGGCCTAATTAAATTTTTGTAACATGGATCCGTCAGAAGGGTCAATGTCAAAAGTAATAAATGAGAAATTAAAGCATTATTTTCAATCAAGGTTCTTAATAATATAAATATTAATTTTCTTCACAAACTTGCTGATTATGTTGTAAATCAGTTGCATAGTAAACAGCGTGCCTCTGTTTGACCCAAAAGTAGTCGTCCAACATCCACTATTAGTCGTTGCGTAGATTGAAAGGAATCTGATTCGTAGGACGTGCAGCATGGGCCGACCTGTCGCCGGCAACGGATCACGGCGTGCTGTCAGACGTGGGTGGCGCGTCCGAGAAAAGTTCACAATCCGTTTCTTGGAATGGATAGGGGAATTTTTCGTATCATTCTTTCTTTATTAGTGATTTTAAGTTTTTACGCATATAACTATTCGATAGAAGTCCAAATATTAAAAAAAATATTCGAAATTTAAGGTACAATGTTCTTCAACAATTTTAATAATTGTGTCCATTAATCGATCTGGAAATAGTGGAAAGGGATACCCCCTTTCGACTATTGTTTTGCAACACCCTTAAATTTTACTCACCCACCGCCACTGTTATTAGATCGTCTTCTAGTGTTCTTGGGGGACAGATATAGAGTGATAATGTTCCTCACAGCCAAAACACAGCTCTTTTTGTCCAGGACGTAACATTTATTTACGTATAAAGCCCTGAAATGCCAGCCAATGATGTTCAGGCGAAATTATACTTTCCAACGTCTAATTCCTTTTTCCCTGAATCCATGCACCTTTGGAGGTTATCTTCGGTGAGTACGTGTTGGACCTACCGCCATTCACGAATATCCCCAGTCGCGTTAAGACAATGTGAATGATCTTGGCTGTCCGGGTGACGCCGCGTCGAAGGCTGTGTTGCCGACGTTTCGACCATCTTTTCGTGGTCTTCCTCAGGGCTGGTCTGCCAAGAAAGGCCACGAAAAGATCGTCGAAACGTCGGCAACACAGCCTTCGACGCGGCGTCACCCGGACAGCCAAGATCATTCACATGACTCCGGTCGCGGAAGCCTACGACTTCGCGTTAAGACAATGTTCTTTCAGTTGGAAAATAATTTTGGAGAATAGAAAATTACAGGAAGTGAACTGAGACGGGTCGTATATTTTTTTTTAGTTCAAAACTGGCGAACATGTTTCATGTGCAGTGTTCTCGATTTTTGTTTCTCCGTTTGACTGATCACAATTCATTAGATGGTGACGTGTCTTACAACTTCAAAATCATCCGAGTGAACTGGGTAGTCTGAAGAACTTCTGCTATAGTTTTGTTGTCTGTTATCCGAAACGGTCATTGTCACCGACAGAGGTTTATCGTCCTTGAGGCGTTTGTGCAAAAGAAAAGTTTGCTTTGGAATATCATATTAACTCCAAATATTTCCAGAATCATTCCAAGGGTTACTGCAGTACTTTTTTTCTCAATTACGGTTTATCAGAAAAATACGTTTATCAAAATCCGCCGAGTCACAAAAACATAACCTTATAAATTCGCAAAGAAAAAGAATGTGACGTCCCAGCTTCATAATCTCGTGAAAATGTTTCACAAACCAAATGGTAGAGACCTGCATTCTGCAAAATGGTACACGACCTTCTGTTCGCGCACGTCTTTCATATTTACCTAATATTTCGGTAGCATCTAGAAATTACTGTATGCGCTTCTTTAAAATTGAAACCTTTTGTGTGACCTACAATGTTAATACAGCACATATACATTTCTAATTCAATGAAATGCATTTCAAAGCCAAAACTGTTTTGTAATTACAATAAATTAGTAGCTCAGTTGCAAAGAATTTATTGTATAACTCTTCGATAGTCGAAGGTTTCGGGATTAAAACATGTAACCCACATGGAAACGTTTGCAAGCTATAAACAAAAAAGGAAACGTTTTTGCTGGAAGGTATTTAAATGGGGGTACATACAGAAAACAACAATCGGGGATCAACTGGTTCCAATTGGAACCGTTTAAGAATTACAGCACGTGGAGAGCAGATGGAAGCGTATGAAAATGTTAATATCACAAAAACTTTGAGGGTTAGCACCTTTTCCTCCAGAGTCCTTCATTGCTATTAGTTTTGATGGCATTCAATTTGGAGTCCAATAAAGCGGGGAGAAAGAGCTGTGAAAGGGTACCCGCACGTCAACGAAAGGCAGCGCTCCGACAGCTGCCGTGGAGCTCTGGGCGCTTCCCCTTGCAGCAGACCTCCCTCCGCCCGCCCGACCAATACACAATTACACGTCCCGCAATTACGCCACCCTTCTCCAATAATTTGGTCCTTGCCCCGTCTCGCCCTACCTCGCCCCTCTCCGACTCATCCAGAACATTGTTCCGTTGCCCTCGGCTTGCCTCCTGCTTGTATTGCACCCACCCACCCACCTTGCTACGAAAAACTTTGCGCCTCGCTTCCATACTTTTTCTCGTTTTTTATTTTCCCTTCACCTCGGCTTGCCACTCCCGCCCTCTGCAACACATTCCGTTTTCTCATCCCTCACGCCCACGTTCCTTTCCCCCCCCCGCTTCCCCACGTTCGTCTCCCAATCTCCCTAGCACAATCTCCCTAGCACAGTCTCCCTAGCACAGTCTCCCTAGCACAATCTCCCTAGCACAATCTCCCTAGCACAGTCTCCCTAGCACAATCTCCCTAGCACAGTCTCCCTAGCACAATCTCCTAGCACAATCTCGCTAGCACAATCTCTCTAGCACAATCTCCCTAGCACAATCTCCCTAGCACAATCTCCCTAGCACAATCTCCCTAGCACAATCTTCCTAGCACAATCTTCCTAGCACAATCTTCCTAGCACAATCTTCCTAGCACAATCTTCCTAGCACAATCTCTCTAGCACAATCTTCCTAGCACAATCTTCCTAGCACAATCTCCTAGCACAATCTTCCTAGCACAATCTCCTAGCACAATCTCCCTAGCACAATCTCCCTAGCACAATCTCCCTAGCACAATCTCCCTAGCACAATCTCCCTAGCACAATCTCCCTAGCACAAACTCCCTAGCCTAGTGTATCCCTTCCCATCTGCGTCTTCTCGTTCCCCGCCCCTCTCCATCCCTCTGTACCAGGGGTACTGTGACATACCAATATGTCACTGAATATTGTACAATATTTATTATAAATGGCGTCAATTAAAGGGGATAAATTATGTGAATATGCTAGCATAGCAACGGTAAGCGAGCCGTCGTCAAGGTCAACATATTCATGCAGTGACAATCGCGGAGACGGCTAGTTAATTTTGTATAGAATTCAGGGATTGGCCGAAAAAGCAGTGACAGTCGTGAGGACGGCTAGTTCGTTTTGCAAGAAATTTAGGGATTGGCTAGGTACGAAAGTACATCAAATGTTATCTGCAAATAAACAATCGAAAGAATGGACCGAGCTTTGCAGGGCTGAAAGAATACGAGAGGCATTCATTCTGACTGATGCAGTGGGCTTGAACGGATCGTGCTCCAATTAATGTTAGGAGTTTTTTTGGGGGGACTTGTAAGCATCTACTAGGGAATGGATATTGAGAGAACATCAAATTTGAATACTAAGTGTGACAGTGGAGCTTAAAATATTTCAAGTGAACGAGTTGGAGGGACATTGAGGGCTTGGGCGAAGTTGTCAGTGATTGGATTGGAATGCTAGCAGCAAATAGTTTATTGATCTGATGAACGGTGATTGAAGTGTGCTTCCGAGAAAAGAAGAGAGAAGATGGTGTCTGGACCTGAGGACGGTGGCGTCGGAGATGTATAAAGATGGTCCAAAAGTGCGCGAAGACATTAAAAGGTTGGAATCGGTCCTGACAAAGATTTAATTTTATATTGGGTAAAGTTATACAATACTAAAATTGTTTTTAATTGTTTAATAAATTTTCATGTTTTTGTGAAATGAATGCATGATTTTCATTGAGCCAATTCTAGCAATGAAGTAGCAAGATAGAAATATATTTGCTTTTCAGGTTCCTCGACCACTCTGTATAGATGGCAGATCGGATAATCATCTATTAGCATACAATAGTGATTATTTCTATAAAACCCATCGACCCAGGTAGTTTGTTTTAAATATATTTAGTTTATTTCAGTACCAAATTGCGAAGGCCACGGAACTCTAGGGAGACCCTGTTCTTATATGGTGTTCTAATCCCCCTTCAAAAACCTCACCTTACTCTTTGGAAGTTATCTTCATAATAACCATCTACAGGAGAACAGCTGAATTGTTTGGAATATCGTAGTACAATTGTTAATAAAATATTTCAAATCCACATTTTTATAAAGAAAAATATTCAATCACAAAAAGTAAACATTAAATAGCATCATAAAAATTAAACTAAAATGTTTAAAAGAAAAAAATTGTATTTTACTGGTAATGAATGAATCAAATCCTTTTCATTGTTTCTTTACGTTTGTACACAGTTAAAAATGACGTTGAACGGCTACAATTTTCGTTTTACTCTGAATTTTCAAAATTTTCAGAAATTAGAAATAATGCGAGATAGTATGTTCTGCTGTAGCACTAATTGTTTATATTAGTTAAAAACATTTAAATTAATATAGTATTCATTTTTAGATTTCGTACGCGATTATTATAGAATAGAATAGAATATTTATTTTGCAACTTAGGAATACATAGAATAATTCCGGTGGTAGCGTTTTCTAAGGAATTACTAAAAATACACAAAACAAACATCAAATAACATTAAAATATTATCATGTTACCACATACAATTTTACAAAATTAATCTACTAACCATATTTACTTAGTCTAATTTTAAAATTTTTGACATTGTGAGGGAGTCTTCAGCACTGTGCAAGTAATTTGTTCCAATATTGTATCGTTCTGTTTACAAATGAGAATTTACCTACATCTGTTCTCTGTTTTCTTTGCCGAATTTTGAAACCATGATCCTTCCGCGCGACGTAAGCTGGTTTTGATTGTCTTTCCCGTGCTTCACCCCACGGACGATCCCCTCGTATTGATTTTAATAATGCACAACGACACGATTTCTCTCTGCGTTTTTCCAAAGGTTCCCCCGTTATAAATTCAGAATTTGAAAGTCCTCTCCTAACAAATTTTGCAGCATATTTTTGTACTTTCTCGAGAGATTTTATTTGCTCTAAACGATACAATTTGAAACAAATTTTGATCGGGTGTTGAATAGTTCAATATTGTTATGGGAGCCCTTAGTTTGGTCACGCTTAGTGCCCAAGTCCGCCGCTGGCTGCAGCCATCCCAGCACGTTTTCTTCCTCCGCAACCTTCCGTCCGCATCCGGCTCATCGCACCCTCTCGTGAGCAGCCTTCCCCAACAGGCGCCGCGTGTTGCTCGCCAGACAGCTGTCGATAGCTGCGCTCCCTGCGCTGTCCCACAGCGGCGGCGGCGGCGGCGTGTCGGGGAGCGGTGGCGGGGAGGCGAGGGAGCGTGGGCGGGGGCGTGAGGCGGGCAGGAGCTAACAGGAGGCGTGGGCAAAGGTGAACGGCGGGCAAGGGAAAGGAGGCGGGTGGCAGGGCGGAGGCGGGGCGAGGCGGAGGCGGTGGCGGTGGGGGGTGGCAGGTAGGCGGAGGGGGCGGTTGCGGAGGCGGCAGGTGGCGGCGGCGGCGGCGGCGGGGGGCAGCGGCGGTGGCGGGCGGAGAGCGGTGGCGGTGGCGGGCGGCGGGGCGGTGGCGGTGGGAGGCGGGCGGCGGAGGCGGAGGCGGTGCGGAGGCGGTGGCAGGAGGCGGTGGCGGGCGGAGGCGGGGCGGACGGTGAGCGGAGGCGGGGCGGTGGCGGTGGCGGAGCGGTGGCGGAGGCGGTGGCGGAGGGGTGGCGGAGACGGTGGCGGAGGCGGAGGCGGTGGTGGTGGCGGGGGGAGGCGGTGGCAGGGGCGGTGGGGAGGCGGTGGCGGAGGTGGTGGTGAGGTGGAGGCGGGTGGGAGGCGGTGAGGTGGCGGAGGGGTGGGCGGGGGTGAGGCGGTGGCGGTGGAGGCGAGCGGTGGAGGCGGTGGAGGCGGGGTGGCGGGGCGGTGGCGGAGGTGGTGGGAGGGCGGTGAGTGGGGCGTGCGGGGTGGCGGAGGCGGTGCGGAGGCGGTGGAGGCGGTGGCGGTGGGGAGGCGGTGGCGGAGACGGTGGCGGAGGCGGTGGCGGTGGCGGGGCGGTGGTGAGGCGGTGGCGGAGGCGAGGCGGAGGCGGTGGCGGTGGCGGTGGGCGGTGGCGGAGGCGGTGGCGGTGGGGTGGCGGTGGTGGTGCAGGCGGAGGCGGGGCGGAGGGGAGGCGGTGGCGTGGCGGTGGCGGGGCGGAGGCGGTGGGGGTGGCGGGGTGGTTGGTGGAGGCGGAGGCGAGCGGAGCGGTGGCGGAGGCGGTGGGAGGCGGTGGCGAGGCGGTGGCGGTGGCGGGCGGGGGGCGGTGGTGGAGGCGGTGGCTGGCGGGGCGGTGCGGAGGCGTGGCGAGGCGGTGGTGGGGCGGTGGCGGGCGGTGGCGGTGGCGGTGGCGGTGGCGGTGGCGGTGGCGGGGGGAGGCGAGGTGAGGCGGTGGCGGAGCGGTGGCGGAGGCGGTGGCGGAGGCGTGGCGGAGCGTGGCGAGGCGGTGGCGGTGGCGAGGCGGCGGGGAGGGGCGGAGGCGGTGGTGGGGCGGAGGCGGTGGCGGTGGCGGTGGCGGCGGCGGTGGCGGAGGCGGAGGCGGGGCGGAGACGGGGCGTGGAGGTGGCGGTGGCGGTGGCGGGGCGGTGGGAGGCGGAGGCGGAGGCGAGGCGGTGGCGGTGGCGGTGGCGGCGGCGGAGGCGGGTGGGGGTGGCGGCGGGGGAGGCGAGGCGGACGGGGCGGGGCGGAGGCGGTGGCGGGGCGGAGACGGCGAGCGGAGGCGGTGGCGGTGGGGTGGCGGTGGCGGCGGAGGCGGTGGGGAGGTGGCGGCGCGAGGGAGGCGGTGACGGAGGCGGTGGCGGAGCGGGGCGGAGGCGGGGCGGAGGCGGCGGCGGAGGCGTGGCGGTGGCGGCGGGGCGGTGGTGGAGGCGGTGGCGGTGGCGGAGGCGGGGCGGTGGCGGAGGCGGTGGCGGTGGCGGTGGCGGGGCGGGGGGAGACGGTGGCGGAGGCGGAGGCGGGGCTGGTGGCGGTGGCGGTGGCGGGGGCGGTGGTGGAGGCTGTGGCGGGGTGGAGGCGGAGCGGTGACGGAGGCGGTGGCGGAGGCGGTGGGGAGGCGGTGGCGGTGCGGTGGCGGAGGCGGTGGCGGAGGCGGTGGCGGTGGTGAAGGTGGGGGGGGCGGAGGCGGTGGCGGTGGCGGTGGCGGCGGGGAGGCGGTGGCGGTGGCGCGGCGGTGGCGGAGGCGGGGCGGTGGCGGAGCGTGGGCGGAGGCGGTGGCGGTGGCGTGGCGGTGGCGGTGGCGGCGGCGGTGGCGGAGGCGGCTGAGTGGGAGGCGGTGGCGGAGGCGGTAGGCGGCAGGCGGGGCGGAGGAGTGCGGAGGCGGTGGCGGGGCGGAGGCGGGGCGGAGGCGGGCGGAGGCGGAGGCGGTGGCGGAGGCGGAGGCGGTGGCGGAGGCGGTGGCGGTGGCGGTGGCGGGGCGGGGGGAGGCGGTGGGAGGCGGTAGGCGGAGGCGGTGGCGGAGGCGGTGGGGAGGCGGTGGTGGGCGAGGCGGAGGCTGAGGCGGTGGCGGAGGCGGTGGCGGAGGCGGAGGCGGTGGCGGAGGCGGTGGCGGAGGCGGTGGCGGAGGCGGTGGCGGAGGCGGAGCGGAGGCTGAGGCGGTGGCGGAGGCGGGGGCGGAGGAGGCGGTGGCGGAGGCGGTGGCGGAGGCGGTGGCGGAGGCGGTGGCGGAGGCGGTGGCGGAGGCGGTGGCGGAGGCGGTGGCGGGGCGGAGGCGGAGGCGGAGGCGGAGGCGGAGGCGGAGGCGGAGGCGGAGGCGGAGGCGGAGGCGGTGGCGGAGGCGGTGGCGGCGGCGGAGGCGGCGGTGGCGCGGGTCAGGCGGCCAAGCGGAGCCAATTGCGGCGAAGCCCCGACGACGCGTCGCGACGCCTGGGAGCAGCCGGGGAGGAATTGTTTCCATGGGCCATCCTCCGCCCCCTGGCGTGGAGACGGGAGGATTTCGTGATTTCCGGCGCGACAACCACTTTTGTGCATGTCACAGCCGGGCGGTGGCGAGTTCTTCTGCTGGGCCGTGAGATTCTGCGCCAATTTCAGAGTGGCGTGCGAGGTTTTCCCCTCCATGTATCACCCCCAGAGGAGCACCGCCCCAGCTGGGACACGCCCTAAGCTCCCTCCTACGTCCCCGACAGGAGTGTCAGTAAAGAGTGTGTAAGTGTGTAAGAGGACAAGACGTAACAAGGATAAGACATTTCTTGTCGTTTTAGCCCTGTTAATTACATAATTACTTTCCATACTCATTTCCTTCTATTTTTATGTTCTTCAATATTAGTTATAAACTTCTATTTTCCTTTTAATAAGTAATTTAGCTACATATTTCTTATCTTGTATTCTTCCCACTTTTTAGGCGTTCGTATTATTTAAAATATTTCACACGCTTCTTCTCTCCTGTAATCAATGTTACTGTACCTCGCGCATCGATCGTATTTCTTCACAAATCATTTTCTTCATACTTGTTAAACACATCCCCTTTCTACTCAGTAATAGTGACACTGAAAAGTGTCTTCTACGTTTTTGAGCAAATGTGGTAAAGAAAAAACATTCAGATTTTAAATAAGGCTGAAGAAGATGTGCGAGGCCGCCGGCAGTTATGTTCAGAGGGACTAGTAATCAGCCGCACATTCTCTGGAATCCACTGGCGTAGACGGTCACCAATAATCACTCATTATAAAAAAAATTCCCTCCAAAGGCCACCTTCCCCTCGTGCACCAGTACATCTCATTCCTAATACGCGGCCTGTTCGACGCTGCGGGCAGAACACTAGCTTCTACCGACCCGATGCACTTTCAGTATTGAGCTGTTCTCTTGTAACCTTTCTTTCTAATGAAGACTGGCAGTTGAGAGAACATTTACCAACGCTTGTATAGTCCTTCAAATCCATCAGCTGATTTTCAGCAGCTGACGACCACCTTTTCCGGTACTTACTAAATCAAATACAAATATTTGTTGCGGCGGCCACCCAACAGGCTCAGTGCGGACGGTTTTTTAGTCTGAGAACATAACAGTCGATTGGCATGTTACTGTACACCATATTGCCATTACGCGTCACGTCATTACGCACCACGTCGGCATAACGTTCAACGTCGATATTACGCAACAAGTTGGCATTACGCACCGCGTCGGCATTACGCACCACGTCCGCATTACGCACCACGTCCGCATTACGCACCACGTCCGCATTTCGCACCACGTCCGCATTTCGCGCCAATCCGGCATTCATGCCACTATTTCAACGTATGAAATAGTGAATGAGTTTCAACTAATGAAAAGTATACACTTGTTTGTTTGGTTAGTGTTTCAATTTTTCTAATATAGTACAGTAAGTGCCGTAAGACAATTCGGCTCTTACACCTTACTGCAAACGAATCGACTCCAATGTTGTGATATCAATCGAAGAACAAGTGGCTGAATCGAGATATTCTGTTTCGTTGTTCAAAGAGTGAGATCGTGCTTTAATTATTTAAAAATGTATTGTAGTATATACGTTGGACATGTTTTTTTTTTGTTTTTTTTAATATGAATTGCGAAAGCTGGATTCTTGACACGCGTTGCGTAGCGTCAAGGTACAAGTGTTCATCAAAATACCTTCATATGAGTTCAAATAAATTGCGGACAGATTCGAAAAAGTTTTATGTTAATCGCTTATGTTATTCCCAATGGGTCTCATTTTGGTTCATTGATGAAGCAACATCTTTAAGGAAGGTAAATACGGCAGTTGCCGTAGATTTTTATTTTCTTAAACCGTGTTGTGAGTCTGAAAACACTTCATTTTTCCTGAGAAAAGTTTCCATTCACGTATAGAAAAACCTCTCTAATATTTTTTAGAAAACTTACAAAAGGGAAATTGACCGGTAATTTGAATTTAATTTTTGTTCCCTTTTTTAAAAAGTGGCTTAGTTTTTGCTGTTTTGAAAATATCTGGAAATATTCCTGTACCCAAGGAAGCATTGAAAATGTGAGTTAATGGGTTTATAATGGCAGGTGCACACGTTTTTACTAAACAATCCGGAAATTCATCTAAACCAAATGAATACTTATTTTTTAGTTTACTGACTATTCTGAGGATGTCGTTGGAAGAAGTTTCGTAAATAAACATTTGCCGAAATTTATTTAAAATAAATCTATTCGCATATATGTGAAGAACATAAAATATATATATATACCCAAATAATTTTTTAAGGATTATTCGCATAAAATGCGTTGGCAATTATGCGTTGGATGTGTCAAGGATGTGTTATATTATCGCCAGGGCCGAAGACTAGAGCCTCGTTCTCAACTTGGACACGGGTAGCGAAGTATCACAATTCGGCACGCGTGAACAAAACGGATCACAAACTGCATTTCTACCGAAAGAAATTCTCTAAAATTAGTGTTTAAACGCTCTGTGTAAATGATGAATCATTGAATATCGTTCACGACACAAGAATCAGGAGGGAACGATACATTCAGTAGTATGAAGGAGGCCGTGACAACGAATGCGGAGGTGCGTCGTAAACCCGGGATCAACCCGATATTTAAACGTTCGAAAAGCATCAGTTGTCATCGATCCGATAAGTTATTTTTACACGAGTAACAGATTGTCACACGGGTGACCTTGCAATTACTCTTAAGTGTTTTTATTTTTATCTTTAAATCAGTTTTATGAGGACAAAAATCTTATACAGAACCACATAACACTTCAAAGGACATATAGTAGCATTTTGCAAACGTATGTAGAATTTTTTTACTTGTTATTCGACACATTCATATTACGATTCATGCGACTTCATAAAAATAAAAGATCTGGTAATGATACTGTGTAATAAAATAAACCTAAAAATCTACTGCATTAGTAAAAAGAGGGTAATATCATCAATGTTCTTATCGTCAAACTATTGAGTACATCTCTTTTGCCGTGTTTCGAGATACACAGTTTTTTCACGGCACTCATTGTAGCAAATGTAAAATGACCGAGAAATGCAAAAAGTATATTTTACACCTCTAGGCTCTTCATACATTCCGAACCTCAAAGATTCATTAATTATGCAGTTTAATATGCAATTACTCTAATGATCATGCAATGTGCTTTCATAACTTACTCGTTGGTGACAAGCTGCAGACCATGGTTCCCGCCACAAGAAGGTTGAGGTCGAACTCGCTTATCTAGTTTCTTGCAATCCTTTGCTCTTCCACACTATCAATAAACTGAAAAGCTGTAATACTATACGTCGGTATTTCCTTGCAAATACGTTAAGCACGATCACTAGAGCGCTGACTGTCCGTATCAGTTCTTGTTCACAACTGACCCCCGTCAGCAATAGTGCTGGCATGTGGAGCTTGGCCTCCGAGTAATTGAATCGGAGCTCGCCATAACAGCGCTCCTCCGGTTATCTCCTATTCAACCGACGGAGGTAAAAACCGAGTCAGAGGTCCGGTTCCAAACGTTCACACGGCAAGACTCGCTCAATTTACTAGGCCAAACAGAATATGCTAAATTACCTGTTTCCTACCGGTCATAGCTTGATGTAGGGAATAAAATGCCAAGAAATTTAGACGCAGAATTTGTGTGCTTCCCTTCTCCATTTCACATATTTTAGTAGAATGTAATAATAATAATAATAATAATAATAATAATAATAATAATAATAATAATAGTAATAATGATTTGTATGGTACAGTAATGACACAGCACATGTCATGAATAACAAGTTAAATTACGTACTCTTACTTCACATTACTAATTGTTATTTTAACATACATAAAACTAATATATACCACGCCACCGTTCAAGGAAATACACGAGAATGGAAAATGTGAGAAATTTGAATTTCGCGGTCAAGAACCAACCGGAGGTCATTCGGAGGCTCCGATTGAAAAGGCGGGAAATAATCGGAGGGAAATCTATCACTCAGATGCCAGCGCTAGTCAGCAGTCTGGGGCTTCTCTGGTCAAGGAAATTGTATAGCAAGGAGTTTACAAGTTACCCAATTTCAATTCTTTTGTGAGCACTTGTTACCAAATGACGAATTGTACATCCAATATCACGTTTGCTCGCGTATGACTTATGATATTACTGTCTAAGCAACCTGTGACCAATATTACAAAATCTGCAAAAGGACTAAAGGAATACAACAAAATTAAAAAAGTACAAATATGTATGAAGTGTGGAATGAAATTATTTTAAAATTTAAGGAATATGCCCCAAAATGAGAAAGTTCAACAATTACAACACTGAAATGATGTTGGTTTTGCTTTTGTGTCTCTTTTAACACACGAACACTGAGATATAACAAAATATTTAAAATCTTTCGTTTTCAACTCTTACATTCTTAACTGCATGGCTTGCTACATTACACAATTTTGTCACATATTATTAAAAGTAAAATTATCAGTTGATAAATCGCAACACATACTAATTACGCCTTTACGGAGGATACGTTCATTTCAAAGCAACATCTGCCTCTTGTGCAGATGTTATTTGTGACGACAATTGCTTATAGCCACCAAGATCCCTTTTGCCTTTTGGTTGCTACATGCGAAATCCAGCAAACCGTTTTAGGTGCCTAATACAAAAAAATCCCCTCCTCCGCTGCGACACATCTCAAAAACAGTAATTTTCAGTTATTGATTCAGTGGTGAGGTGTAGTTGACATTTACATAATTGAAATGATTGAAGGCGTTGTCATTGTCAACAATAGTATTTTTTTTCATTGTCAACAATAGTATTTATTTCACAAATAGCAGCTTTCGATGGCTTAGCCATCATCATCAGTTTTCTGGTACAAGAAAAATATAAAATTAGAATTAACATAGTTACCTAATTTTAAAAACACATCTTAATAAATGAAAGGAGAAGAATTAAAGAAAAGAAAGAGAAAGAATGAAAGAAAGAAAGAAATGGGGGCGGAGAGTTAGATCTTTATAATATAAAATAATTTATATAATTTAAAACATCTTAAGAAACGAAAGAAGAAGAATTAAAGAGAGGAAAGAAAGAAGGGGATGGAGAGTTATATCTTTATGTAATATAGTAGTTTTTTTAATTTAAGCTAGAAATGAATGAAAAATAGTACATGTACAATTTTGAGAGAGAAAATACGAAAAGTAAGTTGAGCCGTTTCTTACCTGCTGTCTGGGAGCCACAAACCGACTGCGCTGTTTCGGGCGTGCCTCGGAAGCTTAAGGACGGTTTCGGGCTCCCAGACAGCAGAAAACTGATGATGATGGCTAAGCCATCGAAAGCTGCTATTTGTGAAATAAATACTATTGTTGACAATGACAACGCCTTCAATCATTTCAATTTTCAGTTAGGTGAAGACATACTTTAGCACGTCTTAACTAGTCTATTTAACACATTTAGTCTATCTTCACTAGTAAAAATTGCATTTAGTTTACAGAGACTCATTTTGCCTTTCAACACGACATAAATTAACTCACTCAGGTTAAATCCGTTCATTGATAGTTTTTATTTCTCTCTTAATACACACAAGTACTTACGTTGTAAAGAGAAATTAATGTAAGCTGAAGCAGTTTTTAATTAGAAAATATCGTATTGTGGGCCCCTGATATCGAAAACGTGAACGGAGAGAGATGGCGCTGAGTATCAACTGTGGTGCCCCTGATCGGGAGGTAATAAGTTCGAGTCCCGACATGGCAGGATTTTCAACACTATCTTGTCAACTAGGTCGAATTCAGTCGCTATCTGCAGAAGAATCCTAGCGGCCGACTGCTCTGATCGGTAGTTTTCCGTGGTTTCTCCTATGAACACCAGGCGAATGTCGAAGAAATACCCTAACAAATAGGACACAGACCGCTCGCGATCTTTCCTACCGCTTCCTGGTCCTATCCTCTGCCCTTACACACATACTAACATGCACTGTACTACCATACAGGCCGGGAGACCGGTCGTGAGCTTAGAGATTTTGCCGGCTGGGGCCGTGCCACGCTTGTGGGAGATCCCTGATTGGGGAAAACCTCGCTAGCCGACGGAAGGTTGGCGCCGGATCTCGCCATCCAGCGGGAGAACAGCGCCACCTCCCGAGGAAAAACATATACTACATTTACGGGACACTAGTAATTGACGCGCCCGGTTTCTCTAACAATCAATCGAATTCTCTCAAATCTATATTTTCCAATTGATCTGGTCGAACTCAGGCCCTGCGAATTCGTAATGGATATTTTCATTTGGGAAGGGCATTTACATGAAGCTCCAATGATATATTCAAAAATATCTCAAAAATGGCGCCAAATTTTTAGATTCATTTTTTTCTTAGGACTCTTAAAATAGCGTTTATCTCATTTCCGTTAATTCGAGAAAAATGTGCTATTGTCGCACCAATGTTTTAGATGTGTTTCTTTTCTTGCGCTCTGGTATCATTATATTCATAATGGGTATACTACGAGTACTTTGGGTATGCTGAGAGAGATTTTGTGATGCATGTGGTTTATTTGGATATTATTGTAATTTTTAATAATAATATTAAAAATTGTCTTTATTAGCGGCGAGGCTCAGGCCATTAGACCTGCTCTTCCACCTAACCACACTATTTAGAATAGTCTGAGAAAAAATGCAAAAACTGTGCGTGGAGCGGGGGTGCTGCCCCCCCCCCCGTACTTGAACAGTATGTCTGTGAACAAGTATTACACGGCAAGTAAAGACGTAAATCAGGGCTTGGGTGAGGGGACCAACGCACGTCGCTCGCAGCCCGATCACCCCAACAGCGCCGTCTGCTGAGAGACGGGAAGGTCACGGCCCCTTGAAGACGCCAGGCATCAGTTCCTGCCGCCGCTGCTTTCGCCTCCCTTCCACTTTCTCATTTCCCCCTCCCCGTCGTCACTCAAATCTCCGAAGGCCATTTCGCGAGCCCGACTTTCAAGTTTCTGCACTATGACGAATAGCGGCAATCATTCTGCTTCAAGACCAGAGAAGTCGAAATCAGATGGCTTGCGCACAGCACCAGGGGTGAATTAACCGTTCAAGGACCCAAATTAATATATATTTTAGTCTTCTCCAACACTTACTGTCAATAATAAATTTCGCAGAAAAGAATTACAGAAAACGGTAATAATCGAAAAAAAAATCGCGTCAACAGTATAAACTAAACCACTCCGAATGTACGCTAACTCTACCATTATTAGCGTCTTAATATACGTAAATCTGAAAATGTCCCGCACACAATATATGAACATTCTCGACATTCTAACCATTGATTGATATTTTCAAATTGAGAAATATTGCCATTGATAAATTATTGTAGCGTCGTGTCGCTAAAACAGCGTGGGCACGTGGCGCGTGGTGGGCACCGGATGCGTAGACAAATGCAGAAGCGATAACGCACGGGGTTTCTCCGACAGTGTGTGCGGGCGTTAGGGCGGAGGCAATGGTGGCGGCGGGCAGCGTCGCGAGGGCTATTTAAGGGCCGTGATAACAATAGCTCTTCCTTCTTTGTGATACTGGCAGCGGGAGCGTCGTAGGTCGTCCGTGAGAGGTGCGAGAGTGCACGCGGCGCAAGAAGCCGGCCGGTTTTGTCGTGACTAGTGAGACATGTAGTCGGTCTCAGGGCAGGCGGTACTACGCACGGCGAAACATTAGGTAGTATGTTGCGGTGTGGTAGCCGTTGTAAAGATCTCTCTTAGAAGTGGGGCCTATTTAGTTAGTTAATTTTATACAGTGCATTGGTTATTTGTGACTACGGTCTAAATTGTGAATAAACCTGCTGTTATTATAACCCACTCTCGTCTGTGTACTGATTACACCGTATGACGCCACAGTTATAAATTCAAGTTATTTATCCTTGAAAATAGATTTTACTACATGGGAGTTTTTTCCTCCTTTCAAAATTCAAAATTTAAGTAGTATATGACTTAGTGTAGGGATCACAGAATTTTGAAAATGTGCACACAATTCACTTTTCCCCATAGCACGTCATACGCAGTTTTTAACTGTTTTTTTGACGTAAAATAAATAAATAAATAAATAAATAAATAAATAAATAAATAAATAAATAAATAAATAAATAAATAAATAAATAAATAAATAAATAAATAAATAAATAAATAAATAAATAAATAAATAAATAAATAAATAAATAAATAAATAAATAAATAAATAAATAAATAAATAAATAAATAAATAAATAAATAAATAAATAAATAAATAAATAAATAAATAAATAAATAAATAAATAAATAAATAAATAAATAAATAAATAAATAAATAAATAAATAAATAAATAAATAAATAAAGTCTATGACGCTTGTGCGCCCGAAATTTGGCAAATCAATAAGTGGGTCGCTAATTCTGAACCGCCTTAGTCACGAAGCTTACGCACTGAATGACATTTTCAGAAGTCCGCTTCTCTGTATTTAACGGTAATATCGCTCCTGCATAAGACCCCATAACGTCAAGGTTCGTTCAATACTCGACAGGCAGTAAAGACTAGAAGTTAATTTTAACCGGATGCGATCGGGTTTCGTAGGTGCGAGTTCGCAACTTAAGCTTCGTAAACCGAAAAGTAACAAGATTCAAGACCCCAACGCGCCCGCATTTTCAAAACCAGCTATACAGCATGTCTCGGAATAAATGTTACAAACTTCTAGAGCATGTAAAAGGGTCGAATATGATCACTTTTGTCAATGAATTTGTATTATTTTACATTTTACAGAAAATCGGCTGCAATTATCCCATCGTTGTGTTGCAATGATATCTTAAATATCTGTTTTCAAATATAACAAAAAGTTTCCTTCAACTAATGCTTAAGGTCATTAATAATCAAGCTCAAGGAGAAAAAATATTAATCTTTCAATCCAAAAAAAGGATTCTGAGGATTCTAAAATTAATCAACATACCATTTTCATTGAGAGGTCAACATAAATGACTTCCGTTTTATTAGTTCATGCTTTACACAGTTCCATGTAATGTTTCAAAATTATTTTTTGTCATTATTAATATATTGTCATTATGATTAAAATGTGGTCCAATTTTTATACAAATTCTGTAATTTAGTTTCTATATATAATTCATTTTCAATTTATTAAACTAGATCTTAATCTTTTACCAAATCAGTAATACCTAAACCGAACTGTGAGGTTTGTAGGTCGAAATAGTGAATCGTTAACATCCAAAGACGTCAGGATTTTTCCAATTTATGTTGACGTCGATGTCTCCTACAATTTTCTTGGTCAAATTTGTCTGCAGATAAGTTTATTAAACCTTCAATAAGGCAAACTTTCGTCATCAATCTCTTTATTTGGTCGATATTCAATGCCTTTTTTTTTTCTCGGGGTCCTTGCCCGGGTGGCATTTAGTTTCACTCCTCGACCTCAACCACGAATTCCACAATAGTGCACCAGATCATTTCGCTGTTAACATTTCCAATCAACTTGATTTTGTAGGCGGCTTCCGGAAGATACTTGCGGTATGGTTCTATGTCAAAGTCGTACTTCTCCACGGAGTAGTTGTCCTGCGGAAGGAAACAGAATGCTAGAAGCATCATATTTTGTACATATGTTTGACCTTTGAACTTGTTTTTATTTTTACCCAAAATTAGTAAAATTTCTGAGCATTGAAGACAGAAGTTTCAGAAAAAATTGAAATCTCACGTGAAAATCCATTTAAATATAAACTTTTCCAATAGTAAATAGTTCAAAGAAAAGGGTTTTTTAGCATTGATCATCATTATCATTATCACTTATCATTTGCATTTTATACCAATGTTTTTACCCGCTGAACTCAAAAATCCTGTTTTTTTCAAATTTCAGATTGCGATCAAAGAAAACAATATTTTATACGTTCTCCTTAGAAATCACATAATCACGGTAGATACACGAAAATTAATCCAAATGTAAATGCAACTAATACATCTATATTATCGATACTATAGATCAGCCCTTTACCTTACCTTACCCATGTGTTTAACGGTAACACGCGTTCTTGAATGCGGCCAATTTCACATGGAATTACTCATATATTACCTACAAGTAGTTATTTAAATCATTATATATTTTGATATTACTTTAATGTCTTATTTATTATTATATTTTAATTATTAAAATTGTTTCATTCGATATATAAAATATTTACCCTAATAATTAGCAGTGTTAGTAAAAACATTAAAGGCTTCACGAGATATTGGGAGAGTTAAAGGAGTTATATCACCTTAAAAATAACTTTGCGAGTCAAATCGATGGATGCAGGTAATGGTTCTTTTTGAAATGATTGAATGCGTTGTCATTGTCAACAATAGTTATTGTAACTATAACTATTGTAACAATAACTATTATTGACAATGACAACGCCTTCAATCATTTCAATTATGTAAATGTCAACTACACCTCACCACTGAATCAATGGTTCTTTTTACTTTCTCGTATAAATATAAAGAAAAATAAATAGTATAAAGAAAACTACATAATACTGAAAAATTGATCTACGTTTCTAAATCGAAATTTATGGGATCTATAAACCTACATCGAGTATTTTGACGTCAAAAACACAATTTATATTTCTTTAAAGCTGCTCCAATCGTGTCGTTAGGCAATTTGAGTAAGAAATTCTAAGTACATTTACAAAACCTGGTACCAGTCCTATTTTTATTAAATTCTTTCAATTTTTGAAAATTACAAAAGTTAAACTTTTCTTCAAACTTCTTCAGCAAGAAGCTTAAGTATTCCTCAATAAAAATTTTTTTTTTTTTAGTAATTTTGCAGTTCTAAATCACATTTTGTAAATTTTCCAAAAGATACCTAATCTTTTGGAAAATTTTCGCTTTTTTCAGCCTCAGCTCCACCTTTTTCTAAAAACTTTTTGAAGGGTTAAATATTTTTTTGGAGCTCCTCACGCATCATTAATATCTACATTAAGTAATATCCATATCTATCTAGATATATTTTTTCAATTTAATAAAAAATGTAGACACAAGCGTTTGTGGACTCTTATGAAGTTTCTCGAAATCTAAAACGCTTTATAATGTTTTTGCTATATTAGGAGCACGGCGAGAAATGGCATATTTTTACAAACGTTCAAATAAATTTTCAAAAAGACAGTTTTCATTTTTTGAAGTATGTGTGTTCTATTCGTCGATATTTTTATACTCTAATTTCGATTACAAAAGTTCGAAAAATTAAGAAATCACGAACAATTTTTTGATTTAACATGGTATCTAAAATTACGATGTTATTGCAACAAGAAAGTGTGCTTAATCAAAACAACTACTTGCCCAAACGTTGTCAGAACTGGCATCATAAATATTGTTGATGCCGCAAAAACTCCCTCACCTTCTCCTCTTTCTCTCTCTCTCTTTCTCTCTCTATCTATCTCTCCCTCTCTCTTTTTTCTCTTTCTCTCCCTCTCTCTTTCTCTTTGTCTCACTCTCTCTTTTCTCTTGGCTACAGAAATACGAAATCCGTAACAGTTGGAAATTCTGCAATGAATATATCACAATTCTAATTATACATATGGAATTAACGAAAGTAAGCCACTCTTTGTCTACTACTCGCGTTGCAACACACATGTTACTCTCCTTCCACCTTGATACAATTTTACGTCAAAGGCATAACCTTTTACGTGACAAGCCATTTACTCACGTTTCCCTGTATTTTCCCTATATTTTCTGCAGTTTGATTTCCTTGCGTTTTGCAGAATTTTCCTATTTGTTTTTATTTTAGAAATCTCTCACCATGTTATATCTTTCTCCTCGAGTATTGCCATGGTCTTACCTCTCCGAAGGGACAGGTTCTCGGAAAGTTAGAGCAACTGAAGAAGGGATCGGCTTGCTCCGGGTTGTCCGCAATAAGCTTCGTCACATTAGCCGCTTCAAACTGAATCATCGTCGTTTCCATGTTGTTGTTGTTGGCGTCCAGCTTCATGAGTGTGAAGTTCATCTGCAACATGCGCGTTTTGAATTACGTACAGGTCACAGCATTTAACAAACAACATATGAACTGCATCAAATCAAATTTCAAGCCAATTAAAGTAGTGTAAATCTGCAAAGAAGAAATTGTTTCAATGAATTGATTTTGTGGTTAGTGTAGTGGTCGCCCGCGTGCCTTTGAAAGGCGCGCCACATGGGCGTAGCGGCGAGGCGACGGCGCCCCTGGGAAATGCGGACGGAGCCCAATGGAGGGCGCCACGATCGGAGCAGGGGCAGCCATCACGCTCAAGTCGGCGCGCCCTGGAGCGTCATCGTCCCTACGGCCGGGCTGGTCGACGGACCTTTAGCCCGGAGGGGGTACAAAACGGACCCCTCCGGGAGCGACGGGCGGTTCAAGCAGCCTCGGTGAAGAGTGAGTTATTGTGAGAAGTGATGGGTGATTTTCAGTGACGTCCACGCAACGGAACTACGGACTCCACTGGTGATCCGGCTGATTTTTGTACATCTCCCTGCTATTGGTGATCCGGCTTATTTTGTGGTACATCTCCTGTATATTCGGTTGACTGAGCTTGTCCGTGGTTTATTTTTGTGCACAATATTGGTGAATAAAAAAACATTTTACGATTTTCGCTTCTTTTTTGGTCATAAGAGTTGGATCAATAAACTTGTAGAATTTTTTATTCTTCCTTCACATGTTGCTTCATCCCAACTTTAAGATTAACCTAATAGCTTATTCACAATGAAAATTTTAATGTACACATGAGGACATAAGCATGTTCAATACCCCAAAATCGGTCATCCAAAGATGTTTAAATAAAAATACTTAGTTATAATCACAAAAGTCTAAAATTAACACTAACTGTTCATTACAAGTTCAAATCACTTCATTACGATATTTTTATCTATTGAAAAAATAATAAAATAATGAGTTTTCTCATATTTAAAGTAAAGTGGTTCCAAATACCACTCACCACATCATAAGATGGTTAATATACCCTTCTCCATAAATAGTACTAAGAAAGAGTCAAGCGACTTCGAAAAATTACATTTTGTCTCTTGCCATATTACAAGAGCGAAAAGAACAAAAAAGTTATTTAAGAAAAAACAAAGGTTTTCACGCTTTAACTTTCTGAACGCCCTAAAGAAAGATCTCGATAATTCTTCTTTAATATACGATGTAGACTTTTTGTCGCTTTTGTTTACTTGATGACGGCGGACTAAATGCCTTTACTTTGACTTGGTTAATTGACTTTATAAGAGCATTTTTAATAATCAATGCAACCGATTCAACTTTCTCGCTGTCTGGAGGAGAATTCTAGCGGTCGACTGCTCTGATCCGTAGTTTTCCGTGGTTTCTTCGATCAATACCAGGCGAATGCCGGAGCAGTACTCTACCAAATGGGTCACGGACTGCGCGCGATCTTTCCTTTCTCTTCCTTGTCCCATCCTCACTCCCCTTACGTACACACACTTTACTAACATGCACCCTATAACCATACATGCCGGGAGATCGATCGAGAGCTTAGAGCTTGTCCCGCCTGGAGCGGTACTTGCTGGTGGGAAATACCCGATTGGGGAAAACCCCGCTAACCAACGTCGGTGCCTGACCTCGCGAACCAGCGGGGCAGGATCACTGACAAATCCCGAGCAAAATACATACACTACACTTACGGGACTATTGATCTTAGCAGTTGACGCACCTAGAATCACTAATAATCGATCAATCAACCGATTCAACTGTCAACTTGGCGGTTATGGGGAAGTTTCAGTACTGACGAATCGTCTTTAGCTGATTCAGTGGTACTGAGCTTTGGTTCAACTGCATAGAAAAAAACTTCCATTGTGCTGCCGTTAAACGTTTGAATGGCCCCACAACCAGACACGGTCGCCGTCCTTTACCTCTTCATATATTATTTCATTTGTCCTTTGACCCGCGATTTATTCTGTATTAACTGTGACGAAAAATACCCGCCCTGAAACAATGTCATAAATATGACGTAGTAATTGAACGTCTTTGTTAAAAACTTCCTAACCTTAGGAATACTGCTAGACAAACTCAAAACTTTCATTTAAAGATTGGCTACTTCCTAAACTACTAAACGTATCTTCCTAATCGCAATCCATCACACAAGTTACTATTCTACAAAAGCATAAAAATTAGTTTGACTATTCCACTCGTGATCATAAAACCAATTGTGTTAAATTATAGATATAAAATGCCCAAACAAGACGATGTATCTCAAACGATGTGAAATAAACAGATAATGTATAATAACAAAGCCTCTTTGATTTTAACATGCTTTCAGTTATTCGCATTACTAGGTGCAGTTGGACGTAATTTCAGTCGTGGAATAGTCCTATTAAATAGCATTCTTGCTTTGGAAATTCTCAGATAAATCCCCTACGCTCTTCGCGAGTCGGGAATTTATCGACAATTTCCAAAGCACTCGTGGTATTACCTATGATAATTTTCTCGACTGAAGACATTTTTTAAAAATTCACAAAGCCATAACCGTGCGATATAACGTCAAGTACGCAGAGGCTACCGTGTCACACAGGGACATAATGCATCAATGAAAAGGACGTCTTTTCAAAGCAAAGTAGGGAATATTAATAACATGGGAAATATATAAGCCCAACTTTTAACATAATAGTGGATGAACAACGGCCAGGAGGGCAGAGATGGCTAAGGTTGAAGAGCCGTAGCAGCCTCGCGCCTGAAGAATCGCCGGTGCGAATCCAGCCCGGGCCCGGTGCAAGGGAGTGTCTGTGTGCGGGTGGGGGAGCGGGCCATAGAAAGATTGGTTGATTGTTAATGATTCCAGGCGCATCACCTACTCAGGTTATTAGTTCCGTAAGTGTAGTTCATGTTTTTCATTGGGGGTGGCGGTGATGATCCCCTATCGGATGGCGAGATCCGGCGCCGACCTACCGTCGACTAGCGGGTTTTTCCGAACGGGGTATCTCCCAAAAGCGGGACACCGCCTCAGTCAGGACAAGTTCAAAGTTCCCGATCGGTCTCCCGGGATGTGTGGTAGTGTAGTCCATGTTAGTGTAAGTGTGTGTGTAAGGGGTGAGGATAGGAGAAGGACGAGGAAGGAAAGATCGCGTGCGGTCAGTGGCTCGTTTGCTAGGGTACTGCTCCGGCATGCGCCTGGTTTTGATCGGAGAAACTACCGATCAGAGTAGCCAGATGCTAGAATTCCCCTCCAGACAGCGACTGAATTCGACCTAGCTGAAAAGCGAGTGTCGAAAACCCTGTCGCCGTCGAGAGTCGACCCTAGGACCTCCCGGTCAGAGGCGGCCACAGGCAGAGAGGGGGCGACGCGCGCGCGCTGCTCACCGCGAACGTGTCCTCGCAGATGATGCCGTGCACCTGGTTGATGGCGCCGCTGGCCGTGTACTTGGTGGCCTCGGTGCGCTCCAGCTTCACCTCCTTCACGACGCCGAACATCTTGCTCTCGTCCTCCACCTCGGGGCACGTGTAGATGCCCCGCAGCAGGATGACGCTCTCGCGCCCGCCCGCCGACTCGGCGTCGTCCGCGGCGTCGTCGGCCGCGTCGGCGCCCGCCGCCTGCCGCTGCAACGCCAAACCTTGTCGTGCAACTGGTACTACGTCTGGAAATGAGCTCGGCTGTCCGGATGACGCCGCGTGGAAGGTCGTGTTGCCGGCGTTTCGACCATCTTGTCGTGGTCTCCCTTCGGACTGGCCTGCCAACCACGATGGTTTATATTTTGAAATGAGCTTGGCTGTCCGGATGACGCCGCGTGGAAGGTCGTGTTGCCGGCGTTTCGACCATCTTGTCGTGGTCTTCCTTAAGACTGGCCTGCCAACACAGCAGACCGGCCCTGAGGAAGACGACAACAAGATGGTTGAATTATATTTGTAAATGATCTTGGCTGTCCGGGTGACGCCGCGTGGAAGGTCGTGTTGCCGGCGTTTCGACCATCTTGTCGTGGTCTTCCTTAGGAGTGGCCTGCCAACACAGCAGACCAGCCCTGAGGAAGACAACAACAAGATGGTTGAATTATTATATTTGTAAATGATCTTGGCTGTCCGGGTGACGCTACGTCGAAGGCTGTGTTGCTGACGTTTCGACCATCTTGTCGTGGTCTTTCTCAGGGCTGGTCTGCCGTGTTGGCAGACCTTTGACGCGGCGTCACCCGGATAGCCAAGATCATTTAAAAATATAATAACTGACAAATGTAATAATTCCAACATCTTGTCGTGGTCTTCTGCAGGGCTGGTGTGTCACCCCGGTAGACCAGCCCTGAGGAAGACCACGACAATATCGTCGAAACGTCGGCAACATAATCTTCCATGCTGCGTCACCCGGACAGCGAAGATCATTTAAAATATAATAACAGAAAAATAAAATTATTCGACCATCTTGCCGTGGTCTTCCTCAGGGCTGGTCTGCCGTGTGGACAAAGAATATGCTATCAATACTATGTGAAACGTTACAACCAAAGTTATTCAAAAAAATACTTTAATGAGTACACACGTGTGTTCAATCTATTCGAAAATGGCGAATCCTACTCCTAATGCAGCTTGTACATCTTCCTTTCAAATACGTCCACGAAATACCAATACATGGAAAACTCAACTTCCTACAACTTAAATAATTGTGTTTTTAATAAGTCTTATTATAAGTAGCTCTGTTATAATTGTTTTTTGGAAGTTTTATTGCCATAAAATCGAAATATATTTTAAATAATTTTCAGCATTAAACCATAATTCATATTTTACTTCATTATAAGTTACTTCACGTGGCAGTGATAACTCGGAGCTGAATGAAAGTTTCACATATTCTGGTAGCAATTTGGAGTAATATTTCTCTTTTTCGTAATTCCTGTCATTTTAATTATCCATTCGATTCATGAAATGTCTTAATTCGTGAAACAGTCACAGTAAATATTACTCGAAGTGCTGTGCTAGCCGGTAAATTTATGATTTGCGTAGCGAGAAGTGAATTTACCGGCCAGCACAGCACTTCTCGTAATATTACTTATGAACAAATCGCCGCTAATGTAAATATTGACGTGAGTGGCTAGGTAAAAACATTACATTTTTGTAATTTTTGAAAAAGCAAAAGAATAGAGCAAAATGAAGTTTATGTCTTATAATAGAATACATTTAGCACTATCCCTACTAAACGTTTAAAGAAAAATTTGGATCAATTTTCGAGAAAATTTTGTTTTTGTTATTTTTTTAAATTGCATATATTGTTCCAAAATTGCAGGAAAACTACCAAATTTTTCAAAAAAAGGTGCATGGTCTTAATGAAAGAACTAATTATGAACAACAAATTTCATTTGAAGGAAATATTTTTATTTACAATTTTGTTGATGTAGGAACACGCCGGTCAAAATCCAAACTTTTGCAATTTTCGGAAATTTGGAGTAAACCGTGAAAATCGGACCTATCTCACTTTTATAAGCGTATTTTACTCTATTCTGTCAAGAAATTTAAACAAAAAAATTGGAACCGTTTTGAAAAAAAATGTGCCTGGGGCTTCGTGTAAAGTACCCCCAAATTTTGGAGAAAGATTTTCAAATCACAGCGCCTCTAGTGGAGCCAGATCGACCGGGTAAAATCCATTTTGAAAAAAATCTTTCGTATGCTTCAGGCGCTAGTGATGTTCCTGGGCGAACCGACAGACAGACGGACGGACCTTTTGGAGTTAATTGATTTTTCGGTATTCAGGGATTCTGACTACCCCATGTGTTAGAGGATTTTTTTTTCTAAATTTATCAACTGGATTTATCCATTTTTTCGATATCAAGGCCCTGGAAAAAGGTTTTCTGCCGAAAATCTGCCGTTATTTTCGCGCGACATTATATAACTTTCTCCATACTACGTCTATTACTCCATATATACGTCGTACGTATACGAGAAAGTAACAATGAATGTCTCTATTCTCGCCAGTCAGATGAACGAATGTTGTCTATGACATTTTCCATGGAAACGTTTCGGCTCTGAACCGCAGTTTCTTGACGATTTCTTTTCTTCTATAATGTCCGGAAGGTTTTCCGTGTTGTTAGTGGAAGGATCGAGGATATTTGCAAGTATAACTGAAGAAAAAAAAATTTAAACAAACGTAGATAAATGTAAATGGTATCCCCGGATAAGATGGCAAAACGCTCCCTAAAACCAACCTGTGGGAATTCTGATGTGGTATTGTTGACGTTCTTATGAGAAGAAATAAAAGAAGTCATCTTCGTCAACACATTATTTTTACCGACACAGTCTACCGACTTTTGCCGAAAGCAGCGAGGCTGACGATGAAGGCAAAGCCGTCGAAAGCCGACTATCTTATTAAAAATAATATGTGGACGAAGATGACCTCTTTTATTTCTTCTCTTGAAGTGCACTTCTTTCCTACATAAATACTACACAGTTTCTACATACATGTTTTGGGTGAACATTCTCCAGTTGGAGGAGTTACAACAGCAGCTGAACATGTTAGCCCAAGTTTCTGAAATGAATGCGAATTATTTCTACATTTTACCCAACAACCACACCCTCCATATGTTTTGCAGAAATTAGTCTCAAAGTAGGCGCTCACATGACTGAATCGAGAGTATAGATCCAAGATGCCACGTACGGAGAGATTTCTTCGTGTGCAGAGCCCGGAGAGAGAGAGAGAGAGAGAGGGAGAGGGAGAGAGGGGAGAGACTCTGCCCTTTCGTCAAGAAACACGTCACGCCTTCAAGGACGTTCTCTGCACGGAGCACATCGTGTAACTACTTGGCTGTCCGGGAGAGAGGCCACATCCTAGCCACAGGTGCCAACGTTTCGGTCAGCATCCTGCGACCTTATTACGCCCTGAGAATGATCGCAGAATGTCGTCCGAAATGCATTTCGCCCTGAGGAAGGTCCCAAAATGGCGGCCGAAACGTTGGCACGCGTGCATAGGACGCGGCGTCTCCCAGACAGCCGGTCGCGGAAACCAACGCTGTCACACACTTGTTGCAGCGCTCACCTTCACCACGTTCCTACTTAGGGCGCCGACGGCGAAGACCAGCACGCAGAGCGCGGCGGCGGACAGCGCGCGGGAGGGCATTTTGAGAGCACGTGAGGGCAACGACGGGCACTGAGCACCTTTTATAGCTTCGCACCGGACGCGGCAGGCCGTCCCGCCGCTACCCAAGGACAAAGGGAGCGGCCACCCGGAAAAAGGCCATGTTAATTGGGCGCAAAAGATCGCAAACTACGAGGAACTACATGGGAGAAAATTGGGGAGCGAACAGCCATTGGTGAAGCTGCACACGGAAATATTTGCAAATGTAATACAAGGGGCGGAGAGATTTAGCTTGAAACCGAGAAAAGTTTTAGTATTTTAAAACATTTATCCGGTCTAGTGCCGTCTCCACTGGTCTTATTCCTTCATGCATTTTTGTTAAGGCTTATAATATTCACGCGTTTATAAACTAAAATTATTATTTTTGGAAAATTCTCATTACTTCTCTCCCTTGCATAAAACCTGTTCACTTACATATCTCCTAGGGCTAATCAATCATTTTTCGAGTCTACGTTTCATTACGAGTAATATTTTTAATGCTCTACAAGAGAATAACAGTAGCTAAAAAATTTCCGGACTGTCTTCGCCTCACCCATCAATTATATTCCAACCTGGAAAATTCATTACATAAATCTTCACTTTTGATTAAATAATTGGGCGTTGTTTACCCTAATATACTCCTAATAGGCACATAATACCTGGGCCTACATACGTTACCCTACAGTCGTATCCCGTAATCTGCCTAACCAACGTGCCGCTGCCAACGGTGTGGACGACGCAACATGAAGGCTCAACAGGCCTTAAGGCCCATTCACAATGCAAACATAAGCATAAGCATGACGTTAACATAAAAGTTAGGACTACGTCTACAAGTGGACTCATTCACAACGCGTTCGCGTAAGCATAACACGTAAGACGTTAACTTAAGAGCTTGCAAGCTTCAAGCTTCTGTGCTTATGCTTATGTCAGACATAAGGAATGAGCCAATCACAGTTCGATAACTCAAAATCGAGTATCGAAGTCGATAGGCGAACTATTCGTGTGCTGCGTGGTTGTGTTGGTCGTATTTGTTTTGAAATCTCGAAATCGATTCTCATATCCAACCAATAGTAAACTAGAATATTGTCATAGCCAATAGAAACTCTTATTTTGCCTATGTTTATGTTCGACATTGTGAATACGCCAACTCTTCGCTTATGTTAATGTCTATGTGTATGTGTTATGCTTATGTTTGTGATTGCATTGTGAATGAGCCTTTACTATGAATTTTCTCACCTCGCGTTTCATTGCTGTTGCAGTCTTCTGTCGAAAGCGTTTCCTATGCAGTTAGCTTATCAAGTAGAGGAGAGGGGACTAGAATGGTCGTTTTTCTTTCAGAATACCATCATTTTAATTCTTATTTTAATTTAAAGTACATTCTGTGTCTGCTGCATAGTTTAGTATTTCCTCTTTACTGTTCTGTAAAGCAATTTTAATATTTCCCTCCTAATTACTTTTTAAATACACTTTTAAAAAAATATACCTTTGTCCACTCTAGCCCTCTTTCGGGCTAATGTGAACAACATGTTGAGTTAATGTGGACATACCCAAAAAAATCAATCAAAAAGCTTTTGAATTAAAATTTCTCCAAATTTATATTATAGACAGTCGAGTCCTAGTATGTGATGACTAATTTCAGAGTGAGAGACGAGGATGTTCCCGGCTGATGAACATACGTTTTCATTCTAACAAACCTCAATTCATCAGTTCATCAACCTTCACACCTCCGTCAACGGAAAATGACTGCAACCCGTCAACGGAGAGTCACACCTTCCGTCAACGGAAGAACAAGAAGAAATTAACATTTATTTATTTATTTATTTTACGTCAAAAAAAGTTAAAAACTGCGTATGACGTGCTATGGAGAAAAGTGAATTGTGTGCACATTTTCAAAATTCTGTGATCCCTACACTAAGTCATATACTACTTAAATTTTGAATTTTTGAAAGGGAGAAAAAAAAACAAAAACTCCCATGTAGTAAAATCTATTTTCAAGGATAAACAAACAATAAATTTTGAATTTTGAAAGGGAGAAAAAACAACAAAAAAACTCCCATGTAATAAAATCTATTTTCAAAGATAAATAAGCAATAAATTTTGGCTCTTATTACTTCCTGCCGCGACAACATGGAAACGATAATTTGAATAATTGTATTTCCCACTGAATTCTAGAAGACGTGCACAGAAATGAAGTTACATTTATGTCCAGAAGCAAAACAAGGGGCCATCTCAGCATTTGCTCAATGGATCAGGAAACTGGACGAAAACCTGATCGAGATGGGGTCATTGACCGGAAGCTGTAGTACAATAGTTGTTACAGGTTGTTTATACTCATTTATACAGTCCAAATGGTAAATAATGCATTATGTATCATTGTTAAAATTAATGTTCCTTTTCTTGTGATGCTCAGTATAGTCTCTAATTGTATAGAAACAGTTATGCAGCAGAAACGATTTCACTTGGATTTAAACTTTTCTATTGAATTTAATCGTTTAATGTCATCTGGCAAAGTGTTGTAAAATAATGTACATGTATTGTATGTGAATTTTTTGTAATGAGCTGTTGATACTGTCACCTGATGAATATGATTTCTACGTCGAGTGTTATAGTAATAGACTTCGGCATTTTCTGAAAATATATTCCGCCCTTGAGCAAGTCATTTTTACAAAACCACTGATTCGTAAATAAAAAGACACGGTAATGGTAGAATTCTAGATTAATTAAGAGAGTCTTACATGAATCACGTGGGTGGGATTTGGTTATTATTCGTACAATTCGTTTTTGTAATCTGAAAGTCTGGGAGCTATAAGATGTATTTCCCAGAATATTATGCCATATCTCAGGCGGGAATGAACATTCGCGAAGTATACACAACGAGCAGTATGAAGGCTGACTGAATTTGCAAGAATTCTGAACGCGTAGCATAATGAACTTAATTTTGTGTTCCATTTCAGGTTTGAAAAATTTTTTGCCTTAAAGTCAATGGTAACTGTTCATTTTCAATGGAGCACAGAATTGTTTATTTGAAATGGAAAACTGCATTAAAACCGTTTTCTTTTCGTTTACTATTAATTTGTTATTTCGGAACCAATTTGAAACATCTGATATTGTACTATTTACGGTTTCTTTATTGCAAAGGATGTTCGTATCATCCGCAAAGAGAACCGTTCTTCCGTTTCGAATCGTCGAGGGCATATCGTTTACGTAAAGTAGGAACAGAGTAGGGCCTAAAATCGATCCTTGAGGAACTCCACATGCAACGGGCAAAGAGTCGGAAAGGTGCGTACGTAATGTTCCATCATTCCAGTAAGCCAATCATTTGAAAAGCCTTCTTGGACTACTGATTTTTTTTATTAAAATACAGAACAGTTTCGTAAAACTGAAAAGTTCGGCGTCCCAACCAGAGTTAATGCTCTCTACGAACGATGGTGTAGAAAGCCTAATTGTCTGAGGAAGCACCCTGGCCAAGGTCGTGCAGAACAGAAAAAATAATTATGATGAAACTCTACTAAACTCATGATAGTCACGTTTCATAGTACTGACCCATCAGCTTTCGAGATAAGTGCTAGGTATTTGTTGGAGGAAATGCATGATCAGTGTAGCTGTCAACGTTCACAACAAAATCGTTTGATGTGCACCCATGTGGACACCAGATTCTAGTCGCGACTATTCACAGGGTACGGAGGATGTATGATTCACAAGCTCAAACTGCTATACCGAAATAGTGAAAAAAATCAAAACAAACTTGTATAGTTCATCCAGTGAGAAAAAAGCAAAACATCGCCATTATGAACTCAGAGTATTGGCTGTCAAAATACACACTCAATTTACGAATAAGTTGATTAGCAGATGTGGTGACTGTCATTTTTGATTAACAAATCGGTATAATAATAATAATAATAATAATAATAATAATAATAATAATAATAATAAACGTTCCTCGGTGGAGTGGCTTTTGGAGAAACAAATATATTCTGAGACCGAGGGTTTTATAATATCAATACAAGACAGAGTTATCAAGACAAGAAACTATCGAAAGCATTGTTTGAAAGATGTGGTGGATAAATGTATGAAATGTGGAGCTGTAGGAGAAACTATAGAATACATCACAGCTGCATGCTCTTCCCTCTTACTTAGGAAGGCATAATCAAGTTGCGAAAATCGTGCACAGGTCAATTGCAATAGAGCATAAATTATTGGATGAATGGACGCCGCCATTCTATAAGTACACCCCTCCTCTAGTGCTGGAAACAAGTTCCAACCTTTTGTACTGGGACAGACCAGTTTTAATTGATCGTACTGTCGATTACAATATGCCAGATATTCTCCTTATAGATAAAAAGAAAGAAGGAGTAATAATAGACATCGCATTACCATTATCCCACAACATCAAACAGAAAGAAATAGAACAAATTTCGAAATATGAAAACTTATCCTATGAACTAAAACATGTTTGTAAATTAAATGCTACCAAAACATACCCATTCGTGATATCGGCGGAAGGTCTGGTCAGTAAAAACTTCCTTAAAAACTTAACAGAACTTAAACTACCCAAAAACGTTCTGAACACGGGACAGCGCGCCGTTTTGTTGCAAACAGTCCATATTGTAAGAATTTTTTTATCTAAAGTCCAGATATAAGATGAAGTTCTTCTTCTGTGACCGAACCTGTCCCACCGGGAGCGGTAGCGCAGTGCATCAACTGATGTCACTACAGCGCCTCTGACCGGGAGGTCCTAGGTTCCCACTTCCCACAGCGGCAGGATTTTCGACACTAGCTTTTCAGCTAGGTCTAATTCAGTTCTTTAGAGCAAATTCTTAGAGCTTGTCCCAGCTGGGGCGGTGCCCCGCTGGTGGGAGAGTCCTGGTTAGGGGGAAACCCCACTAGCCGACGGTAGGTCGGCGCCGGATCTCGCCATCCAGCGGGGGAATATCACCACCATTTCCCGAGAAAAACATGCACTACACTAACGGGACTAATGACCAAAGCAGTTGACGAGCCCGAAAACACGAAAAAATCAATCAACCTGAACCTGTCCCCAAAACAACTCTGGGGAAGGTGAGCATTTTTACCAGCAACAATAGATGAGAAAAAGTAGGATGATGATGATGATGATGATGATAATAATAATAATAATAATAATAATAATAATAATAATAATAATAATAATAATAATAATAATAATAATAATAATAATAGTAAAAAGAAGTACCGATCCAGTGATCTTTGTTCGAAAGTGCTTCCAAAAACACTGAAACAATACCGTGTGGAAGCGCTCCTTTCACTCATAGAAACAACTTTTGCGCAAAACATACGAAATATAGAATCGTAATGAATGAATATAGAATAGAAAGAATATAGAATCGATTGAAGAAGTATTCGACATCTTGATATTACATCTTTAATTGCGTTTTAAAGTGTTTGCAGAGTACAACTTTCCTATATCTTCTACCGTTGCACCAAACTATCTCTTTTCGGTTCTTGTATCCAAGGATATTCCATAAGACCGTGAGCTCATGAACTCATGCCGTGAATTCATGAATCACTCCTCTGCCAATCTTTCTCCTTAACGCTACCAGCTCGATTACATATTCTTCTTCTTATACTGCCATACACTGATTAGTACGTAGGCTATTCTCCAGAAGTACCCAGCGCCATCTTGTGAGACTCAATTCGGATTTCGAGAGGGTAAGTCCACAGAGGACGCTTTAATTACATTTATGGAAGCTATTTATGATCCATTAAATAAGGGCGATAAGGTTTCTGCTTTGTTTATTGACATTACCAAGGCGTTCGACACGATTGACCATGGAATTTTGATTGATAAATTATGGTTAGCCGGAGTGAGAGGCCTACCTCTTAAATGGTTCGTCAGCTACCTTTCTGAAAGGGAACAAACAGTTAGAATTGGAAATTGTGAAAGTGAGTCTGACTTAATTATATGTGGAGTACCGCAAGGATCAGTATTAGGGCCAATTCTTTTTTTGATTTATATAAATGACTTATGTAATGGTCGTTTCAATGGTCGTTTAGTTGCCTTTGCTGATGATACGGCCTTTATCTATAAAAATAGAGATATCAACACGCTATATAATGAAATGACTACAGATTTATTTGCTTAGATTCTGGTTTGATAAGCATGTTATGATCTTAAGTGATAAAACTAAGTATATGATATTTGGTTTAAGGAGTGAAGTTAACTTCAACACTCCCTTAAAATTTCATGAAATTCGATGTATAAAAGCTAAGTACAATTATTGCAATTGCCTCGAATTAGATCAAGTTTTTAATATTAAGTACTTGGGATTAGTTATTGATAGTCAACTGTCATGGAGGGATCATGTTAAAAAATTAAAAAAAGAGCTCTACAGCACTCTAAGAAAATTTTTTTGAATTTCTCAATTATCAATAAATCTTATGCACTTGTTGGTTCTAGGCTCCAATATGGAATTACATGTTGGGATGGGGCGTACGATCAATAATTTCTCCCATTATAACCATTCAAAACATTTTATTAGAATAATATCATTTAAATCAATGTATGAACATACACGAACAATTTTTTTGACCTCCAAATTCTTCCCTTAAGACACTTATATATTTTTAAAGTCTTAAAAATGTTTTTCATCAGAAGCACAGCTTTTTCAATACCACATGAAAAAAGATACAACTTGAGAAGATATGAAACTTCATATGTTCCAAAATCAAATTTAACAGCCCATCAAATATTTTATAGTAGTGTAGCACCAAGAATGTTTAATATTGTGAGCAATGAAATAGGCCATTTTACTACACTCTGTCAGTTTCTGAGAAAAATAAGAAAATGGCTTTTTTCTCAAGACAACATTGACGATTTTCTTGTAATAATTAAGTGAAAAACATTGTTCGATTTTCTTTTGTTGTTCTTGAATAATGTTGTATAATCTACAAAATGTAATCTGATTACGCTTGAAGAGTAATATTACACTTTTTTAATGGTATCAAGTTCAATTAGTATTGTAGTGTATGTTTAGATCTGAATGTTTTTGTTATATTATTTTTATATTATATTGTATTATTTTTATATTATTTTGTTATATATGCACAGAAGAATTAGGTTTAAAATCTTTGTTTTGTTATTCTTGCATGTAAATTCGAGTGAGCGAGCTGCCTCTCGCTGCTGACAATTTTTGCTTTTGTGTACAAAGGTGATGGAGATCCCACACAGTCTTTCTAGGGGATCCCTAATTATTTTGCCCATCATTTGAATGTAATATTGTAACTTTTCTATGTTAATGGCAAGATAAAGACATTTTTATTATTATTATTATTATTTATTATTATTATTATTATTATTATTATTATTATTATCTTGTGAGACTTATCCTCAGCAAGTATATCTAAGGTAGTTTGCCATTGCTTTCCCTAGGGACGCTAGTGCATCAGTTTTGACGTTTGATTTAAATAGCAGATAGCGCGGGCCAAGACACAATATACGCAATCTTACCCAGTAATTCAAATCCAAACTCTGATTGGTGCTAAACTGCTAGATTGCCAGGATCGTCCAAGTGCCTCTCCTGGGATCTGTTTTACATGCCGACAAGCGTCCGCATGCATGCCGTCGATTTTTGGCATCGAAAAAATGGATGAACTCCCTCAAAGTTTGTGTAAAGACGTGTTGATCAAACGGTTGCAATGGTGTCTTCAAATACCCAATTTTTGGGGCTCACATTCAGACAAAAGTAGAGCGATCGAAATGCCGAATGCTAAAACAATACCAACATCTCCACTCAATGCCATAAAATGGAAGTAATAAAACATGGTCTAGATATTACGGTAGCAAGAATGATTGGACACACTTCCCTATGACAAGAATGACGCTACGATTAATGAACAGCCCATTGCGCAGAAGCTACAACAAAATAACACTAGCTCAGTACCACAGATACGACGCTTTTAACAATTTTAAAAGTATTTTCACATTTAATTACAGCGTTCAACACCAAATTTGCAACATGAAATACACGTTACAACTCCAACCTCGAACACGAAAACTATATTCAAAGTTGTCTGTTAGTTTCTATTTATAAAGAAGGGTGAATTGTTTATGATGAGTAGTTGCCGACTATAACGATTCTCATACTAGTGTGAATGTACGGGCGATATAAATATCTAAAAAATGTTTTCCTTTGTAGCACATCCTCTAGTCAGGATGTCAGCAAATGAGGAAGTCATCATCGCCAAGCGTCAAAAAGGAAAGAAATATTAATTTTAACAATGAAATGTCATGTACTAGTTACCATTTGGACTGTATAATTCTAAAAATTCAGTAACAAGTATTGTGTTACCGCGGTAGAGAGAAAGTTATATATTGCTGTATAAAAAACCGCGAATTTTCAGCAAAAAAACTTTTATTACAGGGTTCTGGCCTCGAAAAAGTGGATAAATACAGATGCTAAATTTAGAAAAATCATATAACGCGTGGTGTAGCCAGAATCCATGTTTATCCATTACTACAACTACAGCAAAATATATAACAAGGTGGAGGTATTGCAAGTTGTGCGACATTTCAATTTCCTCTGGTAGTACCTCGCAATTCATGATATCTATAATACATGCCATTCGTCTCGATGTATTGATCTTAGATAACACTGGTCTCATAGTTGGATTGGTCCCTTCAAATTGGAACATATCTTCTCTCATTCCCATCCTCAGCGATTCCACCAGTCTTTCGTCTTCAGCTGTAGTTACTGTATAGCATCTGTTGTAGGGACATTTTTGTGGGACTCCGGGTGAATTTCTGATTCACTAGGTTGTAAGTCCTGAACCTCATCCAGTTCTAGCTCACGACCAACTTCCATTTGAATGGTCTGGAGCCGTGTCTCAGGAATCAGTTTATTATGTAAAATCACTCGATACTGATCAGACACTCTTTGTTCAGTTACGGAATATTCAGGGAAACCCTGTTGAAATTCTCTAAATAATTTCTGGCTGTATCCAGTCACATGTGTCAATTTTTGTGATCCGGTTATAGATGCGCATTATTTCTTCATTAACAGCCGTTGGCCATTTTCTGCGCTGTGTTGGCAGCCTTGCTTGGGTGGGCGCTGGTTGTAACACCTGCGCAACACCTTCAGCAGGGGAGGCATTCGATATGGGTTCGCTCCTTTCAGGCTGTCGCATTTCGGATATCCCGACCAGAACCCGCCTGCTCAACTCCTGGTCACCATCGGCTCGCATACTGTCACCCCCAGCGATGGCTCCAGGGGCGCCCCGACGCTCCTCGGGTAGCGGCATTTTTTCCGAGGCTTTCTCTCTAGCACGTGTCTCCATACTTAATGGGCGCATTTTATTCCTACTGCCAGGCAACTGTAGCCACTCAGGCTTTGAGAACCGCTGTTGACCATTTAATTGGTTCCTTCACCGACTCTCTAGGTACAAGTCCAGTTGGCTGACTTGCACCATCCTGACAGGCCTTATCCCAGAATTACCTTCTAGTAGCCCTACCAGGACCTCCTTCTCTCATTAGTTGTTCGACTGTCTCGTCGTAGAGGCTGGATACCACAACCTATCTATAAATTCGGAAATTGGTTACGATTTACAATTACATTTATTAGTAATTTTTTATAATATTTCAATATATACAGATAAAATGAATACAAAAATATCGTATATTTATTAAATCAATATCGTGATGAGAATTATTTATACGTACACAATATTTACATCGGTTACAAATATCATACAAGAATTTTTTATTCAAAATATCATAAATAGCTTTAATGTTTAAAAAAAGCAAAACAATTGACAGCCTAGGGCGCACATAAGTCAAAGTCAGGCACTGCAAGAATCAAATGACTCAGTCCGCGGAAGTCTACGAATCCACGTACTTTTCACGCATTCTGATCATTGTGCTCTGGAAATGCATCAATGTCACAGTCGCACAATTCTTTTCTTACGTTATTCATAAATGAGATGTTGAACAGTTTGCAAATGATTTATTCTGGTTTTTAGTAAACATTCCAATCAGTGGCGTAGCTAGGGAGGGGCAGGGCGGCGGGGCACCCCAGGTGACACCAATTAAAATATTTTTAATTAGAATTATATAATTTAAATCATTTACTTAAAAATTATATATATATTAAGAGTTTTGTTAGTTTCAAGAATTTGAAAATGTTATGGCTGGAATTATATAGTTTTTATGGTTTAGTTAAAAATTATTTACATTAATTTAATAAGTAAACATTTAAATAATAACTACTAAGAAAGCAAAGAAAATAAACTAAAATGCGAAACTATAATAGGTAAGCACCTATTTTTCAATGTTGAAAGTATCGATTTCAACGATATTTTTATATTTAAATTGTGAGGGGGGTGATACCATTAGTTTTGCCTCGGGTGACACCATCTGAAGCTACACCATTGATTCCAGTTGATTTTAACAAAGTTATAATACGTTGTATCAGCAATTGAATCATTCAAATTCCATGGACTTGACGGCGTTTGTGATAGGGAGTTCCAATTCTTTCCTCATAGAGCGGAAAACAGCACAATAACCAACAATACCATCAAAACAGGCGACTACCGAGTTATCGTGAGCAGATAAGTTGTGTAACGCTTAGATTCTCTCATGCGAAACCTCGAGCGAATTGACAGGACGTTCGTTCATAATTATTGCGATGCTTAAAGATAACGGAACAAAACGTGCCACTCTCGAAACAGGAAATGTTATTCGGCTATACATTATGCTTTTATAAAGCTCAAGGAAGACAGCTTCGAAAACAATTATTTTTTGCCTCGTGCTCAGAACCCTGAATTCCTCGTAAGCGTATCACCAAAGTGCTTCAGTTCCCCAAAAATGTAAGGTTTCGCTATTATACGTTCCTATTACAATATAATAGTTGAAAGACAGCAGTTGCTACTTTAGGGAGAAAGGCTATTTAGTCAAGTCATTCATTGAAGAGGCCAGAGGGAAAGGACTGAAAAAATGGATTTATTTATTTATTTTATTGATTTAACGTCAAAAAACAGTTGAAACTGCGTATGACGTGCTATGGGGAGAAGTGAATTCTGTGCACATTTTCAAAATTCTGTGATCCCTACACTGAGTCATACACTACATATATTTTGAAAATAAAAAAAGCTCTCATGTAATAAAATATATTTTCAAGGATAAAGAAGCAATAACTTTTGGGCTCTTATCCATGATGTCCTTCATCAAGGAATAATACTTCCTGCCGCAACAACATGGAAACGATAATTTTAATAACTATATTTCCCAATGAATTCTAAGAGACTGCACAAATAATGAAGTTACATTTATGTCCAGAAGCAAAACAAGGGGCCATCTCAGCATTTGCTCAATGGATCAGGGAAACTGGACGAAAAACCTGATCGAGATGGGGTCATTGACTCGGAGGCTGCAGTACAATACTTGTTACAGATTGTTCATACACATTTATACAGTCCAAATGGTAAATAATTCATTATGTATCATTGTTAAAATTAATGTTACTTTTCTTGTGATGCTCAGTATAGTCTCTAATTGTATGGAAACAGTTATGCAGCAGAAACGATTTCACTTTGGATTTAAACTTTTCTATTGAATTTAATCGTTTAATGTCATCTGGCAAAGTGTTGTAAAATAATGTACATGTATTGTATGTGAATTCTTTGTAATGAGCTGTTGATACGGTCACCTGCTAAATATGATTTCTACGTCGAGTGTTATAGTAATAGACTTCGGCATTTTCTGAAAATATGTTCCCGCCTTTAAGCAAGTCATTTTTTACAAAAACCACTGATTCGTAAATCAACAGACAATGTGATGACCCAATAATGGCCTGTGGTATAAAATACTTCAGTTTCATTGACACTCAGACCCTAGAGGGATTTTGGCCTTAGGTTTGTACCTTTACATAGCCGCACACTGGCGGTCTGTTCTACTGTCGATTCACAAATGCAAAAATGTTTAGAAATCGCTGTTAATGTGCATATTTACGGCGTGAGAGATATTTCAAATAAATTACACTTATGTAATTTTTGAAAAGAAAAAAAACACTAAAATGTATTTTATGTCTTCAGCAGTGTAATTTGCACTATCCATATGAAAAGTTTGAAGAAAACAATTTAAGCCGTTTTTGAGAAAATAATCATCACTCATAAATGCAATAATGTAAACAAATAGCCTGTTAAGACTTCGAATATAGCTTAAGTAGGTGAGAAGTTTGGAAGATTGGGCCAAAGATCCACAAATACGTCTTTCTGAGTTTTTGTCAAAAGAGAAGATTTTCAAAACGACAAGTATTAAGACTGTTAGCACACCTTGGCAATAGAATCTGCTTTTACCATTAAATACTGACGAAAATATCAGTGTTACCTGGGTCTGTACCACAGAAAATAGTTTTCCATTCTTGTGTTATCTCATTATTCATGCGTGTATGAAGCTCTCTATGCACCACACTGTTTTGACGCGCCAGAAACGCTGCTTCACGGACAATACGTCAAGGAATTTCGAAATCGCGACAACGGCCTCTCATAAATAATTCAACTTTCAGTGCAGTCGACACGCAAGTATTATTCGCTTTTTTATGCGCGAGGCGAACCGCCACCCAAACTGCTCAGCAGCAGATTATCAACCAATGTGCGTCTTAGTGGAAAACACCATGGTGTAGCGCTCCGGAGGATGCGCAGTAGCAGCCAATCACGTTTGAACCCAGGGATGAAGCGAAAACGGCTGGCGCACGTGTTCATTTGCTTCCCGTTTGCGAAGGAGCGAAGACCTGCTGATGCTGCGAATGCTGAGATGGTCCCTTGATTTGCTTCTGGACGTAAATGTAGCTTCACCATGCGCACGTTTTGTTGAACTTTCCTTTTGCTTGTAGTGGTAGTAGAGTTTGGGGTGAGTTATTTAGTTAACAATACAGAAAAATCAAATCTGTTTGTTCCTTTACCGTTAAAAATAAGTTTTCTATAATTTGGCAATGAAAATATCTAGTATTTGAAATGTTAATAATAATAATAATAATAATAATAATAATAATAATAATAATAATAATAAAAATATTATTATTTTTCATCTTTAAACTATTAATAGTTAAATTGTTGGGAAGGGATTCTGAAACTCAAGAAAGCGTACGCAGATGATTTTCTCCCCCATACGTCACATACAGTTTTTGACTAAATAAATAAATTTTAAAAGCAAATATCGTTCTTTTAAATAATTTTCAAATGTCCGCGACTGCGTAGATAATTTGAATTTGGCGCACAGTTGGTGGGATATAATATTATTGGTCCACAGTCAGCGGCATGCGCACCGCTACACCTTGTTATTTCCACCATGGAAAACACCATGGTGTTATTTCCACCATGAAGAACACAAAGTTCTTCGAATGTCAACAACTGAAGACTGCCAGCGCGGTGCCATCTAGGGAGCTGGCGCGCTCTCATGGCCGTCTTTGAATTAGTTCGAACTTTTATATTCTTGGACAAATTTATTATTTTTCTCTGCAATGCAGACGACGATTTTGAGGAAAAATTAAGTAGATCTTGAGCGCACGACGTTTGAAAAGTATGCCCTTTGCTGTTAATTCATCCCAAAGAAAGGTTATAATTGTTTATATTCGTAATTGGGCGCCAAATTTGAATTTATTTGGCTGCCTACGTAAACATCGCCGCTTTAATGAGAGAGAGAGAGAGAGAGAGAGAGAGAGAGAGAGAGAGAGAGACAGACAGACAGACAGAGAGAGAGAAAGAAAAAGAGAGAGAGAGAGAAAGAAAGAAAGAGAGAGAGAGAGAGAGAGAGAGAGAGAAAGACTTACATTTGTGTAATTTTTTAACAACCAAAAGAATAGGGCAATATGGCGTTTATGTCACTTTATAAATCCCTTCCAAACGGTTAGCACAATCCCTTCCAAAAGGTTAAAGAAAAGATTTGGAGCCGTTTTCAAACAAATCTTATTTTTGTTAGTTTTTAAATATTGCACATTTTGCACACATTGCACAAAAGTACAAACATTTTCAAAAAAACGTGTATGACCTTAATGAAAGAATTATAAAGAAAGAAATGTTGATTGAAAGGAAAAATCTCTTTATTCAATGTTGTAGTTGTAAGAAGATCAAAAAAAATCAGTCCTTTGCAATTTTGAAAAATTCAGAGATAACTTTGAAAATCGCCACCGTTTTATTCGTAATTGACGATTAATTTTCGCCCGCACGCTTCACTTCAAATTCCTTTAGTTTCTGTTGGGATGAAACCATGAAACTAGTGATGTTACAGAATGGCACAGAGTTTCTCATTGTAAAGTTTTCTAATTTCCATGGCCTGGGCTAGCTTTACGGTCTAGACCTATCCTCTTGCCAACTGCCATCTGATGAAAGAACTAACTACGGAGAAAAAAGTTACTATGGAAAGGAAAAAGCTTTATCATCAATTTTGTAGGAATGAGCCGATAAATTTCAAATTTTGCAACTTTCAAAAATGTATATTTAACATTGAAAACCGGACATATTCCACCTTTATAAGTGCATTTTAGTCCACACCTTCAAGAAATTTAAAGAAAAAATTAGGAGCTATTTTTGAGAAAATTTTGAAAATATCCCGGGGGCTTCATGTAAAGTCACCCAAAATTTAAAGAATGTTTTTCAAAATGGCAGCGCTTCGAGTCGAGCCAGATCGACCGGCGAATATCCATTTTCGAAAATGTCTTGTGTATGGTTTAGGCGATAGTGGTGCTCATGGACGGATGTTTTGTTTAAAAAAAAAATCGTATATTTCCGTTGAAATCTCGAAATCGATTTTCCGCAGCTTTACATAACTTTCTCTTTACTACGTACATTACTTAGTATACGAAGTACGTAGTACGTATACGAAGAACTAACTAGTGGTGCTACAGAATTTCTCGTACTACTATAATTGTTTTTAGTTCTGGGTTAGTCCTTCGGTCTTGCCAGCGCCATCTATCGCCGCCCAAAATACATTTTTTCTGAATTTTTCGGTCTACTCACGGTAGATCTGAGATATTACTTTCAAAATATTAAAGAAGAGTAAGCCCTCTTTCTGTACGGAAAGTTTCGTTGAAAAATGTGGAACTGTTTTCAAGAAAAAAAATGTATGCATATACTCGTAAATGCAATAATGTGAACAAATTGCCGAAAATGTATATATTAATGACACGAGAAGCTCGTCAAAAAAATACGTTTTTGTAATTCTTGAAAAAAAAAAAAAGAGTAAAATGACGTTTATGTCATCTTATATAATGCATTTAGAACTATCCCTACCAACAAGTTTAAAGAAAAAAATGGGATTCATTTTTGAGAAAATCTTGTTTTTGTTATTTTTTAAAATGGCACAAACTGCAGGCAATACTGCTCGAAAACTATTTAAAAATTTTTAACAGATGTACATGATCTTAATGAAAGAACAAATTATGGACAACAAATTCCATTTGAAATATTCAGTTTTGTAGTTGTAGAAAGATGCAAAAAAATCAAGCTTTTGAAATTTTCAAAAATTCAGAGTTGAAAGTGAAAATCGGACTTACGCCACCTTCATACCAGCTGTATACGTACATTTTTTGTGGTAAAGAAAACACGTAATTTTCAAGGAAAATTCATTATTTTTTGTATTCAAATTCTTGGCCATCGGCTTTTACACACTTTTCCCATCTTTAGTTATGAATACCACGCCAGAAAAACTGCTTGTTTTTTGCGGCAAACTATTCATCGAAACATTTTCTAACTTTCTCGAAATTGCTGAAGTGTTACTCTGCAAGCGCGTGCTCCATTGATGCGAAGAGGTGGTAGTCAGATGGCGCCAGATCGAGAGTACGGTGGGTGCGAAAGTATGATTCATCCAAGCGATTTCAAGTCGTCTTTCACTGGTTTCGCTGTGCGAGACGGTGCAATTACTGAGTTTATTGATCTTCCCCATTGTTCGTAAATGTCTGCTGATTGTCTCTTGCGACACATTCAATGCTTTTGCCAATTGCTGTTGAGTTTGAGTTGGGTCATCAACAAGTACCGTCTGCAATTGCTCATCTTCGCACTTTTGTGGTCTACCAGAGCGCGCAGTTTTTCATACTGAAATCACCACGTTTAAATTGTCGAAACCATGTCTGGCGTGTTCTAATCGATGGAGCGTGATCCCCATATGTTTCTACCAGCAAACGATGACTTTCCACAGCCATTTTCTGAAAAGCTATGCGTGCCGCAAATGTTCTTTTTCAGGCACAAAAGTCGACATGATCATTGGACGATACCACACAGACGGTAGTGTTTAGGGGACTCAACTTGTGTGTTGGTAGGTTTATGTCAGACGAACCAACTGACGTAGCGTCTAATTCATACGCTGCGTACTGCTCGCTGGTACAATCTCTTAGTGAAACCGGAAAAGACTTACGCATACATCTGGTAAGTGTATATTATTCTATTCTAACAAGGAATTTAAAGAAAAAAAATGGAGCCATTTTTGAAAAAAAAAAAATTGAAAATATCCGTGAAGCTTCATGTAAAGTACCCCAAAATTTAAAGAATGTTATTCAAAATCGCAGCGCTTCGCGTCGAGTCAGATCGACCGGGGAATATTCTCTCTTTTTTTTTTTTTTTTTATTTTTTTTGTCGCACCACGAATCGGTCAAACTGTCCGTCTCCTCGACTCTTGACTTGTTTACATGAACGTGAAACATGCATACATTTAACATTAAAAATACTTTCTTTATAAAATGAATAACATTACACCAAAAATAAAGTAAAATCTCTCGCGTCTTAAAATTAATGAGTACATTAAAAATGTATGAGATAATTTAGAATGGTTTGATGGAATTCTTGACAAAGCAACTTGATTATGACGATTAATAGAGGGGTTTGTGACAAGTCAAACGAAATTAGTTAAATATTATTTTGAATTTAAAAAAAAAATTAAATTCAAGCTGCTTCTTCTCAGTCCATATTTCTCCCACCAGAGAAATAATATTTTAAAAAACAGTTCTTGACCATAAATCTAATAATGAAGGCAGCTTCTTCATGGGACTTTGGCAAGTTTGAATTATTTGTTTCCAGTTATTTTTGAAAACTTATTTGAGGGATATAGTAGATTCATAAGACCATAAAGCATTAAAAACAAACAAACATAATTTTACTTACATATGCTATACATTTTAAGTGACTCAAAATTAACACTCAGAATTTAAAAAAATTAATTGAGAATACATTCCATACAACATATAATGGAGGTAAATACACATGTTGATTGGTAAGCAGATGTAGTGTGTGGCCTATTGTTGTGGCATCACCTCACACCTCACCATATTAACGATTAGCTGAATGTTGAAAAGAAAAGGAAGCTAGCCAAGCATTTACTATGTACCATATTTCTGCTAACAAAGACAATTGTAAAGGTGAAACCTCCAATTACAAGGAAAGATAAAACAATGTTCAGACAAGGTAAACAAAAAATTAATATTGAAGCTATGATTACAGTTACTACATGCAATGTTAGCCACCTCATTTCTTGTTACTCTCATTAATATTTTTATTTCAAGGCATTGTAACAAAATTGATATTGCCAACAAAACTTGAAATGGTTTGGGTTTTTTCGTTTCTTTTATCTTCTCTTTTTGCTATAGCTATATTCTGATTGACAAATGTAAGTACATGATTAGTAACAACTGTTGTATTAGTTTATACTTTATATTACCTTTTCACTCAAGAATCCAATATTCCTGGGTTGTTTATTTTTAATTATTTTATACTTGTATTTATTGCTTTTCATATTTACTGCTCTGATATATGTCTAGATGAACATAGTAACAATATTTATGAGTGCTACAAGCAATGAGTTGGCTAACAGTCTCTGCAATAATCACCAACATAGATTCATTAATTTTTGTTAACCAGAACTAAGCATCGTTTATACACCTTTGGAATAGACTGTTACCAGAAGTATATTTTGTTTCAAATAGAACATGCTTGGTCAATTTCCTTTTCTTTTGAACACTGCTAATTGTAGACATGGTTTGGGTGTTGTGAAATACCGTCACAGAAGAGCCATAAATTACTTTTAGTTATCAATCAGCATCTGTATTTAGCTCCATTGTTATTTGTTGTAAGTATCATTAGTTTATAATAGTTCTAACATTTTTTTAAAAAAATTTTTTTTAACATTCCTTTTGATTTTATATACTATATGATATAATATGTTTTCAGAAATATGGAAAAACAAATAATTAACACTATATTCTATCGATCAAGAAACATGAACCAGCTGCTACCGTACTACTATACTGCGTTTAAATAACCTCAAATACCATGGGCCTTCATTCATCAAAATGACCAGGTCTACCAATCAAATCTAGGCCCACGAATGTTCCAAATGTCAGGTTTTGCGCAAGATTGTTGTCATTCAGCATTTTGCATTTGACAGTCTTTAAACATTTTATTATAATACAAGGAGACCATAAGGTGTTGAAACGAGGATGGATAGCTGATAATCGCGATTATCTGCTCTTAAACGGACGATCTCGGGCGTTTAACTTCCAGTAATTGTGTTTAAATCACGTGGTGAAACTCACGAGAACTTTAAACACGATTAAACTCCAAGATAAACAAAGTTAAACACATAATCGAAGGTGGTGAAATCGGCCCTTAGGAAGTTAAAACCTGTTGTGAAGGATGTTAAATTTCTTAACATATAGGTAGGTACAAATGCACTTAACAAACCTGCAGAGTTGCATGTTAACACTGGTTAAAGATGCACGTGACTGATAAAATATTATCAGTGTCATTGTAAGTTATAGGCACATCCACCTTGAAATGTTATTTAATTAAAATTCATGTGCAGGTGGAAATGTATATTACAATGGAACACAAATAAGACATTTCATCAAGGGTAAACAAATTAAAAAGAAATACATTTTGAAGTGAGATTTTAATAAGCAAATCTGTTAACATACACAACTAAATCTAGGTAATATTACAGGTCTTTTATTATTCCTTTGTTGTAAAGGATTACAAAAAATTAACAGTTTGCGCAGAATGAAAAATGTATGAGGGCATCTAAAAAAATACATAAACACAGAACAAAACTATCTTCTTTCATTAATTTTGTACAATATGCAATGAATAATTCATTGAGAAATGATATTCATATTATGTACAACCAGCACAATTATCTTCATACTGTCACTTCAAAGAAAAATTAACAAATTGCACGTAGGCTGTGGCAAGGACCTTAGCGACTAATACAGGATACAATCATCGAGACTTACAAAATACTCTTTTCCATTAAATATTTGTGCCTCTCTCTACATTCATGATAATACTTCCCTTTTGTTTTGGAAAAATTCTTTTTTACAGAAAAGGTAGTAGTAAATGACTTTTTCGCACTTTCAATCAAGTAATTTACCAAAAAATATTTACAACAATACTTTAAATTTTTCATATACATATATCAATCGCAATCACAATTTCTTATCAGGTTTCCTTATAAGTCTTACATAAATGAAAATTAATGGACAGGATAAAAATGAACATGATGAATTAAATGATTGTTAATTAACTAAAAAAATATGTACTATTATATTTATAAAGATGTATTCTTGGAATAACAAGAGGACAATGAAGAAGCATAAATAGAAACCAATAATCATTCAATCAAGCTTCTTCAACTAATTACAACCACGTTGTAAAAATCGAGGTTTACAGATTGACATATCAAACTCACATATGGCACATTTATAATTAAAGATGGAATGAATAAACCCCTGAACCTTGATTTATAATGTGAATTTAATAGTTCTATCTGTATTCCTCAAAATCCACAAACATTGCTGGTGAACTGTGATTTGTATAATACAGAAAGTGATAAATTAATTTATATTATGGAGTTTGATTCCTCCTTTGAGTATATTTCTTCATTACATGTATAAATGTTTTATGCAGATAGCGTGGGTTATTTTACATGGTATTTGTAGTTTAGTCATTGGCAGTTAACTTTCAATAACCATTACCACATAGCTTAATGTGTTGCAAATTGATCGTTAATCAATGAAGTTAATAACGCAGAAATAGTAAACAATATGCAACTCAAAAAGGCTTATTTTTATAAATATGCCGCATAAAGTAACAACAGTAAATAATAACAAAGGTACAAAAAATGTTGTGAATTTAAAGAAAATTCACTCATATTCTTCAAGTAGGTCCATTGTGGTATTCCACAACATATATTTTGTACCAAAAATTATAAGCCACTGTAAAAAAAAAAAAACTCTGGCTTTTGGAATATATAGACAGACAAAAGTTTGTCTATTTGAAAAACATGGTGCAAAAAAGGAGCACTTAACTTACTTTACAGATCAAAACCTGAACATAATGTAGAATTATGGTGAAGTGAAAGTATGTGGAAACATTAAATACAAAATAGAGGTACAAAAACAAATAGCATATTTCACAGCAGACTTTTAACATAAAAATTGACAATTAATTTTTTCTTCAAAAAGTAAAGAGCTCTGTTAAATACAAAAAAAACAACAAAAAATAACATATTGTGACTTTTTTAAGGCCTATATTTACTGTCAATCCATCTACCATAAAAAATTAGTCAGTCTGAATGGATGAATTGGAAGTGAAATAATTGGCCTTAGAAGAACCGACAACATTGCTTACATTAAAGACGGAATGGTTGTTTTTGTTGCTCTGTTGGAGTTGTTGACTTCGAGGCTTTGCGAGATACGCCAGTAGACGTGTCCGACGCCCCTGATGTTTTCCTCGTCACTTTGGCTCCATTCGGAATTGGTGTGCTAGAGCCGGAGGGTGTGCGAGCCCTAACACAAAAGTTTGTGTCAAATGAAGTCGTATACAGGACACACAAATTTCTCAAAAGAACAAACCACAAGACGTCTTAAAAAAAGTTTCACAGGTCTCATAATAAGCAACTACATAGGGCAATATTGAGATTTGTTAATGAGCATTAGCTAAGCATTGTACAAAGAATAATATAATAGCAGAAGTAGCTTGAAATTTACCTAGAGGCTCCCCTGACTAGAACAGGGATGTTAGAAGCTGACGATGTCTGAACTGATGATCGGCTGCATTAGCAAAAGAAAGAGAGTTGTTATTTGGAAAATAGAAATGAGTGCATCACACAAATTCACACAACACACACAGTAGCTATCAAGCAGTAAAGCAAAGAATTTAAATGCAATCAAGAAAATAGCAGTTAAAAAGTGCGTAAATATACTGTTATTTTAGCAATAAGAAAGTAACCCAACATCCATGTCATCAACATACATTAAACTCAACTTCACTTAAGATATTCTATATTAACTTGTATTTGAACCTAACTATCAAATTTCAAGAAATGAGGTAATACTACAATGGATTTAACTTTATAACCTTTCTAAACAATAAAATTCCTGAAACTACTAATAAGAGTTTTCACTTTTAATATCATTTTACAAAATAATAATACCCATTTATGGAAGATCAAGAATGTTGGTCTTATATTGAATGACAATTAAACATCTACTGACTACTGAATGTCAAAAATATGCACAATATTAAAAAAGTTACATTAGTAGTACTGATAAAAGAAATGTGTTTCCCCTCAAAGCAAATTCTTCAGAAATTGCCATTCATTGTCAATAACATATCTTTATATTTCAATATTTTTAACAAAATGTCACAGCAACGTAAAACATAAGCAAAAAGTAATTTCTTCTTCATGCAGAAAAAGTTCTTAATTTTAACCACACACTCAATATAACATATTGAAACCAAAACCACAATGAAGGCCAGAAGAGCACATTACCCTGAGGAAGTATAAGAAGGAGAAGTAACTTGGGACTCTGGAGAGCCCACAAATACTGGAATCCTTGACCGACTGTGAGAGAAACAGTGAAGAGAAATAGTTAATTGAAGAGCAGGTTCAAGCATTCAAAGTATAGTTGTTGTTCAAGGTAAAAGAAAAAACTTTAATATTATAAAAAATTGTTTCAAAATGCGATATTTGAAAGCATTCATTGAAACAGGTGTGCAAATATTTGAAGCAAATGTACAGCATTGGATCAGATGTCATAAATTTGGGCAACTGCTGGCAGATGTGATCTGTGTAAGTTAGTCTCTGCTCATTGTTGAGTTATCTACAGTTCAAACTGTAAAATTTCCATTTCTGTAGCAGCCATTGAATAATTTTAGTCCGTATCAATCCTTAGTCATTCACTTTTATTCTATATTTGCATACTGCCAAAATCATTATATTCAATATTACAGAGATAGTTGTCGGATGTTTGACAAGACTATCAATTGTAATACTAGGTAGTTACAGCTGTTTTGTAATAAAATGTTTTTAAAGTAAAATAATCTAACAACAAACATCTAAACTCTACCATCACACAATCAAACAAGGAAACCTCTAAACAACAAACTTTTAAGCTTGCTTTGTATAAATGAACTCAAGTGCCCAGACAAGTCAAGATACATTTAACCCCAGCAAAACCAACATACACAGGGTTCTCTGAATGGAGGGGGCCCTCCAGACCCACAGCTTAAAGTTTTGTTTCTATTGAAGTATTAGGCAATTTCATTAAATTTAATTGTAATTAGTAAAATTTTATTATGTGAAATATATTTTTCATGTGAAATGTATTTAATTACATTATACATGGACCGCAAAACCTTCTGAAAAAATTGCATCATATATAGAAATAAAATCACATCATAAACAATATGTATGATTCCACTTCCTAAAAGAATGAAAAATATAAAAATCAAACAATCTGAGCCCCCCTCTGACCATAATGCTAGGGTTAAACAACCATTTTTTTATGATAAGATCATATTTTTTAAGTTTCAGAAGTCTTTCAGAGATACCTTAATCAGACTGAAATAAGGAAAGCTCATCTCTACCATTTCATAGGGAATGGATTTATATATAATTGTATATTTTTATTCAATATATCTCTACATTTCTTTTTTAAACCTTTTAAAAAAATTTCTATTTGACACATTTTACCCATTACTACATACTGAGTTGCATGTTAATACATATTTTGCATTACTACACATGTTGTTAACATATTTACACAACAAAATGGAACATTTTCAATACAAGGAGGCTGAGCCCAGAATCTTCATTAACAAATCAATATACTACTATGCTTCTATGTCCTCAGCCCTTTTGTTTCGGATTGTCAAGCTTACTTCCACTTCTGGAAAATCCTGTACTCTGGAATCAAGGATGAGTGAATAATTGGGAAGCACAAGTCTTTCACAATTGTGTACTTGCTCCCCACCCCTCTTAGATCTGTCACTAGCTACGAGGTACGACCATTAGTGTGTGCTCCAGCTATTTCAGACCAATATTACTAAGTATGAATATTATATTTCAAATAAAACTCACTTTGTGTAATGCTGACCAAATATTTCTCTGAATGTAGAACATTCATTCAGTCATTATGAATCATTTTTAAATGAATCCCTGATTGGTGAAGTTATGTATTCAAAATTTTGAAAATGCTTGTATAGCACTATTTTTACACAATATCATGAATTTGTACTATTTTTTCTAACATATTTGTGAAGAATATAAGTAGTGCACCTTTATGCTTCTTTTATTATTTTTTCCGTTCCCTATGAACTGTACCCTATCCCGTTCCCTATGTACTGAATCATTCTGTACTATATCTATATCACCAACACCATTCTTATCATGACTTATCTCGACACAAATCTTATCATGCAAACATGCAAACATATGTACATTCCTAATTTTCAAAAATTCATTTTGCAATTACATACAAAGAACAAAACAAAACTGAAACAAATGAAAAGAGTAATGGCACAAAAATGTAAAGTAGTGTATTAAAGAGAGACAAAGTAAGAATGTGAAAATATCAACTGAATATGAAAGGAATCCTGAAAATAAGACAATGCAATAGAAAACAATGTCCAAAGGAAAACTCAACAACAGAAATGGGGAAAGACATCCATGTGCAATACAACATAGAGAAGGGTTTATTTTTACCCTGAAGAAGTAGAAGGAGGAGAAGTAACTTGTGAATCAGGAGATCCAACAAAAACTGGGATCCTTGATCGACTGCCACAAATTGAAAGAATCATTGTTAACTAATTAAAATATTCTGATTCATTTATATGCAAATTATAGTAATAAAAAAACACAGATACAAATGTTAAATACATTTAAATATGTTCCAGACTGAGTGAAACATGTTTCATCAAATTTTACAAATACCAGATCATTAGCCTTTCTCTCTCTAACATTCTCAAAAGGCAAAATTGACTCTTGAGCATTGTTTTGGCTATGCTGATAGCATCTAGAACCTATAATGTAATTTGTAACTTTGTTTATTGGAGTTTTGTTATTTTTTATGAAATAAAGTTAATAAAAACACTTCAACCCTTTAATCTATAATAAAAAAGAAATGAAAATAAAAAGTTTTAAAAAAATATTTTAAAAAATTTTGTGATCTTTGATAATTTCACAATAACAAGAGCGAACTCTTTTTAGTCCCCTTTTTTATAGCAAAAGACTATACACCTTCTCCAAATTCCACATTACAGTCTTTAGGGGCTATGGTTTAAGAATCGGCTAAAAGGCATTTCTGATATAACAAACATGAATAATTGAATCACATGTGGAAATTATTAGTGACGAAATGTAGCTTTCAATGTCTATTTTTTATTTACAATAATATACAACACAACAAATAAAACATTGAGACATTAACCCCAAAAGAAATTCTCTGCAATTATCATAATTACATTCAAGAGCATCAAGTTTTTTGGCTTCCAGACCATCACCTCAACAAGTGCAATCAGTTAATAAAAGCCATGAACACCTTTCTCAATGAAGCAGTTAATATTTCCCCTCTAATTTGCAAATAAATATTAGCATATTACCATCTGTTGCAAAATAAATTAGTACCAGGACCCAAGCACTCAAAAACAGTGAAATTAATTAGCAGGTATTTGTGATAATTGGTATTTACCTAGTGCCAACACCAAATAGCGTTGGTATACTCGATGCTCGATGAATAGATCCTAACCTAAAAATGCAGTTATTGTAATATTTAATATCATTAGTTAAGTTATTTGTTTATTAATAGGTCTGAATTTTATCATTCTGATGCAATATTACGTATGGAATAATTATGAAAGAATTTTAGTAGACCATAGAGAGGAATAGTTTAAATTACAGAGCAAAATAATAATGTGGAACTGCCCATGAACTATTCAGGGATGTTTTTATTAAGTTATTTTAAGTTTCTAGAAAATAAGAAATGAAATTATTATTTCTACGGATTACTGATTATTTTGTTTTTTGCATTCTTTTAGTAATGTACCGTCCACCACAGTAGTAATGGTATTATATTCTGAACATGCATTTCATTCACGTACTAGAATTCAATGTATTATCATTACTCAAAAAATGTTCTCCAATTCTCAAGAATTGGTTTGGACACTAACAACTTCAACAGCTTCATTGAGACAATGAAGAGCAGACAACGATGCAAAAACTGCAAATGATTTGCCTTGTTTATGTAAATATTTTTAAAACCTAACAAAATTTCAATGTAGGCCTACTTCAAACTTACATTGATACCTAACGTTAACACTTCATTAGAACAAATTTCACTGACAACTCGTTCAAGTAGTAAATCAAATAAAGGTTGTAATAAATATTAATAAAAGTTCCCACATCAAGATTAAAAACAAAAATAAAAAATCAACTCTGAAAATGAGTCATTATGCATGACTTTGAATTTCTTTCTAATATAAATTCTGACACCTGGACACCTTATCAGGATGAATATTACTGAACAGAACTTTCAATTGTATTTTTTATTATTTTCACTCTTTCAAGACCTTTCCAGGTATATTATATTTCCCCTGTTCCAATTAGCTTTTGGTTAATTAAGAATGCCACTATATATATACAATTATCCATTCCCAACTCCAAACTCAATCAAGAGATCCTACCTTGAAGTGGAGGAACCACTTGCAGGACTAATAAGCCCTGTAGGTGTCCTTGGACGACCTGTTGGTGTTCCATTAACAGGTACTGTCAATTTTCGAGCAGTTGTGCCAGTTGTGCTACCACGGCTAGGGGTTGCACTGCTGGACGGCGTGGTGCGCCTATGTATCGGAATGCGGCTTGGTGTGGAATCATCTGAAAAGACAACATGAGGCAAAATTTCAATAGGATGTTGGAATTGTCTTTTTGTTTTTACCTTCTAGGAGTAGTAAGGCACGAAACATTGTAAGACACAAAAGGAATGTAAGAAGAGGTTTAATAGAAATAGTCTCATTAATTAACAAGAAGCAGCTTGAGACCAGTATTAATATAATATGTTACATTTACAAATTATTTTTAGTCATTAACAACACAACTTTTTCCTTATGGTTATTTAAAAGAATATTTTATCTGAAACATTTGCTTCATTTTATGTTTACTGATAATTTCATTAAACAAATATTTGTACAATGAAAAACCATTTTTCATTCAGAAATATTTTTAAATTAAGTAAGATTTAATCGTTCTAGTCAAAAACCGGACACGTGTTATTGTTACTACATTAGGTGCATCAAAAAATAAAATAATTTCCATACCCTGATACATCTATCAGTGAAAGTGAAAAACTACTTTAAGATTAGTCTATATACTACTAGAGTGAGTGTCACACAAAAACTACGTATTTTTATGACACAATAGCGTGTTCATATCCAACTTAATGCATCTGTTAAACTCATTTCATATAACCAAAAATTATAAATTTGCTGAAATAAATATTAACTATTCATTTAAATTTAATAATTTTTATTATTATGAATGAATATACTTGATGGATTAAACATCTTGTTATCACAAAAATATACTTTTCCTTTACTTTTGAGCTCTTCATTAGATCTGTTACTAAACCATTGTTTATTGACCTATTGGTGTTAGCTTCAGCCAATTTGCACTTCCCAGGTGGTTGATCAAAACACACATTCTTTCCAATTAATTTTCAAAATTTAAGTCAACAGAAGATTGACTTCATTAATTTCGTGCTTCTAAAGTTTTTCCATGATTACTTTTTTTTTTCTTTGCTTTTTTCTTTCTTTCTTTCTTTTACCATTTCTGGTCAAGGAGAAATTTCTGCAGCCTGTATTGGCTCACCTGTGCTGTCCAGAGACAGTGTGGAGCCATGACGGCTAGGAGGTTTGCTGCCCTGACGACTAGGTGGTCTGCTGCCCTGACGACTACCGGGCCGACTTCCAGCCTTACTGCCTGGGAGACTGCCTCCTGGATCATGACAAAATAATTGATGTTAAAAAACATGTGCCATTTGTTTTTGGGGTATCTATCAATTACCTTCTGCTATTGCAAAGAATTTTGGAAAATATCTTGAATTTAAATTAAGAAAAGTCCCCTGTAATGAATTCAAGATTTACTATATATTTCAGTTACAAAATACGTCAAATAGAATCATTTAATCTAAAAGATTAGATGATTCTATTTGACGTTAATCCGTTTTATTGCCAGTTCCTTTCCACAATTATATAATACTTTAACCACAGATAATATAAGACATAAGTAATTATTCTAAATGTGCTGGATCCTATTAAAGACTATCATCTTTTAGAACTAAATTGATTTCCCAAATGAATGATGGTGCATGAGCGATATTAATAATGGACGAAACTTATTCAAGTTTAATTTTAGTTTATGTATAATTCAGGAAATGGACTATCCCATTGGCTTTCATAATTGATTAATTGAATATAAATGAATAATAATGAAACAAAAATATACACTCACTTAAAAATGAAGAACCAATATCTAAATATAAAGAGGCTGTTGCCATGGCACCAAACTCTGAATTTAACCATTCAAGTTTAAAATCAGAAAATTTTCATACCCGGAGTAAGGGTGGACCTTGGAGGGGCAGATGCCTTCCGCAATGTTCGAGGAAGTGTGCTCTCGTTGTCGCTCAGCGAGTCTGGAGTCCTAGTTCCAGAGAATGATGATCGTCCTGTGTTACGTCCCATAGGAACGCTGCGAGCACTTCTTTCTCGAACCTAGGTAGAAAATTGCCACGTTAATAAAATGCCATGGAAATGAATAAATGAGTTAAATTTTTAGAGTAAAAATTTTGAATACTTAAAACCAGAACACAAAAAGTTGATGCAAAAACGTATAAAAAGTAAAGCTTAATGAGCAAGCTGCACATTTAAAAATAATAAAGCTATACTACTCCTTCCTAAATTTTATATTTTAATTTTTAATGAACTTTAAAAAATTCAAAAAATACCAATTGAGGACAATAATATTTAAAAGCGCAAGGTACTTTTTTTTTTTTTTTTTAATCACTTGTGACATTGTAAATCCAGATCAATAAGTGTAAAATATTAAAAGCAAGCTAACTTCTTAATGAAATTTATAATTTCAGAAACCTAAAATCTAAGAAAGTTCAAATACATCTGTGAGATCCTACAGTGAACTTCCTATTCTAGGCAGCATGCATTCTCTAGTGCAATATTAGTTTCTTTATGATCCATATCAGAAATCTTAATTTTAAGTGCACATACAGCTGGATCTATGAAAGAATATTTTCCAAAATTTCAAAAGTACTATTCCAAAGTAAATAATTTTGAATAACTTTTATGTAAATCCACAGATCCAGAGGTATCTTAAAAAGCTTGTAAATATATCAGCACACATGTTAGAGATCGTGCTCACAAAAAACATTGCACATTTTACATAAAAAACATTTAAGGTAACACCTCATTGTATAATTGCTGTCAGGCAGTCTGGCAATAGTAGTAACTGGTTTGTCTTAGGAAACTTAAACGTTTTGAATTGTTTACACAAAATTATAAGCATGTTTATAATCAAATGATATCCCAACCAACGTCATACTATTGCAGACTAACTACCAAGTTAATGTTATGTGGCCGAGATTATTTTAGAAAATTTGGTTAAATTTTGTGTTTAGTATTTTATACAGTTAAATATCAATGGAATCACACTTTTGTTAGACAAGTAAAACTCACCAGGACCACTTGGGACAACATGTGCTGACCATCCAATGGCGTGAATTCCACAACTGACAGAATCAAGTGGGAGATTAAATTCATGAAATTTCTCTTGGATTATGATTTTCTACTTACCAGCTCAAGAAGGTGAAGGACTAATAATAAATATTCTAATATATTAACAACTAGAAATCTCCTAAAGAAAAGTATGTCGAACAAGAAATCATAACATATGAAAAAATCAACAGAAAATTAAAAAGTTTAAAAGCAAAATGGCTCAACAAAATAAGTGACTCTTCTAGCATATGCCTTGCATTTGATAAAAATTAGTTCAATCCTGCTGATGAATTCTCTATACGAAAAGCGATTGGCCACCCGGAAAGAAGCTCTAGCTAACTGATGATCTCTACATATGACAATGGTTAACATCAATCCACACTAACAGAGCATTCTTGACATATTGTCACAGATGAACAAGGACAAATTACAGTATGTTAAAGCTTTACATTTCCATAGACCAGGATTTTAAAACACATTACCCTCTTGGTGTCGGGAATATGAAGTGTTTACCATTATGTATATTACTTCTACAAGCACCAATTTAAGATTAATATGATAACTATACTACTGCACTGTACCAAACAGTAAAATACGGTGCATGGAGAGAAGCTGATTTGCATTACACAAAATATAAATCTTACCTATGAAACTCCTCAAGAGTCAAATTATTCTCATTATTTTGTCTAAGCAAAATTACGATTCTCCTATTAATAAAAAGTGAAAATATAAAACTTATCTGATTCCAAGGTAATAGCAGTGCTACTTGGTGCCACAGATTCTGATAACTACTTTCAAGTACGTACATATATAGGTGTCTTGGCTTTAGACACTGTTAGAACACAAGTGTTCTCACAAACAACCAAAGGGCTGAATTACTACATCACCACATAACATGAACCAATCCTTACATACAAACACAACACTTGGAATGGAACATTGTCAAATGCAAAGTCATCACAGAAGCAAATAAGGGAAGCTTATCACAGAAATTAAGATCACATCACACCAGTTATACAATGTATTTAACCAATGCTTCCACTTGCACCAAGAACTGTCATTAAGCTCCCTCGCTCGTTTGTCATTATTGTATGTTTAAACTAAATGATGTTTTTGATCCTGTCCTTAAAATGTAAACATGTTCATTGAATGTATACTTTCAATGTAATTACTTTGAATGCTATAATTTGATCCTAGACACTCAACATCTGAACTGATGTTTAATAACAGGTATAAAAGAAGTGTTTGATAAGAGGATGAGTATTTGAAATGTTATAGTAATATGCAAGTGCTGTAAAGTGCAGCTACAGGAAACAACCAGGATTCTTTGTAGTAAAGATAAATGCAAAGCATTCTGGAAGTGATCCCCCCCCCCCCAAAAAAAGAAACTGTCTGAATAAATAATCTTCCAGAAATATTGCTCAGTCCCACATATTCTAAACAAAATTAATTGTAAATACTGAAATAATTTCAAATAAAGCATTGAATTGTAAGAAAAAAATGGATTTCAACTATTTGAAAACTGGTTGTGGTACCCACTATGTTAGAAACATGCTACAATTGTGCTTGTTCACTAACTTGTAATCTATATTCTGATCCATTTCCACTCATTTTTCTTGTGTTTGCACATAAACTAAATTATCAAAGAGAGAGAATTAATGATATAATGTGAGGAATGATTTGATATAAAATCAATTCTATCAAATCAGAACCTTGTTTTCAGATTTCTGCCACATCTCTGAAAACTGACATTAGAATGAAAAAAAAATGCAGAAAGTATGTTTTTGTATGAAACAAATTAAGCTTCTCTAAAACTTGAACAAATTTCTATTAATTACTTGTTTAGAAAGACAATTTTAAATGAACTCCTGAGATGGACTGATTACATGATAATATTTCGTATCATAACAACCACAATTTATAATTATCTGAAAATGACAATTTTTCATTTAAAAATGTTAAGAACGTATCATTTTAGTTGTGACCATAAATAGGTCCGAAAGACTTTCACATTGACAGTAACATTGTTTGTTTAAGTACTGTGCAAAACAGCAGAACAGAGTGGCAAGATGCAATAATGGAACAGAAAGAGTGCTTGGCGCAAGTGGAAGGAGCAGGCTGTGAGGAGGAGGTGGCAGCGATCTTGCTGGCGAATCAGAGCAGTGAGTTATTTACCCAAACGTATGTTGGCCCAGGGCCGGTGCCCATGGCGAGAGGGTAGGAACATGGAAGCTCCTCGCGTTGTCTCAGGCTCTCAAAGATTGGCTTCAGCTGATTCATAAACTCCTCGGCTGTAAGAAGTTCACACCACTGCAAATGCTAGATGCCTGCCCTTCTTTTATGCTCCTCTAACCTCAATGGTTCTATAGGAGACATTATCTTCTCTATACACAACGAATGGGCAAATTGCCCCTACATATCAAATCAAACTCTACAAAACTTGGTGCCATTCAAATACAATAATACTGTACTCCTGACTAGATCTGTACATATAAATTACTATGTACTGGGTACTGAAAATAAATACACATAAAAGTCACACAAGGCAGATATAGTGGCTACCCACACACACTCATGCACACACTATTTTGCTTTGTATCAGTGCCATTATAACACAGTTTCTACTAAGGAAACTATGTTATTATATGTAACAGGTGTAGTATGAATACTACAATTATATGGATTGTATTAATTTTTTTTTATTAAAGAAAAGAAATAAGATTATCATAACATTAAATATAATGAATTTTATTGCATTTGCACAATGACATTATTAAAATGTACACTCTAATTTAAATGTAGGATGAATTGATTTACGATCAGCTGGGATGCAGTAATTCAATAGAGCGCTTCAATACGGAATATTTAAGTAGTAACAAAGCTCCCAATTGAATAACTTTGTCCCAGCTGATTGCTGACAATTTGCCTTGTTTCAATAAGAGTATACATATGTTGGGTAGCGAAAACATGATCAAACAATTATATAATGTTTGTTACTTGAAATCTTGAAACAATTCAATTTTGTAGGATATTCAACAACTGTTGAGTTATTGAAAAATGTAGTTCATGAAGTCATGATAAGAATAAAAATTTCATCTATAGAATTCTGTCAGGTAGGTTTCATTACCATCATTAACAAATTATGAACTTAAAACAAATCTTTCACTCCCAATATTTCATTGAAATAATTGAAATTGTACACAAATGAAAAATCCATGACTGGAAAGGTTTACTTCTTAATTAAATAATGAGAACAAAAATTATTTTAATGAAAAAGTATGAATTATCTACACATCTAAACATTCATATGACGTGACTAATGCTGACTGCACATACATTACCTTGCATCTTTTAACAACCGAAGTTGCTGCCGAAGAAAAAGTGACAGAAATGGAAAGAAATCGTGCACCACTCACCTTGTGTAGAATTCTGAGATTCCGTCACTTGAAAGTGAACTTTTTTTGCATACTTTCATATCAGCATTTTTGTGTACTATCAAAAAAATTAAGTTTGAATTTTTATTTACATACAGATATGATTAATTCCAAAACGGACTTATCAATTCATTCTGTTGTTTCTGATATGGAAGTATAATTAAAAACAAAAAAAAATAATAGAAGCAAAGTCATTTCATTCTAAAGCAATGCAAGTAATATGAAATTCAAAGACAGGGGGTGATAGTTCAACTATGAAGAAGTGACTGAAATGTGCAATATCAATTTTACATTCAGACTGATTACACTACAACTATTTTTAAATGTTTATTTAGAATATAGGAGAAAATTTAAAGAAAAAAATATAGTAAAAATAAGTAGAAAATATAAAAAAATGTCCACACCAAAAATATGCAAGAAATTCAAGATTCATGAAATGACTTATGCTTGAAATATGCAAAAAGAATACCTCATACATTTTAATACTGCTTGTAATTAAGATTTGAAGCTCATAGTATTCTAAATGTAGGGCAATTCTTTGTACATATAAACTTAATATAAATAATATAAAGGATGCACAGTTTCAAAGAAGATTTTAATTAAAAAAATGAATGATGAGAAGTGCCATGGAAAAACTGGCCTTGGAAAAATTCCAATGGCAATTCATGTGCTTGCAAATAAGAAAATTAAACATTGAATATATGATGCTCAAAAAGCAGCAGTTCTTCCAAAGCACCTCTTCGAGGCATGGCAGAGAACAGGGACTGCAGTGCTCGCCACACCAAGAAAAAAGGGAAAGTGGGGGAGGACTGAGCCATGCAAGAAGTCCCAACAACAAACCTTGGTGATGGGGCCTGCAAGGGATTGCGATCGCTGAGGCGTGTTCCCTGGGCTAGGCTTCGGTTTGAACGCCGTCATGCTCTGGGATACCCCATCTGCCAAGATGAACTGTTCGCGCAGTTCGATGTTTGTACGGCCCTTGGCTTCAGTTTCCGAACCGAGTTTTCGAGCAGCACAACATTGTGTGTGATGTTGGTAGGTTGGAACCAGGACCAGAATATGTAATTCAAATAGGATTTGGAGAGGAATTTCACGTAATACGTGAAAGAGATTGGGTAGGCAAGGCAAAAAAAGAAGAGAAAAAACAAACAATAAGCAAATCAAACCAACCAAACAACTTAATACACAGGGAGACAATACAAAAATGCCTAAATTACATCTAAATAGGTTCTACCTTAAGTGATACCATATGCTAAGTCTCCATCTGTACAACAGTTATTTGTTTATACAGGTACTAACAGTCAAGAGACATTACATTACAAGGAATGCAAAAATAACATAAAATTTGCAACACTTGAAAAACAGTGCAAAGACTACCCATTGGTATCACTTCAAGATAATCCACACCAATTAGAGTGAAACCAAAAGCTGGAATGCAACAAGTGTTGGTAGCAGCTTATACCAGATTAACACACTACAAAGAAGACACTCTTAAGCCAAGCCCAAAAGCTGCTCCAGAACATATTGCAAAATAAGTAGCAGTATTAGCAACTGAAGTTATTTTTGTTTTTCAAAAAGAGTTTTACAAACATGATACGCTAAGTGTATTTCTTATTTTGCAATATGCTCCAACAAATACCCCCCAAAATAAAAACCAACTCAGCAAAGGTCACCATGCTGACAAAAAACACAAAATAAATAAAAAGGGCACATAAATTAAGAAACAAAGGAGCACCACAAATGCAATTCAGAGCTTGTGCAAAACCAGCAGGGTGCAACAATTCCTGCAAGATCACAGTGAAACAGGGAGAAACCATTAACCTAGTGTAAGAAAAACTGGTCCTCAGTTTGCTGAATCTGAAATCTGGTGAGAACAAAAACAAATGGATTCAACATTGCAATATAAGACTTCAATTGAATGTTAGGTCATGTTATCAAACGGTTACTGATCTACAGTTAAATGTCATGAAGCATTTTCTTTGAAATGACATGCAACTTCTTCTTTAAAAGAGATTAGACGATTTGAAAGAGATTTTTTCTACTTTAAATTTGTTTTTAAAATGACTTGCAAGTAAACAGTTACTTTTTAAATATCTTTTTTATCTCATCAGTTTAAAATAATTATTCAAATTTTGTACGTACAAAAAAATTATAATTCCCTGGGAAATACAGAAAAACTAAAATATTAAAAGTACATTAACAAAAATTAAGTTTTTTGGAATTTTTAAAACGTAGAAAACAAAAAAGTACCAAGCAAGCATCCACATGTTAGACATTAAACCTTAATAAACAAATTGACACTTAAACAGAAAAGCATCACAAAGTACTGAACTAATAAACTAAAGTTACAATTTAAAGCATAATACGTGGCAGAAAATGTTTAGGGAAATATCAATACAACAACACACACTGAAAGTTAACTCAGTATTTTTTTCTTATAAAACATCTTTTGACACATTTTAGAAATATAAGCAATTTAATAAAAACGAACAATGCAATATCTTTGTTTACTTTCCCCGATTTTACAAAAGCTTCTCAAAGAACGTTTATTACTTTCTCTACTTCTGTGAAAATGTGTTAATAAGAGGTGCAAAACTTCTTTAATGTAAAAATGGTTTCACAATCTACCTACAATAAATTACGTTAAATAATAATGATTATAACATTGATATGATTTTTAACAAAATCAATTTTTTTTTTAAATTTATCTCACACCAGTGACTTCAAAAATCATGCAAACAACAAGATGTATTTCTCAACCATCCCAAAGTTTGAAAAAGCACAAAAGGAACTTCAAAGTTTTCAATAAGCAGGTTCTTTAAGAAGTATACTTATAATCATTACAACAATCAACTTAGTTCTTTACAATCTGCAAAACAGTGATGTAAACCCAATTTAAGTTAACTCTTGGGCGCAATGAATTTTAAACTTAAGATTTTCAAAATTTGGAAAATAATCTATGATAAATACCAGACTTGAGAGAACAGATGATTGAGAAACACCAAAATACATCAGCCAAGATGTGCCATGCAATTAGGGTTGCTAAATATCCAGTCACTACTTCAGGCCTGTTTTCTGAACACCGTTATCTTTTAAACATTAATTTTGAAGAATTAATATCTTATAAAATGAAAAGTACATTATCATAATTTTCAAACCTGAAGACTTGTTCATTCTGAACCTGGCCACTTTAAGCAGTGCTTGAAGGTCTTGCAACCCTACATGCAATATGATCATGCTCGCCTTACACATCAGTCCGACCACACTCAGTGGACACCAGGGCTCATGTTCTTCAGGCTTGTTGGGGTCAGGAATGGGGAGCAACACCACTTCATTGGTCAAGACCAAATCACACACGAACAAAATTAAAATACCAAGAAGTGCATGGTACATGGTCATGAACAAACCAAATGTTAATATGACAGAAGGAATAAGACAGGTAAGGATAATTTGATTCCAGAATGAATGTGTGTAAGAAAGGAAGAAAAGGAAAAAAAGATTACTATTAATGATTACAATCCCAAGCCATGGGCACAGCTGGTTACAATGGAATAGTACACTGTTAGCAAGGCTATGAATACATTCAGAAGTGTGTGACTTGTTTTATTTACTGTACTTCCCTGCAGTTTATTAACTACTTGTGAGATTATCAACATGCTATTAAGTAATTAAAAGGGCATATTTTGATAAGAAGAAACTGCGAACTATACATTTTCCCTTCAATCAATAAGATTCAAATGTGAATAAGCATTTGTTACAAAGAGACACAAAACAAGACGGCCAGAAGGGTCGCATACTTCTGAACTCTCACCACAAAGCAACAAGCTCAAGAATCAGGTTCAGACGCACGATTACCTCAGGAGCTGTGTGACAAATGAAACAGAGGAGAATGATATCTAGTCACACAACTGTTGAACGAGGCCTCTTCACACCAGGCATGGAACTTATCTATTGACTAAACAGGAACTCAACACCAACCCTCACTAACCTCCTCTCCAGGCCACAACAGAAGAGATGACATAAAAATGCAACTGAATATGCTACAAGAGTTTATTCTAAATAAAATCAATATAAAAATGTAATGAAAGTGACGTAATTGAAAGTGGTCATTTACTTCAGTAAAGCCATCAAAAGTTAATATTACATTATGTATGCGTAAATTAAGTGCAAATCTTTTATTTTTAATATAAATTTTAAATGAGTATTTGTATTATCTTGTAGAAAACATAGGAAATAGCCTTGTAAATGAGTAAATGATCACTTCTAAACATGTCTATCTAAAAGTAACCACACTTTCAATAAAACTACCAATAGAAATAATACAGAACAAAAACACTAAATGAAAACACAAAACATAAGCAATTCAACAAAAGGCACCAAGGTAAAATTAAAAAAACTTTAATAAAACAATATTTTCTAAGACCCTTAGCAATTCAAGCATGTATAAACAAATATTCGCACACAAACAACTTAATTATAAATACTATCACTACGTCATTTTGGTTGGAGCCAAAATGATTTAGTGTGCAATATATAACAAATGTAATGAACAGTGTACTAAAATAATTTAATAATTTGAAAATAGCAATGATATTTTACTTTGGAAAAGAATTTGAATTTGCACTGTACATTACAGTCTTTGATCACTGGAAGCAACAACATGAAACAAAGCATGATAAATAATTTTAAAATTACGGCCATTATCATCATCTTAATAAACTCTTAAAGAGATGACTACATGACTGATCTAATCCAATGATCAAAAACATCACAGAAAAATATGAAACAACTGCATCTGGTATGATCTTCAAGAGAAATGAAGACTAGGAACTGAAATCTTTAATCAATATTATTAGCCAAGTTAAACATTGAGGATCACATAAGAACTAAAACAAAATTTCAGAACATAAAAACTTCACTTGAAGACCATAAGTTTCAATTATGCACGACAAATCACTTAAAAAGTGAAGTTGCAATTTACTCTTCATGCAACAAAAACATATTTCTGAAATAACAATTTTCCATGTAAAAAAATACACAAACATGATTAATTTAACAATATTTCAAATATTGCACAAAGCTAAGTGCTCTCAGGTAAAAGGTGTAGTAGCTGGTAAGATCTATGATTTTTTTTAAGTCCAAGAATCTGCGAAAGAATGATTTAAAACTTTGTATTAAGTTTCTAGTAAAGGTTTGAACCTAAAACCTTCTCCGATTTACAGAAAAACATACATTGATAACCACTTCTACTAAACTGATTTCATTTCTGCTCTTTCATTGTTCTCCATGTTCCTGAGAACACTTAACACTGGTGGACATTCTTTACCAGAGAAATTAAAAAATAAATAACAAAAAAGATGACACTTACCTCTGCAAGGATCATTTTTAACAAGGAACTCATCCAAAGCAACCCACCCACCTCCAACTCGCACCATCACTGTAGATCTAAGGATACGCACAAGGCGTAGTTTCTGACTGTCTCCAAACTATGAAAATAAAAAAAATAAAAATTGGGGAATCAATTGAATTTTGCAGAATAAACATTAAACTGAAAACCAATTAAAATAAAATAACTGTGCTCAACCTGAGTGGAGAGATGTCTAGGATATTCTGCAGGAGAATAATTTAAGAATTTTGCAACACAGTTAACTCCTCAAATTAACTTCAGTTCATAAATGTGCTATTGTTATGGTTATGGTTTTTGTTTGTTATCCAGATGAACTTGGAAACTTAGGGAAAGTAGCATCACTTGGAAAGTAGCATTTCCATCCAGTAATGATCTGCACGGATGACCCTGAGGTCCCATCTAGCTCGCATCTAATGAGTACTGAAGATTTACTTATTTATTTAACATCTTTCCATTTAGTGCTTAGTGAAAAAAAAAAACTTGAAACTCTGATCTCCAACTCCTCATGGCCCATAAATTTTACTTCTCTAGTTCTTCATTATTAAATATCTTACCCTATATTTGCCTTCGCCAACTTGGAAGACACGGAATTTCTGTCGACAAGTACAGAGCATCACTAGCCTCTTCACTTCATCATGAATCTTCTCAGCTTCAGTCAATGGCTTTCTTTCTTCCCAATCAGGGCGCAGGGCAGCGATGAATTCCTTCCAATCAATCAATCCTTCTCCCATCTTGTCAAAGAGATCTGCCACTGCATTCATTTCTAGAGGACTGGTGTCAAACTCTGAAAATTTGTTAAAGTAAAAAAAGAAGTTTTCTAAAAAGATCTTAACAATATTTTATAACAATGTATTATCCCTTTTTTCAAATTATAGTACTGAGAAGAGAATTTCCATTAGAAACTAATGATTATTATATTTCCTTTGGTCAGAACCTTGGAGAGTTAACAGTAAATGAATGATTTACAAAAATTAAATAAAACCCACTTGTCTTGATAATTCCATCAATAAAATCGGCTCTAGGTATTAGCCCGTCATTGTTCTTGTCCATTTTGCGGAACAGATCAGTCATTCTGGATTTCTTATTATTCATGAACTTCAAGAACTGAGAAAATAAAAGCCACAAGTTAAACCTCAATAACATTTTTAAAACAAAAAAATGAGTTAAACATGATTAATTGAGTGAATCAGAATACATACTCGTTTTCTCCAATCATCCCAACTGAAGTTTCTCACTTTCTCCAATTCTAACAGATAATTATACTTTTCTTGCAAACGACGTTGTCTCTCCCATGCCATCATCCATACATTGCGCCAACGATCCCACAGCAATTTGACTCTTGGGTTGCGGAATTGGGGTTCAGCACCCTTGCTGCTCAAGAAGTAAAATATACATAAGTAACTTTTTACTCACAGTAAAAAATAAAATAATTGCTTTATCTCTTTACAAATAATCACAAATAACTTTATTTATTTATTTTGAAGTCATAAATAAGGAATAGAAGAATTATGAAAAGGAAAATCTTCTTTGGAGATATTTGTCACATGAAGGAAGTTGAGTAAAAATTAAGAGGAAAAAAAGAGAAAATTGATTATAGATGAAATAACCATAAACCAATTTCTCATTTCTATACATTTTGACAGATATTAAAGAAGGCAATTTCTTTCTTCCCCCTTAATAATGTAAAAATCATAGAAAGATGCTAGAAGTAGCTCTATTAAAATATTGAAATATATTATGTATCACACTAAATATCTGATGCAATAACCTATCCTGAATCCTTTACAAATTTCTGCTGCAAATATATACTGTTGTTCCAACATTTATTTACAGTCATTCACAATTGTGCAAGTAATATGAAATGCAATGAATTATAATGCAAGAACTGGAAATAAATAATGGGGACTAGAGAAAGAATGTGAACAATTCTTTCCCACCTTTCCTAAATGCATACTTACTAATGAATTGCAAGCACATAATCACAAACCTTTTTTTATTTAATGCGAATAAGAAATAAATTGGTAGCATATCAAACATTTGATTTCCGCATTGCTAGTGTTGAGAGAGCAAATATGAAAACCAAATTTAAAAAACATATAAACAAACAAACAAACAAAAAACAAGATCCAAAACATAGTTGCTAACCTTCCTTTTGCGGCAAACCTCGGGCCAATATGAGGCAGAGCATCAGGTGCTTTCTCACGACCTGGACTGGCACGACTACGTAAACAAGAAAATACGGGGGTCATGCAGGATCACACAAAATACTACACTCGCATCCCAAAAACTTTCTATATGAAAACTTTCTCACGCAAGAGGAAGGATTGGTACCAGTTTTGTGAAATCAAAAATGTATTTTCGACATTTACACAAAATCAAAATTATTCATTCTTTTTTTGTAATCTACACTGAATGAAATAAACACAAATATCAACTGAAATCACAATATCCATCTAATTGAAATAAAAAATATTAACATTTTGAAGCACATTTAAAATTTCTCAGGAATCTAGAAGTTCAATATTTTCCAGCAATATTCATATATATGAAATTGTTTTTTCCAGAAATATAGAGGGCAAACACACTTTCTTTTTACACGCTGTAATATCATATAAGTTCATCTATCATTCATAATATCATATAACATTCATTTAACTCAAATTTATAGAAAATATTTAAAAATATTTCCGTGATACCATTCTTCCTCTTATGGTAATTTTCATTTTAAGCTACATGAAGGGAGCAGAGCAGTCAGTCACATGACCTTCATTATGGCATTCTTCATATTACAAAACTAATCACTACATGTTAATTTTTAAAACTATATTAAGAATACAGTTGTGAGGAATCTCACAACACATGCACTATCACAATTAATATCTAATCAAGAAAAATTATTTCAAAATACGGAAGTTTTTTATTTGGCAGCATATTCTAAATAAGAAATGTTTTAAAGTGTTGAGATTACTTCTCAAAAGATTCTGAATGCTAATTTAACAACTAAAATATCCAAAAACTTAAATAATACAATTTAAGTAAATCATTCAATATGCATTATCACATACAATTATGCTAGTATTATTTATCATATACAAGAAAAACAATTCTTAAAAAGTGTAATGCAAGCAGCAAGCAAGAAAGTATATCAAGAAGCTGTGCAGAATAGGAAATCAAGAATATGAACTGTTTATTTCGTTTCTACAGGTATTGATCAATCCACTCCAAAGTTGTTCAAAACTTAGCATACTAATTAACAGAGCATCCTTCATTAATTAATCAATAACTGTGCAATGAAATAAACAATTCTAACAAAATTGCAAGTCAGAACAATTAAATACATTTAATACACACAAGTATCACAATTGCATGCAACAATTTATTAATCTTGGTTGAAGTCAACATTTAGCACCTAGTCTTTCCTAGAAACTTAAATGACACAAAAGTGTATACATCCTGTACAGAGACTAGCAACAGAAGAGAAGACTATCATTTAGTAAAATGGCCTTTTATTTATTTATATTTTATTTAATATTATATTATATTATATTTATTTATTTATATTTTATTTATATTATATTTTATTTTATTTATATTATATTTTATTTTATTTATATTTATTTATTTATTTATTTATTCAATGGCCTTTTGTACTTCAGTTAGTGCATTTTTCTGACTATCATAATCTGAATACAACAAGTACTTTATTAAAATATCAAGTACTTCTCATTTTTCATGCACAGAATTGCACTTTTCAATTTGATTTCATGCAGCAATCAAGAGTTAAAAGAACTACTATTGATGATGTATAAAGCCAGTTATAACAATTAGGCTTCTACAGAAACACTACTTTAATTCCAAACTAACTCCGTACTTCCATGTTGAAAAGATTGCTGTTCAATACACAAGGAAGGCAGATTACTATTTGACTCCATTAAATGAAATTATTGAATAACAGAATATCTTACAAAAAACAGCACACCAAAACTGTTTTTTGTGTCATTGTTTTTTAATGCTATCTAACCAACTGTTGATGTATCATGAGCAATAGTTATAACTAGACATCAGATTCTTAGGGAAATGCCTATTTTTTCTAGACTTATTTCAAGACTGATAATATATGTGCACGAATCCTGACAAATGATGACGTATGATGAAGTTTTATAATGCTTATTTTAGCATAAATGCCTATTTTTTGCATAAATACCTTTTTTTAAAACTTTGTTGCCTTTTATTTATTATTTATATACAATGCTAAGATATCGGAAAATCGGCGATGGTCCAACGTGACCATTCATTACGAAACCTTCAATTCACGTCTTAGTATTTCAAACTACAAGAGAATTCCTGAAAACATACCAACTGATTTTTCTCCATTTCCGTATTTCATAAATACCACCCGTGATTTGAGATCATGGTCAATTGACAATATACCAAGGGCACCGAAATTTTAAGTGGAAATAAATATAAATTCCCAGAATGTTTCAGTGTTGCTTGTGTTGGGCTATTAAAATATATGCTAGTCACATTGTTCAGATATACTTCTCCACATTCAATCTGATTTTGTCTCCCAGTCATCGCACATTTGAAATTGCGATTCTTGGAAAATTACTGGTAATATGCAAATATTACTGGTTAATGGAAACTTTTGAGAATAAAATGTAGAAAAGTTGTAAATCTAGTTTTACATTAAAATGTATGAACTGGTTTTGTGCATTTGAGTTTACAAAATAATACAGACAAAAATTACAATTTTTCCATTTTATAGTGTACTTAACTTATGACAGGGCCTTTTTCTCCTTATTCTTGACTTTTTCAGTGCCTTTTTAGGTGCCTAGAAGACGACATTTTAGTGCCTAAACATCTGATGTCTAGTTATAACACTCTTCATTAGAATTTGAAATGTATATGTGACTTCCAGACAAATATATGCAGCAAATAAAATTAATTGTAAACACTTGAGCAAACTACAGGGTCAGAAAACAAGTGAAAGTGCACACATTACAAACCTTGACTTGCGTGATGTAGCATCGTGCTCAGGTGAAGAATCTCTGTTGTCACGAAGCTCCTTACTGCTCATAGCAGCAAGAGAACATACACCAGGATTCGTAGAGAGGAGAAGGTATTTGGAAGAAAAAAAAGACACCAAATATACCACACTATACATGCAACACTAAAGACAAGAACATATAACAGCCCAAGATCCAACATAAAGAAAACATTAGCATGTAAACATAACTAAGCCAAAAGAACACAAAATTTAAAACAAACAAGATAAGCAAATTAAAAAAAGAAACGTAAATTTCTATTATTTGTGAAATATAACAAAAAATTAACACACAAAAGCAGTGTTATTTACACAAGTGCACAGTTTACGTAAATGGTTTACACAGGGATCACAATTTGCACATCAATATTAAGTTTGCAATGACTGTAAGATTTGAAGTACACAAAGACACTAGGTGTTTTTATGAAATAAATGCTTCAGAAGCTTTGAACATGCTAGTAATGCACAATGTAAATGACTTTGGGTTTACTAGAAACAAACCATATACTTCTCTACATGCACTACCCTGTATTTGCTGGTGTCATTAACACACAACATTGCTGTGATGCTGATTACATATATTTATATGACAGAAGGAAACATTAGTACCAGAAAGTATACTCACGTAGGTGTCTTTGGCTTTGATAATTTGCGATCCCGAGCAATTTGTTGGGCATGGGCAGTAGGTGGTTGTTTCACCTGTCGAGATTTGCAAACACTATCTACTTCTCCTTGTCGCTTGGATGTGTTCTCCATGAATTCTCTGTGATCGACAATGAGCCCTTCAAGAGTAGGCAGATCATCTGGCAATGGCTCAGTTTCAAGAGCCATCAAAGTGCCTTCCAGGCCAGCCAACCAAGCCAGCAGCTCCTCAAGCAAACCTTCCAAGTCGTGCAGCGATCGCAGATGCTCATTCAGTCTCGTCTCTCGCTGTTAATTCCACCAGAACAATTTGTGTTATTTTAAATTTTACTGCACGTGGTAAATGAACAGTACAAAAAGAAAAAGAAGAAATATGAACACATAGACAAAAAAATTAAAGAAAGTAGACAAACAGATACAAAATATTATTGCAATGAGCATATGACTGATTGAAGGATAAATGAACTGATCTGAAGTTCCTAAAAATGCAAAACATAAAACCACATATTATAAACAATAAGGAGTATTTATAATTATAAAACAAAACATTAGAAAATGAGTAGTAGTATGTTGGTAGATGCCGATATTAACTGTAATCATCACAAAATTACGAAATTCTCGATTTTAGTTTTTGATTACATATTAATATTTAAAATCTCCTCTTTAATTTGATAAATAATTTATAGACCTTTGTTGCTTCTGAAGGGCTCAAAATGTTTTTCTGAAAAGAGGGGGCATGTCCATCTTTGGGGAACTCTGGCAACTGACAGCGGTGACGTATATGTCAGTGTATGAATTGCTTCGTTTACTTTGAATTAAGTAGTAGAACTCCAAGTGTCAAATTCCAAAGTTGGTGACACTTTTACAATCTTCATTTGTCCGAACAGTGCCCACACGTAATCCATGCTTCTTTGAGGGTTTGTATACATTATATTTATTTCTCTCTTAAAGTGAAAAGTGTAGTGAAATCAATGTTATCAGTGTGCTTTAATTAAGTTAGTGATCTTTTTTCACAATATGGTTAAAAGTATTTAACCATGTATTTACCAAAGTATTTTTAAGAAAGGAAGAATATTGGTAAACAAAAAATTAAATTGTTAACTACAATTCCATCGTCACCAAAAAATGAAGAAAATTTCACAAAGGTTAGTAGTTCTGTACAGAAACACTCAATAAACACAGATTGAGAGCTTCCTTGCCTTGAATGCCTTGAAAGAAAAAGAAGAAAAGGCAAGAGGAAGAAGAAAAAACAAAAGAAAGAAGATTGAAGAAACTTATGAAGATCCTGAAGACCTAAGTTATGGTACTGGAAAGCACTAGTAACTTTGGTGTTTCCCTTAAATTCACTTTTTCAATGATATTTGTTTCTTTATCTCAAAATCTGCAGGGCAGAATTGAAGGAAAATTTTACATATCTTCAAATATACTCTTCCCCCTATTTTAATATAGGATTTTGAAATTACTTATGTAAGTAAAGATTTAAAAATACAAATATAAACAAAAATGTGCAAAAAATACAATTACCAAATATTTTTAAAAAAATATATTTTTGAAATTTTCGGGTTAAAATGTGAACACAGGCCTAAAGTTTCACCTCAATTTTTGTAATGCAGATATTATAAATAGTTTCTGAGGAATAGAATAACAAAATCTGTCAAATTAAAATACAAGGGATAGGAACTTCCGGAGTCTCTTAAAAAGAAAGAAAAATGTACTTGCCTGTGAGGCCCATGTGAAAACTTCCTCCCATCTTGACTGAATAATTGTTATCCAATGTTTTATAACAGTTGCACCATCTGGATGGGCTTTGGCAAGGATTCTCTGAGCAAGATCAATAGTTGCATCTTTTTCCTTTTCCTTTTCTTTCATTTCACGGAAAAATCTGTAGGGATTTATACATTAGAAACATGCTCTAAATCCTGAAAATATTACAACTTGATGATTTGCTAACGAAGGATTAAAATGTATTGTCTTACTTCTCATGTTCGGCCAATTGGTTTCGAGTATCCTGTTCATCCTCAGGTAAAGGCCCAGCAAAACGAAGTTTCATTTCTGCATCTGACAACCACTCCAGAAGCATATGTACAGCCTTGTGTAATCGCTCAGCCTACACAAGAAACGAAACAAAGGGAATTAGTGAGAATAAATTAACTTAAAATTTAAAAGGTTTGTAATTTTTTCTAAAGTCCCAAAAGGTTTGTAATTTTTCAATATCATAAACTCTTTTTTCCTTTTTCTAATATAACTTAATAGGAAAATTCTATTTCTCAACTCATATTCCTAACAATAATTTTATTAATAATCATTTTCCAATTTAAAAAGGAAAGCCGCTGCATCATTTTCACAGAAATCCAAATTCTTTTCTCTATATTACTATAGTGTATGTAAATAATGAATCTTTTACTTATTGTTATAACTTAACATTCCTTCTCGGAAATAAACATTTGTTTACCTCCTTGAGTGCCTCCTCTAAACGATCAGTCTTTCTGGAGCTGAGCATAGACACCTTATCCCACAAATCAGTAAGTTCTCGCAACTGAGCTCGGATGGTAGCAGCATCAGCTGCAGTTGCTTTGGCTTCCAGCTCCTTGCCGGTCTTCTGCACGGACTCCATTTGTGCAGATCGGCTATGAAGATCCTCCTCGAATGTTTTGTGTTGCTCTACAAGGGCCATTACAGTGTCCAGGTCTCCGTGGACTGGACCTTCCTCCCCCAGCACCTTCTCCGTCTTTTGCAGCCACTCAAGCAATGCCTGGACAGCATCCTTGAACTGGCCAGAGAAAAGTAGTGCCTCCTCCAGTTTGCGCTGCCTGCAATACACAATAAATTTAAGCCCCTAACTTCCTTTCAATCTCATAGAAAAATGAGGTGAATGCAAGTTGTACAACCATTATTCCCAGATATAGGCTTTCAAAAGCAAATTATTTTCACTTTTCAAAATAGATGCAAAATAAACTGTAGCAAAAACATTTCACACACAGTTGATAACATGGTACTATTTTCCTTACAGTGATTTTATATGTTTAGGAACTTCATGCTTGAGATAAAAGAAACACTTACCTGTCCACTGATTTAGCACATACAGATGTCCACTTGTTCTTCAGGTCAGTCATCATCTGTTTCAGAGCTGGTTCATCTGTCTTGGGAGCTCTTTCTTTCAGGGATTTTCCAGCCTTCATAGTCGAGTCATATGTCGCCTGTTTACCACTCAATGTACGCTGGAACTCACGATGTTTGGCCAAACGTGCTTTGATCTTTTCAGGATCATTGCCAACTCCAGAAGCTTCTACACTCAATTCATCCAAACTCTTCTCGGTTTCATTCAGCCAAGTCATGAGACCAGACCTAATGATGATAAATAGAAGTTTTTATTTCATATTTGTAATAAATAACCACTAAAGATAAACAGCAATACAATTCCATTAACAATTTTAGACAATACAGTAGGCTCAAAATAAGAAAGAAGATTTGACAACCTTGTACACTTTGACTACAGAGATTACAATACAGATCAATTAATTTTTATAAGATAATAGAACCGCTTTTAATTATAATCACTTTCGATCTTTCTTATGAACACAAGTGTTACATTTTATTACAGTAAACATGCACTGTCTGTAATCAATCTTAAAATAAATGTTGATTGTGGAACAATCACAAAATTCACCATGTTAACTTTGTGATACAAATTATCACTCATATAATTTGTTGCAAGTATAAAGTGAATATAGACATGAACAAACCACAGTAAAGGATGACAAAATATTCATACTAACCATGAATCATGGAATTCTCTGGCTTCCTTATATCCATGATCCAGTGCTCGGGTCCTTTCCGCAGACTTTGACACAACTCGCTCCCAGCGATGCTGTACACTTATCAAGAGGTTCTTAATTAATATCACATCCTGTTTCTGGCTAAAATATTTCAAATGAGTGCCCTTCTTGTCTAGATTCAACATAGTCTCTCTGTGCACTCCAACATCCTTTTGGAATGCCTTATGTTCTTCAATTTGAACCAAGATAGTGTCCATCACACGTGAAACAGGTTTCAAGTTATTCAGAGTCTTTTCAGCATTAGTCAACCAATCTACAAATGACTGAATAAGAAAACAATTACTCAAACAGTTACTTGCTGCAGCCTCACAACACATTTTTCATTCATTAGATCACACATTATAAAATTAATAACTATACACACCTGAAGAGCATCATGGAATTCTGATGCCTCTTTAAGGGCTATTTCTAATTTGATCTTCTTGTCATTTGCACGAGATGTCACACTGTCCCAACGATGTTTCAAAGTTTTAAGATTATGTTGAAGATTACTGGCAGATGTTCCTGATTTCTTCAAGTAATCTTGACCTTGCTGTAATGTTGCCTCAACTTTTGGACGATTTTGTTCCAACTCATTGTACACTTCCTAAGAATCACCAAGAAGTAATCCAAGATCAGACACACAACAAAATGAACAAATAAAACAACGTATCTAAATTCCATTATCTGTGCACAATACAATGAAAATGATTTACCATAAATCGTTCCAGTTGTTCTGTTGCAGTTTCTGGTAGACCTCCAACAGGTTTAGAAGCTGCAATTACACTGTCAACATCTCCAAGCCAAGACAGCAGATCTTGGATTTCAGCATTGAACCGCTGAGCTTCCTTCAAAGCATCCTCCAGCTCTAACTGCCTGTCAGCTGCCTTCTGAAGTAAGTCCCGCCAGCGGCGGTTCAGTTGTGACAACTTGTCTTGAGTGGCTGATGCTTCATCAGAGCCCTTTCCTGATTCTATTATCTGCCGGCCAGCATCATTGAGGGTATCTACACTAGTCTGATGAGCTTGAATGTCATTCACCAAGACCTAGAAACCATTATTTATTTAATTTGTCTTCAATAACATATGATTACATTGAAAGACATATGTCATTTTTATACTTTCAATAAGCCTATGAGCCTTCAGATTTAAATTCATTAGAAAATACTTACTTTAAGCTTGGCAAGCTCCACTTCCAGAACTTGGGGGTCGCCAGCGACAGGTCGTAATTCATCCAGAGTTCCATCAGTGCGTTCAATCCAAACAAGCAGCTCTGCCAAGGCATGCTGAAACTGTCCCAAGCGCAGAAGGGCGTTCTCAAGCTGCCGCTGCCTCTCTACCATGCCCCGCAAGAGTTCATCCCAACGACGGTTCACCGCAGACAGAGGCTCCTTAATAGCAGCTGCTTGGTCAGCAGACGTACGCTCAGTAAGCTCCTGAGCTTGCCTGTTCATTGGACAGAATAAATATTACAAACGAAAAAAGGAAAATAATGGAGAACGTAATTGAAAAGCTTTACAAAAAAAATAATATTGGCAATGAAATGTATAAAGCAATAAAATGCAAAAATGTTGTGCAATGCAACTTTTTTCATAAAAAAGTTAAGATTTATAAGTCATACTCTAAGAAACTAAAATCAACAAAATCTGACAACTTTAATGATAAATATTATTACCTATAATTTAATTAAAATAAAGTATTTCTGAAAAAATCTATTTTTTCATATTTCATACTTCATAGCAAACATTAAAAGCAAAATTGCAAAAAGTGATTTTACATGCATTTGGAAATTCATACTGAAAGCAATAGGAAAGCAATCTAGAGTAAATGCATCTGATCATCACTTTAATCTAGGACATGAAATAAAAGGGCCATTTATTTATTATGTTTTCCTAATAAAGGAACAACAGTCCCTCAAACTTCACTTTTTTAAACATGCAAGGAAGCAAAGCAAATGATAAAAATCATGATGTATCATGCCGTATTGGATACAGAAATTTAAGAAACTGAAAATACAAAGTTACAGAAACGTGCAGTAATTTCTTAAAAAAATAAACTTCTTGTAAATTACAAAACACTAATCTCCCCGAATTGAAAACAAATCTATTTGTTTGAATCTTTAAAAATCTCAAAGCAAAAATATAAAAACATGCAAAATGGACATGTAAATTCAACAGCAATATCACAGTGATTTGCATGCACCACTTGCCTTCTCAGAGCCCTTGTTGTCAGTGGTAAGTGATGTCGAAGAAGAGACAGAGAAAGAAATGAAACATGTTATCAGAACAAATCTCAGAGTCAACTTAAGTAATGTAGATTTAAGAAATTTAATGATACTGTAGTACTGTACAATTTTCAACAGATTAGTCACTAAACTACAGAAGTATTGTTTGATACTGATAAATATCTCTGTACAAGTTACTGCATTCTCACCTGAAACTTGAATACTTTAATAATGATTGATAATAATAGATTGTCATGCAAAATATTCTTATATGTAGCGAAAAAAATGTAGAAGATGTCAAAATGAATGTAAACAAAGACTAACTTAGATATTTATAATTCAATTGGGCAACAATTTCAATATATGTAATGTTTCTTGTCCCAACACAAATGGAAGGTTTTTTAAATCTTCAATGAAATGGTAACAAGTAAATTCAACAAATGTATTTTTAATAATTGCAACACAACATAAAAATATAGGGAGCATTCTCAGGCTTTTGTGCCAATTGTGAAAACAGGTAAAATTTTGACCAAGCAGCTGAAAAGAAATGGAGTCTAACCAGAGCTTCCTTCATAGAGTGCATCAAAAAAAGAAAGTTGGCACAGTTATAATGATAACTTCAAACTCTCCTAAGATTAATTTCATATTGGTACTACTAATAATAAAATTCAAATTATGAATTTATTAATTCCACCACCATCATAATCATTGTATTTAAAACTACCTTTAAGTTTCACTCTAAAAAAAGGCAAAATCCATGCTAATATCTCAATATTTCTACCATCACCACATTAAGAAAGAAAAACTTATCCCCTCAAAACCACTACAGTTATCTGCATTATTCATCACATACCTGTTCAGGGCCTCCACTTTCACCATATGAGGATCAACATCAGCCTTAAAGTCCTTCAATTGTTCAATCTGTTTCTTCACTGCTTCTATATCTGAACCCAATGCTCCCATACTAGCAAAACGGTCTTCTGCGCTGTCCAAGAACTCTAGCAAATTCTTTCGGGGAAAAACAAAGTTATTAAAATCATACATAAAATATTACTAAAAATGTCATACATATTTTTAGAAAGTGAAAAATTAGATTAATTGCATTACCAATTAAAATATAATTTTAATATATCAAAGTTACTAAATTTAAGAACACTTAAATAAGCAACAAAGCTTAATTTTGCTTAAAGTAGTTTAGCATTCCCAGTGTCTTAGCCCAATCAGTTACTAATGTCTACTTGCATACGAAAAAATTAACCAGTTGATACAACCAATGTATTATTTTGTATTATTTATGCATTATACATTTTTATAATATGACTATCCTAGAACTTAATTTCATTAATCCAAAGACTTAACAAAGTCTTTGTTATTAATTATTGAAATGTCATTAACAAATGGCATTTCAATAATTAATAACAAATGAAGTAAAATAAACTTTACTCACCTGCAGTGTCTCATGGAATTCCATGGCCTTCTCCATGGCATCAATGAGATTTTCTTCTCTCTTGGCATACAAGGCAGTAATGTTATCCCAAGCAGAATCCAAATCTTCAATGTGCTTTTTCACTTCAGGTTTGTCAGGTTCACCACACAAACTCATCAATTCCTGACCCGTTTGACGGCACTGATCTACCTCTGGTTTTGTCTGTGAAATATAGAAGCAATTTAGCATTGCAATACTGTTAAGCAACTTAACAAAGGGAAAATAATCTGTATCAAATCTATTCAAGAAAATAAAGGTTAGAGTCCTTAATTTCATTACATCATCTAAAAGAAAAATACATATGAATTAAGAAAGGTTTTAAAACCTGTATGTCCCCTAGAAACTTCAATTTGTAAAATAGTATGATTAAAATAAGTATGTAATGTCATCTGTGAGGCACTGACATAGTTCCAAAAAGTCTATCAAAAATCACACTTCAGAACCATTTCAGGATTATTCAGAGTTGTTTTATACAAAGCTCAATCACATACTTATTTTAATAAAAAATTTGCTCTTGGATTCCATGACAACTGGAATAAAGTGAGTTGGTTTGGTTCAAAATGTTCTGCATAACCAAAAAAAAATTAAAAACATCGTCAGAACTTACTTGATCAATCTCATGACGAATCTCTTGAAGAGCCTCCTTCTGCTGCCTAATCGCGTGTGGTTCAACAGCTGGAGGTTCTTGAGAATTAAGCGAGTCTTGTAAGTCACGCAAAGTGTTCATAACACTATGTAGCTCATCCCAGAACCGTTCAGCAATTGCTAAGGCATCATCAAGAGATTTGCTGCGATCATTTGTGGCCTTTTGTACTTCATTCCATAAGCTGTTCAAACGCTCCAATTTACGTTTGATGTCTGAAAGTTGAAAAAATAGGTAATTCAATTATTTTATTATGATTATGTTGAAGGAGTTGAGATGTACCTAATGTTTTTTTATTAATTTCTGAATTCAATTCTTTTACATTGTGTTTCATTACATAAATCAGTAAAAAAATAAAATAATATTTCATCACTTATTGGTTCAAATGAAAGCTTGTCACATATTCTTAACTATTACTGAATTATGTGATCTACATTTCCAAGTAACTTGATAGTTAACAATACCTGTACCTGATTCACTTTGTGTAACGAAACGTTAACTTAAAAAAAATTTCTAAATATCCCAATTCTCTATTTTCTAATTAATATATTGAAATAATCTTCGGTAAATACTACCAATATTTTTGACTTTGTGGGAAATATACCTTTAACTGCTGGATCAGCTTGGTTGGTGGCTTTGCTGATTACATCATTTGCAGCTCGTTTAACAGCCGCATATGCCACTTCACGTTTGTCGAGATCTTCCACCAAAGCAGCATTTTCTTCAATCTGGTCACGAATGCGGGATGGATGGGCTGAGACTGGCTCTGCTGAATTCACTTGATCTGCAGTGGAACCCAGGGCACGAAGCATGCCTTCCAATTTGTCAGAGAATTGACTTGACTCCTAAAAAAGGCAAGAAAACAATTGTATAAGTACAAAGAGAACAATGAAATGGAAGTACACAAGATGCTAAGGGATAATACAGAAATAAAAGTTAATTTTCTCCTATTTTTACTGTAATAAATTATGGTACATTAACTTTCCACATTTGAAAGAATTAAAATGATAAATATAAAAAAGTATGGAAATGTTTTAGACGAGCACTCGTAAATAACATTACACCTCTTAAATAAAAGATTTAACAAATTGAAATTTAAAAACACACCTGCAATGCCTTTTCTAAGGCCTGCTGTCTCTGTCGCAACTCAGTTCGCAAAGCACCATATCTTTCATTATCAGCATCCAAAATTTCTTGAACTTTAGCACCTTCCTCATCATTGCATAGGCGAATGAGGGCCTCTCCTGTTTTATTGAGTTTCTCCACCAGTGGTTTATGTTCAGAAATAGACTGGACAAACATCTGAAAGACAATTTAAAATAAATATTAAACAAGGTTATTTTCAGTTGAAATGATTAATAATGATTATTAATACATATTCTTCAAATTTAAATCTGTATTTTATGAAAAGAAAGCTTATAATTTGAATTTAAAACAAATAAAAGGAATTTCATTTTATATATAAAAAAATAATTTAAACTTTTCAACGCAAATTAAAACTAGTGGTGTTACAAATGGCACAGACTTTCTCATACAAGTCTCCTTATCTCTTTAGTCTGGGATAGTTTCTGGTTTTGTCCCATCCTCTTCCCAGCTGTCATCTACTAGTGCCAACAAGACATTGTTTCACATTTTCTAAGTTTTTCAATCCCAAATAGAACAACTGAAATATGACTTTAAAAATATTAAAGAAGGGCAAAACTTTCATTGACAAATTTTGAGCGGTTTTTGAGAAAATGTCTTTTGAGCACTTCTGAGCACACTTTTGAACACAAGCACAATTTTGAGTTAGTTTTCACACAAAACTTTTTGGGGTTTTCACAAAGTTAAAAAAAAAAAAAAATTCATAGCACTTTTACTCATAATTGCAATAATGTATAAAAATGGCCATAATATAAATCTTAATAATGTGAGAGATACTTGAAAAATTACATTTGTATAATTTTTGAAAATTCAAAAACTGCAAGCAAAATGGTGTTTGTCAGATTATACAGTGCATTTAGCACTATCCTTACACAAAAGATTAAGGAAAAACTTTGAAGAAGTTATTGAGAAAATCATCTTTTTTAACACTGCCAATATTTCAATAAAATTGCAAAAACTACAAATATAATTTCCAATTTAACAGTATTTGCTTAACTGCACCCTTAGAAGTGGTATACGAATATTTTTGATGGTATAATATATAGTTCTATGATTGCCTCAAAAATTGATCTTATTTGTAAGATTCTTCTACCAATTCTCAAATTCCCAGATTTTCCCAGTGTTACAGAAAGTGCTCCCTTATTTATTTAAAAAGTTATTTTGGAAGTACCTCATTGCGATCTTGTTGCTGAGCAATGAGATCTGGACGCAAGGCAGGCATGGCTAACATTGCCACTTGCTGCTCCATGTCCTCCAGCCAAGAGGAAAGGCCAGCGTGAGTCTCGTGGAAGTGCTCCGCCAGTGGCAAAGCTTGTTCCAAAATGCCCAGGCGGTCTGAGCTCAAGCCTGACACAGTATCCATCATCTCCCGCAGATCTTCCATTTTCTCTCGAATAGTTGATGTATCTTCATGTTGGGCAGATTCTCGCAATACCTTGAATAAGGCAAAGTTAACAGTTAAATGTGCAAAATTTTCTCCTCTGATATTGACAAACGGATATTCCAAAGTCAATGACTATTATTAAAAAAGTAAACTTTCCAAACATCATACATCAACATATTGTTAAAATCATTGTATACTCTAGTTAAATATATTTACCTTCTTGGCAGTGGAAAGGACATCCCGTACTCGTCCTTTCTGACTAGATATGTCATCATTAAGAGCTTTGTGTTCCTTCAGTTGGACACGGATAACGTCTGGATCAGAGCTAGGAGGTTCCGCTTCACGAATCTGACCTTCTACCTCACGGAACCAATCGAGGAGTTCATCGATGTCGCCAATAACTTCCAACGAACGCTGAAAAAAAAAATTGCTTTTAAACATATGTTTGCCACCACATCAATGATGTGGAGGATTGTGGCAAAAAAAAGAGCACTTTTGGGTTGAAATGAGTTTTAAAAAGTATAATGTAATAACTTAATTTTTTTTGTACCTGTTTGGACAAGAGGATACGCTCGCCCTTTCGCTGAATCTGTTCTGCAATTGCATCAAATCTCCGGTTATCTCTAGTGACAAGTCCTTCAATGGTTGAAGCTCCTTCCCCAGGAGATATCTGACACAACTGAGGTCCAACCAAGTTGATGGTTTCCAACACAGGACGGAATTCTAAACAAACATTAAAAAAATAAATTCACAAAACTTCAGAAAAGAAAGCAAACCAGGTTGTTGCTTTTTTTCTATGAATCTCATCTAAGTAACTGAATAACACTTCTGTATTAAATAAACTTATTTTACTTAACTTTACTTCAATGACACTCAGTTTTCAAGAAAATATAAAACGTCATCTGAAATCTTCTCCTTACCTTGGATATCAAGTTCCAAACGCTGAATGTCCTCTTCATGTGGTTCTGCACATTGCAATTGTGCTTCCGCTCCCATCATCCAATCAACCAATCGGTTATGGCAGTTGTGGAATTGTTGCACCAACGGCAAAGCCTCCTGAGCAACAAAGATAAAAATAAACAAATATTAATATTGAAATGAATTTGTCTTTATTGTGAAGTGATTTGGGCTTGTTCTTCTATTTCATTATGTAAATTACTCTTTTGCAAAAGATAGTAAAAGCTTCTAAATTTCACTGCCACAAACAAAAACATTGCAGAATAGAATATATATCTATGGCTGCCACTTCATAACAGACTTCAATTTATTTGATGTGAATAGCATTTCTGTGCAATGAGATAATTCACTGCACAGCTCTTATTTCCTGCTATTACACATGTCCATACATTATATTACATTATAAAAGCCTTGATCATACACAACGTTTCAACCCTAGTATGGGGGTCTCCTTCAGGTATAGAGTAACTCACAAAAGAGTGTGTCTAATATATGTACATTTTATGTCTGTTTTATTGGCCTAAGCCCAGTTTAATCTACACAGACCAATATTCATTTTTATATCACAGATTTCATTATGTATGTCCTAAATAACACATTGCTTGGTACTACATTGCTTGGATAAGTATCTTTAAAGTTACAACTGAGTAAATGCTTCAATACTAAAGCAGTAGGTCATCAAAATTCAGATCAAAAGTTAAGTTGAGTTCATACAATTTGAGTACACATCCACATAAACTACTGATAATGAAATTAAACAAAAAGATGTACAAAGGAACTGGTGAAACCTTGTTTTACAAAGCAACTAAAGAAATATTTTCTTTTGAAAAAATTATGGTTCCAAAATAATAATGCTGCTTTTAAAATACTGTACTCGTTACAGCATTCTTGTGTTTAAGCAGAAGCAAAATTTAAAACTACTCACCTGAGCATGTTTCAGTAAGTCAGCACCTCGAGATGTGAGATCATTGAACCGCCGCTGAAGTGAATCAAGTTTGTCTTTCAGCTGCAGGGCTTCATCACTGGAAATGTGTTTCATGAGCTCCAACCCACTGTCCACAGTGCCATCCACTTGTGTTTGATGGTTGGCAACTTCCTCTGTTAGATCCTGGAAAGCAAGGAAGTGGCTTCACATTAAGATATTCCGCACAGTAAGTTTTATTACATTTTCAGATATGATATTTTCCCAATGTTGGGTGAATATTGAATTTAGTGAAGTTCGAATTTTCTGATTTTTTAACCGGATTAGAAAAGAATGGCATTAACTTAACCTCATCTTTCTAAAGGAGATTCAGAAGGAAGCTGTAAGGATAAAAAATAACTAGTGTCACACAATATTTCCATCTCCCATATTCACACTCATAACATTTGAATTTTTTAAATACAGCACTTGTTTTAGCACTGCAAAAACACAACACAGAATTGTGAAAGTTTAATTCAGTACATCGTGGAATAAAATATAATTTGAAGCAAGCTCACCGCAAGATCATCCATCTGCTCAAGCAGCTTGTCAGTGTGCACAGCTAGCAGGCGGTACTTGCTGAGCCTGTGTTCCATAGCCTCCATCCAGGCCTGGAGATCTTGGTAGCCCAAAACCAGGTGGCGTAGTCCAGCACGAGAGGATTCTAGCAACTGACCCACATTTTCAGATGCTTCCACAAGTGTTGCGTATCGATCAGTGGTATCTTGAAGCTTATCAGCTAAACCAAGGGCCTCATCTTCTCCAACAAGCTGCATCAGTGTTCCAGCCACTTCAGTCAGCTCTGAGAAATCCGATTTCTTCCGAATGATCTCATTGTGCAATGTCTGAAAAACAATTTAAACATCTATAAGTAAAGAAATTAACAACAATGGTAAAGGAAAACTTCATTTCAAAATATAAACTCTTCTTTCTTTCTTTCTAGGGTTTTTTTCCAGCCGACAGCCGGTTACCCTTTACGTCCCGATGGGACGCATATTCGACTATACACTAGACACCAACACACTTGCGGGCTCCTCTGATCTGGGGTCAGCAGAACGCGAGGCCCTCCGCGACAACACATACATACAAAGACAAGGGACAAAGAACCATGCCCAAGGCGGGACTCGAACCCGCGACCCTTCGGACCGAAGCGCTGAGTCGGTACTCGCTCTTAGCCACCTCGGCCAAAATATAAACTCAAAAGATCAATAATAAGACAAAATTTAAAAAATAAATAAAATTCTGCATACAAAACATTACATTCATTTAATAATGAAAAATCACTACCTCCAACAAGAACTTGAGCATACATCTTATTTATAACCATTCAAAATAACATGTTGGGCTTAGAACATGACAACCACAGCGGTCAACTTTCAGGTGGTACCTATATTGAAGTAACCACTTAATAAAACAAATATTGAAAACGTGTGGTAATGACTAAATGACACTGACTACACAGATTTAAACTTGCACTGATACATGCAGCTTTATTAATTCACATACTCAACATAGTTCAAACAACTACAACTCAATGTTATATTCAAATAATCAATGTAGTTCGACAATCCAGACTCTATTAGCAAAACTTTTTGTATGGCCCTCAAACAGCCCATGCCAATCACTTCAAGACATCAGCTCCCAATTCGATACTACAGAATATATTTGTAAAGAAAATTCCTGAATTTCCAATATTTTAGGATTCCAAAATCTCTGTAAATTTTAAGTGGTACTTAATGATGTTACAACTTTAAACTTATGACTTACACTATGTTCCCTGATGCGTTGCTGAATCTTCTCCTCATCAGTAGGTACCAGCTCCATGTCCTTGACCTTCTTTTCAGTCTTGTCCAGCCACTCCAGAACAGGCACCAGCCTCTCCTGGAATTCTCTCGCAACAGCCATCGCTTGCTCCAGGGCCTCGTAGCGTCGAGTTGCAGAGTCTGTCAGACGCTCAAAGCGCTCCATCAACTGATTTAATTGACGCTCAATGGCCTTACGCTCAGATGCATCGGCGCCAGCAGCCACTTCATTGCCCATTGCAAACAAGGATGACATTGAGTTTTGGCGGTCAAGCAACATTTTCTTCAAGAACTGTAAAAGAATATGGATTTGCAATTTTCCAGTTTTGATTTCCACATATACCCCTCTCCTCTGCTTTTCCCTCTCAATAAAATTCTCGACAATTATATATGAAAAATGTGGATACAGATAGAAATCAGTAGCAAATTTGCACTTAAATCAAAATTATTGTTTTAGGAAACATGTGTTAAAATAAGAAAATTTGAACTTATTTATTGTTGATTTTTTATTCTTCTAAGAAAAGCAGAAACATAAAAGTGGTAGAATATTGGTCTAGTCAGAATAAATCTCGGTTCAAACCTGAATACTTACATTCTGCTCCTGTAGTTGAGCTTTGACAACCTTGTAATCTGCTGAGGGTGGTTTTTGATTGGCAACCATATTTTCTGTTTCTGACAACCATTTCTCTAATCCATCTAAAGCTTCCTGGAACTTTCCTGACTGCAACAGAGCAACATCGAGCTTACGACCTCTTTCATTCATTCTCTCCTTCAAATTATTCCATTTGTCATTCATTCTTTCGAGGTCCTTTTCAAGGCTTGCAGTGTTGACTCCACCAGCTGCGGACTGAATCAGGCCCTGGCCCAGGTGGTTACATTCGTCCACTTGCTGCGCCAGAGGCTCAACATGGCGCTGTTGGAAGGCTCTGAAGTCCTCCTGCTGAACTCTGATTCCTTCAACTTCAGATCCTACAGGTTTGAGTTTGCGCACTTGTTCTGTAGCCTGAAACAAAACGTCAAAGATAAATTAAATGTTTAAGTGCTCACACTGCGAATATAATTATTGAAAAAATCATTACAAGATAAGAAATTTAGTATTTTGAGTTCACAGTATTAATGAATCTTGAATGTATGATGAAGGCAACTATAAAATCAAAACAATAAGACCAATTTAACACATTATTATCAAATTTTTAATTTCATATTTTCATTGCATTTACATTGAAATAAAATATAACGAAGTTAAGTAACTCATTATTTCATGTTTTTACAACAATTTACCAACATTTTTAGGTAATTAAAAAAAAAATGTTAGGAAAAGGAGAAGAAATATCTTGTATTTCCATGTCATTTTCTGTCTTAACAGAATAAAATTTTTGACTTACTTCTGCAATGTCCTCCACCACTGCTGTGTGAATCTGGTAGAAATTTTCAAGACGTGAGAGAGCAGAGTCAAGCTCCTCCTCTCGTGTCTTTGCTCGTTCATCAAGGCGACCCAACTGACGCCGCAGCTGTTCAACTTGTTCACGCATTGCTGTTGTATCAGGGGCAAACCCTCGGTCAACCAAAAGCTCACCAGCAGAGACTGCATTTGCCACATCATCAGATGCCTTTACAACCTGAAATAATTAAAAATTTACTATTAAAGAATCCCCAGAAAAACGAAGCTGAATGTTTAAGTATAAGCAAAATTTGTGCTCCACAATTCTGAATTTTAAACAAACTAAAACGCTGTATAAAAGATTATAACAAACATTAAGAACAATTATTAAAATGCTTAACAATTTTGTTTATTATAATGTAATAAACAAAAGGACAATTCCCTACCTTCTTTAAGAACTTGGCAGTGTCATCCAGCTGACTCCTGACAGTCTTCAAGTCGCGACCTGGTGGTTTCATAGAATCCAATTCCTGCTCCAAATTAGACAGATCAAGGCTCAGCAGTTTCACTTGGTCCTGTAATAGAGCCGACAATAAATAATACTTCAGTAGACGAGCATAAACCACCTTTGGAAAGTATTTTGAAAACATCAACATACATTGAACTGAGTCACAGCAGTGGCAGCAGATTGTAATTCACTGCAACGATCATCAAGTTTAGCTTGCAAGTCATCCAAGCGATCACCAATAGCATCAACCTCATCTTGTAAGTGTGAGGCATCAACCCCATGCTCTCCTGCTTCATTGACAAGATCATTTGCTGTTTGTCGTACAGACTGAAGAGGCTTTTTCAGACCATTAGTTTCTTCTCTCAAGTTCTGTAAAAGTTATACATAAACAAATATTTGTTTATAAATTCAATATAATAATACAATTCTAATTACTAGATGTATAGATAGAATGAACAAACATTACCTTAATTCTTTCCAACAACTTGGGATCCTTGGCAGCACCACCGAGTGCATCATGAGAAGCCAATTTGTCTTCACATCTCTGAAGAGAATGTTGCAGATCTCGCAGATTCTCAGTAAAGTCAGATAATCGACGAGCAGTATCTTCAAGAGATTGGGTACGCTCCAGGAGATCTACCAAAACGAACATTATAGTATTAACAAATACAAATTACACAATTTATCTCTTTGCAATCTTAATATTTCCGATAGTATGGTCCATTCAACTTTCTTTTTAATTCTCAAGTGAAGTGCCCTTGTAGACAAAAAGTGAAGAAATATTTTGTGAAGGCAACACACAATAATCATAAGTTATCATTCCTCAATTCTAACATCATGTCATTTCATGAACTCAAATAGGAATTATAGGAATTATAATGATTTGTTTAATGTCACATTGTCAACATTCTATAAAGTTGCATCTAACTACAAACAGTTAAAACACTAAAAAGTGTTTATTTTAGTATTGATCCTCACCATTGTTTAGTTTATCCCAACGCTGCTTCATAAGGCTCAGTTCATTCTTCACAACTTCCTTGTCAATGTCACAAGCAGAGACAAATGTGTCTCCCAGAGTGCGGTTATTTTCATACTCTCCTGAACGCTTCCAAACTTCATTTCTAAACGACGCAAGTTCTTTTAACTGGCGTTCAATGTCCTTACGCTTAAAGCTAGCCGGTTTCAGAGTCTCTAACTTATCTTCAGCCTGTCCTAGCCACGGAAGGAATGACTCTTGGGCTCTGTAATACTTTCGGCAATGTTCCTGAAAGAAAAGAACCAAAGAATTATTTATTTGCAACCTGTAGTTAAAAAAATATTAGAATGAAAGAGCTAATAATTTACCATGCATGTTTGAAGGCGTGTCTGTCTATCCATGGTGTCCTTTCTAAGGCGATCCCACTGACTCTGGATTTTATCCAAGTCACGTTGAAGATTACGAGTGTCACTTCGTTGAGTGGAACGTGACAGCATGTCCCTGCCTTTGTTCAATAACATTATCACTTCGTGCTCCTTGCTCATTACATCCTTGTACACAGGCTGTAAAACAAAATGTTCATAATAGTTTTGAAACACAAGTATATACACAATACTGTAAAGCTCAGGGAACTAAGAACATGAAGAAATAGATTAGAAAGATGAAAAAATGTATATTTATAGAAAAAATAAACTTTTCTTTGAAGGAACTTTTATCTCCAATTCACAAAGAATTAGCAATTTTTAAAAAAAAAATAGAAAAATATTATATGGTTCCAACTGTTGTTGAAGGACATCACGATCAGCCGAAACCAATAATCTTTCAGACATGCCTCCCAATTCTTCAGCTAACCAGCCTAAAGTAAGAGCGCATGAAGCCTCAAATTGACGACCATCCCTACACAAAACAGGTCATCAAAATATTAGTAGGACAACACTAAAAAAATTCACAATCCCCTATCAAATCACTAAAAACAAGAGAATTTTCTTTCTTGCCCCATTTATAAATCAATTTAATATAGTAAAAGAGCACAGGTAGGAATTCTGGAGGTCTTGCAGAGATTGTACTTCACCCCTATGAATCACACACAGCTTCAACAGTTTTTGTACATTACACAAATAAATACCTCAAGGAGCCTTCGATTTCTGCTTTGCGGTGGTCCATCTTCTTCTGCAAGGCATTGTATTGTCGCCCGACAGCGGCAAGTTTACCCTGGATCTCCGAACGAGAGGCAGGATCACTTAGCACTTCACACAACTGAGCTCCAGCAGCCTCAGCATCAGCCAGCAGGGGGCGTTGTCCCTCCAGCTGCCTCTCCAGATTCTGAAACAAAGAAGCATATTCTTCATTCATCTACAAATGAAAAACAATCAAAACATTGAAGAACAAATGGCTGAATGAAAGCAATTTATAGGTGAATAATAAGAAATAAAAATTATATTAAGTTTGTAGAATTAAAATACAAATCATAATTGAATGGTCATTCTCTACATTAATTTATTTCTTATTGCTTTTTTTATTTAATTGCTGGTCTCCTGATATATGAAAAAACATTTGCCTAGACCTACCTCAATCTTGCGGAGTTGCTCCTCAGGATCTTTGTCAAGTGGAACATCATCCAACTGATCTGAAATGCCTTGCAATGCATCCCGAAGCCGGTTGAGCCCTGCATCAAATTCTCGAGAAGTGTCAGCTGCAGCACCAAGGCTGTCAGCTCGTTCTTCAAGGCGAGCCAGTAGATCTGCCCAGCGTTGCAAGAGACCGTGCAAACGGGCAGCCAGGCGCTGCCCATCTGGAGAGTCAGGATCCACTCTGCTGAGCACAGCTTCTCCCAACTCTTGAAGATGCTGTAGCTGTGGCTGCTGAGTTCGGAATTCTTCACGCAACACCTACAGCAAACCATTACGAAATATTATATAACATACAAATATGAAACATTTAAAAGAAGTTACACCAAATTTGTTCAAACTTTCAATTTAAGAAAACAAATTAATTTAAAATTCTCTATTTAAATCCTGGATTTATTTTGTAGTAGGCTCCAGTAAATATTCACATATGTTAACTTTTAAATAGTTTTAATACAAAACCACAACTATGCAGCTAGTGAGAATCATGAAATTCTAATCACACTGGTAGTTTAATACTCACTGGACAGCAAACTGAAAACAATTCTGGGAATTACTCTAAATAAATGGAAAACTGCATCAACAATATCTCTCAAACAACTATAAATCAAATTAAAGATTTAAGAACAAAATTTGTTGTTTTTGTTTCTTAAACGAACAAGCCACACACATTAATCTAAAAATCATGTTTTCTAAAACTGATTAACTGCGCTTAAAGCAAAATACACAAATTAGGCTTGTACAGCACATTTTTTACCTGAACTTGCTGTACTTGACTCTGCACCATGCGTGAATCAGAAGAAATAGGTCCAAGAACAGTCATCATTCGATCCTTGGCACTCAGCCAGTTTGAGAGATTGTCATGAGTGTCATGGAAATCCTTCATGTCCTCCATAAACTTGATTCTTTGAAAAATAATGAAAAACAATTTATAAGTTCAATATTCATGCAAAATATATTTTAATTCCATAATAATTAAGTAATGTTTCTTACTTATTCCATTCAATACAAGAGGATTTCGTTGTTTTTTTTTTATATTTTATTTAGTATAATTTTACTTCAATAACTTACTAGGATATACATAGTATAAAAATAACTTTTTAATTTATCAAACTTTCCAATATCATTAAAGCATTACATATTCAATAACTTTATCTTTTTTTCCCTTTCTCCTGAAAATACTTGAGATTAAGAATGTTTCTTCATACCTATCCTTGCACCGATCATGAATGCTCTTCCATCGGCTGACAACATCTTTCAACTCATCATGTAGCGTGTCTGCACCCAAAGCTCCAGGTTTCCTTTTCAGAAGATCATTCACCTGAGTCTTTGTGCTGTCAAGAAGTGATTGTTTCTCATACATATCCTCCAGCACAATCTGGAATGACAACATTCATCAGTGAATGTAGCTGGAGAAATTTATTCCCAATAAAAATATTAAATAGTAATCAGATGTTTAATAATCAAGTTTTCCAAACTTTCAAATATTTTAAAGTTTTCACAACTTTCATAAGAACCTAAAAAATTTTTTTTTAAAAATTACATTTCTTTGTCTGCAAAGACACATTCCAGAAAAGAGTTTAATTAATGTACAAACAGCAATTGATACATGTTATTACCTTTATCTGTTTGGCAGTCTTGTGGGCATCATCTTTAGTTTGAGGAATAGACTCTTTTGGCAAATTACGTTGCACTTTGTCCAAGAATGAACTAAGCCCACGTAGATTGTCCAAGTACTTCTTGACCTCATCAAGGATGTTATCAAGCTCATTCTGTCGATCAGAGAGTCGAGCTCCCAAGAGCCCATATCGATTATTAATCTCTGTCAACTGTTGCTGTGTTGGAGTCATTTCTAGAAAAAAGTATATACGGTACTTAATATGGGGCAATGCATTCAAAGATTGTACATATGAACAATTACCAATACTGGTTTTTACCTTCAAGATGGAAACCATCCTGCGATGATCGGCGGCTACTAAATCCACTGGAACCACCCGGAGAAACTGGACTCTGAACTGAAAAGCCACTGGCTTTGGTAGGGGAAGGAGATCTGCCATCTTGAGATGTGCGTCGCACTGACAAAGAAATTTAAATTTCTTCTCTAAACTCTGTACATGATTTCTCTTTAGTATTGTTATCAAAATTTAAGAATTATAAGTAAGTTAAGCTGGTGTTAATTTCCCTTTTTTTTCTTACTTTTCTTTTTCTTTTTAATGTTTAAAATGCACAGAATAGGTTAGTGCGCCGCACAATTCAAAAATGTTTTTCGAACTCTATTCATTATTTCTCATCGTGTGTACAATCCAAGCATTAAATTAAAAGAAGAGGAAATTGGCATGCACATCGGGAATTGGACATGACCTCATAAGATTTCTTTAAAAATAAAATAAAAGATCACACTCGTGCATCTGATATGATTAATGATATATCGGAAAAATTAAATGGAAAATATTATTGTATTAATATAGATTATAAAGGAAAAGTATATATGATGATTATAAAGGTAAAAATTCTTACATGGGCTTGCAGTAACAGATGTTCGTTTTGTTGGACTGTAAGCTGAACTACGGCGTCTTGTGGGAGATTCAGCTCGATCACCTCTGAGAAGGTTGTCATATGCATTGCCCAAGTCATTAACTTTATCAATTGTATTACCATAATCTCTGTATTGCTTTGTAAGAGGCTAGAAGGATAAAAAAGAAAAATATATTCACTTATTTTTGTTATAACAAAATAAATTCACTAAAATCTACGAAAGAACATTCTTTTTTTTCTTACTTTAGCACATCTTATGATTATATACTTTCTATTATTTCAAGGCATATTCTAAGGACTTTTAATGTAATTAAAAGTACTAAAAATGCAAGTTAATTCCAAAATTTTATACTTTAACTTTTCACACATACTTTAACTTCCTCAGTTTGTCGCCTGAGGGTTTCTATTTCCACGGCAACAGGTTCCAATCGAGCAACCCTCGTTTCCATACTACTCAACCAATCCAAAACTTGATCTCGCAACTTTTCATACGCATTCAACTGTTCAGCTCGAGCCTTGCCCAATTTCTGTTTCTCGTCCAACATGGCATTCAGGTCCTTCCATTGGGTCTCCAGAGCCTGGTTACACAAAGAAAATCAGTCATTTCATTTGAGTTCATTTCTCTTCTAATTCAAGGAAGAAAGCATTAAGAATGTATCTCTCTAATTATTACAAACTCCGTTATAAAAAAAGAGGAAAAGAAATTAACCTTGATTTTATCACGAACTGGAACGGTATCTGTGACATCCTTTTTGGCAACTAGATTCTTTCCATTACGCACAACTTCTTCAAATTCACCACGTTTGGCATCTCTCTTTGCAGCTAAATCTTCCATTCTTGCACTGAAGTCAAGGATATCAAGCTTTACAACTTCTCGTGACTCCACAGCCTCGACAACTTCACAATACCACTGTTCGAAATGCACCACTTGTACTGTGAAAATATTTAGCGATGAATGGACTTCCTCCAGAAACTCTGTTCGTCTAACGGTCTTCTCTTGGAGTTTTTCAAATCTGTCAAAAAAATAAATGAATCAAATTCTGTCTCCAAATTTAAATTTAGTCTTTTATCGATTAAAAGCAATTTCCAATTATTACCTGGCAATAACATCATGAAGCTTAGCATCAATTTTTTTGGCAAGGCGAGGATTGCTTGCTGTGGCAACAAGTTCCTGCGCAGATTGGGTGACGCTCTCTACGCTTGGACGATGACTATCAACATCGCTCTGAAGAAGCCTGTGCTCCCTCAGCTGCTCCTCAAGACGTTCTTTACTGAGGCTAGCAGGACGAAGTGAAGATCTGGACAACATAAAACTTGTTTAGTCTCATCAACAACAAATAACACAACAATTTGGAACCTCACATACCAGAATAGCACTGCTCTATTTCGTTTTAATAAAGCAAAATTTCCAATTTACTAACAATACCAAAAACTCATTTTCAAATTATGCACAATAGTCTTGAATAGATTAAAGGGAATACAATTATTTTAATTGATCATGCAAGTAATAACTTTTTAGATAAGTCAAGTTTTGTAAAAGAATCTTTTCTTTTTTTACAAAACTATATAAGAAATCAAAAGAATCAAAACAAAATAATATTATGGAAACTCAACTCACTTCAACTGATTTTCTGCACTATTCAGCCATTGAATAAGGCTATCCAAGGCATCTTGCACTCCTTGGCACTGCACAAGAGCTGTATCCAATGCCTGACACTTCTCTCCAAGAGCTTCAGACAACTGGTTGTACTTGTCCTCCAATTCACGCACTGGGTTTTCCAAAGCTGCAATTTCTGTGGGAGATTGCTGGCCTTCTAAAGAACGCAGCAAGCCTTCCAAAGACTGTAAATAGGAAACACAATGAATGCAGGTATGTAAGCATTTGTTTTATAACTATTTGTTCCTTTCACTTAAATTTACATAAAAAATAAATAAAAGCTTTCCCTATTTATACATCACTAATTTGAAAGACGAAAAAATAAAGAGAGCAAGAACAAGAAGAAGAAATTCTAAATTATCATTCAAAGAGATTCAACAAAAAAAATTCTGCTCCAACCTAGTGTTACTTACATGTTTTGCAGCATCTACAAGCCTGCCTTGAGCCACAAATTCATTATTTAGAGTCTTCGCCCGATTTAGTTGATCTTCCACTGTTCTTGGATCAGCCCCAACTGGCTCAGAGAGTACCTTGTGAGCTTTTGGTTCTGCTTCTTTGAGCCATGATCTGGCCTTATCTAATGCATCTCTGTATTCTCTCTGACGACCTCCAACACCAGACAGACGATCAGATAGACCATTCGCTCTTGAAAGAAGGTCTCTGTATTGAGTTGATACTACAGACACTTCATTTCTCACAATTGATTCCTGGGCTGGCTCAATGTGAGGCAAACGCTGAGGCAAGGTTGTTCGGAAATCATTTAGACTTGACAGATATTCCTGAAAAATAAAATTGAATAGCAACATTTTGAACAATCAAAGTAGCTAAAACCACAATCATTCATTCACAATGGAAATTATAGCTTTACTTTTTCGTACATGAAGCAGAAATGGTATGCTTTTGTGAAGCATTGTATTTTCAAATGATCAACTCTGTATTTGATTTAGGTATGAAATCAGCTTCAGGGCGTGAGCCTGACTCTTTTTTTATCTTTTGCATGTACTGACCTTAGATTCATCAACGAACTTCTGAGCTGCCATTGTAATGAAACGTAAGTCAGCTTGATGAGCAATAACATCACTGACAAATTCTTTGGTGCTGTCTGCGTTTGCATGGAGTTTATTGAGATTCGCCAAAGATCGCTCTTTGTCTTCAAGAGTGCGTCTGGCTTTGTCTAGCCATGAAGTAAACGATCCCAATTCATTTCTGTAAAGTGAAATAAACAATGAATTTTAAATCAAAGAAATTCTCATTAACAAGAACACCTCTTAAATTAAACATCATCTCAGAATATAATTTTCAATGATGAAGATGAAGATGAAGATGAAGATGAAGATGAAGATGAAGATGAAGATGAAGATGAAGATGAAGATGAAGATGAAGATGAAGATGAAGAGAAGATGAAAGAAGAGAAGATGAAGAGAAGATGAAGATGAAGATGAAGATGAAGATGAAGATGAAGATGAAGATGAAGATGAAGATGAAGATGAAGATGAAGATGAAGATGAAGATGAAGATGAAGATGAAGATGAAGATGAAGATGAAGATGAAGATGAAGATGAAGATGAAGATGAAGATGAAGATGAAGATGAAGATGAAGATGAAAGATGAAGATGAAGATGAAGATGAAGATGAAGATGAAGATGAAGATGAAGATGAAGATGAAGATGAAGATGAAGATGAAGATGAAGATGAAGATGAAGATGAAGATGAAGATGAAGATGAATGAAGATGAAGATGAAGATGAAGATGAAGATGAAGATGAAGATGAAGATGAAGATGAAGATGAAGATGAAGATGAAGATGAAGATGAAGATGAAGATGAAGATGAAGATGAAGATGAAGATGAAGATGAAGATGAAGATGAAGATGAAGATGAAGATGAAGATGAAGATGAAGATGAAGATGAAGATGAAGATGAAGATGAAGATGAAGATGAAGATGAAGATGAAGATGAAGATGAAGATGAAGATGAAGATGAAGATGAAGATGAAGATGATGATGATGATGATGATGATGATGATGATGATGATAATAATAATAATAATAATAATAATAATAAAAACAACAACAATAACTATTATCTTGCCACTCAATAAACAGTAAAAAATATCATTTTTATACCTGAATTTGCTTAGTTCATCACGTGCTGAGGTAAGACGTTTAAGGAGTCTATCAGTTCGGTCTGAAGCACGATCATAGCGTGTTTTCAAGGATCGTCCATTCTTTTCAAGGTTAGTAACTTCATCACTGGAGAGAACATCCCCTCCAGTAGCAACAACCTGTCTTACTTGATCCAAGCAGGATGCAACTGGTCGAGAGTGAGATTCCAAGTCATCTTTAACTTGCTAAAAAGATCAATCACACAAAAAACATTAATTTCTCATAATGATGTAACACTCAGTGAAGTCTGTATTAAGTGACCACTGTTAGTTTCATGAGAAATGTGGTCTTTTAGAGAGGTGGTCAGTTAATAGAGGGAATCTTCATTTTTTTTTGCACACAAAAAAGTCTACTATAAATAGAATCAGATGTTTAAGAAAGTGCCAATATATTGGATGATTATTTATTTATTTATTTATTTATTTATTCATTCATTCACTTAAGTCAATTATGCAATAATTATATTAGATTTTATACAATATCGAATTTTAGTACATGAGCACTATAGAAAATGAAACATTTGACAAAGTATTATTTTGCCTTTTAGGTGTAAAATTTGATTTATTTACTACCTTCTTAAATGCATTTAGAAATATTTGTATCTTCTTTTGGGTAAAAATTAACTTTTAAATAATTTTCAGTTTTAGTACTCCCAAAAGATGTCTACTGTTACCTGTAGAACCATCCCTGATAATTATTTATAAGTTAATTCTTCATTTTCTTGGGTAGACTCAATATGTCATTTGGGTATGCATGACATTTGAATAGATTTTTGTGAAAAAATGAATAAACAAAAAAAAAACCAATATTCTTGAAGTTTACAAAATTACATTTAGTCTTGATACTCTGTCATTTTGACTAGCTCCTTACACAAAGGTGTATTGAAAAGATTTAATAAAATACCACATTGAGATACAGATATCTTAGATATAATATATAAAAGTGATTATGTGATATAAATAAAAGTAAGTGTTCATAATTTGAAAGTAAATAATAATTTCAAATGAACATTCTAAATCTTCTTTGATTGATAGGCAGCTCTAAAGGTCCATGATTATTTGATGATTATCAAATAGTCATGGACATTTAGAGATGATAAAGATGTAATAGTGAGAACATTACCATACATTAATAATTGTTATATACCTTCATGATATTAATTTGGTTGCGAAGTTCATCTGCATTTTCTTGTACAATATCTTGATTTGCCAGTTTATCTTCAACATCACTGATCCATGCCAGTAATTTTGACAAGGTCTCATCACAATGCTTGTACTTCTCCTCAACTGCTTGCTAATCACAGCACAATACAAAATATCATTAGAACACTGCATATAAGAAGCATATTTCTAAAGGAAAACTCTGCTCACCAAAGCAATGCTATTCCAAAGCTTAAGCATACTATCTCATGCTGACATGTCTCTTTCTCCCACAAGTTCTTTTTCCTATCAATAAAGCTAGCATTAAGCCACAATGAGTCTTCACAAGTTCATAAATTAATGATGGACATATACAGAAAGAATATTTCATAATAATGCTATAGTACAGCAGAGCAGAGATTTCCTATGACACAGAACGCATCAAGTATACTGGCTAACCTACAGTTCACCAGTATTGTCAAGACATGTATGTTTTGTCTAACTTGCTCTAAGCTAAAGTTTAAGGCAAGAAGCTCCAGCAAAGGAGCATAGAAGGCACATTCCACAGAAGCCCATTTAATTATAGCAGCCTTCAAAGCATTGTATGCTAATATTTATCAGTTCACTGAATTATAAATGCAGAGTTCCAATAGATATACGGTTATTTCTATTCATTTAATTCAGAAGAATCAATATTTGAATTATTCTTAAAAATTTATCAAGTGTGCACAACAACATTTATTTAAATTTTATTTCTCCTTAAATATTATTGTAGATTTGCTGAAGAGATACAGCAATTCTCTTCTACAGACCCAACAATTTTTATCAATACACCAGACATGCCTTGTGCAAAATTATAACCCACGTCCCTGACTAAATCTGTGCAAAGTATCAGTGACCTGACACCATTGAAAACATTGAAAACTATATACTGTGTAAACAGTGCTACCCGTAAAAACCACATTGTCATACCTGCTTTTAATGTCGTGCAATGCAATTTTTTTTTTATAGCATAATCATTGACAATATTTAGAGCTACAAATTAAGCTGATTCTCAGTCAAAGCACACACACTCATACACACAAAACGTGTTATGAATATTATGTTTTATGAGAATTAATAATTTAACTAACACTAAAATGGATTGATATCAATGTTAAAATGCTATTACAAATTAAAACCCTCATAAAAAATCAAGTGATGCGACATTGTAAGTTCACTTGTTATACTAAACTAGTATTACTTCAAGTTAGTGATGTTATCGAAATTATTAAGACAAAATTAAAACACATGAAAATAGACAAAATATTTTGATTACATACTATGAAAATATTAAAGCTTCAACACAGAATAACCTAAATCAACAAACCATATCAAATTATTACACATCTTAAAATCACTCAAACAGTCATGTACAGGAATAAGCAAAATAGTTGGTAATACATATTCTTGATTTGATAGGCATTAAACCAAAGAACAATTTTAAACATAATAAACTAGAGGAGAAAAATATCACTATCCTAAGCTATTAAGGGATATAATATGGCAAAATATAAAGCACAAATACATAACATAAAGGGTCTTTGCTGTAAAGAAACACATATAATGCTGAAACAACTAAATGTAAATCAGACATTTCCAAGCCTTTATTATTGTTAGCAGGGACTGTTATAACAGTTTCTGAATTACTTAAATTAAAAACTTAATGTTAGTATGCAAGGAAAAGGGTTAGCATTGCCGAGCAAAATCCAGCCGTCAGCCAAATAAAGTTAATGGGTTTCAGGATTCCATTCCAGTTAGTGTCTGTAATGTCTTGCAGCGCAGTTGTAGGGTAGCTTTAAGCTTGGAATGTTTTACTCAATTCATTGTTCATGAGTGGACAAGCAAAATACCAGGTCACCGTCTTCCATTATAACATAACCAGCAATTTTGGAGCTAGTGTGCAAAACATTAGTTCATTCACATCCAACATGAAACACCTGTAACTTAGAAAACTGGAAAGAGATTAAAGAATTAAAATATATGAAGGGATAATGTCTTTCAAGGCACATACAGCACATCACACTCAGAAATATTAAGAAGATATATGAAATATTAATGGGGTGAATTATATTCTATTATCATTCTTTAAAAAGCATATCACATTAAAAGCATCATCCCAAATGGAAAGAGCATATCTCTAACTTAACTTAGAAATATTTTTTATCATATAAATTAGTATTGGAAGTTTGATGAAATATTTGCATATGTTAGAAGTAGAGAATATGCTAAATCCATACAGTGCCATGCCATGGGCAAGCTCGTTTCAATAATTGTCCTTGCATGGGCAAAAACATTCAGCAGGCACATAATACACAGAAAGCATTGTGCATGCCAAAAACACAATTGTAAGCAGAAAGTGAAACAGAAAGATTACAACTAATAAAAATTGTCAAAGAATGAGACACAAATGCAATTACATTTCAAAGTATTTCATCCATAAAGTATGTTCATGAAGATAATAAATTTTTCTGCACTTAAAATTTCATCAAAGAGAAGAAGGTCATATGACTGCTCTAAAAAAACTTGTTTTATCTAAGAGACAGTGATGATATCATTTTTAGTAAATCACACTATAAGATTTATCTACATACTTTCATACTACAACTTTCACTACATACTTAATGTATTCCAATTATTTGCTATCATTATCCACAACCAAATTCTATGTGAAATTAAAATGTCATTCTCATTATTTCAGAACATGTTAATAAGCAGTCAAGTAGTTCAAAAATTAAAAATTAATTTAGTAAAAAAAGTCTTATTAATAATCACTCAAATAAAAAATCTTTGACAATTTTTTCAACATATAAAAATAACTGAAAAGTTCTAAAACACACTTGAGGGTGATACTTACCCTAGCCTCGGCAGCAAGAATGTAGCCTCGTTCCAAAGCTTTGAGCAGGTCAATACTCTTTCCAGTTGACGACTCCAGCATTCGCCCTGCTGTGGCATCAACAATTTTGTTGACAGCAATGGCATCAGGAAGAGAAGAAATGTTGCCTGTAGCTGCATCCTTCACAACAGTGGTGGATGGGTCAATCAGACCCGACTCTATTGCTTCCGACAGAGTCAACCTACGCCTATCAATAACACCAGTGGAGAAGAAGGGGTCCATGAACCCACCTGTTGTTGGATTATAGAGACCAAACTGTAAACCTTCAATGAGAGAGAGTCCACGGCGAGGTGTCGTCAACAGCCCAGATTCTACGGCAGCAGACAGGGAGAATAATCTTGAAGAAGCAGAATCCAGAACATTTCCCTTTTCTGCATCCATTAAGCCTTTCCTAAAGGCTTCAGGAAGTTTCACAAGTTTCTTCTTCTGACTATCTTTAATCAAAGCTGAATCAGGATCAATAAGTCCCAGAGATACAGTTTCCTTCAAAGTAAGAACTTCTTTAGACTGGGGATCAGTGAACTTGCCAGTTGTGATGTTCAAATGGCCTTGCTCTATAGCTGCATCAAAAGTTAGTGGTTCCCGAAGGAAAACCACAGTTCCTTGCTCAAAGATGATGCAAAGAGGTTTCACCTTCCCGGTCTGAGGATCAAAAGCAGCTCTCTTATTCAAGTCAATTACTCCATCTACAATTGCTTTCTTCAGAGTTCGGAATCGTCCAGTCTGAGGATCTTTCACAACAGCTGATTCTGGATCAATCAGTTCATATCTAATGGCTTCTTCCAGGGTACATTCACGCATTGTTCTAGGATCTTTGAAAGTTCCTCTTTGGAAATCTATCGAACCACGCCTAACTGCTTGTTGGAATGTAATTGGTTTGTCTACAGTGACAATTAACCCTCTTTCCAAAGCAGCATCAATAGGGTATGCCCGCTTTGTTTTGGGATCGGTGATACGCCCGCGTGGAACATCAACTGACCCATCTTCAATACCCGAATTGACACTCTTTAACTGTCCAGTAATAGGGTCTTTCAGAGCTGAAGTATTTGCATCTATAAGCCCATGCATCAAAGACTGTGCAATATCTAATTGGTCACCTACATCAGGATCAATAAATCTACCAAGTTCAGGTCGATATAATCCACTCCTAACAGCTTCTTCAATGGACAAAGGTTTGCGAGCAGTTACAATTAATCCCTTTTCCTTTGCTTCCTTCAATGTTATTGTTTGTTGTGAGTGGGGAATATTATACACACCTTTCTCATCATTAATTAATTTAGTTTCAGTAGCTTCGGGTAATTTCATATACTTACCAGTTTTGGAATGTTTTACAATGGAAGTGAGTGGATTTACTAACTCCTCTTTGCATGCATCACTCAAAGTTAATTTCCTACCAGTGGAAGGATGGACAAAGCGACCTGTATCAGAATCATAAAGACCCATAGCAATTGCCTCATACAAACCAAATCCTGCACTTTCTATATCCACAATGAGTCCCAAATCCATTGCTTCCGACAATGATACTGTACAATTAGCACCAGGTTCTTTAAATGTTCCTGCACGTCTATCTATGATACCTCCACGACATGTTTCAACTAGGGAGAGTAACCTTTCTGACTTTTTGTCCCAATAACAAGGAAGTTGAGGATTTATAATGAACCTACGAATTGCTTCATGTAATGTTACTTTACGGCCAGTGTTTGGATCTGTGAATTTTCCTGAGGTATCATCATACAAACCTTGGTGAATTGCTCTCTGAACCGATACAGCTGCTTTGCTGTCAATTATTAAACCTGTGTCAAAAGCTTCAGTGATACTAACTTCAGCATTGTCTCTGGTGAAATCTTTTACTTTAGCAGTTTCTCCATCTACAAAACCTAATTTAATAGCTTCAGCAAGTGAAAGTTTTTTCCAGAAGCCACTCCTTGTATCTTTAACATGTACAGAATCGGAATCTATTAAATTATTTTCTACCGCATACGCAAGAGTAACATATTCCCCTGATGCTGGGTCTAGGAATAGTCCCTTTTCTTCATCAAACACACCCTTCATTAACGCTTCACTTAAAGTCATAGGTCTTCTAACTTCAATCAACAATCCTTGTTCAAAAGCTTCCTGAAAATCAAGTTTACGACCAAACTTACCAGCACCTGCAATTGTACCACTTCTCGAATCTACTATTCCCTCTTCCACAGCATTTCCAAAAGTCATTACTTTGCCAGCACTATCTTTTACAAGAGTCGATGCAGGATCAATAATACCTCTTCGAATTGCACGATCTGTTGGAAGTTTTTCTCTAGTTTCAGGGCTAGTGAACTTTCCAGATTTAGGGTCGTAAAATCCTTTGAAAACAGCTTCTGGCAGAGAAAATTTCCTTTTAGCAGGTATTATCAGACCCCTTTCTAGTGCATCGAAGAAATGCATTTCAGCACCATTTGTTGGATCAGTAGCTGTTCCAGACTTAGGATCAATAACACCTATTTTGATAGCTTCACCTAGCGTAATGATATCTCCGGATCGTGGATCTTTCACTGTGAGAGCATCTCTACTTATTTCCCCACGACGCATGGCCTCTTCTAATGTTATTCGTTCACCATCTCCATTGATGATCATTAGACCAGTCTTCGGATCGTAACATCCTTGAGCCAAAGCTTCTTGCAGAGACCACGGTTTGCGTGTTGTTAGAAGGTAACCTTTTTCACAGGCAACGTCCAATGTCATGGGTGATGGATAAGTTAACAAACCTTTCTGAGTATCAAGCAAACCTGAGATAGCTGCATCCATAACAGTCACAATCTTATCCTGGTGGAGGTCTTTCACACGAACCGAGGTACAGTCTATGAAACCGCAGTCCACACCTTCTTGAAGAGTGACTTCTTCTCCAGAGGCAGGATTTGAGAACTTTCCAGTCCTTGGAGAGTAATATTCTTGAACAATTGCATCAATAAGTGAAATGCTGAACTGATTAGTCACTATTAGACCTTTGTCTAGAGCATCATCAAGAGCCAAGAGTTGCCCAGTGAAAGTATCACGCATTTTTCCATTATTTGAGTTCACTAATTTTGTAGTCAAAGCATCATCAAGAGAAACAAAAGTATCCGCTCGAGTGTCTTTGCACTCCGTAACAAAAGCATCAACCAAACCTCTCTTGACAGATTCCTCAATATCAATGCTTTGTTTTGTCAATGGATCAGTTATCTTTCCAGTCTTTGAATCATATAAGCCTTTACGTATCACAGCTTCAAGAGATACAGGTTTACGAGGTCCTGCAACCATATAACCTTTAAGGAATGCTACTTTAAATTCTACTTCAGTACGAGTGTCAACATTGACAATAACCCCCCGATTAAGATCAACAATTCCTATTTCTACAGCTTCAGACAAGGGAAGAATGTCATCATTTTCTGGATTTCTAATGCTTACAGAGTCGGGATCTAACACACCTGCTTTCAATGCTTCAGCAAATGAGAAAGTTTCACCAGTCTTTGGATCTTGAATTTCACCGGTCTTTGGATTGTATAAGCCATCTTCTACAGCTTCTTGCAGAGACAAAGTTGGTTTGGGTTTCTTTGGCACTGCTGACTTTATTTTTTGTGGTTTCTCAACTATCCATCCCAACTTCACAGCTTCAAAGAAAGGCACTCGTTTTCCAGTTCTAGGGTCTACCATATGACCTGTATATTTGTCAAGAAGAGGAATTTCTAATGCTTCACGAAGAGGAACAAACTGCTCAGGTTGACTTTCCAAGTTTTTCACATGAACTTTTTCAGGATCGAAAACAGCATACCGAAGAACAAGATCTTCAAATTTCAGAGGTTCACCGGTTTGAGGATCAATAAATCGTTCTGAATTTGTGTCATACACACCTTCTTCAGCAAGATCTTCTGCATTAAGATGCTTAGTAACAGTAACTCTATATTTTGTTTTTTCATCAACCAACCCCACTTTTGATTTGCCCAAGAGTTCCACAATCGCACCTGGACCAATCAAATAAAGGTCAAGAGCTTCCTGAACAGTCATCTGTTTCTGTCCAGATGGTGTCTGAACAGTGATGATACAAGTCTCAGGATCAATATGTCCTGCTTTGATTGCCTGTTTCAGAGGAATGACATCACTAGGTGATACGTCTTTACTGGGAGATGGTGTTCTTGCTTTAGTCTCAATAGTAATAGTTGCTTTTTTTCCTTTTCTTTTGTTACAACTGGTTCTTCAACAGGCTTTGACTCAACTGATTGTAAAATTGCTCCTTTTTCTTTCGTGGGGCTTAGTGGTTTGCCATCTTTTTCCGGACTCTTCTTCTCCAGCTTTGTCTTCAGACCTTTTACTGCATCAGCAACAGCCATTCCAGCCAGGACGGGAGCACCTACAAAAGCAAGTAAGCCCATCTTGGCAGCTTCCTTTACATTTACTGTCACTCCGGTCTTGCGATCCTTCACTCTTCCAGTTTTAGGATCAATCAGACCCTTTTCAACTGCTTCGCGAGTAGTCACAGGCTTACCACTATTGACATCATACACAACAGATTCTGGATCAATTAAACCTGCATCCAAAGCTTCCTTGAATGTGTATGATTTGCTGGGAGAATTTGGATCTCTAAATCTCTTTATCTTATCATCATACAATATTTCATAAGCCTCCATTATATTGAACTTCTTTTTCTTTTTAGTTGGTGATTTTCTTGGATCTTCATCTACAGAACTCATTGTAGCATCAAGGAGACCATCCTTAATTGCTTCAGCAATTGGCATGGTTTGCCCAGTCTCAGGATTAGTGTATGTGCCAGCTTCTAAATCAACCAAACCTTGTGCAATTGCATCAGAAAATGACATCTTAATTTCTCTCGTTGTGAACTCTTCTTTTGTTTCTGACTCATCTTTCACAATTCCTCTCTTTCTGGCTTCTTCTAAAGGAATAATTTCTCCTGTTTGTGCATGTTTTACTTCATTTGGTCCAATTAAAATGTAGCCATGTTTTAATTCAATAGTTTTTGTTGTAATAGTGTGGTAACTAGTTACAGTTTCAGTTACTGCTGTAACAGTGCCACTTGGTTCATACGAAACTAACTGAGGTACTGGTTTGATGACTAGCAACCCACTTTCCACTGCTTCTGTGACTGGAATTTCTTCACCTGTCTTAGGATTTTTGAAAGTTCCTTTTTCACTGTCAATCAAATTGCGTTCCAAAGCTTGGATTACTTCAATGCTAAATGGTGATACTGGATATGGTAAGGACATTAAGAAATCATTCTTTATAGCAGACTCAATAGGAATTCTTTCTCTAGTTACAGGATGAATAATTTCTTTCTTCACAGTATCAATAAGACCTCTTCTTAGAGCAACAGGGAATGTCATACCAGCTGGAGGCAAATCCTTAAACATGGTCAAACTAACTGCTGTAGAAGGTTCAAATACTTTCATTTCCTGTGAAGCTTTCAGCAAATCAACAGTGCCCTCTGGTGTCTTAACAACACATTGATCTTCATCGACAGCTCCCTTTGAAATAGCTTCTTCTAATGTCACTTTATCCTTTGCTCCAGGAATTGAAAGTTTGGACAAAGGATCCACAATTTCACACATAATAGCCTCCCTCAAAGAAAGATGAACTCCAGTTTCAGGATGAACAATTTTGCCTGCTCGAGGGTCAATGAGACCTTGGTCTAGTACTTCAGGAATTGACAAGCAACGAGCAACTGGAACAAGAAGACGAGCAGATGGACCAGAAGGATCCAAAATACCCCTATCCATTGCTTCTTTAATCGTTAAAATATCACCTCGCTGTGGATCAATAATAGCCCCTTTATTTCCATCAACTTTCTTCAAACCTACAGCTTCAGCAAGACTCAAACTTTCACCAGCTGATCCTGTAAAAGCATCAGGCTTTTCTAAAATGTCGGCAGTTTCTTTATCAAGCATTCCATTTTCAACTGCTTCTCGAGGTTTCACTATCTTCTTACGCATTTTTTGCAACACAACTGGTTTCGCTTCTCGTTCAGGGCTCTGTGAAAATGATCGAGCTCTTCCAATTGCAACTCTGTATTTGGGCTCCATGGTCACTCTGCCTCGTGTCCTTTCACCAGCTGAAGGTCTTCCATCATCTTCTAGGGATATTGTTGTTGTGTCTAAAATTTTAACTGGCCGGCCCTTTTCATCAACCCCCTCTTGAGTAGTTTGCACTGTCAACCGTTTCAAATCTTCTGGCCCTATAAGACCCTTCTTAATGGCTTGCTCCACAGTTATGTCCTTGCCTGTAGTTGGATCTTGAATAACAATAGATGTGCACACAACTTCATTTTTTGTTGTTACAACTTGTTCAGGAAGAGTTCCATCAAAGTTTTCTGTTGCTGATTCTATTCTCTGCAAAGTTTCTTCATCAATAATTCCTTGCTCATAAGCCAATCTTACAGGAATTTCTTCACCCGTTTTGGGATCAAGCACTTTTTTGATAGTTTGTACTGTTTTGACGGCAGCCACAAGTGGTGCACCCAGCACAGCAATTACACCAAACTTGGCAGCCTCAGCTAAGGGAATCTTCCTTCCAGTCTTATCTTTATAATCTCCTGTGTCCCTATCAATGAAGCCCTTTCTTAAAGCTTCATTAATATTTAAACCCTTCCCAGTGTAAGGATCTTTCACTTTAACCATTCTAGGTTCAATTTTTCCTTCTTTCACAGCAGCAATTAGATTTTCAGATTTTCCAGATTCAGTAAAGATTACTAAGGCTGTAGTGGGATCGTATATTACACCGGGAGCCACCTGAAGTGGTTCTAGATTTGATATATCTGCCTTGGAACTTTTGATTTCTGTGAAAGTTGGAGGACCAACAGCACCACTCCCCACATTAGACACTTCAACTAAATCAGGCTTACCTGTCACTTTTGTAATCTGAATGAGACGAGGAGAAGAAGGATCTTTTTCAGTTCTTCCTTCTAAAAGGACCAATCCTCTATCAATTGCTTCTTTCATTGTCATCTTCTTACCTGCTTGTGTGTAATGACCTGTTGAGTCCAAAACATGTTTGTCCAAACTTCTTATAACTGAAATTTTTCGGCTGTTATTTGGATCAATCACAATCGCAGATGCTGGGTTAATAATTTCAAGCTTCACACACTCTTCAAATGACACAAGTCGGTCAGTCCCAGGAATGATGAACAGACCAGTGACAGGATCGAATAATCTCTGTTCTATAGCTTCAGAAAGCAGCCAACCATCTGGTGGGAGCTCAAATATCTGCTTTTCCATTTCTGTTGCTTTCCTCTCACTGCTTAAGAAATCTGCTGATTCTCTTTTCCTTGACGGAGACAACTGGGTATCATGAATAGACACAGTTACCTTGTTGGATGAGCTCATAAAAGCAGTATCAGTAGCATCCATAAACTCAGGAGATGAAGATGTTTCTTTCTGTTTAGGAGATGAAATACTACGTTCTGGAGATTTCTTCTCCTTTGTGGGAGAAGATATCTTACGTCCAAAAGGGTCAGATGGCTTTTCTTTTGTCGGAGAAGACGGGCCTCTTGACTTCACAGGTGAACTCCCACGACTTCCTTCAAGTGTGACATCTTTCACGGGGGAAACACTTCCAGAAGATCTGCCCTTTACAGGGCTTGTTCGATCTGATGAGCTTTCTTTTGTGGGAGTACTGCTTCCAGGACTGCGATAGGAAGCAGGTGTTGCAAATTTATCAGTGGATGGAGAGCTCGAGTCAACTGACCTTTGCTTCGTAGGTGAAGGAGTCTCGCTGGTTCTTTGCCGGGTTGGTGATGGAAGGTCTGTCGGTACTTCTTTAGCAAAAGGTGTTGTGTCGGACTTACGTTTCGTTGGAGACTGAGAACCAGATGGTTTAGATGAAGGAGAACTTTCATCAGATGGAACACCAAGAAGACCTTGATCAACTGCATCTTGAATAGAAATAATTTTGCCTGTTTCTGGAACACGGAATGTCTGAGATCTCTGATCAATAAGGCCACACCTCAATGCTTCAGTGAATGTCATTGTCACTTCTGAAGTCACACCACTTGAAGTCACTGTTATGTACCTCTCAATTGTTCTCGTCACTGTTTGGGTAGTCACAGTAATTGCTAACAGACTTGCAAGGAGAGCAGCACCTTCAGCAGTTATCAATTTACGTCGCACAGCTTCATCCAATGGCAATGGTTTTTTGGTTTTCAAATCAAGAACTTGTCCAGTTTTGGGATCAAGATAACCTTTAATGACAGCTTCAAGAACTGTCAGTTCCTTACCTTTATCAGTGATGCCAATTTTCTTGTTCAGCATGTCTAGAACTTCTGGACGAACCATATTTTGTTTCTCTGCTTCTTCCATTGATACACTTTTACCTGACTTAGGATCAATTACATACATAGCTACACCTGATTTAGGAACAACAAAACCTCTGGACAATGCAATATTAAGACTCACAAATTCATTACTATTAGGATCTTTAAACCCATCAATATCAAAAATAGACTTTATTGATACGGAAGTAATAAGGCCCCTGTCAACTGCTTCTGGAATGCTTAAAATTTCCTCTGTAGCTAAATCACGAAATTTACCTTCGGGTAATATAATACCATCTGTAATGGCTTCAGATAATGTTAACAACTCACCAGTAGAAGTGTTAGTCACAGATTTGGATGTATTTATATCTAAGACACCACGAGACATGCTCTCTAAGATAGAAAGTTTTGATGTATGAATGGGACTCAAAATTCTACCAGTTTCATCTAGCAACTCTAAATCGCAACAGTCTTTTAGTGTCATGGGCTTAACAACAAGTTGCCGCCTACGTGCCTCTCGGAGAGGCAGTACCTCCTGAGAAAGACCATGTAAATATTTACCTTGTTTAGGGTTTAAAATACCTGCATCTATAGCTTCAGATACTGTCACTTTGTTGTCAGCGGGGGTATCCACAATCTCACGAATAGTGGGATCAATTACACCTTTCTCAATGGCTTGGGAAAGAGGGTATTTTTCACCAGTATTACGATCTACTATCTGACCACTACGATCATCTACTAATCCTTGAACAATAGCATCAGACAATGCAAGTCCACTGCCAGGCTTCTTTTCTTTAATTTCATCTTTTTCCAACAAATTACGCAAATATGCCTCCTGTAATGGCATAGTCTCACCAGTTTTGGGGTTTGTAAACTGTCCATTCTCAGTATTGATATAGCCTTTGGCTAATGCTTCGGCAATGCTAAGACCCTTTCTTTTAATATCCGTATACGTTACCTTCACCCTCTCATCAGTACTTGTCGAAGTGATGAAGCCTCTTTCTGCATCAAAAAGCTCTCGTTGGATTGCTTCGAGTAGAGAGAGCTGCCGCCGAGTGTTGCCATCATCTTCAATTATTCCACAAGGTCCCAAGAGACGCTGAGCCAGAGCAGGATTGACGATGTTCCTAGCCGCTGCCTCTTCGATGCTCACAGCTGGAGTGCGGCCATCCGCTGAAGTTGCTATCTGTCCCGTTCGGACATCAAGAATACGGAGACTTATGGCATCGCCAACAGTCAGTATTTCACCAGTTGTTGGATGAACTATTCCTGGAGTGTCAATGATGTTGTCGGTCCCAATTCCTTCTTCTACTTTATGAATTCTTCTCAGGGAACGAATTTCTGAGAATTCCATACTACTACCAGCCCAATTGCTAGCTGATTCCTTCCTTCCCAAGACAGTCTCGCCATTTGTAGCAACTGGAGTAGTAGAAAAGTTGTTTGTTCCAGGACCTGAAGCATTTGTGACATAAGCTTCATTATCTGTTTTGGATCGCTTCTTTGTTGGAGATCCTTCATGATTGTTTGAAGAAGTTGTCACTGTAATAGTAGCTTTTGATGTTGGGTGGAATCCTCCATCAAAAGCTTTTCCAGAATCGATGACATCATGTGATTGGTGAACATACCTAACAGCAAAAACTTAATTAAATATGCAATGTACAATAGATTATTAAAATATAATAATAATAATAATAATAATAATAATAATAATAATATAATAATAATAATCAAAAAACAATAACAGCAACATTTGAAGAATTAATCATTTAAATAGAAAAACTCACTGTGTTGAAGTGATTTGACTAGTAGAGTAATGTGTCCTCGTAGTAGACGATTCTGATTCAAAGATATTGAATTCAGTTCGGAATGTTCTCATCTGTCTTGGCTCCATCTGAGACACCAGGAGCTGAGGAAATGAATGAAGGAAGCCTTTCATGAGCATCTTCAAAATGTATTCCGGCAAAAACAGATTTGTTTATTTGCGCACAGTGGCAAATCATTGTATCAAACTCATCAAGAAAATGTTTGCCTCTTCATTCAGAAATATTCACCAAAACATGAGACCCCATTGAAATAAAAAAAAATTAAAAAACACTTCACTGCAAATACTACACTCAATCAAGAAATAAAAATACAACTTGTTCATTTATGAGTTACAACAACAGTAACATTGTATTAACTGTATTGCTGTAAAACATAACCTAAAATAATTGGTTTCCAATCACTATCTCAGAAGGAAAAACTAGGAAAATGATCATGTGACATGAGTAAAGTCACAAAATATTTCCCACAACATCAGAGATAACAAATATAAATGATTATTTAAACAAATGCAGCAAGCATATCCAGTAGCCAACGCTAGTTGCATAACACTGACACAACTCTGACTTTGAGAAGTATTTTCTCTTCAACCAGAAATAGACATGAACTCATATGCAAACAAGCACTTTTTGCAAGTGCTGATGAGATAGTATATACACCATTTCCAAATAGTAAAAACAGTTGGTTGCCAATGAACACCTCACAGTGCAGTGGAATGAATGACACAAAACCAATCTTTCTCTCTCCCAACATAATAGCACAATTTTGATAACCGCAGAAGAAATTAATTAAATGATTTCAAACAGAAAAATCTCTACAGCAGTTCCTAAATAACCAATTCTTCACAGCACAACAGGCGAAAAACAAAAACCACAAAATTTTGACTATAAGAGAAAAAAATGATTTTCTAATACTCAATTTAAATTATTTAACAATTTAAAGTCAAATAAAAAGTTGAAAACAAATTCTTCATAGATTTTCCTAAGTCCCCAAAACTCCACAAAAATCCTCTGAAGAAAACTTAAAAGCTTTAAAAGCAAGCACTAATCTTCACACTTCCTCATCTGTCACAAGAACTTTTCCTAGCACCTAAAAATGCTGAAGATAAGACAGAGATAAGACAAATCAACCTGTAATACTAACCAAGAATCTTGCTCACTTGAGAACAAGGTCAGGGACCCACTATTATGAACCACCGAGTAAAGATGAACACTGAGTAAAGAGCTCTTTCCCATAAGCACCTCACTTGAGCAAGATCTCTTGAAGAACTGAGGCACCACTCCTTCAGCTCAGCCAGCCTCACGGGATGCAGTGTGTGGGCAGACCAGACTCAACCTGGTTACCCTGGGTGACCTTTCTCCCCACCACTGCTCCACCCCACCCATCTCCTCATCGTCCCTCTGCAGACATGCCACAAGACCTCTCTTGCTTCTGGTAATGATGTTGTCATCACAGTTATATTAACCCACTTCGTTATCTTGCTATCACAATTTCCAGAAAAAGAAAAGGCATCTATCCAAGTCAACATCACAGCTAGAAATAATTATTCTAGCATCAAATGCATGATTAACAGAGTTTTTCCCTACAAGCATTCTTTTCTAAGAAAGAAAAAGGAGACATCTGATAACCCAGTTGCAGATAGGAAGTGTGCATCCTGGTCTTAATGACTCATTTTTTATCTTCAGTGACCTTCACCTTCAAAAGCCTCCAATGCCAAAAACACAAAAAAATAAATTAATTTACGATGTCAATGAACAGTTTGAAAATCTGCTATAAATTAGAAATAACATTTTCTATCATAAGAATGATTTGAAGCACCAATTACTAGTGCAGCATTTGAAGAGACAAAATCACGGTTGTTATTCATAAATAGGGACTATTACAGCATCTTTTTCAAAACCAAGAAAATTGGCTCTGTAACAGGATCATTCTTAACAGAAGAGGAAACTTGTTCAGTATTTTCCAGGATCTCTCACTGAGATTCCTCCCAGCACCCTCTCTGAGGACATAAATGGTAAACTAAGAGAGCCTCATAAAGTGACTCAAGGCTAGCAAGTGGTTCTGCCCACACATCCACAGACCACTGTCATTGGACCAACCTTCCTTCGCTACCCACACACTGAGGCTTCTCATTGGCTGGAGGAAGAGGCCAAGAACTGCCTGGAGCCCCACCCACTGTAATCACACATTCAGACATCCACTCCTCTCACTTGCATTGTGCAATACACCTTTTTAGAATTCTGCTCTCATACTTAAAGAATTTTATTTCCACAATTTACCTTCCCCAGTTGCAAATCACAGTGTTTGGCTTTTAAAGTTGCAAATGGCAATACTTTAAAAACTAAATATTTGTTTTCAGAATTGCTAGCAGAAATCTTATAATTACAATCCCCCCTCTAAGTCACACTTGTGCCTGAGGTACAAAATGAAAATTGACAATTTCATAAAAGTGGCTATCCTTGTTGTCTTTTGTGAAATATTAGAGTTCCTTTTCCCTAAAGCATGGTCAAAAGTGCGTAAGCAAAAATGTAGGGGAGGGAGCTCATTCAGGGAACTAACAGCATCTGTAAATCTTCCCACAATTTTCTGTGCAGAGGTATCCTCTAACATTAAAGACAACTCTAACATAAAATCGAGTATTATTTTAACTATTGTCTTTAATGTTGGAGCATACTAATGCACATAAAAGTATACAAAGAATATTAAAAAGGAGAAAGTAACACTTCTATTGAGGCAATATTCAGACTTAACAGTTACTTTTGAATGTTGTTTTAGCTCTTTGAAAATTGTAGTTTTTCATGTATGCACTTTTCACCACACAGTAAATTCCTCTTCATTAAATTTCCAACAATTGAAACTTTTTCATTACTCCCCTTCCTTAATAATCAACATTGATTCACCTGTGAGAATAACAGAAATTGGAAGTCTACTATACTTCTTACCTGAAGGGCAGGATCTTGAGGACAGAGGGCAGCAATCTGCCGCAGGCGATCATACAGAATGCCCAAAAGAGCCTGGTACCGATGGTTGAGGATGTCCAACTGATGGGCGACGGTATCAGCTCCTGACAGATGTTCTGCTCCATTATTTGACAGACGTGCACGTTTCGCCATGCTTGCATCCAGGCTGGGGTGCACTTCTTCCACCAGCCAGTCCGCGTAGCGTTGGAGGCGAAGGTCGTAAATCTGTTGCGATTGAAGGGGTTAGGGTTAGATTAGGGTTAGTTAGATTAGTCACGCAAACATTACGGACTACAAGAGAAACCAAGTCCACAACCTACTGTTGGCATTCCAGCATTTTTTTTTTTTTTTTCCTCTCCAACTGAATAGGCATGCTGAAGGTGAACCATCACCAGACTTACTTACCAATACCATGAAATGAATTTCAAAGGAAATTCATGCACTACCTTCAAAATATCACGTAGTACCTTAAAACAATTTAGATCATCCAATAAATACTGCCAGATACAAAAACAGAGAACTATTTCTCATCTACCTTGAACAAGATGCTCAATTAAAAGATCAGAATAATAGGAAATACCACCACCCAATTGAAACTTAACACTTCACTGAATAAAAAATATTTCCTGATAAAAAATTGAGGAGGAATCAGCTTCAGCTAGATTACTAAAAGAAAAACAACAAATTATCAACATTGTGGTTATTTATTCAAGTGGAAATGCTATTCCACAAAAAATTTAAATTTTTAAAATTTATGGAGTTTTTAAATTAATACCAATAAATTTTATATTAATGATGTTATTTTATTACTTTTATTAAAGTTGGTTATTTTATTATAGCAAGAATTTTCATGAAATTCTTATTATATTTACTCACTGAAGTGCAATTGATAAAGGAGTATGTACAAAAATATTTACAGGATCTTCAACACACACACATACATTCACACATACTTCCCTATTCCTAAATTTTCAAATCCTACACCACCATCCTGAAGGATTTACTTTTATCCACACATAATGTGTATAAATGCCATTTAAATTATGCATGGGATTGAAACCTGCACAAAGCAACCAATTGCAGTGTTCATACAGTCAACTAGCTATTTGAACACTGTAATTGGTGATTACCCTGGAAACTCTCCATGCAAGGATCAATCACATTTTAATTTTAAGGGCCTCATCAGACAACAAATTCCACAGATCTTCCCAAAACACCGTATCACTAAAATTGCTTGCAAATTAAAAGAGAGAAAAACGGAGAAAAGAGGTAACAAAAAGTACCTTTGAAATACCCACACTGCCTAGGTCATACCGTTCTTAATCAACTCCAATCCAATCTTACCTTAGCCTCTCGGATGAATCGTCCTCCCACTAAATTTACTTGTTCAATGGCAGGTGTCTTCTCAAGCACATTATTGTATAGAGCCTAGAATTAATAAAAATATAAAGGTCAGAAGGGTAACAAAACAGACAATAAAGTTGTTTGACTTATCTTAACAACTACAACTACCTATTCAGAAAATCCATTAGTACAACATGCAATACTTCTCAAGTTGCAGAGGAGAAATGTTAGAGACTTAATTAAAAAAAAAAAATAATAAACAATATTTTTTAACACATCTATCCCACCTCCCTCTTCCTCTTTTCAATTTTCATCATTTATGACTTATCTCAATGAAAAGCTGATAGGTTTTTAAGCATACCCTAGTTGGTTCTAATTGTTCCTTGGCATGATCTTCAATAGGAGCCAAGTTATTCAATTTGCCATAGCTTTCATCAACCCAGGAGACTTCCGTCTGGTAGGAATTGGTGTAGTTCTGCAGCAGGCCATAAGATGCCTCACAGCTGCGCAACCTGCCAAACAATAACCAAAAGATTACTTACAAATAACATAATATTGTGAGAAAATCAAAGAAGAGCATTTATCAAGGATTTTTCAATTACGAACAACATATATATTTCTATATGGAATTCACTTCACAACAAAGTTAATTCCTATAAAAAAGAAAGATATATCTAAAGTAATGTTCTAAAAAACATCTTATGGTAGAAAAAAATATATACATATGTGAATACAACACCAATACCAAGCATTACAAAAAGAGATTGTTTACCTGTCAACAAGCTGGTTGCACACGTTGCTCCATCTGGTTGTGATCCGTTTAACGTCTCCTTCGAGTCGCTCAACGTCGGGGTGGGGACCCCTTTGACTGGGCCGAGATTTCTCAACCAGACGACGTGCATTATGGGCATCATCATTCAGTTGATCAATGACTATTTGCTGCTGTGCCACTGAATTTTGCAAGTTCAACAGATCCTCATGCACCTATGAAAATGCACGAACACAAAAATACATTAGTTTAAACTTGTATTTGTTCCTTAAAAGGGACAGTCTGAGAAAAGTAAAAACAAAATTTGTTAAATGCTTCATAATTTAAGATTTTTATTCCGTTAAATGAAAAAGTTGCTATATTTCACCTCTTAATGAAAATACTGTTCCAGAATAAGATATTTGAAAGAAAAATCAAATAAAGTTTCCCTATTTACTTTTGACATATAAAAATAAACTCCAACAAATCAAGTTATTTTTTTCATAAATACACAAGAATAACTTAAAGTATGATACCACTCTTTTTTTGATTTGTTCATATTTCATTAAATTTGTTAGCAATCAGAATTTATTACTTTCTAGATATTAAATTTAAATAACTTATTAATTCTTCTAACTTAATCCAAAATATAACTACCCCAGATTTTTTATACTTACTCTTTTGAGAGCTTCCACATCAGAAGGCAGTTCATCATAGGAGGCAAGTTTCATTTCAAATTCTGACACAATATTAGTTGCTTCCTCAAGACCAGAAAGAACAATTTCGACACACTTCAACCTAAAAAGTTCAAAAATTAAGTAAGACATATAAGAAAAAACTAATTTTAAAATATCAAAAATAATTTTACCAGATACCTAAACCTTGAAAACCAACTTAATATAAATTAGAAGAAATAAATACTCTGACTGAAGTCACATCTTTTGATAAAGTTATTTTGTATTACATGAAAATAGAAAAACACTTGCCTCTCTATGTACAAATGAGATGTGCTCCACAATTGGTTCCATTTGGCCAAACACTTGTCAAGTTTAGTCTGCTGAGCAGGAGTTTTGCGTGCAATACTACGGAACGTAGCCTGTACATCTTCTACATCTGGACCAAGAGCTTGAAGACGAGTTTCAAACTCTTTGTGTTCTATAACCAAATGTTCAAGAGAATCTAGATCTCTTGGCAATGCAGCAGCAGTACGGGAATTCAAAATGCGTTCTGCTTCATCAAGTGCAGATTGAAGATTACTGATCTGATCACTGAAGTTGCGGCTGGCATTCTTGCTGTCTTCTGCAATTTTATAACATTTTATTAGTACTAGTTGTAAATTTTTAAATGAACCACTTGTATAAACAAACACCTTCTTAATGAGAAAGAGTTTAACCCTTTGACTGCTATAAGTGTGCCTGTATATCAAGAGGGATTTGTGCCCCGTATGCTATGAACGTGTTGGCGTGTCTGAGACTTGCAGTGCTCTGAGTGATATGGTCATCCACATATCATCATTTTCACTTGTGTTTTCTTTCTTTCATTTCAAGATCATTATCATATATTATGCTTCTGCAACTAAGACAACAAATGGGGTCATCCTAAGATTTTAACACTTCCTTTCACATCAAACAGATGAAGCCAGGTTCATTTTCTCGAGTCTGAACAGTTATCACCCCTGCGGTCACTGCACAACCTCATGTCAGCAGCATGCAGTGATTAGCAGTCAAAGGGTTAAGCATTTTGCCTGTTCAATATAACAAGCCTTTGAAATGCAAGAAGCCTTACCTTCGGCTCTAGCTCGACGTTCCAAGTCATCAAAGAGCCTGTTCACTTCCTCCATTTCTCGACGCAAGCGTCTAAGTTGCGGATCAGCTGGATCGCCTTCTTGGAGGAGCTTGTCTGCATCTTCATTAAGTGCTTTGCGAATAGCATTCCTTTGTTCTTGGCCCATAGCCAGAAACTGGAAACAATAAATTACTAATTTAAGGCAAAAAAAAAACCAACAACAACAACAAACTCAAAGACTTGAAACTCAAAGCAAAATACATTAAGAACAGTACTCTGCTTGAAAATATAAACATGATTCTTCTGCTATTTATAATTTGCAGGAAAATTTTTAAAAAATTTAGAAAATAAAAAGATGAAAATAGAAACACTTACTTGGGCCAAATCCCAACTCTTGACAACTTTGATGGTGGCGAAGATCATGTTCTGCCGCATGCGTACTTGCTTCTTCTGCCACAGAGCAATAGATCTATCAAACTGTCGCTTCAGCCTTTCTACGGCATCTAAGGCTTCACGATCAGGTGGGGGAATCACAAATACCACTCCTGGCACTGTGCTCTCCACACCCGAGGAATTGGTCACCCGCCACTTCACACGACCTGAGTTATCATGCAGGAGACACTGCTCACCCTTTTCAATCACAATCTAAAATAAGAAGCACAATAAGAAATTATAAGTTACAAAGCATTAATTAATAACTATGCACATATCAATGAATTTATTAAACTATTTAAATAACATGGTAACTATTATAGATTTACTTTTCATATTTAACATTGACGTGGAATCTAACATAATTTAAAAAATTAAATAGCCTTGTGCTTTTTCAATGTGTAATAGGCTATCAAACAAGTTTGTACCCTTCAATTCCTACGGATTCATATCACGCCAGAAAGGCAGTTATTATATAGTAATTCCCAGTGTTTCTCTATGTAGGTGCCTTGAACCGCTCCCCCCTCCCAAAGTGGCCTAGAAGGATCTGGCTAAAAACAGTGCCAGATCCATTGAGTGCTGCGAGATCCAAACAGTGCCATTTGCCTCATTGAAAGATCACATCTGTAGGTACCTTAAAACTCCCAAATGTATTTTAATTGCTAAAAGTATCCAAAAAACATTTTTTTATTAATTCTCTAAGAATCCTCCAGAAAATGGTCAATTCCAATTTGATTTTGATATGACTTTCTTCATTGGCAGTTTGTAACATAAAAACAATTGGACCAAAGTTAATTTATTAACAGAATGAAATGAAGTACACACATTGACTTGTTTGAAGGAACAGGCACTCTGAACTTGAAGAGGTCGAGTCACAGGCTGTCGACGCTGTTTCAGAGGCACTACATCCTTGCAACGTTCAGCTAAACCTTGCACCACATCTCCATAACGGTTCAGTTCCTCTCGTAGCTCTTGCATTCCTTTCAGGAGACGTTCACCTTCATCTAAAGTGAAGTCTGATTGGCTGTACACAGTGTTGAGCAGCTCGTCACGCCTGGAGCAATTTAACCAGCGAGTCAGTACATTTGAATAACAGTCCGCCACATTTTTCAACCAAAACAAATCAAAAACATGTCAAACTTGTTTCCCAAAAGAAATTTCAACTGACAGAGTTGTTAACAAGATTTTGAGAAGCTTACTTCGTTATCCACTGTTCTGCCTCATGTACATCACGGAAGAATTTCTGATATACAGCAGCATGTTTGAGGTGTGTTTCCAAACAGAGAGTTAGCTGCAGTAACCATGCCCATTGGGTCTGCATGGCAGCCATGTATGCTTCAATACACTTGGCTGCAGGATGGTGTTGTAAAACAAGGGCTTCACCTCTATCTTGAACAGCACTGAACTGGATCTCCCTTTTCTCCAAGTCACTCATCAAAGACTGTAAGTGATACAATTTTATTCTTTCATACAACATGGCAAAGAGATTTATTTTTAGGCAATTTTATGAAGGTAACACATTTTTATGACAATGCCATATCATTACATAATAATATTCACAAAGAAAAATATCAATCATAATATTTACAATAGTATACATGTTGGACAAAAATTTAAAAAAAACAAAAGAAAACTTAAAGAGAAAATGCAGAATTAATTTTTGTTTTCTACACTTCAACTGAACAGTTTCAATGCAAGATTTAAAATAAGATTGTGGCTCAATAATGTACAGGAAAAAACATCAGTGCTATGTTTCACAAATTTAACCATAGAATTATGAATAGAGTAACATAAAATTTAAAAATGTTCTTTCATACTACTTTTAGTTCCTACAGCATACATGATATATTCTAAAACTAACCTGTGCCCCAGATCCATAAGATTGCTTTGCATGCAAGAAACATGCATTCAAATTAGTACATACAACAAACATATATAATTATTTCAATTGTAATTCTGCTCTGCAGTTGTGAAATCTTACCTCATAGTATTGTTCAATAGCAGGAATGTTCAAGTTCTTGTCGCTCCAATCGCGGGCCACTTCCACTTCCTCCTTCTCATTGAGCCAAATAAGTTCATTGGTGGCAGATTGAAGGAAGTCTTGCAGGGTCTCAAGGTCTTGAAGGCGTTTGTTGGAAGTATCGATTAAATCGCCATACAATTTCTGAAGTTGACTGAGATGCTGGTTGTACAATTGGAGTTCCTCTCCATGGAAGTGATTCTTTGCTCCCACACAGTGATCAATTCTGACATGAAATTGCTCAATAACTTTATGTTCTCGCTGGTGAAGTTCCAGTTCGTTCTGAACACTGGGTAAGTCTGATCCATAATCAGATTCATGCAACTGTTTCTGAAAAAACAAATTTAATTTCATAAATGAGCATTTTTGTATTGAAATAAAATATGGTAAACAATTGTTAAGAAAATAATGTACAAAATGCAACTATGAAAGGGGTATGTTATGAACAATCAGCAGTAGAATACAAAAAATCTGCATGAATAATTGGGATAAGCAAAATTTTGTTTGAAAGCAATTACAGTTACAAACGATTACAGTACATAGCATGTGCTTTCAACAACTTACCAGTTTATTTCTGACCCATTCTGCACATTCTTGCAACTGCCGGAAATGGGTGTTGGTGTCCACTAATCTTGTTTCCATGACGGTTCTGGTTTCTCTTCTCACAGTTCTTTCTTCCACAGGGAATGATATAGAGGCTAATGGTGTAATCAGCTTCGAATGAAGCAAAGATCGCAACTGAACCCATCGTTGGTGCAATTTTTGCACTCTATAAGAAAAATTAATAATGAATCCTCAAAAATAAAAAGTACTAACAGTAAGCCTGTCAAAGATGGAACTTGAGAGTTCCTTAAAAAAATTCAGCTTTAGCAGATTTCAGTCTTATAGAGGGTTGCCAAAAATTCACCATATAACTTAGGTACTGTATTTTCGAAATCCTTTTGTCAGTGAAACAAAATAAAGCATAATATATCAATGAAAATATTGCAGGAAATAAAAAATCAACAGCAAAACTCGAGGAAAATAAAGAACAAGCATTTACTCTACGTTTTCTTCTGTTGCGGAAAGGTTTTGTAAGTGTGCTTTAAAGACATTTTGACATACTACCACACAGCTTTCCTTGTACTGCGAGAGTTCTCTAAATTGTGTGGTCTACATCACGTCACTCTAGAAATACAGAATCTATAAATCTAGGATAACAAGACAGCTTTCACAGCATTCTATTGTTGACTTAAGGAAATGTGGTGTGGCTTTTGAGGATTGAACAGGGGGCAGACAATTAACATTAAAGAATTCAGAGCGACAGTGACAAAGTCACACTTCTTGCCTTGAAATATCACACCAATGCATGAGATAGTCTCAGCGAACCAGTCGGAGAGTTGGCCAAATATTACCCGACAGCATGTATAAGAGGGAAAACTCTTTGTTAACATTCACAGGGTCACATTCTAAAACAATAGTTTCAGAATGTGACCCTTCATGCTATGCCATTCGAAAGAGTGCCAAAAATTTAAAAATAAAAATCCTTCTAACCCATGTAATAATCACTTTACATTTCCTAAAAACCATTATGTTTCCAGGTTAGACAGGTTTCCAGCTTTTAGAGGTAATTTCACGTATAAAATCATTCCATTCCAAGATTTTTTGTCCGGGATTGCAGGTTTCCATCTTAGACAGGTTTTACTGTATTACAAATTAGAAAAAATTTGAAATTTCAAAAAAATGTATTATATTTCCTATTTAAGGACAATAAAATACATCTGAAATATATTTTCTTACTTTCATTTCTTATTGTGATTTTTCACATTTTTTCATATTTGTTGTATACTACTCTATGCTCTATACTAATTTCTAATATTTGATGTACATTATTCTATGGAAATTATCAATACTTATTCCAAATACTACAAGATTCATTAAAAAATAAATAAATAAATAATAAAAAAAATAAACAGGATGCTCTAAACCATGTATCACTGAAAAACATGAACGTGATACATGAATACATTTTTCTTGAAAATAAAAACAAGTCATTTCAAGAAAAACGTATTCCATCCATATTGACCTTATAGTGTTATATGAAATTTCAAACGCCCAGATATAAATTCAAAATAAGTTTTAAGTATTTGTCAATATAAAATGTAAATATAATCCTAACTCACCTCTTGTGCAGCTCTGGTGCCTGGGGGTACCGGCCCTCACGCAGGCTCTGAACATCTGCAAAGAGTGAATTGATGGATTCTTCAGTATGTCGGATGTCTTGCTCCAAAAGATCCACGTTGTGCTTGGCATCCAGTGGGTGTAACCTATCTAATCTTCTCGCTTCCTCCTCCACTCGTTGCTCTAATTCTTCCAGTCGCGAGTCCACTTGTTTCATCTCACGGTGTACCTTCTCGGCAAGGCGTTGCAGTCGTTCAAGCCTTTTGATTTCTTCAAGTATGGCTTGGTCACGATCTTGGTGTGCAATCATCAGTCGACTCCAGTTCTTCTCAAGAACATCAATATGTAGCTCAGGTTCAAGGTCTACTTCACCAACTGCTTCGAAATATTTCTGTAGAATATTACAAAAAAAAATTAATGTACATTTATCTGGTTTCAAAAGCTGTTAAAATAACACAATTATCCGCGACAGTAAATCTCAACAACTGTGATAAACCAATAACAAAATGTATTATTAACAACTGTTGCAGTGTTAATGAGATTTCGATAATAAATCTCCTAAAAATGTCCATCAAAATAAAAAGTAATAGATCTGAATATTTAATCACTTTTGGTTACTAATATTTTAGGATACCAAAAATCAAAGTGAAATATAATTATTTTCTTCATAATCTTGCAACTTTTCTCTAAGTTAGTGATTCTTCAAAGTGTTACAATATTTCTTACTTCTTATAATAATCTGCGGACGCTACATGAAATAAATTTATTCATTGGGTATTCCTTAAGTTCCTTGTATTTATTATTATTATTATTATTATTATTATTATTATTATTATTATTATTATTATTATTATTATTATTATTATTATTTCAGGATATCGTAATAACTTTAACCATGAAGTCTGGAAGACTTCGTTTGAAATCCAATTCTATCACGTCGAATTCATTTGTCAACGAGCGGTGCTTGGCGGCGGGCCCGCGGTGCGGCGCTGCTCTCACCTCCAGCTCGCGGAAGACGAGCGCGAGGCGTTGCTTGTCGCGTTGGCGGGGCGGCACCTCTTCGGCGCGGAAGCGGCTGGACTCTGCCGCCAGCTTCTTCATCTCGATCAGCGTGTTCGGGAACGTGCGGTCCAGCATGATGGTTAGCTTCTCCCGGATCCACAGATGCAGCGAGCTCGCCAGCTCGCGGTACTCGGTTGTGCGCTGTTGGGCTTCCTGCAAATGAAGAAAAGGCCGCATGAAGGCTATGGATGCCAACTCAAGTCGATGAGTTCGTGTACCCAAGGATCGGACAATGCTTCTTTTGTCACTCATTGCTTTTTGGAGTAACTGAAGTAAGAGAGAAACAATGAAGCACCTTTCTTCTCAAAACGTCCCTCGTATGGATATGGTTCATTTATAAAGACATCGACAATTTTATGAAAATATTTTATCTTGATTATTACGAATGATTTTTAGTGAGAACATTGCCAACTGCATATCATAGCTACGAAACAAAAAAACTTGAATAATAAATTCAGTTAAGAAATTAGAAGTTTTCTAGAAAGGGGTTGGGGGGGGGGGGTACTCCCCAACCAGCTCTAGGTACAATATCTAGCTGATTTGCTTTATTGTAAAGAATTTTCATAGATACAAAATTACAATATTTGTATTTATAGTTAGGTGTAGGGAGAAGGTGTAGATGAAGACCCAAGATATCTCCTCCCACCTTGGGTGCGCCGCAGAATAAATTAAAAAATTCGAGTTAAGACCGCCTAAATTAAATCTTTTTTCGTGCGCCAAAGGGGCAGAAGACTTTTCGACTTCTTACTTTGAGAATTGATTAATTAAGTTATCACTCTGTACAACGATGAACGTACAATGATGAATTTGTCACAATGACTTTCAATAGGCAATACGTTACGGTGGTTTACAAAATAGACTATCACAACCACTCCTGATTAGTGATATCAATTACAAATTAAATAAGCTCGTTTTTGTAATTATTTTATTTTGAAGTTCAAACTTCTGCAATTAAAATAATAATGGAGTGAACAAGGAAAATTCAACTAGATATTCAATGAACTTACGAACCAAAAAATAATTAATGCAAAATAAAATGTACGAGTAAAGGTACTTACGGAATCGTAGAGAGGATGAATTGGAGGCGGCTCAGGGAACACATCATACAGAGAAGAGATGTACGTAATCAGCGACTTCTCGTCCGGTTCAGGGGTATCAACATCTGAAAGAGGCAAATGAATAGTTACTTTCATATTCTAAAGAAAACAATCCTAACCATTAAAAAAAATCATTTCCACTACGAAACTGCCCAAGAATGACAACTGTTTATTTATTTATTTTACGTCAAAAACAATTAAAAACTGTGTGTAACGTGCAATGGAGAGCAGTGAATTCTGTGCTCAATTTCAAAATTCTGTAATCCCCAGCCTAAGTCATTTACTACGTGAATTTTGAATACAGAAAAAAACGAGCGTTTTTTGCAAGGATTGTTAACAAAGGTATTCGCTCCTCTGTAATAAAATATATTTTCAATGGTAAATTTAATTGTTAACAAATTAACTATTTAATTCAAGTTTATGAAACTTAACAATGAAGTCGGAATACATCTGTTAAAATGTTTTAACCATTACGGGTTTTATTAATTGTATTTGTATGTATATACTAATGTGCAGTTGAGAACATTTCACCTATGTACATTCAACTATATCCCCACCAACCGATGACATGTTTGATTCTCTCTAATAAAATAAGGGGCGGTAGACCACAATCTAAAAGATGGAGAGCTTGGTGAATAATTTATCACTGTATCTTATTTTATTCCTGCAAAATTTATTTAATGTACGTAACAGTTAAAAAACGAACGTGACGTACTGAGAAGTACAACCTGCGCTTATAAGCAAAACCACGATGATCGAGGCTTCGCTTTTCTACGTTCTCAATTTTCCTCTATGCCAGCTCCTGTACCTCAAAAAGTGCCCGGGCGAGAATTTCTTATGGCGTTTTCCACGAGTTTTTTCATGATTCAAGTACTTGCGATCCGGTACTTGTAAAACGAAACTTCGATCTTAAGCAGAGTACCGCAATGCTCTGGCGCATATTCATATATTTGCACAAAACGTTGAATTACGAGACTCGAGAGGGGTACTGCTACCGACCGTTGCCTCATAAAAGCGAAAATTGAAATTGCAACTTCCAATTGAATTAAAATTCTATGAAATTGATGGTACAGAAAATGCATGTGAGAAATAGACTAACTAAGATAAATGGTTTTTCTCTTAGACATAAATTACTTCTGTGATGTTTACATCCTCGTGCCATTAGTATATTTAATTAACGATAATTATAACACATAAATAAAGATGTGGTGATATATTCTAGACTATTGCTTTCGTGTTACTACACCAGAGCTACTCCCTGAGCGCGTTAGCACCGACTGTTCATAACTTGTCTTGAACACACTACAGCCGTAGCGACTTTATTTATTTATTTATTTATTTTTACGTAAAAAAACAGTTAAAAACTGCGTATGACGTGCTATGGGGAAAAGTGAATTGTGTGCACATTTTCAAAATTCTGTTATCCCTACACTAAGTCATATACTACTTAAATTTTGAATTTTGAAAGGGAGAAAAAAAACAAAAAAACTCCCATGTAATAAAATGTATTTTCAAGGATAAATAAGCAATAAATTTTGGCTCTTATTACTTCCTGCCGCGACAACATGGAAACGATAATTTGAAGAATTGTGTTTCCCACTGAATTCTAGAAGACGTGCACAGAAAATGAAGTTACATCTATGTCCAGAAGCAAAACAAGGGGCCATCTCAGCATTTGCTCAATGGATCAGGGAAACACATTACAGCCGAAGCGACTTTATGTGCCGGCTCTTCCAGTGCCATCCAACGGACGTTCGTCCTGGGAGATGCGAGGCAGCTGACAGTGTGCGCGTGGGCCGTGCAACGCGGGTGTAGCACAAGGCGCCGCCGGGGCGAGGGGCGAGGTGTGCGACGCAGCGGAGCGTGGGGCAGGTAGCTTGGCGCAGTCCCTCCAACACCGCCATTCTTTCCATGTTATAAGAATTTCGCACTCGAGTCGAAAATTCGATGCCATTCGATCAAAATTGGTATGTGACTGATACTGAACTTCAATTCCACCGCTCAAACTACACTCTCAGAAATTTCTGCATTACTTTTAATGTAAAGCACATGAAAATATTTATCATGTACGTAAATTAAGTTTAATGTACACGTACAGTAACTTTAATGTACATGTACATTAAATTTAATGTACGGGAACAATTAAATTTAATGCAGGCAAGTAAGTTAAGTCAACAGTCGAACATTAAATCTACATTCATTTTAATTTACGCATTAAATCTAATGTACAGGTACATTAATCTCCATTTAATATACAAGGTACATTAAAATTCATGTACAGTCGTATATTAAATCTACATTAAATATCACACGTAACACACGAATTTATCAGTCTAAATGAATATTGTGAATTATTTGAACAACCTGAATTATACCTAGTTCTTTCATATCTCTTAAAGAGGAAAAATTGACATTTTTCGTAAGATGGTAATAACGTGTTAACGCCCAACTCATTTTATTATCCAAGGATCTTGCGCCTAATACGCGACCATACTATATTCGAGCCCCGATGGAGATGCCACAGTCACCAGTAATTTTCTGCATTATGTACAGCTCCGAGGACAGGCAGTAGAATAGACAAAAGAGAAATAGAAAAGCCACAAACTCTTAGGCAAAACGATCCATCAAAGAGCAGAAACTTCACTACAGACCACCAAATCAATGAGGATAGACACGACACATGGTGTAATGAATGGCCCGGGATGGTGCTTACCTTTACAACCTCACTTGAGGAGTCAGGTTGTCATCATTACTGACAGTGTGTGTGTGTGTGTGTGTGTGTGTGTGTGTGTGTGTGTGTGTGTGTGTGTGTGTGTGTCGCGCGCGTGCGTAAAAATAATTTTTTATCGCTTATTCTTCATAGACCTTCCACCACCTTAAGATAAAGAGCTACGCATCCTACCTCGATTTATCTACGGGAGAGTTTAAAGAGCTCATTTAAAACCATGGGAAGCGGGTGAATCCTTAATTTCGGTCCCCTGCAATCTTAACTCTTTACTCCTTTGATGGGTCCTGTTATAAAGTTACTCAGAAAATTCCTAAGCTCTATCCTGTAAAAATCAGACCATATGACCATTTAAATACGACCCCCCCCCCCAATTTCGCCCTTACAGGTTGAGAAATAGTCACTGATATGAAAATTAAGCCGTGTTGTGCTATTGTTTCATTGTTTGTTTTTCACCGAATGCCCGCCTAGACATTATTTTGTACTTCGTTAATAATACCGAACAACAACGTTAACGGTGGAAAGACTGAGCTCGGCTGGGGCGGCGCCGCGACGCTTGGCGGTCACGGTGCCTGGGCGGGGAGGAGAGGGGCGGGGGTGGGGGCGGGGGCGTGAGGGCGACGGAAGAGGTGGGGCAGCCCGCGGGGGCCTGACGGGTGCAGCTTGGGCCACGACGGAGTGCTCTACAGGCGCACTTCCTTTGCTATCGAACAAGCGCATTGTACTAGTATGCTAAAACTCACAATAATTAGGATAATTGAAAAGCGAAGTCGAAAAGAAATCAAATCATAATAGGACTTTGTTGCTATTGTTATTGATATTATTATTATTATTATTATTATTATTATTATTATTATTATTATAATAAAATTACGTAACAATTGTGATACATTAAAAAAAATTAGTCTTGCGAGTTCACTTATCTCACTACATAAACATTTTCAAACACAATTCAGAGAGGCAGAGGCTGTTGACAGATTAACGAGATCGTCGAGTTTTTCAGTACAATTCACTGATTAATAGAAAGATCTGAGGCGTTGTTTTCAAAGAAATTGTATAGGATGGTATCTTAGAAGAGTTTCTTAAACTAATTTTCGTCTGGTCATCGGTCGCATAATTAACATGACATAATTAGCTTGACTCGATACAAAAGTTACAGATAAAGCGGATAAAAGTTATTTGAGTTAAACAAATCAATGATTTTTACGAATAGCAGGAAAATAAATGAATTATCATGAAAGCTAAAATTAAAAAGTTTCTTTCTTGTGTGTGTATGATCAATCTCAAAAATGTATACGAGAGAGAACGAGAGAGAGAGAGAGAGAGAGAGAGAGAGAGAGAGAGAGAGAGAGAGAGAGAGGGAGACACACACACACAGACAGACAGACAGACAGACAGACAGAGGCACAGAGAGAACATGCCTAGAAATTTCACAGTCCCTTAGGGCGAAAACTTCGTCATGTAGAGTGCGTCCCCTCACAAGTCTTAAAGAGAACCACGGGCAAAGTATGCCCGGAAATAAACCCTGGAAAAGAATTCGGCTTCCGTAAACATTTCCCCTCGCGTTTATTTCGGTTGCCCTTCACATCGTGGGCGCAGGCGAAGAACACAGAAAGGTCCTGTAAATCAACGCCGCAAGTTGTCGTTTTAACACAGAGTCGAGAAAGGGGCTTTTCGTTTCGGTGGCGCCATCCCGAGTAGGGGTAAGCCATCACGTGAACACGGGGTCTCGTCTTCCCCGAAAATAGTTGCGGAGCGGATTTGCATTTCCCTTCACTGAGATGCATATGGCCGCATCGCCCCACACCACTTTTTTATTACAATCAATTACCATTTTGTTTTGTATATGAATATGTTCATAATTTTTCATGCAGAAAGCCTACAGTTTGACTCAAACACCTCTAGTGGCAGAATGATTCACTAACGGTGATGGCCATTGCGATTTTGTGGTTAGGTGTGTCGAAGTGCGATTGTGTGAAGTAATATATTGTGATAAACTTCCTTTTTCCCAATTCATGACTTCCTGTTTTTATTCGTTATGCTCCTCATGGTTAATTAATACCAAATAAAGATCATAACCAAAACGCACACACAGAAATACCACCACTGACAGTACTGGGAGGGCGCAATTCAGTTGTTTCTCTTTAGGACCCGTAGCGGCGGCCTGTGGCGATTCGTGCAGAAAACATATAGACCGTGTATGCGCCACTTTTGGCTTTTGTACGTCCAGTTTGGTATCTTGAAGTTTCTGTGTAGAAACTGTATGAGAATCTGCACAAAAACTGTACCGTGTATACCGGGCTTAACGCATTTTACACCAAAACACAGATAACGGTTTATCTGGATTCACTTTCCTCGCGTAACTGCTAAAAACGTATTTCTCCTTACTTGAACATGCGCATTCCACAAGTTCCATTTATGCACCCACTTAGGCTTTAGCGGAGCCGGACGCGGAGTTGGGGGGGGGGGGCGTCCTTGGCTTTGGCGCGCGAGTGCGTTGCCCCCCGCCCAGCGCCGCGGCCGCGCTCCTTCGCCCAGCTGGCCCCCTCGCCAGGCGCGCACGGGCTCAGCCTGCCACTCGCTGCTCATTGATCGCCCACGCGTTGCGGGATAAGGACCGTGTTTGAATGTGAATCGATCTCAAGAAGACTCGTTTTAAGTGTCCGTTGCAATTTCGGCCCCAACTTCTTCGAGTCCCGATTGCGGCAAGATTTTCGACACTAGCTTTTCAGCTAGGTCGAATTTAGTCGCTGTCTGGAGGAGAATTCTACCGGCCGGCTGCTCTGATCGGCAGTTTTCCGTGGTTTATCTGATCAACACCGGGCGAATGCCGGAGCAGTATCCTAACAAACGGGCCACGGACCGCGTGCGATCTGTCTCATCCTCAGCCTTACACTAACTTATTTACACACCCTTGCACTAACATGCACTACTCTACCAAATATTCCGGGAGACCGGTCGTGAGCTTAGAGCTTGTCCCGGCTGGGGCGGTATCCGATTGGCGGGAGATACCGGGTTGATGAAAAATCCCGTTAGCCGACAGTAGGTCGGCGCCGGATCTGGCCATCCAGCGGGGGAAGACCACCGCCACCTCCCGAGAAAAGCACGCACTACACGTACGGGACTAATGACCATATTAGTTGACGCGCCCGGAATCACTAACAATCAATCAATCTTCGAGTCGAATGGTTGCCAAAAATTCCTCGGCGTCTAACGCATCGCGTCATGGATCTGGGCGCCGGCGAACAGGAGGCGAGGCTGCGGCATGTTCCCTCTGCGGGCGGGAAATACATTGCGCACTCCTTTGAGAACAAGGGCTTCGCATAACAATCGGCCACTTACGGCAGGACTGCTCAGATTCAAGAAGAGGGGCGAGCTTGCCAGCGTGCCATTCGACATCCAATTAGAACCGATCACGTCCCATCGACCCCCCCCCCCCAACTGACTGAACATGCAGCTTGGTGGTGGTGTCCCGCTGAGAACTGCTGGGTTAGGGCATAACAGGTCGGCCGCCCCCTTGAGCAGCGCCAATATAAGGAACGCTCATTTTTAAGAGACCACTACAAATTCGACCTCTAAACTCTTCATTTCCCTGAAATGTTCGTTTTAATTTTGAATGTATGTGTGTCGACTTATTTATTTTTTACTTATTTCCTTATCATCGGAAATGGTTAAAAACTCAGCGTGTCACACAATAGGAGAGAACTGCATCCTGAACATACTTTGGTTGAGCTCTGGGATCCGAATTTAACTCATACATTACATTACGTTGAATAACGAATTCATTCAATGCGTATTTATGTCAAGGTCTGATACATATATACTCGCTCTCGTGTAATAAAAACTATTTGTAATGGCAAATGAAGTACTGATTTGGTAATTATACCTCGTCTAGACCTACGTAAACAACAAATCGACTTCCTGCCGCATGGTCATGGATAACGATTTCTTCAATAACTTACAAACATTTCCCACTGAGCTCAACAACACGTGTATAGTTATGAAGCCAAATTTACGATCAGAACAAAACAGCCAGGCTTAGCCCTGAGACAGTATCATTGTTTGTTCGGTGGCAGACCGGGAAGACCTAGTGGTCGGTGGCGTATTTTCAACAGAAAGCTTGAAAGCCAGGACAACGCGCGATCTTTCTTTCCCATTCTTTCTCCTACCCTCATCGCTCACTTACACACACTTATATTCACTACACTACCACACATGCCGGGAGACCAGTCGGGAGCTTAGAGATAGTCTCGACTGGGGCGGTGCCCCGCTGGGTGAGGAGCAAGTGAGAGCGTGGGTTTCTGCGGTTGGAGTCTGAAAGTTCTTGGCTGTCCGGGAGACGCCGCGTCCAAGGCACAGGTGCCGACGTTTCGGCCGCCATTCTGCGATCTTCCTCAGTAATACCATTGCATGAATTACGCCCTGAGAAAGGTCGCAGAATGGCGGCCAAAACGTCGGTACCTGTGCCTTGGACGCGGCGTCTCCCGGCCAGCCAAGAACATCCGGAGCGGAGCAAGTCGATAGATAGGTCAGCGCCGGATCCCACCATCCAGCGGGGGAGGAATATTGAATAAATGAATGAATTCCCTTATTTTACGTGGCGAGACTCAGGCCATGAGGCCTGCTCTTCCGTCTGACCACGCAAATTTCGTTACCCTCCTTTCACCTACTAGGGATGAAAGAAGGTATTACTTGGGGTTTGAATTTAGCTCAGAGGCTTCATTTAGGCTTGAGGATATTTTACATGTAGTAAATCAACTAACATGGGACAGCCGGCTTTACTTCCCCTCCGAAGGAAGGCGTACGAAGGATTTTTTGCCCTTAAAAATCCACTGTTGCGATCGGGTTTGAACCCACAAACGTGGGTATAACAGCCCGATACGCTAACCGCTACACCACAGCTGCCGCAGAATACGCCCCCTCCCGGGATAAAAGCATTCACTACACTAACGGGACCAGCGTCCACGCCAGAAAACAGCGGATCTTTTACATGCACTAAATCTACTACATGGGACAGCAGGCTTTACTTCCCCTCTGAAGGAAGGCGTACGAAGGAGTTTTTCGCCCTTAAATATCCACTGTTTCGATCGGGTTTGAACCCGCAAACTTGGGTATAACAGCCCGATACGCTAACCATAGCTGCTGCAGAATCCGTCCCCTCCCGGGATAAAAGCATTCACTACACTAACGGAACCAGCGCCCACGCCAGAAAACAGCGGATCTTTTACATGCACTAAATCTACTACATGGGACAGCAGGCTTTACTTCCCCTCCGAAGGAAGGCGTACGAAGGAGTTTTTCGCCCTTAAATATCCACTGTTTCGATCGGGTTTGAACCCGCAAACTTGGGTACAACAGCCCGATACGCTAACCATAGCTGCCGCAGAATCCGTCCCCTCCCGGGATAAAAGCATTCACTACACTAACGGGACCGGCGATGCCGGGCAGCGCTCACCTTCCGGGTCGAGGAGCCGCGTGACGCCGTACTCGCGCTCGGCGATGGTGAAGGCCGTCTCCAGGCGCTCGCGCACCACGCGCGAGCGGATGTTGCGCCAGTCGATGAGGTCGGGGCGGTTGCGGTGGATGAGGGCGTTGAAGGACGTGAAGTCCGCCACGCGCACGCCGGGGTACTTGGCGGTGGAGCGGCGCGCCCAGCGCAGCAGCGCGTCGCGAGCCGACACGTTGGGCTCCTGGCCCACCACGATGTCCGAGATCTGCAACGCACACGCCACACCGTCAGACACTATTCCGCTACGCCGCTAGGGGGTTTGCGCTCCCTCGCTGGCACGCCGACTGCCGCCGGGACAACGTACACGCGCTGCTGGAAAAAAGCGGTTGGAAAAGAACGAGACAGAAACCATCAAGAGGGAAGCAAACAATTATTCAAACAGATTTAACATGTACGCGGACACGTTGGGCTCCTGGCCCACCACGATGTCCGAGATCTGCAACGCACACGCCACACCGTCAGACACTATTCCGCTACGCTCCCTCGCTAGCACGCTAGCACTGCCGCCGGGACGACGTACACGCGCTGCTGGAAAAAAGCGGTTGGAAGAGAACGAGACAGAAACCATCAAGAGGGAAGCAAACAATTATTCAAACAGATTCAACATGTCGTACGCGGACACGTTGGACTACAGAGCTTCGACGATACAACGGGAAGCAAACGACAATTATTCTGCTCAACACGTGCTGGTAGCACATGCATTTGTCACTAGTAGTGACACAGGCTGCCGATTGGGCGCTGCATATTGCCGGTAATTGAAGATAGAGGCCAGAGAAAAAGGAAGAGAGAGAACTTTGTCCGTCAGAGAAAGAAACGGAAGTAACGATTATCAGAGAAAGCGAAGTTCGAGTCTCCAAAGCATACAAACAATCAGAAGCTACATTGCCTTTCGAACATCCAATAAGCACACCAATTATAAGAAAAAATGCAGCAATATGTTTACTTTCAAAAGCGCTTTGTTTCCTTTCTGCTTTCCTAAGCAAAATTGTAACATGGCACAAATCCCTTCCAAGTTTTACATGACTCAGCTAAGCGAAGTAATAAAATCAGTAAATAGAAGAAATGATCTATAAATATTAATGGGTCTTCAATGAGCTTCAAGTTCGAAGTAGCCCAAAACTCTTGCAGCTGTACCTGCTACAGCTTATGCGCTTCGCAAAGTTGTGAAGTTGCCTTGGAAAAAGCTCTAGAAGCACGGCTGGGTTGGAGACTTCAATGCCCGGGGGAAAAGTCCAAGTGATGTCGCACATACGAATACTCATTATTTATGAAAAAACAAATACACAAGAATCGAATTCAAATGAATCCATAAAAAATTTTGAGAAATGTACAGCTGAGCAGAAACTTAATAGGTCACTGAATGACATGTCTGCAATAGAATGTTGGAAGAGGCTGTTTGAAGATCATACACCCGCGACTCGAAACACCATCATTCACTTAAAGGACTAATTGAAATTGTACTGATGAAGGCATTGATAGAATAAGAATAAATTGTTGCTTATATTAAGACTGTCTAAGAAAAATAATCGACGGAACAGGTGAAACTTCATAAAAATATCTTACAATTATTTTTATCGTACAGCTTGTCAGCATACTTCTGCGCATCAACTTTAATACAGAATAATGTGTAATAAACGGAGCTGTTCTGTAAATTAAATTCCTATATGTATAGCAAACACGTTTTACAATCATACACCACAAAGGACCTGTGATATATGGTATCGTGGCCCGACTCCATATCTCTATCAACAATATAAAATGAGCCAAACCGGCATTAGCGTCCCCTTAGGGCACAGTTCGGCGCCTAATTCGGTTTGCTTCCATTTGTCTGCTTGGGCGGAGTTTCATCCCACAGGGCGCAATGGCTGCGTGGAGGCCCGCGAGGCGGGCGGCGGTGAGCGGGCGAAGGGCGGCGGTGAGCGGAGCGAATGCGGGCGGAGGAACGCAAGCGAGTACAGCGGGGACGATTGCGCGGGGAGTACGTGCGCAAGACGCTGAAAGGAGGGCTGAACGGGAAAGTCGTGCAGGAGCGGCAAGGAAGGGTGAAGTGAGAACGGTGTATAGAAGACGTAACCGGGAGAGTGGAGAGAAGACCGGAGTGGGGAGGGCGCAGGGTTGTACGCAGAGAGGAGAACGGGGGAACGCAGAGAGAAGAGAGCGGAGGGAGGAGGGGAGCGGAAAAGACAAAGCGAAGAGAGTGAAGGCGGGGATGAGGGAGAAAGGGGGGGGGAGAGACAAGCGGGGGGGGGGGGGGGAGTCGGAGCGGGCCGTGCGGCCGTGCCGTGACTCAACACGGCTCCGCGTGCCCATATTAGCCCAAGGCACAGCTGCGCGCGCTACCACAACCGCACGGCGCTCGCATGCCAATGGGCAGCACACCGCTGCGCCACCACGGGCTCTGGCCCGCGATAAGCACGTGCGATATAAAGGGCAAACGGCCACAGCAATCCACATATCGACAAAGCAAACACCCTGTCGAAACAGTATCAAACTCATTTTATAAACAACACGAGAAAAATTAAATACTGACCTGTATTAAAATCAGAGTGAAAAAGAAGTGTTCGACTAAATAGATGAACGCTAAAAAAACAAAAGATCGGTTTATTGAAAAAAATGTTATATATTAAACAAAATATATAACGAACGTTTCACATATTGTAAATAATTTTTTTATTAGCCTGTCTTCTCTCGAAGATATTTGAATTACTAGACAACGAACGCTCAATTCATATCGCAAACCTATTCTCTCGGTTGAAACATGTACGTTACGGGAGTCAGACGAATAACATACAACGTCTTTAATAGTGAGGGCAGCGCTGACAAGAGATGCACAGTGAACTCATTTTTCCATCCTCGCTAGAGCAGCAAGACACAAATTACAAAGGCCCCGAGTGCTCGGCTATCTATTTTCGCGCGGTGCAAAACCTAGAGAACTGCGAGAAGCCACCTAACGGAGGCCTGCGTCCCGGAAGCAGTGTTCTGCCGTGCACGCGCGTCCCTCTGTTACTTCCGGCGGCTGAAAGGACGTCGAACGTCCCCGCGTGTTCTTCAGCAATCCCGCCCGGGCATCTGCCGTTGCATCTCATGTGGACCGACGCGGCCTCGGCCATTTTCTTCGCAGCTGATGGTTGTCAGTGTTTGACAGGGGCAGCGTTTCTGCAAGCTACCGAGTTGCGAGGAAAAGAGAGGGTCTCACAACCTGTAAGCTGTCAAGGCTAGGCGACGCGTGTGGGTCCAGGATTTATAAAATGCACATTGTAGGGTAAAATAAAGATCTGAGATGTGTAGGTAACCGCTATATGGATTCATATTACGACAGTTGTTTGAAAGCCGATCATTCAGTATTCCTTCCAACCATCTTTTGGTCACTTCACCGCAATAAAAATGCGTAACAACACAAAGTGCTGGGTAAAATAATGAATGTTTTTAAATGATATGATTGGTACTTGCCAATACGTGCATACAAAGACAAATAGAACGTTTACTGTAGTACATTACGTCCTAGTCTTCGTATCTTAGAAAAACCCATACGTGGAGGTATACCCATATGTGGAGGTTGTTCGTAATATGGTTATGTGGTCCAATACAGGCTGAATTCCAGCTATCTTTCGCAATTCTCGGGCACTACCATTCCTGGCAGTAGCGTCAACGGAGATTTATATTTACATTCGACGCGTATTTCCTGAAATCTTATCTTTCTCCGAGTATAACATATAAAGAAATGTGACATCCTTGTTCCACACACGGTTTTTTTCTAAAGGATGCTTCTGTTGCTACTTCCAAGAAATTGCGACGTCGTGTTCGCTGAACTGATCTTAGTTGCGGTGGCCTGACACGACACAAATACACGTGGTGAAATCATGCGAGCTGCACCCCGGGTTGGAATAGACGATCCGTATTTGACAATTCAGTTAGCGCTCTACCGCATGCGTCAGAGCAAGTAGTTGCGAGCCCGCAGCTGAAGCCTCATAGAACGAAACGTCCTAGAATCCAGCAATTTGGTCGGTGGACTCCACTGCCCGGATGAGAATCCTAGAGGCCGGTTGCTCTGATGGGCCGTTTTCTCCGATCAATCACAAGCGGATGCCAGAGCAGTACCTTCCACAACGGGACACCGACCGCGCGCAATCGTTGATTCTCCAACCTTCTTCGGTCCGGACGATGAACGAACCCTTCAGCCCATTCTCCATCCCCGTGCGAAACTAACTCCGTCATGGGAGTACGTAGACTATGATACGCCGCCATTGGGAGAGAGAGAGAGAGAGAGAGAGAGAGAGAGAGAGAGAGAGAGAGAGAGAATGAGGAGAGCGAGAGGAACGAGAGGACTACCGACAGAGAGTAAGAGGGTGAGAGACGATAGAGAGGGGGAGGAAGGAGAGAGAACGAGAGGTAAGTCAGAACTGAAAATAATTATTTTAGCGCCTCAAAACGGCAAATGAATTCTTTCTCAATAGTACATTCATGCATACGCACGTAATCTCCCTTCATGGGTCCTACGTACTGCGACGTCGGGCAACGCAAGTATCTCGCCCGCTGAGACGCATTTTTAAGGAGACTCCCCCGAGGGGCGGGGCGCCCCAAGGGTCTGCGCTAGGGCCACGCCTCCTCCGATGCGTCACGCATCCCCGACGGACGGAAATAGAGCGCGGAGGGTTCGAATCCGGCGCTGACGGGGCGGCTATTAATACGCCCCGAGCGGGCTTGAAGGGCTTCTTGCGCGAAGGCGTACGTCGCAGACTCAAACCACTCGACGCGGCTGTGAGTACGCTTCATACTTGTACAAAACAGTTACCGACCAGACTACGACTATGTTCCACATATGCAGAGCAGACGTCCAACGGGTTCGAGACCTGTATAGGGTACGAGTGTTTTCATCACGTCATGTGACGTAGTTGGCTCATTATTCCACCACGTAACTCAACTGAATTATAAACCCATTTCAACAATGTCCATCCATCGGAAGGAATAGGCAAATCACCACATGATTCACCTACACAGGAAACGATCGAGAAGAATGCCGTAAGCCTCTTCCTTCGCCTTTGCTCAGAAATGAGTGAGGCTCTCATTAATAGTCAAATTAAACGTTTAAACTGCGTGCTTACTGCGGCAAAGTCATCTTGTTGATATCTCCAGATGCATCTGGATGTGAAGCGTCATGGTAGGTGCTTTAATTGAAATGACTTATAAATTTAAACGCTTACGTAGTTCATGTTGCAAGTTGCATGAGATTCCGAGTCTCAAAGTGTGCCATTGCAGTTGTAATCTGATGAAGTGGGTGCGCAACTAGTAAAACGTCAACAGGTATTTAAATTTCGTTCCCATTTATAGTATTTATATTAATCAAAGTAGTCTAGTCTTTCTGAAGGATAATTTTGTCATTAGAGCAATGATTACAAACAACATCATTAGCCGTTTGATTAATATTCACGGCCTGATTCAATTATATTCTTTAAATGAGAAATGTACACGGCAGCAGGAAAAATTAAACCAATAGAAATTAACGCGGTCACAGTGTATTACCTTTCCTGAAGAAAGACAAAAAATGACTGAATAATCCTTAAACACACCAACGCGCATCCATTCACTCACTCGTACAACATTCCCATACAATCATACATTTCTGTTTCGAACAAATGATGTTTGTGCCGTGCGTCCGTCGTAACTCCTTCCCTCGCATTTCCGTGCAACAGCCGAAAACTATTACGGACGAGCGCGAGCAATTAAATCCATCACAGTGATTTATCGCAGATTGCTCTGGCAGGAGTTAATCGCACGGAGGACGGGCACGCGAGAGGCCGGGAAGGGGAGGCGGCGCAGACGCAGTCGAAGAGGGGCAGCGTGAGCATTTCCACGGAGAAGACAAAGTAAGAACGAACCAACACGGACTAATCTTGGTAGAAAAACTACACAAACAAATACCAAGAATAAATCCTGTCTTTGGTCATTGAAAATTGGGTGGCAAACTAAATAAAACTTTGTACAAAGCCAATACAGAATCAACTACATCGCAAGTTTCGGCATAGTTTAGGAAAAAACAAATATTTTTTTCTCAGAGGTATAGATTTGATATAGTACGAAACAGTATATAATAGTAACACAAATTTGAAAAATAGCTTGAAGAAGAAAGACGAAGAAAAGTTTTCTCAGAATTTTAATTGGAGAATCGACCCATTGCTCTGAAGTTTCATTCATCCATTATTCTCCGTTCCTTGAATGAAGCTCAGTTGTTCTTAGTGTATGCCCAAGAATCGCTGAGAGGTTGAAAACCACATTTCAAAAATGGATGTGTACAATCGGCCGAAGAGCAGCGTAATGCGCGTGGGGAGGTAGCAAAGGCGCAAGGGCGTGCAAGCCCCGGGCGCAACGGACGGTGCCTGGCACCAGGCGAGGCGGTTCTCGCGGCGCCTATTCCGGGCGGGGGCGGGCAATTAAATTAGGGCGCGGGGCGGTGAGGTCAACAAGTGCTGTGCCAGGCACCGGGCTTCGAAACCCGCGCTCCCGCGCCGCCGCCGCAACTACACACACACACACACACACACACACACACACACGCGCGCGCGCGCCCACACACGCACGCACGCACACACACACACGACCTTGGTGATTTGAGAATTATGTGATGAGCATGAATGTAATTTTTATATTATTATTATTATTATTATTATTATTATTATTATTATTATTATTATTATTATGTAACGCAGCCAAGGCGAATTTCTGATTATTAAAAAATAAAACAATTAAGATGTTACATAATTCATATTTCCGCTACACGTGTTTCATGTCTTTAATGAACACTTTTATTAAAGCAAGTGTATAAGACAATAGTGTTATATCACTTAAGGAGATAGTTGAAGGCTCATGTAAAAGCTTTGGGAGTGTGTGATTTTTTTTAATTGGGTGCCCTCATCCAACGACCTGTCGGATTTCATAAATCAATTATGTACAGGTTCGAAAACGTTATGTATCGGTGTTTTTGGTGCCCCAGACACGTCCTTAGGTGAAGGGACCGAATTAATAGATTACACTCACTTCCAAGCTTCGAAATGGGTCCATAACTATCTCTAAGTGGTTTGGGGGCTTCAAAATCGTTACCAAACCTTAGGCAGTTGGCTTTTTACATGTTACGATTCTGTTACTACAAGTAACATACGTCTGTAGGTAAATGTAATTTAATACTAAAATTGAAATATTACAAGTTTATGATCGCAGCTACCATAAACTTTACTATTTCTAATCTACACTGGACGCAATGAATGGTTTTTGATTAGTCATTTAAACGCTTTCAGGTCGTCGATTTCCGCTACGTTTCCGAGAAACGAACTTGCCACTTCAAAAAGACACCTGTGCGCAAAAAGCAGCTGGTAACGGCTTTCACTTTTAATTAGGATCGCGTCCTCCGTTCTCCATTTAAGAGACTGAAGTAAACAAACGATCCTCGCAGCCGACCGCCATTTAAGGCAAACGCCGAGGCAGGAGACCTCGCGGACCTGTTCTTCGATAGGCACAGCTTGCGCACGCGTCCTTGAACGCCGTGTGCGGCGCTAGTTAGGAGGAGTACGAAAACAATCGGAGTTCGAGTTTGAAAGAGAGTTTGCTCTGGAAATACGTTATTGGATGCAGTTCTTCTTTAAACGGGATTCATCGCTTTGAAAACGCTCATTACGCCGACCTGGATGGCCGAGGTGGCTAAGAGCGAGTACCGACTCTGCGCTTCGGTCCGAAGGGTCGCGGGTTCGAGTCCCGCCTTGGGCATGGTTGTTTGTCCCTAGTCTTTGTATGTATGTGATGTCGCGGAGGGCCTCGCGTTCTGCTGACCCCAGATCAGAGGAACCCGCAAGTGTGTTGGTGTCTAGTGTATCGTCGAATATGCGTCCCATCGGGACGCAAAGGGTAACCGGCTGTCGGCTGGAAAAAACCGTAGAAAGAAGAAGAAAACGCTCATTACAACATTTTTACGTGAACTGTAATGTATCTCACTGAATCTCTTCGATATATTTTGGTGTTAGGTTGTATTGACGCGAGTTACTTTATGCTTATTGGGAATTATTGCATTGAGCAGATAAAAATGTTCTTACAAGCATATTAAACATTATTTTTCAATTTTGTTTTATTCCCATTTCTTCGGTGTTTTTCTTCATTATCTATTTTCAATGGAATACTTTCATCTTTTCTTCGAAATTTATCACATGCGAACTAAGGCGTTCGAGGAGGTAACTGCATTAAGAAAGAGGTGCAAATTCGAATCCCTTGCTAGCGTGGACGTTTTTACCTGGTGATTATACTCCGAAACCCAAAGGAAAACTGGGAGATGTCGCCTAAATCATCATTTATCTTGTACAGAAAAGCCAAGAATCACAGTCTGTAATTGGTCTGCAAATTCTCGTAAAAATATGACTGATATCAAAAAATAATGAAAACAAACGAGGAGGGGAGGAAAACGGCAGAGTATGGGAAGAAAAAGAAAGAGTGAGTAGGAGGAGAAGAATAATGAAAAGAAAATGACGAGAGAGGAAAAGATGGAGGAAGAGGAGAAGAAGATGAGGTGGTGGAGGAGATGTGGAGAAGGAATGAGAAAGAAAAATAAGGAGAGGAAGGAAGAGCAATGCAAGGAAGGCTCATCAGAAGGAAGTCTGGGTCTCGCGGTCTTGGAGCAGCGCGCTCTACGATTCCCACAGATGGCGACGGCGACCCGGCTCGGCCCGGCCCCGATCCGATCCACCGGATTGCGGGCGGCGCGGCGTGGCGCGGCGTGGCGCGGCGCGGCGTGGCGCGGCGTGGCGCGGCGTGGCGTGGCGCGGCGGGCGCCTGCGGCAAGGATGCGGCGGCCGCCGGGCGCGCGACGCCAGGAATGCCGTTACGCCACGGGAGCGGCTGCCCCCTCCCGCTCCCCTCCCGGAAAGAGTGGACGCAGCCCCGCCTCCCCGCGCGGGGTACCCGGACCCGCAGTCTCGCGGCGCCGCTCACGTCGTTAGCTTGACGGTGCAGGCAGTGAGAAGGCGATGCGGACGACCGGCCACCCACCAGTTGGGCCTACGGCGCGTCCACCTTGGAGCAGGATGGGGTGAAGGATGCTTCTGGGAGTACTGTAGATCCCACTTTAATGTCCGGCGGGAAATGCAGTAACCACCCGTCAGGTTACCGGCGTTCACCACGTTGTGAGCTGGCGGTAAGAATTTGGGGAACGGGATGGAGCCTCCGAGCTGCCTGGACCTTAGTTCAGGTGGCCCCCAGTGGGCTCCTGACTTCGTCGTGGCTGTGGCCCGATACTCTGGGCAAAGAGGAGGGAACTTGTTCCCGGCGCATGTGAGTGGCGCATTGTCGAGACTCCGGTACTAGCCTGGATAGCTAGGAGCTCTGAGCTAGCAGGGCGACCCCCACCCAGGCATTGTATGGGGAGGTTGCCGCAACGGGAAACTGGGTTCCGGCTATCTCAACCCGTCGGCGTTAAGGCGTCGGCGGGGGGTCAAGGTACCCCTCCCGGGGACTTGTCCCCCTGACGAAGAGAATTTGTTGTGGTGCAGACCGCACGGGGTTTCATGCCATGTCTCCGCGTGGGGTAGTCAGCGCCCAAACGCCTGCCGCTGCAGGCAGGAATTTCAGACAACCGTTCGCCTGGAAGACGCTGGGCCGAATTCGTAGCGGACTCTTCAGTGAGTGTTCCATTCATTCGCTGTCCTTATTCTTAAACGCGTGAACAAAGAGTGACCACTCATTTGCTCTTGGGCGGTCGCCTGCTCCCTTGAGGGTTTCTCATTCTGCTTTCTCTTTGCGATTTAGGTGGTGTTCTTACTCGGCGTTCGCCTCAATGTTGGAAAAAAATATGACAAGCACGGGCATCTGTAGCCACATCCCGGCAGGTAAAACTGTCACGAACCAAACCCGTTCCGTCGCCGCTTGATTTTTGTTTCTTTCTTTCCTTCTTCCTCGCAGACACACGTTTTGATTGATCGTATCTTCCAGATGTGTGCATCCACCATTTTTCCGAGTACAGACCTTGCAAGAACAATGGCGAGCAACTGATAGGTCGTGACGAGAGGGAGCCATAGTCAGACGGCCCCTTTGCTAAGAGCACGAGTCGCTGAGTATCCGGACACGGAATCCTGAACACCATGAGCGCCTTCGGCATACGGTTAAATACATACGCACAAACCTGATCAGGTAAAATCTGAGAGACCTGCATTCTCAGCGTTAATGAGCGACGTTTGATCTGAACAACATTTGATAAGATGTACTCGTAATAATTTACTCTTCGATGTGTGAGGCAGATTAATACGTGGGTGAACTGACCCTCCTTACAACGTACAATACAAAACACAAAAACTTGATGATATACTAATTTGATGGGAGAATTCTACACCTAGCCCATGAAAATCCAAATATTCAATTAAACGACTCCTCTGTCAAATTAGAAAAGAGCCAAACTGTTTCACAGAACAACTCTTGTACAGTGAAACAGATCAATTAAACACTTTTGCTTATATTTAAGAAATAATGACTATTCATGTATGTATTCTTCAGATCTGCAAAAAGTACGGAAACATACTGCCAATGAAAATAGCGTTGTCATGTTCCCACGTCCCGAGTCGTATTCTAAGACTCGGAAGAGGGGCCTCTTCACTGGGAAAACCAGCCCCGAGGCACTTGGGATCGTCCGAACGAGTCGTGACACGTTGGGAGAGGCGAAAACGTTGGCACCCACATTCTGTTTCAGAGGTTTTTCACACAGCTCACGTAAAAAACGAAAATCGCGATCCTGAATCACCAAGCTAATATCGCTTGTTTCTTTTTTGTATTAGATAAGTGTGTCATTGTCGGTTAGGCTGACACTGTTCCACAGCGAGAACCGAAGTTGTCGATCAAGTTCAGGTAGGCAGGGCAACTGCCTTTTTTTTCTGTTAGCCACAAAACAAGAAACAAATTATCATTCATGACGTCCGGAGATAATTATGTCAGCATTCCAAATGATGTAAAATGCGAAAGAGGTTGAGGATCTGTCAATTTGTTTGACATTTCGCAGCAGAAATCGCTGAAATATTCCGGAGAAAATTTTAATATCGTGTTTTGCTTTTAAATAGGGGCTTCCAACACACAAGTAAAGCAAAAAATATTTCACGAAGATCAGCATCAGTTTTATTTTTTCCTCAAAATCAATTTTCTCCAGTTCAGCTATTTTTCAGACGTTCAAGCTACTTTTCCGACTTTCAACGAGAGACATTATGGAATTTCATAGACCACATTTCTATCTCAATATCACTTTTTTTACCCCTTCGAATCTCGTACACCGAACAAAAACAGTTTCGAATCATCTCTAAAAAGAAAAGAACCCCTTCAAATGAGTAAGTAGCTATTTTAGGCTTCCCCTTCTTTCGCACTCTCTCTCGAAGAGATTACTAATACCGGAACCATTGCATCTGTTCGAAAGTTCCTTCTCAGCTGGGATTCTGAACACAAAAATGGCACGACAGTCACGAACATTCATTCTGCGGTTCCATGAAAAAGAAATGGATAAAGAAGTACGATACGTTTTGGATACAATTTCACTCGCTCGTTTGTAAAAGCATTGACTAAATGGGCATGAATCATATTAACATATCTGTATATTAAGCTGGAGATCAGATAATATTAGAAGGAATAAAATAAAAGCTTAACCACAATGCAGAAGGAAAGCAAAAATCAGTCGAACATTTTCCAATGTCCCCAAAATTTTCTAAGCAAAATAAATAATACATATATGTTGCAATTCATGCCACCAAATCATAGCCAACTTAAGGATTCGATTCCACTAAAATATTTTTGAATGCCTACATATGAAGTTCTCAAAAGAACAGTGGGGTGCATGTAACCACATTGATTCTGAACTGGGCTATCACAAAACCGGACCACCAGAAAGGAGGAACATAATTGTTCATCTTCACAACTAGAAAGCAGTCTAACAAGTATACTGCGTCTGCCTTTAATTTCGTGCTACGCTACGTCTAAAACCGTAAGTGGCGTGTTTTGTGACCAACTTTTACGCAGAAGTGTACAAGACTTTCCAGTTAGAACACGTTTAAGGACTTTGATCATCGAAAATAAATAAATATTTGATGAGTAAATCTATTGAAACACACAATATAGCAAATCGATAACATAGACACGGTCAGGGGAGAGAGTATTAGAAGATTTTGACAAAACGATGTTCAAACGGGCAAATTGCAATTGCAATGAGTATTAGAAAAAGAGGAATTAAGAAAATGAGATACCAAGGAATTCGAGATATAGACGTTTCTCAAAACTTACAGTAGAACCTCAATACACCGAAGATGGAGGGACAAACATATTCAAACTTTGAGAAATAAAGACGCTAAATTTTGTATTGTCAATCCCAAACATTCAATTAACTGCAAATTTTACTGACAAGGAAAATATTTCTGAAGGCCCACCAACGACGGGATTGGCAGAGTGCAGCATATACATAGCCCGAGAATCACGAAACAGACGTCGGGAGTAATGACCGCGCTGGGCTGTCAGTCCTCCAGTGCCACTCGAGGCAAATCAAGATCTCTGGGGGCCACAGACATTTCGCGTAGGCGCCTCTCGAAGCTGTCAAGTTCAGGGCTTCGGCCGGGCGCGTGGGCAGCGAGCTGGCCGGCCGCCAGCGATCGACGGGAGGCTCAGACGTGCGCGGGCCACCAACACGCAACGAAACACGAGGCGAAAGAAAATTCTGTTTGAAGAATCGACAAAGATTTAATTAGGATGCAGAATTTAAATTCTTTTAGAAAATGCTAGAGACACACATACTGTGTGTATAATTTTAATACATATCGCACATTTCAACATTTGTAGATTTCACACATTTTTCTTCACAATTTTTTTGTATCGATATCAAGAATTGATGCATCCGTATTGTACATGTATTCTCTTTAGCGATTGGTGTATTAAAGGGAGCTATTACATGTTTTATCGTTGCAGTCAACAGTAAACTATATAATAGTTAATGATATCTACTGATCGTGAATAATGAGCGAGATCTGTCGACAAATATTACACTACTGTGCGCTTGCATTCTACAGAACCCTGCGGCAATAAGCTCTATGGAATGCCAGGGGAGAAAAGAAGTTCCTTAAATGTTGATATCTTGTAAAGAACGATTTATTTCAAGCCTGCAATCAGCGATCTGCGAGACAGAACCTACTATAATGCCGTCTTGAGAAACTACACGTTTTCGCATCGAAACCGCGATATTATCGATTCACCGATAACGATACCGACCATCTCGAAAAGTTAAAATTCGATCATAAAGTATAGACACAATATCGAAAGTATCGAAAAACTATGAAAGCTATCAATACCTATGTTGAAAACCATCGAAACAACAAAAAAACGAAAGTACGCAAAATGCAAATTGTATTGACAATTATCGAAACTGATAATGTAGAAAGTGACGATACTCGTATCAAGTTTTGCCGAGACGGCTGGGGGCGGGGCCCACTGCGCACGGGGCGGCTGACCGCTGCGGCTTCCGGGCAGCGCGCGGCTAAATCGGGCGCCCGCACCCACCCCACCCCACCCCACGCTCCATTCACGAACGCCATACACCAGGCAGCCCCCGACCAGCTGCACATGCGAACATTGCTTAAAAGTGTCTTTTTTCTTTTTTCCCCCCTTTCTTCTAAAACACCACAACGCGACAATGAGGGACGAAAATGTAAAAGAAACAAATAAGCGTTGTGTTTAGCGACACATTCAAAAATAAATTATCTATTATTATTATTATTATTATTATTATTATTATTATTATTATCATCATCATCATTATTTACAATATACGTGAAAGAAGGAAATCTACAAGGCCGAACAATATTGTCGGAACCACTGCTAGTTTCATTGCATTTAGATAGACATATCCTTTACGTTATTAAGTTTAAAAATAAATTAAGTAACATTCCATACGGTCTCGAGTCATATTTCCCATATTATGAAAATGACAGTGACACACACCTGACGGCTATGACGAGAGCGGAGATATTAAAGGGAGTTCAAATGGAACAATTATCTCTTTTTTTTTTCTTCGTTTTTTGAAGAAATCGAAAGAATGTTTATTTTACTACACACATGTAATTATCTAACTCTCCTTTTCCTTATTATTTTCTTTTTGTTAACGTTCTTTCATTTACACATCGATTCTTTTGTGCCATCTGGGCAAACTGCTCTTACTCTGAGTCAAAGTACGAGGAAATTTACGATCTCAGCAACAAACGGGAGCTACGCAAGCATGTAATTAGAAACAGAGTTTTCAAAAATTAACGCCTGTCGGTTCCCTTTCAAAAGTTAACAAGCACGAACAACAACAGGCGATAACAAGCACACTGTTATGCTTTTTCTAACGGCTTCTTTCGACGCCCACAGTATGTATACTCTAACGAAGTAAAACAAATAATCATGAAATGTAAACAATCTTAGCTAGTTAAAACAAGAAATCCCCTGTAATTTCCTATACTATTGTATAACGATCAAATGTAGCACATTTCCTTGTTTCATAATAGAAAAATATACAGCGTGGCAACAAACTTTCACCGAAAATTAAATAAATCGAGTGAGGTGGTGACAATGAATAAGCGGAAACTGTCATTGGAATCGGTTGCTCGCGATTGAAATAAATAGCAGGACGCTGAGGATGGAGTGAAGGAAGACGAAGGAAAGCGAGGAAAAAGTGCGAGAGGGGATAAGCAAATGGAGTGACCTTATTGCTGGAAGCCGTTTTACAGGCGCGGAGCAGCATGTTGCGGGTTGAAGGATTTGGAGGAGAGAAAGGGAGAATGTGTGTTCGGAAGAGAGATGAGGGATGTGTGTGAGTGAATCAGAGAGAGAAGAAGTATGTGTGTTCGCGTGTGTGTGTGTGTGTGTGTGTGTGTGTGCGTGTGTGTGTGTGTGTGTGTGTGTGTGTGTGTGTGTGTGTGTGTGTGAGAGAGAGAGAGAGAGAGAGAGAGACGATGCAAATACATTTAGGTGTACGGTGATAAAAAAGAATGAAGTAATTGCAGGCGAACCACTTACAGGCGAGGGGCGGGAGCGCGGACGCGGGGAGAAGCGGATCATCCAGCGTAACGAAGGGTCAGAGCCCTTCAGTGCGGCTAGGTGTGAGCCCAGCCTCAGTGGAGCAACCTCTGCAACACAAACCTTCAGAGCTCTGCATTTCCCTCGCCCACAAGGCATTCAGTGGCGGCTGGTGGGGCTTCAAACACGACGGAATATGTCCAGAAAGGATGCCGAAAGTAATCAACAAACAATTTTCATCCGAATTAATTTCTTGTAGAACATTTCTGTTGTTTTATTAAGGTTGTCAATAACAATTAACGTAATTATTTTCATACTTTTATTTCGCTTTCATTTTACTGTTGTTGCGAAGTAGTTATTAACGGCGTTAGTTCGATATAGAACAAATAACGAACGCGCTTTAAGTGGGTAAAGCGAGGCGATAGCCATAGTTTATAACCATGACCGTTATCGGCCTTGTGTTGTTCAATCTTTCCGTAATACCATCTTCTTACAAAAAAAAATCATTTAAATAAGAAATACATTTTTTTTGAACAGGAATATGCCATCTTTCGATACAACTCGTTTCTTTCCATTGTACTCCATGAAAGATAGTCATCGGACATCAGTTGTGAAGACCGCCTTTCCTGAATTTGGTGCCGTCTTGTCCAGCAGTACAGTATTTCGAGAACTTGGTTACGGTTGAAGGTACTGACATCAACAATCGTCCGCCGTCATCGCAAGAGACAACGCTACCCTGGCTTCCCGTGCGCCACGCTCCTTGTTAGTTAGTTAATGCCTTATTTTACGTGGCGAGACTCGGGCCATCAGGTCCGCTCTTCCGTCTAACCACGCAAATTTCGCTACGCTCCTTTCACCACCTAGCGGAGAAAGGAGGTATTATCTTGGGCGATGAAACAGGAGGATCTCAATTTTGCTTTTAGGCTTGAGGAACTTTTACATGCAGTAAATCTACTACATGGGACAGCCGGCTTTACTTCCCCTCCGAAGGAAGGCGTACGAAGGATTTTTTCGCCCTTAAAAATCCACTGCTTCGATCGGGTTTGAACCCGCAAACTCTGGCACAACAGTCCGGTACGCTGACCGCTATACCACCGAATCCGCCTAACGTGTGACCAAACGGTGCGGAATTTGGCAAAACTCCTCTGCTCCCTCCAAAAACTCAGAACAGAGGGGTAGTACTAGAATGCAAGACGCCCCCAGTCGCACACAACTCATCGCTATGAGGTTGCTAAGCACGTCGCCCATCTCACGAACGTTTACTACGGCATTTTACACATTACATAAATAAATTAGTTTACGTCATTTTTTTTTTTCGAAAAGTCTTATGACAGTACGAGTAAGATGTTTCCGTGAGGAGCGGTCTCGTAAAGCGCAATGGCACAATGACTTTCCAGAAATGTGTCGTACAATTCTTTTACTTCACATCATGTCGCATTGCCTTATTTTTAATGTAATAAATGGTAAGCTTCCGTCCCAATGGACGAGTGAAAATAATTCCTAGTCGCATAACAGCTCTCCATACTCTTGCTGCGTTCTTGACGGAGGCAGCATCAACTATCGGAAGAGTATTACAGGGTATGCATTAAAGCAGGAAAGAGCAAAGACTGTAAAAAAAAGTATTGAATTATTGAACCACGCCTTGAATTAAAATAGTTCGTGGTTTTTGAGTATTAAACACACAACTGACGCGGGATTAAAACAGAATGTTAAAAATCATGGTTTTTCGTTTTCTAATTATCTTGAAAGTACTTACTGAGTTGTTCATTTTTTTCTTAGCTTTGTAACGTACTTTTGAAATAATAATTTTTAACTACTGTAAGATTTTTATCGTATTCGGCAATAACTAGCAATCAACAGCATAACTACACATTTCAAGTACATTACAAAATATCTTAATATCTGCTAATTTTTCCCAGTAGTAAAAGAAAACAGTTAGGGAAGCAACCGAACCGTTCTGTTCCATTTTCCTAACTGTTTTGAAGCATGTACACAAAGAAAATGCGTCATAATATAAAATCAAAAACGCTTTCATATAACACGCACAAACGCAATTTTTAGGAACCTGAAAGGAGGGACACATGTCCGTGTAACGTAACGGCAAAACCAAGCCTGATGGCATTCCTCTTGCAGTTAGTCTCGTATACCGGCCCTCCGCTTTATCACGTCGAGCCATCTCCCATGCGATGGATTCAATTACGGCCGAGAACAACGCTAACAATGCTCTCTTTGTGACACTCTGTGCACACACACCGCCACTCCCATACGCAGAATCGTGCCCGGCGAATGACAATTGTGTCACGAGGCCACGCTGTCATGAGGAGTCAACAATAGCTTCGTCAGATGAACCGATACCAATCCATGGCAGAAGAATAGTAAGTCACCAATACGTCGTGAAAAGGTTATATTGGAATGTCAAAAGCTGTGAGAAAGAGAATTAGGACAATGTTGACACTTTTAATGTTTACGTATACAAAACTTGCACTCTGGACCTCTCATACTGACTACTGTTAATTCCACAATTATAAAATTTCATTTCTCTATTTTACGACTGATCCTACAAGTTCTAAAGATCTACACACACAGAAATATTGTTGAAATTGATTTAATCGAAAGTAGGCATCATCTTTTCTTAAAAGGCTATTTTTCTTTTTAAAAATGTTTGCCAATGCCTAAGCAAGGACGTTTTTGTTGAAATAGTCCCAACCAGAACAACTCTTGAAACAACGAGGAGCAAGCAAGTGGTAGATGAATGGTCTTTCCGTCCTACCGTCAAAAGTATGACACCCATGACCGACAATTAAGTCGGAATATGAGAAGATACACACGATACAAGAAAAACATATAAACGCGAAGACGCGGATTTGTAAAAACACATATTCGCGCGAAGTTGGCCCAAAGAAGAAAAAAACAAACAAACTGGAACAACAGTGATCGATGTAAAGAACCTGTTCTAAAGCTTGCTGAACGTACAGTCGCCTCACGCACTACATTCAATATGCTGGTCCCAGAAGGCCTGAAAGGGGTGTTCGGTTCGAGGCAAACGAAAAAGAATAATGAAGAAGTGAGGAGAGAGAGGAAGAAGAGACAAAGAGGAAGAGGAAGGAGAAAGAAAGAAGAAAAGGAAAGAAGAAGAAGAGAAACGAAGGAGACAAGAGAGATAAAAAAAGCAAGAAGAGAATAAAAGTGTGGAGAAGGATTAAGAGAAGACTGACATGAGAAACAGGAAACACAGCGAAGAGAGGGGAGAGGAGGAAGTGACTGACTGCAGGGGAAGAGGGGCCCAGGAAGCCATACGTGGCCCCACGCCGCTCACCGCCTCGCCGCGCGGCGACACGCTCCGTGGCAGGGCGGGGCGGGGCGGGGGGGGAGCTTCCGTCTGGCGGGCGTTCGGGCCCCACCCGCAGGGTCAGTGCCCCGCCCCTCCACGTGCTAATCGCGCGGCCTCGCCACGCAGCGACGCCCACCGCCGCTCGAGGGCAGGTGCTCACACGCGTTCAATCGGGAGGGCTCGCTGCCAAACTACGGCTCGTGAGGGATCCTCCATCCGCTCGCAACGAAAAGGTTCTCGTGCGCACTCGTGATATTTCAAATAAACACAGCCTAACTTTCCAATGCTCATGAACACAATTGGGTCCTAAGATGTTTGTAAATGAATCATTTTATACCAGAGAACAGTAGATATAATTATGAAGACAACCCACTATGGGCTAGCGATACAATAATGTCATAAATCGAGAATAGCAAATCCATACACTCACATTCCATGTAATCTGAGCTATCATTCTTCACTTCATAATGGCTCATGGAAGCTCAATAGTGAGTTCTTTGTAATTCGTCGGAAACTTTCTGATTGGGATGAGGAAAAATTAAAAGTAGAAGGCAAAGGAGAAATGAAGGAAGCAAAGATGTCAAAGGCAAAGAGAGCGACGAAGAAATGAAACGGCATCAACCTTTGGTAAAAACTATAACGACTTTTGATTTTCTTCGCATTTATCGTTCTTCTCCGTATTAACTGCGTTTTCGGAGCAGAACGTTGAATTATTTCACAGGCGAAAAGTGGAGGAGGGCTTTACATTCTGCTGTTATCGCTGCGTGTTCTTTAGCTGTTGAACTTCTCCCAGCAGCGACCTTAGCAGCGCTCCGATGCCGCATTTCGAGGTGACGTGCGCGCCCAATCCAGACGAACGACGCGAGGCGCTATTCCTGAGCAAACGAAGCGCCGAAGCGAGAGGGGACGAACCTCCTAAGTCCTTCTCAAATGGAAAACACCAAACGAGTTTCTAAATTGGACTCGCAGGGAAGAGGAGAACTAAAGTCAGAGAGAATAGGGAGAAAAAGACCATTCTGTAAGTCTGCACAAGATGAGAAAAATTAAGATGAAGGAACGTGGAATAAGAGATAGAAAACGAAGGTTTAAGAATGAAAAAATCTAAAAGACTATTAGTGTCCAATTTAGAAGAAAAAAGTCCGTAAGTGACATTTATTTACGCCTCCGGCTCTAAAAACAGACCGTCAAAATTCTTTGGTTGGTTCACATGTAAGATGAAAGGTATACTGGAACCTTACGGTGTAATACAACGACCATCCGTTCTTTTCTTCATGTAAAGACAAAAATAAAAGTCCAAAGGAAACAATGCGACACAATAAGAAGAAAACACACACACACAACAAAAAGACAGCCGCTAGCTCGCCGCCGTCTGCGAGACGTCGCTTCGGCACGTGCTTCCAACGGAACGGGTCTCCGGCTCGAGGCCGGGCGCTTCCCAGAAGCAGGAAGAAACCGGACCGTCACGGCGGAGATGCAGACGAAACAGAAAGAACAGAAAAGGAGTGAAATGCAATAAAACGGAGAAAGGTTAAGCAAAAAAATAAAAACCTTTCAGTAAAAGCATAGGAGGCCAGGTAAATATTTAATGTCCTTAAAATGTATCCTAGCTAATTATAAATATATTTAAAAACCCAAAGAGGAAGTAAGCTAAAGGTAAAGAGTTGTGAAAAGATCGGTGGGTTAAATAGGCAAAGAGATGCGGGGGTAAACTTGTTTTACGACAGGAAGAAAATTGCAAAGACCTGACAGATCACCACATGACACATAAGAAATCATAAGAACATTGATATAGATGCAGTCGTTTATTTATTTATTTATTTATTTATTTATTTAGTCGTCTGGCAGGAAACAATACAATAAGAAAAGGGAAAAAATTTCACACAAAGAGAGCAATTCAAAACAATTAAAAGAACAAGTACACAATTTAAAAACAATATAGCACATTTAAGTAAAAACTATATGTCTAATTCACAATAAGAAGTTAATTTTATCAGTTTTGAAATATTGATTCTAAAGCCTTAAGTCAAGTTTCTTTGCCCATTGGGCCGCATTATCAGTTACTGCGATGGATTCTTGGGTGTTTCCAGAAAACTTCCAGAAGATGCAGTGGTAGCTTCACTTGAGAAGAGTGGGAACGGAAAAGACAATAGTTGCAGAAGAGGAAGAGTGGCGCCCGGGGTGAGGGGCGAGGGCGGGGACGGCGGGGGCCGCAGTCCCGCTACTTGACGGCGGCGGACGGGACGGGACGGACCTTCGCGAGGACGGCCGTCCAGCGCCGAGGCGCCGCGCATCCTTCGCTCCGCGAAAAAGAAAAAGTTGGGCCAACGGCGCACGCGCGCAATGGAGAATGTACGGTACCTAAAACGCACCAATGGTATGGGGCCAAAAGACGACCGATGGCTTCGAATCAGGAATTTGCAGATGCCCAACTGGGTAAGGTGCGGTGGGGTGAGGGTGGGAGTGGTGTGGTGTGGGGGGAAATATTGATTTTCGATGGGCGCAAAATGACCCCATGACATTTTTTTGGCATGTCAAAGAACCTTGTGTTAGTACTAAACACAAACACTATATTGGAATACGTTGAGGGGCGTCATCTCGTCAGACAAGAATAATTTGGAGAATTTAAGTCTGAACTGAATGGTAAGCATTTTTTACTTCTTCCTATATACAGCCCGCCTTCGTTACACTTGGGAAGTTATTCTACATACATTCCAAATATAGGACACAGCGCTATCCTCATTTTCACAACTAAGTAAAGGTCCTAGTGAAGTTGACGACAATAAGATTTCAAGAACTTAACGGCCTCTCGGGATCAACATCAAAAATCTCTTCACAGTCAACAAGTGCAATGAATATAGTAAGCGATCACAATCTTCGGGGCTGACAATAAATCATAGTAACCCGGAAAGTGGTTTAAAAATAAATAATTTATTCACCCACAGGCACCACGCTCTGAAAAGGAGTGGGAGTCACGCAGCACCGCCAGAAGAGAGACCTCACCAGCATCCTTCCGGCTGGATCGCGCCCGTCATTACCTCGCCCTTTCCCCGGCTCCCCGTTCAAGCAACAGCGGCTGGATTCCCGGGCCCCAAATACCTCGCGACGGAAGCGGGCGGGCCACGGCGCGCGGCGGCGCCAGCCGGGCGTCGACCCCCGGGGTGGCAAAAAGCCGGCCCCGCCCCGCCCCGCCCCCTCCGCCCCGACGCCGTAAATCTGCCCGCGCCGCCGCGCTCCAAATCGGACGCCCCCGCAAGCCGCTCGCGGAGCGCAGTAGGAAGGGGCAGGCGGAGAGGGGGGAAAGAAATACAAGGAGATACTAATAAAAGGGTACAAGGAGAAGATTGTAATAGGCATGTGCATCTTCCAGCAGACCAGGAAGAAGCACTCAGGGCCCGTGATCAAGTGACGACATTGACTGAAAGGGTCATACTTTCAATTAGTCATGTCGTCAGTCTGTTTCATTGATCTACTCATTTTTAACTTCATTTTAAACATAATATCCCTGTGAGTATTTCTAGTTTCTTGTACTATGAGTACGTATCATCATTTATTTAATAAAAAAAACAATCAATAATAAGTTTCGGAATCTAAACTGGTCACGAATCGGTTGGGTTCTTTCTAGGCCGTGAAGTCTTATGAATGATGTCAAATCCGAAGTGGTGTTGCAAGAGCCGAGTAGGAGAGGGGTGTCACAGCGTGAAGGAGACACGTGCGAGAGCGCGTTCAAACAAACAGGGCCGCCGCCGCAGGCGAGCAGATGTCGCTCGGCGGAAGAGCTGCACTTGGCGCCGGATCGTCCACCCTGTGGCAACGACAGCTCCTGCCCAGGCCAGGGCTGACAGGATTTTTTTTTTTTTGTTCGTCAGAGGGCAAGAACGTTACTGTACACTGTACTAAAAACAGTCCTGTAGTGGTTGACCTGAATAGGGGGAGTACACGTGCTTAAAAAGCATAAGCAGTACCTTCGCCTCGCTTCTGAGGATCTCTGATTTTCTTCAAGCACGTCAAAAATATCGTTGTTTTCTTGTTTAGTAATTATCATACAGCATGAAGAGCAATCAAGTCCGGAAATGCACAACCGAAATAAATTTAGACCAAACAGCATCGTCCAAGAACAAAAAGGAAAGAAAATACCATGATGTACACAACAATAACTAATGTTTATAAAACCAACGACACGAAATATTGCAAATGGAAATTACGTGCAGAAATGACCGCAGTTTTATTTCGTACATAAAACGCAATGCCGTTATCTGCGAAGAACAGTTTAGGCTAACTACATTCCTCAAGAGAGAATGTCAGTTCTTCGACCCAGGGGATTACTCTTTTCTTTCAAAATAAAATTTGAAGTGAAAAGAAAATTTCCTTGCCCTTTTATAAAGAAACGGATAGAAACCAGAAGTTAATTCTTTATTACCCCAAGTTTAATCCTGGTTTTCACGAAAGGATTAAATGTATGTCACAGGAAAGAAGTAACTTTTGTTTTGAGAAGTCGAGTCATGAAGGTTGGCCGATGACGCTTGGTGCAGAGTCGAAAAGGCTGTAGATTCAAATCCCATGAAACTCACGTGGTCCTTACGAACTCAAATCAAATACATCAAATTATTTCATCATACCCCGACTCTATCTCACCATCCTCTCAGACAGTGTAAGACAAAAGTCAGTCATCGTACACGCAGGAATGCACGCACATTCAGACGTCACTCTTCTCCGACGCCTACACTCATAACTGAGATTACTCCAGCCCTTTTGGAAAATAGAAATGGAGGGATGAATGTCCCTCATCAGACGCAGTAAAAGATTGCGTGCGGCAGCTGCGACTAGAGCAATCCTCATCTGCACGCCATTCAAACCCCAAATAACAAGCCAAATAGCGGTCGTTTGGGCCGTGACCAAGCACACAGCCGACGCATCATTGTCGCCTCGCAGACTGGGCCAAACTGCGCAGCCCCGCCCTACTTCCGTTCGACCGGCGCCTCGCGACACCGTTGGCCGTCAACGCGGCGCGGAGACGCCGACGCTGGCGGGCGTCGCGACGGACCGGCGGCGGGCGCCGCCAGGGACAGGCCCGCCGGGGCCCGGCCCCGCCCCGCCCCGCCCGACCCCGCCGTTGCTATTCGCGCCAACGGCACCGGCCGACCGATTCTTCGGCGCGGAGGGCGGGGCACTGGCTTTATTACGCCCAAATACTACTTCCTATGCGTTTAAACACTGAGTTTTAATAAGATATTTGTGGGAGTTCTCTCCCTAGTTGCGACGACTTCACTAATATTTTTTCGTACATAGCAACGCCTACGAAGATGTCGCTAATTGCACAAGAATGCCAAAAAATATTTTACCAAACCATGGTTTCTAAACGATTATAATTATCATAATTTACCAACTGAAACTGAAATTTAGTAACTGAAATGACAAAGCATTCTTTGTTTACAGACGCGCTTTCTTTGTTTACAGACTAGAACAAAAAAAAAAATATAACCATTTTAGGTTTGTCTTGTTAAACAAACGCAGTTGATTAAACTATTCTAAGCTTTGAATGCCGTTGTTATATTAAGGTAAAAGAATAGGTCATGGTTGATTAATTCAAGGAAATGTGTCGCTAAAAGGGTTTTACGATACAGGTGTAATAAAACTGTCATTGTCTTTTCCAACAGTATTTCTCGCATTGGTGTTAAACTAACTGTAGGTTCATACTGTCTTATGGTAAGGCTGATGGTGATTTCCAGCGACTAGTTCAAATTTTTAAAAGTCGAATTGTCAATGCCGCTATCTCATTTACAGACCTGGTCTATCAACATTTGTAAAATTTATAGAAATGCATCCTTTCGTTATATCGTAGTAAATCAATTCGAAACGTAAAATTAGTTACAGTGCGGAAACTGCCATGTAATAAATGTAATCATCTACCAAAGTAAATCGAATCCACCAAGATCAACTTGAACGGTGCCGGAACCATCTCCACGAGTCTCCGCTGATTGGCTGTTGCTCGATTGATTGCACCCGGCTCCTCTAACGCGTTGGGCGCAGTGGGCCAAAGTACGTGGATCTCATCGTACGACCTGCGCTTCCCACGGCTCACCTTTGTTATAGAGCGATTTTCCTAAGGATGAGCCAAAGTGACAGCTAGTGCTGGCAACATAACTCAAGGTTCTGTGCTCGTTGTGACCATTAGACTCCCTTCCTGCATTCGTTCGTTTGCAGTTGGCTAACTCGTAAATGGCTTCGACACTTCCTTTTGTGACGTCCTCGTCCGACGAAAATATAGTACGCTGCGAGAAATAATTGATATTAGGAAGTGCAGTGTAATGTGCTCTTCTGTAAAAACTATTTTTTTCTTATTAACATTACAGTGAATTTACTTTTTGTGTGATAAATATTCTATTTATTTTAAAACCGAGACTTGAATGCGAGATGCGTACCTGTGCACGTGTTTCCGGCTTAAAATCATATTTCTTTCTATTTACAATCGTGGTAGTATTCTTTTACTGATTGTGAGAGCATGTTAAGAGATTTTCCACATACGTAATTAAATTTAAATTCTTCCCGGACTCACGGACATGCATATTCCTCAGCGAAACTCTTAGACTTCTGCATAGGGGTGTTTTCACTGGAGCCATTAGCACTTTACGAAGGGGCGTGACTGAACGGCTGTCGCGGCGGAGGGATACTTCTCTGAAATACATGTGATGTTCACTTGTTTTCGCGAACTGTCACTTTGGCTCACCCTTAGGAAAATCGTTGTATATTTGGATATCCAGAATGTCAGTTACGAAGTACGACGAAGCAACTTGTGCGAGAAAAGGATCAAAAAAACTAATAAAGGGGTGAGAGGAGTCTTACTCGATCTCCAGCGCTGTTTGACGATTAAGAAGTTGAACGCAAAACGCTCTACGCAGACGTGTTTATTTCCAGTATAACAAATTCGCTCATTTCTCGACGTTAATTGTATACTGAGATGTATAAAATGAATCGATTCTCAGATTCATGCTACTCCACTTGAGGTATTACAACAGACAATTTACAATAACTGATAATCACCACAAATGAGTTTTTCCGTCAGAAAGCGGTTGTGCTACAAGCACACCAATCCCTCCTTAACTTCCTGGATGCACGCCTTCCTCTACATGAAGGTCGCTTGTGAGCAAGTCAATTTTTTTCAGTTTGACAGATTCTCACATTTCAACATCACTGCCCATCCCCCGTCCGTGAACGAGCTCGCAGTCACATGCCTGCTGTCTTGCTGCATCCTGTCTGAGGTGCTTCATCCCATCGTCTGCGTAGCCTCGAGCCGCGGGCTGGATCCGCGGGGCACGCGGAAACAAAGCGCCAGGGAAGGGGAGGGGAGGGGAAGGGGAGGGGATTGCGTCACGGGCGCGTGGGAGGTGCGGGCGGCGCCGGTGACGTCACCCGCTCGCGCACAGGTGAAGGCAGCGCCGATCCGCAGTTCCTTCTCCTCGGCGCCCCCGCCCCCGCAGGACTTAACCATGCTGCTCAAACTGCTGCTATAGAACGATTTTCCTAAGGATGGGGCCGAAGTGACAGCTAGTGCTGGCAACATAACTGAAGGTTCTGTGCTCGTTGTGCCCATTAGACTCCCTTCCTGCATTCGTTCGTTTGCAGTAGGCTAACCTGTAAATGGCTTCGACGCTTTCTTTAGTGATGTCCTCGTCCGACGCAAATATAGTGCACTTTGAGAAATAATTGAAATCAGGAACTGCAGTGTTATGTGTTCTTCTGTAAAAAAATCTTTTTTCTATAAACATTACATTGAATTTACTTTTTGTGTGATAAATATTATGTTTATTTTAAAAGCGAGGTGCGTACTGGTGCACGTGTTTCCGTCTATTGTGCTGTTGTGTGGTGAGCTGTGATTGAGAGCTTGTCATCTTGTATTTATGATGTATTTACGTATTTATTGATGCTGTCATCTCGTATTTATCCCACTGAATATTTAGTTTCAGAACCACTGGATTGTTTTTCGGGGTTATTCATTTTAAGAGTCATTTTAAGAGAGATTAATTTTAAAGACATGACATTAATTTTCTCTTCCTCAGTTTAAAACATTTCATTATTATTCCTCACTTCACGTAAAATCTATTATACGTAAACAAGCAAGCAATCATGAAAGTACGATGAGAACTTCATCACAATTTTGTTTCAGATTTCTAGGTAACGAAATCTCAGAATCATTGCTTTCTTATCCCAAAAGTTCATTCCTAGCCATATCCGATACGCTCATTTTGCCGTTTGGTTTCGGTTCTGGATGCTCTCAATAACAAAACCATAAAGAGGTGGCCGGAGATTTCCTCCTTTATCAGCGCTCGTAAAACACACGCTTAATGCGGCTTACGACCATTAACAGAAGCCTCAGAGGACGAAGATTCGATACAGGACTCCCACTCCTTCATCCGTAGGCACCAACGTAAGGGGAACTGCATAACGTCGTAGCCAATCAATGAATGCCATTAAAAACCTGTTCCAGATTGTTAACTGTTATCCAGACGCCATGTGGTCCTGTTTGAAAACTTTTAGGAATTGTAATTACACGAATAGTGAGAACTTCCAATGTGAGATGTCCGTTCATTAGAAAAGACTAATAAACAGACGTCAGGTATGGCTAAAGTATGCCTTCATCATGAACAGTATGTAGCGCTGACTCCTATCACATAAACCAAATAATTTACAGCTCCGGAGCTTGCAGTAGTATAACTGCAAACTTTAATTGTCAGAAGTAATAACCGGTACATTAAGCTCATGAGTACGCCTATGAAAGCTTCGGGATGTTTACTGCCTGGGTCAAGTTTAAACCTCTAATATCCTAGAACTGTTACATCCTAGTAAACTCCAATGGTGACGCCACACGGTTGAAAATACGGCGCAGTAAAACGACGTGGAAGTGAACAGTAGTAAACGCACTGATGAAAAATGCGACCTTCAGTGGCGAATTTATGGAGATCATGATCTTCTCCTCGATTGATGCGTGGACTCTCGATGCGTCCCAGTCGACAGCATCAAAAGTAAGTTTTAATGGAGCACGGTAGTTAAGTGTATCATTAATAAACAATTAGCAAAGTATTGATTAACAAAGACACAATTCTGGTATCTCCAAATCATTGGCCGATAGATGCTGCTGAACGTCATCAAGTTAGACGAATGTCTTGGACATACTCGTATGAATGAACTTGTTTTCTCCGTAAGGTACTTCGCGTACCATCAATCCACAAGAAAATTACGTTACGTGCCCGGGTCCAATTTTAAACTATTATAAAACTATATATTAGTAAATAAATACACATATATTATTTTCATTCAGAAGGATAGAGTTCAATTTAATACTTATTTAGATTACATAAAAAGAACAATATTTCAGTATTTTACGGGATGACTTTCTATTTGATTAGCACCCTTTAAGATATTACTCCGGCCCTCTCTCGTATTCCTTTTCCTAATATTATTACAATGAACCTACGTTCAATTCATACTTCTGTGCCCAACCCTGATGGTCGTAGGCGGCACAGGGAGGGCGGTGGCCCACACAGGAAGCGCTGTGCGTGGCACACGTGCCTTCCTGCACCGCCCCATGTAGGGCGCCAAGTGCCCCCCCCCCCGCTCTATTCCGATCCGCCCCGCTCTGGCAACTCCCGCCCGCGAGTATGATTTTCCCCCACAAAATGCTAACGCAAATAGATAATTAGAGCACGAGTAAAATGCGCTGTATGATGGCGGTGATTCAAAAACTGTTTGGTACGGATTCAGATTTTTGGATTAAGTTAGCTTATAAAATAACATTGAGTGCGACCAACGCAAAATGTTCGATGTATTCTACACCAAAATACAGATACCGCTTACTTTGACTCACAGCCTTCGCGTTCTACTACTGAAGCATTTCTATTTAATTAAATCCGTGTACTCCGTTTCTGATCTATTTATTCCCATGCTTTAGCTGTTTGTCAATAAAAACAACTCCCATTTCTCGTAGAGCAGTTACTTCACCTCCTCGCCCCTCCCCGCAAGCAGAACCTTTCTCTCGAGGCCTCTGGGACACACTCTCCTAAGTCTTCCTTATTGCACCAAGAGCATCTCCACTTTTTTTCTACTTCGTTCGCCTTACAAGGGCATGGAAAGAACGTAATGATCACTTTTTCTCATTTGAGTACGGAAATACAGGTCACTTTTCGTGAGAAGGTGATCCTCTGCCATTTACAACCAAATCAATTTTAAGAATTTATGTCATAACAGAACATAGTTACGAGTTGATTAGACAGATTTTTCTTTTTACGAGCGTTTACCGGAGTTTTAAAGGTCCACAACCGACAAGGTTTTGGAATTTTAATAACACTACCGCATTAAAAATCAGAATTCAAGAACCCGTATTTCCACATCTTTTTATAGAATGCCATATTCGAATTAAACAGCTTTCATTACACCCCGCTTGACAGAAGTTTCTTATTAGCTTGAAGATGTTTTACTAAACAAAGCATATTTCCAACAAATCTTTAAGTAAACTCGAAATTTAACCGAACAAAGTGTAGTATCCCATTAACCTTTCAAGTTTACATTCAGGAAATCATTCCGATTCCGCAAGTTTTTCTGTTTGTCCTGTGAAACTGTGCTTAGTATTAGGTATTTGGACAAAAGAAATCTGGCTCAATCACCACGCACACTAGAGAACAGGAAGTTAAATTGCATTCCTATTGTTATATACGCAAAACGCCGTCATTTCTGGTGGACGATAGTCGTAATGCGCAGTTAAAAAGCTCGTACGTTGTTAATAAAGGTACTTAAAATGTAAAAAAAGGAAACGATAAAGAGCAAGAGCCGCAACAGCAATACAACGATAAAAATTTCAAACTACCAAACATTTGCATTGCTAACGTTACATCAGATCATTCTTAATCACCAAAGTACCAGATGACTTTAGATTCTCCAGCTGCGGTAACACTTTTTAGATTAGGTTTTAATTCTCATTGTTTTCAACAAACAAATCAACAACAAATATACTACAATTTCATTGTTTTCGCTTGAACATTTCACAGAGTGAAAATCATAAACGAGGCCTCTAATAAGGACTGTTTTACCGGCCAACAGAAATCACTATTTTCCCACCAAACCCTCCAGGGAAATGATTTCAGGAACTCCCGTCACTTGGCACCTGCATGCAACGCCACGAGCCGCCGTGGTGCCGATCGACCGGCCCAAGATTCCGCGCCCCGCCCCGCCCACCCCAACGCAACCCACAAAAGGAGCTGAACTGGCGCGGATGCCGGCGCTGGCTCCTACGGTTCTTCCCCGTATACATAATTCAAGGCGGCGACGTCGCCACACCGTGCCGCGCCGCTCGCGGCCCGGCCCCTGCCCCGCCCCCCTCGCGAGGACGCAGATCGGGAGCAGCGATCGCCCTTCCGCCAGCGGCAGGTTTCGCGCGCCGCCACGCGTGGGCGCACTTGCACAGTGTCACGCCACGCCGCGCCCGACTCCTCCGCGCTCACGCAACTCACCGGCGGAGGGAGAGGAATCAGGGGGATTATTTACGCCGTCATTCAATTTAATGTTGGTTGATGTAATAATTTGCACGAAACGTAATGTATCTTAAATATTAACACAGCTTAATATATATTTGAACATTAAATTTAATCCTAAAAGTATAATCAATATAGATTCAATTTACATAAAGGTTAATATTCAATTGAATTGAATCTATATTCAATTGAATATTAACCTTTATGAATATAGATTCAATTCAATTGAATATTAACCTTTATGCGAAATAAAAGTTTATAGAATTGAATAATCAAAATAGATTTAATGTAGAGGTTCTCCCAATTCCCCTGCCTCTCATCATTTCATTTATTCATAATGACCAGTCCGTCAAGATCATTCCTTCCTTCCTTCCTTTATTCATTCATTCCGTACCAGATATGACCATAAAGCTTTGATTTTCGCATCCTAATTACATGTATGTGTACATTAAATTGAATGTGCGTTCATAATATTTACTTTAATGAACTTTTACATGAAAGTAATAACGTCTTCCGCGATATAATATGCACTACACTTACGGATAACAAAGTAGTTGACGCGCCAGAATCTATACTGTCTCGCACCCCAGGCGGCGACGTTTCTAAACTTCCAGCATCTACAATAGGCTCTTAACTTCCTGGGCAAACGGCACTGATGTGTCTGCTTCCCACCTCACACGCGTTCGAACCACTGTGCGGCCCGCTGTCCGACAGCCAGTCCGGCAGGCGCGTTTCCTGCTCGGCCGCCACGTCACGCGCGCTCCTGATTCGCCAAGCGGGGCTTGTTTACGAGCCCGCCCCTGGCGAGCGCCCGATTAAGTTTCGTAATCCCAATTCGCAAAACACGGATTCCACTACAAATTATTCTGAACGAGAGCGTGCCAATGAGCCCAGAATGAAGACGTGCATGTGGGGCAAATACTGCAGAGGCAGTGAAACTATGTTTTCACCATCGTCATTTAATCACGTAAAGAACCAGGTGACTTAAAAGTCATATTTATTTATTACGGCGTGATAAAGAGGAATAATGTTTGGAAACAACAACACCAATTAGTGAATCTAGCTAAGAAAGTAAGTAGACAGTAAGCCCGATTAAGTTAATTATGTTCATATTTTTTCTGACAATACTTCCATGCGGCCACTTTAAGAAAGAATGACCCTTTTTTTTAAATATACTCTAGCATGCGTTTTTCAAAAATACACTGGAAATGCAGAAGCATTTTCATTCGCCGAAAATAAGATCTTTTGAACCACACAATCAGGTCATTTTGCTTCCCCATTACCCCGACAATAAATGTATTTAAATGCTTCATAAATTATAATGTAGCGGAAGATGAGGTCATTAACATTATAGTGTCACGACTTTGTATTTAAAACAGTTTCGTGTTCCAAACGGAACGGCACTTGGAGGGCATTGACTTTTGTATTACACAAGAATTACTTCGTTCTTTGACACTTGCAAAAGCTATTTATTTTCATCTTACGCTTAGAACAACAAAGTTGGGCAGAAGTGCCAGTACCTAGTAGCAATGGTGAAGTGGGAGAAGCAAATACTACAGGAGAATCTGAGGGATATCTTTCGCGAAGTCTCGTTGTCCAACGCAAATTCTACATAGATTGAGCGAGATTTGAACCCTCTGTATCCATACGTAGGAGAGCCATCATGTTGGATCGCTTTGACCCTGAATTTCGTGCAAGTAGTTTCGTAATATCTTCGACACGTCTGGTTTCCGAGCTTCCGTAAGGTCAACAAACGGATTTCCGTGCTTCGTTCGACTGGGACTTGAGCGTGCGGGCAGTGGGCGCCTGGCTTCGGCAAATGTTGACAGGGCCCGCCACTTGGAGCGCTTCTCCGGGGAGACCTCCACGAATCCTCTGGCGCTTGGAAGCACGCACACGACGGCTACACGCTTAGACAGTGCACAGACATATCGGTTTCCCATAATACTCTGTTTCTATAATGTTACTACACTCTTTGCTCTGATATGTCGACAGTTCGGATTTGACTATTAATACATTGCAAAATTACTTTTAATAAAGAACAACTGAATAAAATCCATTGCAATAAATTTGCAGTATTCAATTTTCACTACATAGTGACAATTTACTGACCTCTTAAATATTCGTCACAAAAATCATGACTGACTAAATAAAGTGTTTTTAACTCTACAATCTCAGGGATTACATTTCATTTAAAACACATTACCTGCATTATCGAATAAAAACTGATACTCGAAGTGCCCAAACAAAAACATGCAAAATGCTACATAAAATACACCGATACTAGGAATGAACTTGCAATACATCCGAACATCAATTTATCGGTACCTATTTAAAGCATCTTTACCATCTCCACGCATAGGAATTACTCTAGTTTGTGCAGGCGACTCCGCGTCATACGCTGGTATGCCTTAGCGACAAGTACACGCGCACTCGATTCTCGTAATTGCAATTCGAATTCGTTGAAGCCTTCTTCAGGGATGAAATACATCGATACCCTGAAGGCAGAACCGCTTTCTCAGAGCCTTCTCGTAGCCTTGCCCGTGGAACCGCACGGCTTCGCCCACGCACGCCTGCCCGAGCCCCCCTTTTCCTCTGAGGACGGAAGAGGGCGGGCGCCGCTGCTGTGTGCTTTGGTGCTTCAAACGTCGGCTGCGTTACACGATCCACCCGGCCGCCCGCGCTTTCCGAGAACGCACCAAAACGAGGCCGTCTGTCAAAGCGACTGCGCGCGTTCCGAGCGGAGAATTTCCGGTCGTTTCACTACAATTCGAGGGAGGACACAAAACGACATGATCCTGCGTGGCGCCGGCTTTCTGGAGTCGCTTCCACTTTGGCCTGCTTGAAATGCGAACATGATGTATATGACTCTTGCCAGATAATGTTGATTTTGGAGACCACTGTCATCCTCAGGGACTAAGTCCCAGACATGTCTACTTCTGAGGGTCACAGGGTCAAGACATGTCTTCTTCTGAGGGCTAATCCCGTACGTATTTTGATTGAACCACACAACTGGCGACTTACTCTAGTGCCTTCTACGCAATGAAATTGTTGGATTTGAATGGATATCATACAAAAAATTACTTTGATAACATAATGAAAAAATCGGTATCGATCTAGGACTTGAAAGACTTATTGGAGGTCGTGTTTATGTGAGAGCTGAGAGCTAGCCCGAAAAATCTAGGAATTGGAAGACTTATTCGAGACCCTGTGTATGCGTTAATCCTTACGTGAGTCGCAGGGGCCCTGAAGGGAGGTGACAAAGCGATGGAGACCTGGTGGTGCACCTCCGGGGCCTCCAAACCTCGCAAAATGGGCGGGGCATAGCAGAGAACTCTTTTGTCACAGAAACGACCCTTCGGAGGAGCCCACATCGCCAGGCATTGCAGAACCGGCGTGTCGTGCCTTTTGGGGCGACGCCGCTAGGATTTACGCGGAGCGCGACGGCAGGCGCCGGCATGGACGGGCGCGCGGTGGGCAGATGGCGCTGGTGGCCCGCGTTGCATCACGGAGGCCTTCGGGGTCCCACCGCAGCCGCGGCCGCGCCCACCGCTCCCAACTCCACGCGGAGAAAGCGACAGATGGCCACGGAGCCACCGACGAAGTTTCGGACATCACACCTACTCACGGCCCGTTCCGTTTGTAGCCTCCTCCGCGGATTGCGTGAGTATTCCGCTCGCAGGTCGAACAACCTTTGACTCGTGGGATGGGAATGTCAGTAAATCTGAATATTATGATGCAAGATGACTTTTTACCACTCTGTTTGGAATGAGTCATAGGAAGCCTGAAAAGTGAAAACACTGGAAACATGTTTTCTTTAACTGATGGCAGATTAGCTGTCATCTACAGACGACTACGAAATGAATGCCGTCGAAAGAAGGGCAACGAAATAATGTACTGGGACTGCATTCAGGAACCGCAAACGACAGACCCGCCCAACAGATGAATGCACGCTCCGCCGTGTATTGCGTAAAGAATCGGATTTCCAGGTCGAAATAGACGTGTGGACAATTACGTATATAGTGTTTCCAATATGACAGAACACGAAATATTTGTTTAGTATATCTGTAATAGTTGGTGGGAGAGAAAGAACGTCAAAAATAATTTTGGATGGGGTTGAACTAAATAGAGCCTTTCTCTCATGATATATTGCCTATAAGCCATGAGCGACGTTTCAGACAACTCATCAAAACACGGACCGCGACATTTGTTTCCTCATTCACAGATTACGTATATATTCGAGGTTTCCAGGTTGAGAAACCTTTTGACGTGTGGGATAGGGTTCTGCATAATTTTGAATATTGCGTTTCTATTATGATGTAATTCTTGAAGGTGAGCATTTATTATTCGACTCGCTATGTAGCGAAGAGAGCATAAAACGTAAAAACAATGTCTAACACGGCGCAATCGCAGTCTTGAGCCAACGTAGCAGCGTCGTGCTAATTCAAAACGCACTCTGGTCACTACCGACACGACTATTCATCCAGGCCGGTCCCTTGTTCTTCTTTCTTTTACTGCTGGAGTTGAGATTCGGGATCTTGGCCGGACTTCGGTAAAGCAATACAGCCAGTACGTAATTGAATTACGAGTGATTAGGAATAAGCTGCTCACATTTAGATGTGAGGATGAAACAAAAAGTAGAGTTTTGTGCGCACTCTCATGCTGTCTTTAAGGTACTAATCCAGCGGAAATTGTTACGGGAAAAGCATGAAAACGACGCACAAGAGCACCTGATTTATAGAATTCTCCTTCAAGAGGGAGTCAAGTTTCCACCTAGCGTGTCAGCGGATGTCTTTCTCTGAGTTCGAGTGCCTCTGAAGTGAGGTCGGTCCCTCCCCAATGCTCTTCGCCTTTGTAGCCCTTTGATTTACCGTACGACAAGAATGTTCAAGGAAATGTACTGACAACAAGAAGCTCTAAGATGGTATAATGACAGGTAGAGGCAGCGAGATAACCGCATACAAACCCTCCGCGAACCCGCATTGTCAGTCGCAAATTCCGTTTCGAACGGACGAGCATCGAACCGCGTCCCCAACGGTGGAAGGTAATCGGGCTGATTGCTTCACCACATGCCGCCCATACGAGCTATCAATCACTAACGTTCACATCTACGGACTCGCAGTCTTTGACCACGTCTCTGACCTTGGAGAAGGCAGGAATTCCATCGTAGGACTTCAAACTTCGCGAAAACTTTTCCCCATAGCACGTCATACGCAGTTTTTAACTGTTGTTTTTTTTTGACGTAAAATAAATAAATAAATAAATAAAACTCCGTTACCGCCTCGCCGCTACACACGTCGTCCAGCCTTTTCCCCACCCCAACAAGGCCCACCGCAGCGGCGCTCGAGTGGTGGGTTGGTTATTTAGTGATTTCGGGCGCGTCAACAGCTTCGGTCATTAGTCCCGTTAATGTAGTGTATGTTTCTTCTCGGGAGATGGCGATGATCTTCCCCCACTGGATGGCGAGATCCGGCGCCTACCATCGGCTAGCGGGGTTTCCCTCTAACCAGAACTCTCCCACCAGCGGGGCACCACCCCAGCCGGGACAAGCTCTCAGCTCCCGACCAGTCTCCCGGAATATGTGCTAGTGTATGTTAGTGTAAATGGAGAGGATAGGGCAAGGAAGAGAAAGGAAAGATCGCGCGCGGTCCGTGACCTGTTTGTTTGGGTACTGCTCCGGTATTCGCCTGGTGCTGATCGGAGAAACCACGGAAAACTACCGATCAGAGCAGCCGGCCGCTAGAATTCCCCTCCAGACAGCGACTGAATCCGACCTAGCTGAATAGCTAGTGTCGAAAATCCTTCCGCCGTGGGGAGTGGGAACCTAGGACCTCCCGGTCAGAGGCGCTGCAGTGACATCAGATGATGCACTGAGCTACCGCTCCCGCTGCGGCGAGGAGGGAAAGCGCGTCGGCGCATGCGCGCCTCGCAAGAAGCGGCTGGGGCCGGCGCGACGTTCTGGGGCGGGGCTCGGCCGCGCCCGTTTGGGATCCGCCCGCGACGAATAAGGCGCCGCCAACCGCCGACCGGCCCCGCGCCCGCTCCGGCCACCTCGGCGCAACTAACTGCTCGCCAGGCGGCGCAACGCCACCAAAGGACCAACTCCCTGTACTTGGGTTTCTCTAACCTGGCCGATGACAGTTCATCAGCTGTTACGGTGTCAAGCTAAAACGTCATCACGGTGACGTCACTGTGGTGACTTTAAGCTCCCGAAACCGAAGGTTACAGAAACCCCAGTATAGTGCGGTGAGATTTGATTGAGTGGGTGCGCTGGGATTCACGGGAGTGACTGGTGATTTCGGGCGCGTCAACTGCTAAGCTCATTAGCGTAGTGCACGTTTTTAACGCGGTAGGTAGCAGTGAGCTCCCTTCCCCACTGGATGGACAGATCCAGCGCTGACCTACCCGTCGGTTTGGAGATTTCCCCCTAACCAGGTATCTCCCTCCAGCGGGGCACCGCCCCAGACGGATCACGCTCTGAAACCCGACTGGTCTGCCGACACGTGTGGTAGTGAAGTGCACGTAAGAGCAGAAGACAGGACAAGAAAGAGGAAGAAAAGATCCCGCATGGTCCGAGGTCCATTTGTTAGGGAATTGCTCCGGCATTCGCCTGGTCTTGATCGGAGAAACCACGCAAAACTACCGATCAGAGCAGTCGTTCGGTAGAATTGTATTGGTCAGAGGCCCTGCAGTGGCATCAATTCCTCTCTCTCTAGGGGGAATGCAGCTCCTCTCTCCAGAGGGAGGGCAATTTATCTAACAGATAAACGAAATATTTAGAGTCGTTATCAACATGCGTACACCATTGAAAATGCGATTTCATACAGATGATATACCTACACAACTTGCAGTCAACACAACTATCAAATTTATAACAGTCATCAAACGATTCTGAAACAAGAAATTCATGTTTAGAAAGCGAGGTATTCTGACAGATTTAAGTCAAATGCAAAACACACCCTCCTTTCATTAAAAGAATACAATTTCACCGGCACAGACATGCCCTTCTCATCACACGTACGTCTTATTACGACTGTCTTACTACGATTATATACGACTCTCATAACGGCCCACTCGATCTCGAGAGCAGATCCATAAAAATTTCTCTCGACTGCACAAACGCTCCAAGCAAGTGACTGATACAATCGGCCGTCAAGAAGAAAGAATGCCGTAATTCCCAAGAGTGCAGTCCAGTGAATGAAAACGATGCATTGTGGGCACAGAGCGAGGCCGCACTCTGCGGGGGAGTGCGGGAGGCGAGGACGCGGAGGAGGGCCGACGGATGAAAGCGGCCGGGGGCGCTTTCTCGGCTCACCGCCGTCAGCGCTGTCGCCAGAGGCTTTCTTCTCGCCGCCCGCGCAGGGAACTAGTGACCGTTCGGTGCCCGGCGGATGTTCTTTTGACAGCGCTCCACTCGCCCTCTGAATCTGTTTTCGCGGTATTTTAACTGTTTTCCCTTTTAGCTTCCTTAAATCCAGGGGTCTGCTGTACCTACTCTGAAAAAAATTCTTGAATATGTATCACTTAAAAAAATAATTCTAAATTAAAAAAACACATCAAAATATTTTTGTCTTAATAGTGTGTTGTAGAGATTCTACGTCGACATTACACAATCTGACTGATGCGTAAAGCAGCGAACAAGCCATTAGGAACCTCTGATATCGCCTTGATTCACAAATTTCTCCTACGTCCGTTATTTGCAGTTCTCAGATTCATTGTTCATAGATTAAGTTAGTACAGAACTGTGATTGAATTCAGCACAAATATGGGCAACCCGTAAAAATTGACATACCTGCGGCGTATGTATTACATGGATTACTAAATGTGGTTACATGGATAGTATTGATAAAGATTGGTAAGTATTGGTAAAGATTGGTAAGTGTAGGTAAAAATTGGTAAGTATTGGTAAAGATTAAGTTGCACTGCATTTTTGTTCTGCATTCCACATCTTGTTAATGACTCGGTAAATAGTTCCTATTAAAGTCACCACTCACGATTGGCAAGTTTCGTCGTGAAAATGTAAACCTCGCAGGTCAATTCATTACGAACACTAGCCTAGAGCCGTGGGGCGTGGCGGCGCCGGGGGGTCGCGAGTCGACGACCGCCGGCGGTGGCGCCGCTGCCAACCCGGCCCCGCCCCTCTCCGCCCCACTCCACCCCTCCCGGCCACGGAGACGGATCCGGAGCCAAGCGGCGGCGCCCGGGTCGCGAGTCGAGTCGCGGCTGGCTGGCGTTTGGCAGCCCGGACCCACCACGCTCCAACCGCCCCTTGAATGTCAATTGGCCACGCCGTGACTCTCCGTCAGGATGGACGCCCACTATCAGAATTGAATTTTTTTTTACTTTTCCGCACTTTTTTCTGGAAAAATTGCAACATACATGCATTTACAACATACCTATAGAATTTGATTCAACAAATAGTATTCTGACATTGTATATATACATTATAAATAGAATAAAAAGAAGAAAGGAATGCGTGAATGAGTACTCCCTGACCGACAGCATTTCGTGTGTCTTGAATCTTCAGAATAGGGTATTCATTAGATAATAGAACAATTACAGAGTGCTTAGCGGTTATATCAAAAGGTTTCGAAAATAAGAACCCGACGGGCACAAAGCGAGTGAACGGTAACAGATTATTTGACAAGCCACGAAGCGCACTTCCTGCAGCCTGAATGATCCAACTCAAGAACATAACCGAACTTATGAACGGTGTTTTTCCAGAACGTGAGCACGAGAGCTGGAGGTCGAAGGAGCGTAGCCCGCGGTGCGTATCCAACCTCGAAGACCCTGTGCTCACCCGAGCGCCCTCCGTTCACGCACCCCGAGTATGCATACGGGCAAACCGGTAGCGGTAGCTCAGTGCATCAACTGATGTCACTGCAGCGCCTCTGACCGAGAGGTCTTAGGTTCGAGTCCTGACGGCGCCAGGATTTTCGACACTAGCTCTTCAGCTAGGTCGAATTCAGTCGCCGTCTGGAGGAGAATTCTAGCGGCCGGCTGCACTGATCGGTAGTTTTGCGTGGTTCCTCCGATGAACACCAGGCGAATGCCGGAGCATTACCCTACCAAACGGGCCACGGACCGCGCGCGATCTGTCCTTCCTCTTCCTTGTCCTATGCTCTCCCCTTACACACACACTTACACTAACATGCACCACACTACCACATATTCCAGGAGACCGGTCGGGAGCTTAGAGCTTGACCCGACTGGGGCGGTGCCCCGTTGGTGGGAGGGTCCTGGTTAGGGGGAAAGCGCCGGATCTCGCCATCCAGCGGGAAAAGATCACCGCCATCTCCCGAGAAAAAACATGCACTACCCTAACGGTACTAATGACCAAAGCAGTTGACGCGCCCGGAAACACGAAAAAAACAAACCAAACCAAACCATACGGACAAGCGCATGCAGATTCACGGCAGACGAGTGGCGGCCAAAAATAATCTAGCGGATATAAGGACGGATATTCCAAGGCAACAAAACAAAAACGTCAACACCGTTTCAATAGTGAGACCAAAACAATAGCCTTTTCTTGAAATACGTTGCTGGAACCGAAACATAATAAACATTTCCGATAATTAAAATATCTTCATTACTTCATGTTACGCTGGATTCACGATTCGACAAATGACTCAGTGTAAACAACAGAGGTCTAGAGTTTATCGACTGTTTCTGAAGAACCTCTAAAGATTAAGAATTCTGATGTGTTTTATAAGATTCCTCAGACAGATAGGGACAATTCTACTTTTTACTTCTTTAAAATTTCGCTCAAGAATATTCTTGTAGAAACTGAATTAAACGCATTCGCATTTGTAACACTTCCTTCAAAGTAATGCATTTAAATAAAGAGAACAAGTAATGTAAAAGAAAATTTTCAACGGATTCTAAATGCAAACAAATATTTTTTTAATATAAAAAAGGCGGAAACGAGATATAAATATTTCATCTGAAGATATCTGAAACAGTTTGAAGCCACGACCACTATAACCAGGTGGTGCACACTAGGAAATGAAGGAGCAGTGCTACGGCATGGTTCTCGCCCACAGAGGGCGATGCTCGCCCACTGCGAGTCTTGCCGTGTGCCCGCGGCCATCACTGGGTTCGGCTGCGGTGCGCCTCATACGCCTCATAAAAGCCCTTACGCGGCGCAGGGAAAAAAGGGAACACACTTTACGAGCGGCTAATTACGGTCGTTACCAAATTCCGGTGCGCCCATGAATGTGGTGTCATCGGATCGGGAAGATGAGAACGGAACTACACCACCGCCACAGAATGAGTGGAGCATGGTTCCCAGGTCAAATACACTCGGGTGCATTCAAAATTTGACTTCCAGTCGTTGACTTCAAGTAGAATTTGAATGTGTTTTTATTGAAACTTCACATTCATGTTTATATTACTCCGAGCAAAATACGTCCGAATCTACAACGAAGTGTCTACCACCATCTACTCAGCTGGAATCCAGAACGAATCGACATAATTTCGCAATTCAAGTATTTTTCCACCTTTCCCCTCAAAGTCTACTAGATGAATTGACACATTTAATGAATAAAGAGTTCACTTCTTAGTACTGCCCATTTTATGCACAGTTTCAAGACAGTCAATTTTTGACCTTCATTTTGCAGACTAAGAATTCTTATAAATAATTACCAGGAAACTTACAATTAATCATACGTGTTTCAACCAGCTAATCATAGTGAGTCTTCACATTAAAAATTACTCTGATTATTAACAACAGCATTTAAAGTACCGTTTCCCCATTCTCCATCACACAAAACATATGGTTCCTTGGGCGAACGTTATCTCCATCAACAATCTTCACTTACGATTCAGACCGAGACCTATCCATTAAGCCGCGTAGCACAGAATGCTGAAAGAATGGAGGCGATGGATGTTTCGTAAAAGTAGAAAACTGCGAAACGAGGACGATGCCGACACAACAACGAAAGCTGGAAGTCGTGCCCAGGACGACGTCAACGCATCCGATGCCAGGCATCGCCTCCGAGGAGACCGTATAGAGACCTCTGACAGCCACTGGCAACCCACCTGCCACCGTGACGAAACTCCGTGACACGCGGCACTGCCCACTCTGCTCTTTTGGATTGCGCGATGGAATTGAATAGAAGAACCTTCCCGCAGAATATTGCTGCTAATGAGCCCAGAGACATGCTGAGCAGTCAAAATAGTTCGCCCTTCATTTGAGAAAGCTAGACGATACTCAATTTTCAGTCGATCGCGCCAACTACCCAAGCAATCGAGTTAAGTCTAGGTTTTAGCCGTGTTCGTGCGTTGCAGTCACCCGTAATTTCGCTTTTACACATGGAAATGTAAGATGGAATATTGAAAAGAAACATTCAAAATTCAACATCAACAATTCAAGAAACATTTTACATTCAGAAGATACTTTACCTCGTGATTGACATGATTTAAGAATTTTATGTGTATTATAATGATTTAAAAAGAAAATGCCTGTTCACTTCTGTTTGCCCAATAAGAAAAACACTTCTTCAACACGCAATTAAGACTTTTTTGCGCACAGCCTCCCTGCTACGCTGAGGAGGCGTGCGCGGAGCAGGTGAGCCGCGTCCATTCCCAAGGTCGTTGCGTGCAGCCGCAAAAATCGGGGCAAGGCAAGACATCGGCGCGGGGCATCCAGTTCGACGCCGCCCGCGGCGCGACGCTCCCCGACGACCGACGCTCCGCACGCGACGCGGCCCCACCGCGTGTCGACAGACGCCCCCGCAGGCAACGGGCCAGGCCGGGCAGCGCGAACGACGAGGGTACGACATCGCGCACTGCCCACCAGGGTAGCAGTGCGTGGCATGACATGAACCCACTACGCAATAATGGTAATAATAGTAATAATAATAATAATAATAATAATAATAATAATAATAATAATGTATTATTTGGCGTTATTGGGTCGGTAGTCCGACTTCGCCGGCCAGCTACCAGAGTCCCCTATGCCTCGGTCTAGTTAAATTCCCATGCTTGGGGTGGGGGGTGGGGTGGGGTGGGAAGAGCGACATGAGGCGAACATGACGTATTCTCTTCACCTTAACTAGCAAGATCCGTCTGCTTGAGCTTTTCTTCGTCACAGAGCTACAGAAACTGGGACGATTTTAAAGGAAAGCTACAACTCTATTTTTGCCTCGACCGGGAAATAATAATAAAAAATTCCGCTAATTCAAAAAACTGGGGCTCGAGACGAACATTATCATTGATCTAGAGAACGCTGTGATCCTGAGCACGTGTTCTTTAGTCAGAAGATTTATGGATTCCTAAATAAATGTGTTAAAGAATTATTTACTTTTTAATTTATAAACTAAGCGTTTAAATTTATATTGTAGAAATGTTTACCTTCTAATTAATTCTTAAAATAAATATATTTTTGTTAAAAGTAATGTACTACGGAAATCATGCTTTGATAGAAATATCTGTATGACTCCTCAGCGCGGCACGGGACGCCTTCGAAACGCACCTCCCCAAAGACCCTGCAGATCCGCACTCAGGGTGGACTTCAAAGGAAGCCTGCGTGAACATGCGGGTGTGAAACCAACGGACAACGGCCGACTCCTCGAGTATATCCCATACGATTGTAGATAACTTAATTTAATTTTGAACATTGTAGTTTAACTCGCACTTCCTTTGTACCCATTCTCCTACCATATTCATTTGGAATCCAGCAACGTGAAGCTGTTGTATCGACATTTTCGCAAAATTCATTACTTCCCTTTTCCGTATTCCAGATCCTTCTGTACCAGAAACTTGTCAAAATTACGACGCCCGTCGACAGTAGGTAAATTAAAACAACGTCCTACATCCACGCGTTCGCCGAATTCCTGGGCGAGGGCTTTCTCGAGCAGCGGCGCAGACAATGGGTGGGGTGGGGTGGGGGGGAGACGCTCGCCGGAACACGCGGGCGATAAGGCGAGACGCCACGGGGGCTGCTTCCGGCGCCCGGCCGCGCTGGTTTGCGTGCGCCTCATAAAGGAGCGCAAGCGGGAAGGCTTTCCCACAGGGATGCGACGGCGGCGGAGGAAACCACTTGGCTGCGCGTCCTACGCACCTGCCTCATTCCTTCAGGAGGAAGGTCCCACAATGACGGCCGAGAGGTTGGCACCTGCGCCTAGGACCCTCGGTCAGCCAAGAAGTTGCTCACTCTGGTCGCGGAAGCCTATGCTAACGGGGTGGTGGTCCGGGGTTTGTAGAGAAGGGCAGGCCAGGTGATGAGGGACGGGGGTATATTTAGGGGAGCGTGGTCAAATCTCAGCGGAGAGGAGCAAGGAGAAGTGAAGAGACCAGACTGGGACAGACGGGAATGTAGTAGGAGATAAGTAGGGAGAGGGGGCTGACAATGGTGGGAGAGAGGAGGGCGAGGATGCTGAAAGGGAGAGCTGCCGCGGGGGTCGGCGGGGCAAAATATTAAGGGGGCGATAAGGATATGTGACAGAATAAGGAAGTCAAGCTGGGTGGGGGCCGGTCGTGCTGTTGGGAACGATTCAGATTTTCTAATTTTCACCATGATCCCAGTAGTTAAGTCCGAAAGCCTAAATCACCAAGAAAACTTTTACGGTGTATTTTCTTCTCGTACTAAACGGTCCACTCTCCCAAAAGACGGTCGTGGGCGTCGTCCACAATTTTTAGACCGCGTCGGTTTCAAGAGAAAATGTAGCTCTTTTCCTCTAAGAAAATGGCTTGTCTCTTAAAACGCTCTATCATATACCGCCCGTTCGTCAAAGTAACAAAATCTGAGATGCTAGCAATGGACGCAAATTATCGGAACATCTTGGTATCATCTCCGAACACTCAAAGTGAAATTAATTTGGAAGTCAGATGTGTACACATCCGCAATCTACTACGAAACTTTCAGCGGAAAGAAACTTCATTTGCTGCTCTAGAAATTCCCCGATCCAGCTGTTGTAAGTTCTGAGAGTCTGGCAGTTTGCACCTGCACTTTTACGCTTCTTGACCCTTCCGGGAACTCTGGATGAAGCTGGCAAATGGAAAGTTACAGTAGAAAAGATCATTGGTATCATCAAAGAAAACGATCGCCCTGCATCATATTTTCATTTAAGAAATGTGGAGAATTAAAACCCACAAAACATTCCATTTGAATTATAAAAATTGATATATTACAGTGGAAAAGTAACATCCAAGAAGCTAAAGGAGTCATCAAATTTACGAATCTAAATAAATACTTTTCTCAGATGAGGCCTAAAACATACGACGTTTAAATAGATTATGCACGGATACAATATTGACGAAACGGAATACTATATGGAGATGCAATTGTGGACGTGCATTACCGGGGTGGAATTATTCAAGTAACGATGAATCAAAACTTCACGAATGTACGTCTTAACGTTTTTCCTGCACCTAGCGGCACGTCAAAGCACTTTCCCCCAACGCACTGCGTGCGCGGGGGGGGGGGGACCCCCGCATTATGCGACGTATTGCGTACACGTCGGGCCGGGCGCTTCCCTGCGCCTGCAGCTGTGAACTGCAGCATAAGAAGCCAGGGCGCGGGAGCGACTACGTAACAGCTGTGATGCAACGCTATTTACGCGCCTGTGGGGGCGGCGATGTCTTATCAGCGAAGACCCAGCTGAGGACACGGACGCGGACCTGGACGTGGGAGGCCCAACACAACGAGTCAGGTGCTCCACAGGGGGCAACCAATAGCCCACACACAGGATCGAGTATTATTATTATTTTTTCTCAAATCTGATTCTACTAGTGCTGCATAGGGTGCATCTATCAGCTCACGTATAGAATTGATTGTTGATTTTTGTCCTCAAATAAGATTTTATAAGGTCTTTCTGGGATACTAAATGATTTAGAGAAATTATGTCACGGTTAAACTTAGAGATAACATACTAATCCCGAACATATTCCTATTGAAACTTCACAGAAAAGTGAGCTTATTGGATTTACTAATGTACTTCCTCCGGCTAAATGTAGATTTTATTACGAAAATAACACTTCCCTTGTGATAAAATGAGTGAGACTAGCAAACCCATCCTCAAGGTATATTCAATTGCACTGAAAGTAAAAAAAAAATCTTGGGCACACGATGACTCCATTCTCAACGCAAATGTTATGTGAGAAACTCCAAGCGAAAAGCGGTGGAAACAGTCAAATCTCTTTGTTTATATTCATCCGGCGACATTATCGCACGTGAACCGAAATTAAAATCTGTACAAACCAGGTCTCACGGTCAATGAATCACTCACCGCCTTCTCACAGACTGACTTTACTACCGTATCTTTCCTTAGGAGATTACTCAAGCGATTATCAGCTTAATTTATCAGACTCGTTTGCTAATCTGGCTCAGTACGATATCGTACTGTGCCTCAAGATTTCAATTGCGTAACGTAGACGCCGCAACATAAAATGTGGTTTCCACAGGACGAGCAAAAGCCGATTCAAAATAAAACCACTACTGGAGAAAGTCACGGAAACTGTTTTTACTCTTGGCGCAATTAATCCAAGCTAGTGTTCGTTTTTGTGCTTGCCTCGTCGAAGCGTCTACAATACACAGCCGAGAAAGGAACTCTGAGAAAAAAGAACTAGTTAAGAATCCACAAAGAAACACTGATCTACATTCAAAAGCTCTAAACGTTAATATTACGCTAAACTTGGGAAATAGAAAATAGTAGAATCTGAAACAGACTTCAGCCTAGGGCTGCAACGGAATGAATTTAAAGTAGAAAATTGCTCTTCACAATAATTAAAAATAAGTCAGACTAGAGAATCTATACCATCATATGAATGGCATGATCAATATGAATTAAGCACTTCATTTAATTGTGGCCGACAAAAGGATCTCAAGTTACATCCTAACTTTTACTGGTAGCACTAACAAAAAATTAGTACTTTAGAATTTCATGTGACAAGACGAGGACATGGCTATGTACCACAACACCAGCTTCAGTACTGAAAAATTCACTGCATACCGTTACAGGAATCCCCCTTCCACAACCACGTATTGAACCTCACCCGCGGGGCCACGTACCACACACATCACCGTACGTGAACATACGTACTCCCGCATGCAAACATGACCTACACCCACAAATCTAATATTGACGATAAGAATAAAAACGTATCAACCCGGCGTGCGTCCGCAGTTTAAAAACACCGGGGAAACTTTCCCTCACGCGGGCGTCCAGAGTGGGTAGGGAGGGGGTGGGGGTGGGGGGCGATGCATCGAAGGCCGCAGACGCCCGGACATCCGGCGGGTCACGGACAGCTGCGCAGCGCTCGACGCATGCATGCGGCAGGGGCGGGAAACACACCGGCGAGCCACATGTGGCCCCTTCCGTTTTCGATCAGCCCGCGAAGCAAGCGCGGATGGCGTTGGGTCTCACAGCTGTCGTCACTTCTCGAATCTCGTTCGATTGTTCCAGATTTTCAACATCAGGGGTCAAATGAGGTAATGGGCAGGCTGCCGCCTGGTCTCCGGAATAAGGGTAGGGAGTGGGGGAGCAAATTGCAACTGGGTAGGCCAAAAGGGCCCAGTCGCCACTTTTACCTCGACCCGAAGGTAAGCATGGATTGCCTAGTGATGTGTGGCAGTTATCGCCTCTTCCCGTATCTGATGTGCCAGCTAGAGACATTCTGGATCAAGGGGAACAGGCCTTCAACTGGACCCCAGGACGAATGCCTCAAACTGAAGTAAGGTACGAAAGGATTTCGAGCGGACCATGGCAGAGGTTTAATGAATAGCCCAGATGTCGCATAGTATTGACCAGAACAAAACATTGACGCGGTCGATCAGAGCAGTCGGTCGTTTAGCTGGTGTCGAATATCCAGCAGTTATGACTCGAACCGAGAACCATCCAATCTTCGAAGCTTCAATAGCTAGCACGATACTAAATCTACACTATCGAATCCAGCTAAGACTGAATTTTACATTTTCAAATTCTTTGAAAATCCACTACAACGGCTGACAGCTGAATACATTTATACGAGAAAGACACGTGGGGTAACCGTACTTACTCCTACATTCTGTATTGATTTTCTCCTCACTTCTAATGTGAATGAATAATATACAGTGGGTAATTTTCTATATCCAGTAAATCATTCTTCTTTACTGTCACAACCATACATTAAGGACTACATTTCCAAAGCAAGAAAAAAAAATAATACTTCGAATATTTGCTTTCAGTGTTGACTGGAGAGCGTATGCTTTCGTAGCATCATTAAATTCAAAACATAGTTAAATAAATTTGTAAAGAAAGACCATCTTTATTTATTTACTTTGTAGGTCTTTGTACTAACATATCCTTGATTTTCTCATTGGCCGCTTAGAAACATCAGAAATTTCTATTTGGCCTTTCACAACAAAGTGTTTGCCTACCCCTGACATATCGCACACATCCTCACCGGCCGGCTCAACATCAGCAATACACACGGCGACACCTACGTATGTGAGCGATGGGGAAAATTCCTACGTTACACCAAACTCGCACCGTGATGAACACAGGACCGCATTCCATTAGAAACAGAACGTGTGAACACGTTGAAATCGCTCTTTCTCATCGTTTTCTTAATGGCATGGCACAAGCCGCTGGTTCAAGAGAGCTAAGCACGACAAAGAAACCTGACACTTGTCTGCGAGAACTGCAAAGAATGTGCGTAATGATCGATCGTATAAGTGTACTATAAAATCAAATTCTAAAACGCAATTTCACAAAATGTGGGTTGGGATTTTGTAAACCCATCAATAGATTTACACATATAGGCACGACAATGTATATACAAACTTATTTCAATTGTGAAATTAGAAAGCTAAAAGGAAATGGAAAGCAATAAAACATAACCTCAAAAATTCTTGTTTACTTCATTTATCTCTGTTTACTCAGGTGTGTATGTGTGAGTGTGCTCAAATGCTGCGAAGATTTAACTGTAAAACATTTATATGTCCACACGGATACTAGTTTAACACGAAAGGAACCCTGACGCACGGTCTCCCAAACCGTGCAGACCATTAAAGGAGAACGATTCACTCGAACATAACCTCACTGAGTCGTGCATGGAACGTAGCATTGTCGCTCGCAAACAGACCGCGTTTTATAAGACGTTTTTCAGACGCTACTCATGGTTTATGAAGAAACGAACAAGAAGAGAGATATAAGAAGGATGGCTGGAATATCTGTCAACCATTCTTTCTCACTATAAAGAGGTATAGCATTTACAGAATAAAAAAGACACCATGGCAATCAAATATGTAGGATCATAACGGTAATGTTCGCATAAACACAAGCTCGTTGATGATGTTCCACAAACACTGTTCCTGACAATTCCAGGAAAGAAGAACAACGCGCCGAAGAAAAGCTTCACACAACGCATTCGCAGCGCCTAACGACCTTCCCCGTTTCTTCGTATAAAGACCTTATATAGCACATCAAAACAGACCCGAGATAACATTAATCAATGTTTACTCTCAACGAAAAAATACAGCCAAAGCAAGCAGGTGCTAGATGCTTGTTGTTACAGTAAAACGACCTAAGAAAAGCTCATTGCTGGAGTAACGAAAGGGTCCGTTGAGACCGCAGCCGCCCTACATTTGGATGGTTAATCCCGCCGCTTCACCTCAGATTCCCTTCAAAAACTATGGGTGAGTGAAGCCCGAGTCTCACAGATTATTTTTGCCTCTGACCGTAATCCGTCGTAGCAAGCATTTTCCGGGTGGGCATGCAACCCTCGTGGTAGGTTTGGGGGCTGAGGGGATGGCACCACGGAAAACAGCATTGCCCCTCCCACGCGATGGCGTTCTAAGCCTGACCCCACGGCCATCGTGTGGGGGGGGGATGACGCTCTTAAGCGTTCAACCTATTAAAGGGGCACCCAATGTGAACGCTTTCTGTGTACCTGCGCGCGGGCGGCGGCGTGCGGCGCGCGCAGGCGCAGGGGCTGCGCGGCCTGCGTCAGGGTGGTGGTCTTGCGCAGCCGCGCGTCGTCACGTGGCGCGTGCCGCGGCCGGGCCGACGCTGCGCGCGCGTCTCCTCCAGCGCCGAGCCCAGCACCTCGGTGGTGAAGCGCCGCTGCGTGTACACGGCCGTCAGGTCGTCCACGTGCGCGTCGCCGAAGCCCGGCGGCGGGGCGGGGCCACGTCGTCGCGGTCGCCGCCCTCGCGCGCCCCCAGCACGAACAGCCGCCGCCCGCCCGCGCCCCGCGCCGCCGCCGCCGGCCACGCCCCCCGGCCCCGCCGCCCCGCCGGGCGGGCGGTGGCTCTTGACGAAGCGGTACATGGAGGCGACCGGCGCGCCCGGGGCCGCCGCTGGGGGCGGCACCAGCGGCGGCGCATACTCGAACAGCCCGCGCCGCTCCGTCGTGGCGGAAGAGCGCTTTCCCTCTGGCAGCTACTCCCTCCGCACTCTGCTCTCGTCACCAGTCGTCCGCGACTGCGATTAGCTCTTCTCCCGACGATCAGCTGTTGGCAGCTCGAGTCCCAAGCGGCAGCCACACTATCCGGCGCGATACGATTCACTATTCATCCCACACATCCACTGCAACACTTGTTATCTCCGATATTCCATCGTCCAACACAACCACAAACATTCACCAGCTGCCACTGCTCGTCGTCGTGCTGCAACACCGATCCGCCGCTATACGTTTCACACGCACTCCCACAAAAAAACGCAGCACCTGGTGTCAACCGGTAACAAAAATCCGGATTCTAGCACAAAGAGGGCGGGAATTCTTCGGCTCTAGTACGCGGAGGCGAAGTGCGGGCTGGGAGTCGATGAAGGGTCGTCAGCAGGGCGCGGTCGGGGACAGAACGCGGGACGGCATCGCGGCGGCGCTACGGGAGCGTCAAGCGGCGGCAGCGACCCGCACGCTACTGACGGCCGAGCCGAGCAGCGCGGCGCGGCGCGGGGCGGCAGCGGGCGGGCGGCGGCCTTGGCACGCTCGTCCCCCGCCCCCCTCGCCCGCCCCCACCCCCACCGCCGCGCGATGCTACTCCTCGTTCGGGAACACATCGGCCCCCGCGCCGCCCAGCCGGCGGGGACGAGTCGCGCCGAAGCAGGTGCGGCCATTCACGAGAGGCGCCTCGCCAAAGGTGAGGAGGAACCCGCCCCGCCGAACGAGGATGCGCTTCAGACTGCATGAGGGAGGTCGGGCGAATGCCAATCCCAAAATGTTTCCAATCATAAGAAACTGAACCGTAGATTTTCTCAAAGCTAATCTTACATTTTCTCGAAAGCTAATCTTACATTTTTTCGAAAGCTAATCTTACATTTTCTCGAAAGCTAATCTTACATTTTTCGAAAGCTAATCTTACATTTTCTCGAAAGCTAATCTTACATTTTCTCGAAAGTAAATCTTACATTTTTTCGAAAGCTAATCTTACATTTTCTCGAAAGCTAATCTTACATTTTCTCGAAAGTAAATCTTACATTTTCTCGAAAGCTAATCGTACATTTTAAGCTAATCTTACATTTTCTCGAAAGCTAATCTTACATTTTCTCGAAAGCTAATCTTACATTTTCTCGAAAGCTAATCTTACATTTTCTCGAAAGCTAATCTTACATTTTCTCGAAAGCTAATCTTACATTTTCTCGAAAGCTAATCTTACATTTTCTCGAAAGTAATCTTACATTTTCTAAATTTTTTACAATTTTCGAACCATTCCTAAATGTTCACTATACTAATTTTAATGTTAACTTCTCTCCCTCATGAATTCAAAAACGTTATTGATAATATGAGGAGATATGGGAAGAAATCCGTTAATGATAAAAAATTGTTAAGGCACAAAATCGGGGATGAGTTTCTTCGGAATGAAACCGAATAAAACAATCTTCGATATGCAATATAAATTGTGCATTAATGAACGCGAAAAATAGGTTAGAAGACAGGGGCACAAATAGTTCGAACACTAGTGAGGTTTCCCTGTACACGATACTCTTGTTTGGACACGGTATAAACCTGTTAGTCACTCTTAGCTTAAGACGGATGTTACAATGAAAAAGTCTCAAATTTCTATTAGTATTTCTTCGAACTTTCTTTGCAACACCCCGCTGCAGCGATTCGAAATTCCGAATGTTTGAATGATGAGTCACAAAAAATAATTGAAAAATTAAACGACCGAATGTTATTGTTTCACTTGCTTATAAAATATTTCAGGGGATGAAATTAAAACAACTGCAGAGCATGACATCAACTGACATGAATCATCCGAGGAGACCAAACCATGTTTGTTTTTCTCGGGCACGTAAGATTTAGGGTATAAACAACAAACATGAGTAGTTGTTAATGTACGTCGACAGAAAAAAGTTGAAATAAAACAACATTCGCAATCAAAATGCACTCCACGCGAACACAACCCAAAGAACAATTAGACGAACACAAGTTAACCACAATGCCCAACAATTCTAAGGTAAATACAACATATCATTTATTTTATCTACGGTACTTGCTAATTCACCAGAACCCGCATATCCCCAAAGTGTGCAACAGGGAGTGACGGTCTGGCAATCGGTCGGTGGGAACTCATACCCCCATATTTAACGCTTGGATACATCAGTGTAACAAATGGGTAATGCAATAGGAATATAGATAATAGGGGTTATCTTTATTTTGATGCTTGAATTTGAACCCATGAATTTATCTTTACTATGATGCTAGTTCTTAAAGCTTTTGTAGCTGTACCAGAAATGGACAAAATTGATTTCGATGGGCTGGTGACGAGAATGTCACGATGAGATGGGAGAATTAGTGAAATGAGAGTCAAGAAAAGCACGAGTACCCCGAGAACACCTGCAGCAAATCCCACCACACATTCCACATGTTTCAATGGGGATTTGAACCTCGGCCCCCACAAGTGAAAGCACGCGGTCTGACCACTACCCTAAGTCGCTCTATTGTCGGGGTATTGAAGCTTCTTTGTAGCTTGGCACCGAGAACAAATACCGAATAGAATAAAGAATTCCAACATGAGAACTTCCAACGCTTACACTACACGAGCTACCTGCAACGACCGTGACGGAGTAGTCGGCTACGGCTTCGAGCGCGCAATCTCGCCGCACACACGGGCGCGCGGGGGTCGTTTAACGCTCCGGAGAGCGGAAAGCGCCGCGACATTTGCATGCGAGAAGACTGGCACGCAGGGACTTCCAGCGGCTGGAGCTCCGAGTCGCCCGGAGAAGGAAACGTGCGCTAGAGAATGGGCGTTGAAAACGCAATTTTCCGATCACGAAGGGGAGGTTTTGCGCAGGACAGACGACGTGGTATGCGTTAGAGGAAAGCGCCGTTTGAAAAGTTAAATGCGCTTTGCACAAGTTTTCGTTCCTTCGACTGCGTACGATAATGCAAATACAGTCGCGAACTGTGACAGTCCAGTGTGCTGATAAAGTTCAGTTCCCACATTCTCATAATTCTCATTTGTTCGAATACATCTGACTACCAACGATACTGCCAATGTGATATACAACAATCGCCATACTCTCTTCAACCTATGTGATATTACCTATTAGGAATACAGTTCGCAGTACACATTCCCAGTAGTTAGGAACAATTTTTTTCATTGTGACCACATGACGTGTGTTCATGCGATTACCTACGATAATTCCGGCGAAATGTTTTCCGATGAAGCTCTGTTGTAAGGTTGGAGTTTGTGCAAGGGCACATACCCCAAAGTGGTATCATTGACTAAAGAGGTATAATTCTTTTCCCTATGGTGGTATGTAGAGAGAGAAAGAGAGAGAAAGAGAGAGAGAGAGAGAGAGAGAGAGGGGGGGATGGAAGGAAACGGAGGAAGGCAGGAAGAAGACACAAAGCACGAGGGAAGGAGAGAAAAAATGGTAACAGCGCATTGCCACACTAAATGGCTAGGCTGCGTGGACACATCGGTATTGTTTCAATGAGCAACACACAGTATGCTAATGTAAAACAAATTAAAATTCCCAACGAGAAAAAAACTACAACAAAAACATGAACAAGAAAACATTCGTTGAATCACAAGTTAACTCTTCACATAAAAATATTTTATTAAATAAATACCAAAAATGATTTCACAGCACATCTGTTGAAATACATATGCAACTTTTCAACGATAAGTAGATTAGATAAAATAATTTCTATTCTGCTTCCAACCCAAATATTTCCCTTTCGAATGCAATATACAATTAATGTCGCAAGTCTTACCAAAGTAAATGTAGTCCCATGAACAAAACAGGAAGAAGAAGAAGAATGCATTTGTTTCAATATGGGTGAATGCTATGGTATACATGGTTTGGAGATACATCAGTTCAGTAGTATTTCATCTACGGAGGAAAAACGTTCTGTCAGCCCAGTAACTTTGCGTATTCGGCGTTGTAGAACTAATAACGGGGAAGACAGCAGTTTACTCATTCCAGATGAGAAAATCTTTGAATGAGATAATTAGCTACTTCACAGAGAAACAGTTTCTTTACAACAAAATGATACACTCAGACCAGGGCGCTATATTACGAGATTAAACGGAGATACTTTCCAAACGCTTATTTTTAATTCAACTTCAAATTATCACAGTTCAAACGATCTTGTCCAGAGCACAATGCACATTGTATTCTTTTACGTAAGTAAACTGCTGCACCTAATTGCCTTGCACAAAGAGAATAATCCCATTCAAAGAATCCTAATGCACGGAGTCGAGGTCTGTTGGCAGTCCGCCCTGGCTCCGGCCGGACGCACTCTTTTGTTTCGCCAGGAAAGCAGGGTTGCCAGTCGGCCTTCGCAGGGTGGCACCACTGGCAACGAGCGGAGGGGATGTGCGCTATCCTCCTTTTCTCCGAATGCTATTCACTCGAAATCTTGTCAGCAGCATTCAAATGCAAAACGTTTTCTCACTCATAATTGTAATGTCAACTCTTCTTCGCACGATGGAGCTATTCACGTCTCTAGATTTGAATACCCGAAGTTTTATCGTAGCATACTCCATAATTTCATAAATTACTTATCCGAGAGGAATTTTAGCTAATTTGTCGTATCTTCAATGGAGCTTACGGTTGTAGGTCGTACGTTTCTGAATGTGTTTTACATTTATGAACTAATTTTTGCGAACAAATTAACCACCTCTAAAGAATACAATGCAACGAGGGCAACACTAGTGAATAATTACACTTTGTTATCATTGTTTTCTCTCTCATCCCACCGCTTGATGGAAAATTAAATTGTCATAATTCACAGGCGCCCTTCTCCTTCGCTACAGTCTTTCTTAATTCAGACGAAGAAATTACGCTGCGAAAGTAACGTACCATGGAGTTTTCAATAGTTTCTATGAAGCATCACAGCTCGAACGTTCTGTCGTTCTGTCAATTCTGGACTAAGTCAATATCATCTATGAGTGACTCTGCAACAAAAATCTTGAAGGCAAATGGAGGGGACTCAAGAAAGAGAAATCTCCTTGAATGGATTTGCATTACTGAAGCTCGCTCTAAGTATTCATAATTCAAAATGCATCCTCGAATGTCCATCGACTTGGTCGTACACCATAATAGCAACTCATTTCAGATATCCTTTACGTCTGCTTTGTCCATTCGTGAGAGCTGATTATTGCAGTACTTTAGAGTTGTTAGTATCGTGTAAACAACTAAGGTTGTCACAGTTTTCACCGATGTTTGCATGTACTTTTTACACTGAGTTATCCAGTGATAAAGGTGAAGCCATTGAAAGCTACTCATGACATTAGTAACTTGTAGAAACACTTACTAAAGGTAACAATATTTAATATGTTTCTATGAATGAAACATTCACGATCAGGAGGTGCTCACGTAAACGCCAAAGAAATCTTAAGACAATGCTTAACTTCACATGCAAGAGCCGTTCCCGATGCTATCAAACCTAATCGTCAGCGTAATGAGAAAAAAGTTGGTAAAAAAGACAACCTTCCGTTCCTGAGCTGCATGTTAATTCCATTGCCTCACGATAAGTCGCGTTTACGGAAGAAAGAACTCTTCTCCTTTGAGACAGTAGTAAAATTGCCTGATAAGGACGTCACTATCGCCAGCATAGGTCGGTCGACTTGGGAGGCAGCGGCAGCGGGGAAGGCGGTGACGTCGGAGACGGTGTTGGTGGCAAAGGTGGTGACGAGGGCGGCGACAGTGGCACCGTCGGAGATGCACGTACCAGCGGCAGCAGCGGTAACATCCGAGACGGTGGGAGGGGTAGTGACGAGTGCAGCGGCGACGCCGCGGGCGGTTGTGTTGGCGGCAGTGGCAGTTGGGGTCGTAAAAGGTGGCAGGGCACAGGCGATAAAAGGGGCGGTGACGATGGCGGCGGCATTGGATGGAGACGCCCGTAACAGCGGCGGTAACTTCGGAGGCGGTGGGGGAGGCAATAACGAGTGCGGGGATGGCGCTGAGGGCGGTTGTATTGGCGGCAGCGGCCGTTGTGGTAGTGGTCACGGAAACGGAGGCACAGGTTGGTTGGTTGTTAGTGATTCCGGGCGCGTCAACTAATAAGGTCGCTATTCCCGTAAGTGTAGTGCATGATTTTCACCCGCGGTAGCTGTGATCTTCCCCTCGCTGGATGACGAGATCGGGCGCCGACCTAACGTCGGCTAGCAGAGTTTTCCCCAATCAGGTATCTTCCACAAGGAAGCAGTGCCCCTGCCGGAACAAGCTCTAAGCTCCCCACCGGTCTCCCGGCGTGTGTTGTAGTATAGTGCATGTCATTGTGTAAGTAAGGGGTGAGGATAGGACAAGGAAGAGGAAGGAACGATACCACGCGGTCCGTTGCCCGTTTGGTAGGGTACTGATCCGGCCTTTGCCTGGTGTTGATCGGAGAAAACTACCGATCAGAGCAGCCGGCCTCCAGAATTCTCCTCCAGACAGCGACAGAAGGCGATCTACCTATTCGGCTAGTGTCGAAAATTCTGCCACCGTCGGGCAGAATCGAACCTAGAACCTCCCGGCCAGAGGGACATCAGTTGCCATCTCTTGAGGCACAGGCGGCAGAAGAGGTGGTGTCGATGAGGAGTGTTGTATTGGTGGCGGCGTGGGGGTGGAGGTGCTGGCTTCCGCGTGAGGAAAGCGCGGCAAGTGGTGCGGGGCGGGGCGAGGAGGGGCGGGGCGAGCGGGAGGCCGCTGGGGCAGTCGCGTGGGCGTGGGAAGGCGCGCGCGCTCTCAGACGCGCGGCGACGCAGGCGCTCTCGCAGGCACGGCAGTGAAACCACCCAATGCATACCACAGAGCCTAAAGGTTTTGTTTCATACACGCTTAAGAGCGGCGACTCCGCCAGATTGATTGTTAGTGATTCCGGGCGCGTCTACTACTATGGTCATTAGTACCGTAAGTGTAAGTGCATGTTTTTTTCTTCAGGAGATGGCGGTGATCTTCGCCCACTGGATGGCGAGATCCGGCGCTCATCTACCGTCGGCTAGCGTGGTTTTCATCAACCAGGTATCTCCCACTAGCGGGGCACCGTCCCAGCCGAAACCTAGCTGAAAAGTCAGGGTCGAAAACCCTGCCACCGTCGGGACTCGAACCTAGAACCTCCCGGTCAGAGGCGCTGCAGTGACATCAGTTGATGCACTGAGCCACCACTCCCGCTGCCTCCGGCAGGTTTTTCATGTTAAAAATAAGCTATTTGTGCTATGGCAAATTGAAACATGCTGATTTTGGTATGACCATCTTTGGACATAAAAAGTTATGTGAAAAAATAATTGGAATTACTTTAAAATTTTATTTCAATTCAAAAGTAGATTTAATTATCAACACGTGAATAAAATTGTCACGATTCATAACGACGGACTGACACAAACGGGATACCCATTCACTTTGTATGTTTCCTAAAAGATGGGTTGGGAAAGTCGCAATTTTAGGACCCAATTTGTATGATAGCGTATGTAATCGTTGAGTCCGCAACCGAGCTTCGAAGTCAATCGGGCGAGAAATTCAGTGAAATTTTCGACATGATTTTTAATTAATAAGAAAATGAAAAGGATGGCGTCACTACCTCGGAGATATTTCTCGAGCCTTGCGTGCAATTTGTGCACTGGTTGAGCTGTAGTACCTGAAAGAAAAAGGCAAGGAGAGGGTACTATTCATTCTTCCCCATCCTGTCCTCCTCTCCATTCCTAGAGCAGGGTGATGGACTGACATGACTACGATCCACTAAATTACAGGAAGCAGACGTAATGTCAAAGGAAAAATTGGCCTGAATCTCAAGAGAAGCAGGAGTCAGGATTACGACAAGCGCCCTGGGCACAATTAAGTTTGCTCCACATCCTATTCAATGAAGTACCTCGAGGCCGATGTCGATCACGAACGTGACCAGTCAAGGAGCAATATCTCTACCCTCTTCTCTTTTTCTAATATTTCATTTTACTGCACTTTTCCCACTTATTCCTTCCGCAATCAAGCTCTACCACTTATAGTTGCCATAAAACGAGGCGGGATTTCAATTTAAAGCGAGCATTAATATTCTCCGCAGCTATTCAGTTGATCACCTATCACTGTCCACCTCCATCCTTAATTTACTTCATTCTCGAGACGAGTCATGTTTAAAAATAAATGATTGCTGCAATGACAATCGACTAGAAATTCCGAGAAACGCCTCCGAGGTCATGTGAATCGACATTGCTGTTCGCCGTCGGTCGCCTCCGCGTCCTAATTTCATCCCCACGGCCACCGATGCAGGAGCCCACGGTAGGCCGCTAGGGCAAATGGCACGGGCCTGGACCGTCGCGTGTGCCAATGAACACGAGATGAAGGCGGGTACCCCACGTGGAAATTAAACGCCTGTTATGATTTTATGACAATCACATTCATACTCGCTGGACGAAACACGAGATTTCTCTTTTTCCACTTCTTGGGAGCGCAGTCTTTCCCAATTGTTTAATGTCTATTTGTAAAAGTTAATTAGAATGTTAATAATTCAGGTGAGAATTCCCATAAAACTATGGACTAGAGAAGAAGAGCATTTGTAATCTCAAACCAACGCAAAGAATGATTCCGACAAAAAATACGGCTTCCGGAAACGATCATCATTATCGATGAATCGAATGATGTAAATGTTTACACTTCAAATGTTTTGTCATTTTTTCACACTCATTATTTTTATTATGATCCACGATTCCTAAAGCGTTTCGGCCATACTTGGGATGGTTCGATTGATTTATTTAAAGTGATGAGCGACGCTGACATTGAATGATAATGCAGCAATGATGGAATGAACGACAAAAAAAACGACAGAAATGCAAAAAAGAAAAAAAAGGGAAAAACCTGCGAACTGTCCGCCACAAATCCCATATGGATCGACCTGGATTTGAACGCCGGTCCCCAAAGTTCTACGGTGTGCGCTCTAACCAGCACACCACGTGCCACCGCGTATGGTTCAATACCACAAAATATCACAATACATAATACAATCACTCCAAACACCTCGAATTCGCGCCTATTGTCTGTCGACCCGCTGACCCCGTCTCCCTCCTCCTGCTCCATTAATCCGGCCAACTGGCAGATGATTGGCGTGATGTCACCGCTGCGGCGGGCCGCGGGGCCTAACTAGCCCTTTCTGCACTCGCCCACCGCCAGCGGGAGCGGCGCCGCCCCCCGAACCAACCGCCAGGCAGCGCTGTTCGGGTTCGCCACGCACGCCGCCCACGCCACAGCAAGTGAGTGAGTGCAATTGACCGATCGCCGACCGCAGGGCGCGGCGGAGGACGGCCGGGTCAAATCGCTGTCAGGATGTGGGGTGTCCCGGTGAGATCACGGCGCTCGGATTGCTTCGGGGCGCCTACTTCTTCGCGAGCGCGGCACGGAAGGGGTAAAATAGAAACCTTACGAATAGACGTTGCTATGCCGGAAAGCAATTACACGACCACACGACATTTGTGTGTGTGTGTGTGTGTGTGTGTGTGATAAGCAGGAAAAGAGACTGGCTTCTTTACAATAATGCGAATTCAAATATAAATTGCAAGGTCAAAAGAGTTAAATAAATGTTACAAATAACTATTAAATATGCAAATATTTGACTTTCCGCTTACATATTTAACTCATCGATCTAGATGACTTTGATATATATCTACATGTCCGTGTACAAAACACAGATAATTAATTACTGACGTTGAATGAATAGCCAACCAAGAACTTGTACGGTATATGTATATCCCTTTAAACGAAAAAAGTAAAGAGAGTTTGTAACGCAATACTCAAAAGTAAACCACGAAAATAGAAGGGAAAAACTGCCCGACATCCTGGATATAAATCAGTCAATGTCAAATCCGCCCCCATTCGGGGAGCAGGTGCCGGCCCGCGAGAGCGAAAGCTTTCGGTACAGGTCAGTAGTGCTGCAACTAGCAGAAGGCGGCTACGTAAGGTCGCTGTCCGGGAGGCTTCCAACGCCAGTGTGAGAGGAGGCGAGGAAAAATTAAGGTATGAAAGGAAGAAAATATGAGTTTTGGAAGGAGGAAAAAGAAGCGCATCCAGAGCAAGAAGAAACAAAATAAAAGGGGGTAGGAAAGGAGAGAGGACAGGAAAAGAAAGGAACGAGAAGCAGAGATGAGGGAATTAACAAGGACATGAAGGAAACAGGGATGTAAAGTAGTCATTTCGGGCGCGTCAAGAGCTTAGGTCATTAGTCCCGTAGTACATGTTTTCCTCGGGAGATGGCGGTGATCTTCCCCCGCTGGATGGCGATATCCGGCGCCAACTTACCGTCGGTTAGTGGGGTTTCCCCCTAACCAGGATTCTCCCACCAGCGGGGCACCGCCCCTGCCAGGACAAGCTCTAAGCTCCCGACCGGTCTCCCGGAATATGTGCTAGTGTAGTGCATGTTAGTGTAAGTGTGTGTGTAAAGGGAGAGGATAGGGCAAGGAAGAGAAAGGAAAGATAGCACGCGGTCCATGGCCCGTTTGATAGGGTACTTCTCTGGCATTCGCCTGGTGTTGATCGGAGAAACCACGGAAAACTCCCTATCAGAGCAGCCGGCCGCTAGAATTCTTCTACACACAGCGACTGAATTCAACCTAGCTGAAAAGCTAGTGTCGAAAATGGTAAGGGAGTGGTAATGGTATAAGTAAGGGAATGCAACTAATTAGTCGCCAAGCTGGTTGGTTTTGGCTTTTAATTTCTTTCGGAGGAGCTGTTGACAGACTCTTAGCCTGCCCCTGGCGCCAGACGCCAGAAGCTTTGCTGTAGTGGGATAGAGGGCGCGTATCTGTTCCATGGCGCGTGCAGCGAGGCTCGGATTGCGCGCTCGTTGGCCGACCAGCCGCGCGGCTTCCGATTGCGGCCCAGCCAGACACCGGGCCCAGAGCGCACGACCGCGGCCCTTCGCCCTTTCAACGCAAATCTCGAGCTACACAACAATGGCGTCGCCACAATCTGACTACTTGACGAAAGAGTTCACCAAGATTGGATTCCAGGATTCTCTTTGAAATCGCGAAGCATTCTAAACCATGTTGCACAATAGTCAATGTAGTTGACTTTGTATAAAAAAAAATTTCTTAACAATCTAACTACTTGACGAAAGAGTTCACCAAGATTGGATTCCAGGATTCTCTTTAAATCGCGAACATTCTAAACCATGTTGCACAATAGTAATGTAGTTGACTTTGTATAATTAAGAAAGTATTAATTAATGTAATATTTAATATAGTTGACTTTGAATGATTAAGAAATCATTAGAAAATTCTTTATTATCTGAGAAAAAACCATGGATCTCAGGGGTTTCACAATGAAAACATCTCTCAGAGAATCTGAACTGGTTATCATCGTACCGCATTATTTAATCACAAATGCGGCGACCTGAGATCCACAATTTGCAACTCCAACTACAGGATTCAATTTCAAAGTGTGCCTTGTCTCTCCTCTCCCGGAAAAACAGTTTTTTAAAAGTTTATTTGTTCTCGTGATACCAACGACATTGAATTACTTTCTGATAGACAAAGACCAAGAGAAACTAAATGGGGATATTACATTCATTCCTTCCGTCTCAAAGACGCCGCCTCCACCAAGCTCCGGGAATCCTCCTGAATGGGGACCGTTGAACGAAGAAGCCGAGAGCAGCACCTGAGCCGTTCACGGTTCTGGGCGACACAGCCTCAGCCGGTTCGACTCCGTCGGCCGCCGCCAGTTTTTGTTGCGGCACGCGCGACGCGAAGGCAGGCAGGCAGGCGGCCGGCCGGATTCCGCGCAGACCAGCGAGCGGCCAAGGAGGCTGAAGTTGCCCAGCGGGAGAGACCGCGGCTCAGTGGGGCGACGCGGAGAAATCACACCGCAACGAGCCAACGTCCTGTGCAGAGCCTCAGAGCAAGTTGGGATGCGGGGATAAGAAACAACAGAGGAAGCAAAGCGGAGGCGTGAGAGAGGGAATGCAAAGAAATGTAACGCGGTAGAATGGCAATTCTGTCTATTTATTTCTTGTCTTTTTAATTCGAATTTCCCAGCGTTGAATATAGTAATCGTTCCACAGTTCTACAGTCCCTCTCAGAAAATATTGACACACACACGAGGCAAGAATAGGAAAATGAGTGAGAAAATGCAAACTAGGAATATTTTGTCTTAAATTTTCACTCTTTTTATACAGGTGTCAGACGAAGTACTGTACTCAACGATATCATATTGCATTGCTCCATAGTACCGCACGTAGAGCTATTGATTCCAATAAAGAAAATACTTATCTTCTCAGTCCATTACATACAAAAGCAATACATAAATCTATCGATTCTTTAATCTCCCTAGACAATAACAAGGTAAATGACATTTGAATCCTAACATAAAATGAGAGACGAATGACGTTAGATGTAAAGAAATAAAAGAATATGAAAGAAAGGAAAGAAGAAAGCGAAAACAACGATAGAGAAAAATAATGTTGGGAAGAAGTGAAAGAAAACGAGTGAGAGAAACATGCTGGGGGAGAGTGTAAATAGATGACGAGAGAGAGAGAGAGAGCGAGAGAGAGAATGAGAGAGCGAGAGAGAGAATGAGAGAGCGAGAGAGAGAATGAGAGAGAGAGAGAGAATGAAAGACCGAAAGAAGAGACAAGAGCTTTCATCTGAGGAATGAAATACAGTGCCCACCCACTCGCCCATTGTGGTCCGGTGGCTAACAATATTTGCGGAGCGAGCAGGAAGCGAATGTCGAGCACAAGGGGCCTTGTGGGCGTGGCGTGGCGTGGCGTCCAGGCGCAGCGACGCGGCGCGACGCCTTGTGCGGGGAGGAAGTGCGTCCAGCGCTAGCGGAGGAACGACCGCCCGCGAAAGCTGCTCCAGGAAGAGCAAACCACCACCACCGCCACCGCTCGGTGGCCGGGACGCGTGCAACATGCTCGCTCCACGAAAATACACAACACGAGCTAATGAAGCACTGTCACTAACTGTGATTTTACGGTTCTGAGACAAATACCGTAAAAAAACCATTGTTACTGGAGTATTTTGAAGTTAGAATCTAAATTACACTTTTCTTTTATTCCACCCTCCCCACCTCATGCCAACCATATGACTGCATATATTGCTTCAAATGGATCAGAAGAAATTGGAAAGAATCTGGTGACAGGAGGGGAGTGGGAAAGCATGGTTGCCCCCAATAGAAAATGGGGGTCTAAGAGCAGAACCAAGATATTTGATTCAACACATGAGAGAACCCTAAACCCTTGATACGAATCTAGCATTCCATCTGCAAAAGAATGCTCTGGTGTTCACATCTGAGGGTGAATATCATAGGTCCTTGGGTAGGACGCTAATCCAGAAACGTGGCAAACATAAGCATAGAAAGGCGGTTAATAACATCTTGCAAATATATTAGTAGAATGTTGTACAATCGAGGACAAGCGAACGTACTCGAAAGCCTAGGTACCTAAATCACGATAGTTGGAACCGTCCACCTCAAACCCCACATCGGTTTCCAGGGTCATCAAAGTGAGATTGAAAAATAATTCGTACGACCTTAGTTTCAGAGTACACAGAAAAATACTTCCTCAGTAATTTCTCGGTGTAGAAGCACAAAGCATGACGATTAAAGAATGGTAAGGACGTCGCACATACAAAAGAGGGAAACGGCGTGGTAGGGACAGGAACAAAAGAATAAAATGAGCTGTTAACGAGAGAAATTATTCTGCACTGGCTCCCTCCAAGACCGCAGAGCTCTTAACTACTTATACTCTTTTATTTCATGGCCTCTAAAAATATGTGTACAATTAACCCTTCATTTTAAGTAATAAACAACTTTGAAGGGGTCAAAATGTTAATCTTTATACTTCGCTGGACGTGGAAAATATTTTTGCATTTCTTGAAAATGCCGAAAAAAAATCAATTTTATAGTCCAAATTGGAGGATAAAATGGAACATTTAATTTCTCTAACGGCATCATAAACACACCCAAAGAGTCTGAAAAGATTGGAAAATACGTGGAATCCACAAGCTTGCATCCCTCTTTACTTGAGTAACCGATCTTCCCACCAAGCCTCAAACAGCCAACGGTCACTAATAGTGGAGCAACTCAGAAAGTTGCATAGCCACGACGTTCGTCCCTTTGTCATGCCATTTTGGAAGATTACGCCTGATTACGGCAGAATTCAATAAGCTCCGGCTGGATGACGCCACTCCCCAAACGGAGCTCGGCCCTCCTGCTGACCGGCGGCACTTGTCACAATCAGCCAGCCGCCTTTCGCCACGACGATGCCCGGCGGCCACCTTGGGCCTATCCGCTAGAGATCTGCCGCCCGCTTTTTTTCAATAACTGTTATCACAAAAGCAGCTAACTCGTAAAAGCTGTTATTAATAACAGTTGAAAAATAACAAGTCCATGACCAGCAACCTAATATGGCCGACTGCTAAGAGTTAAAGCAGTTGTAGCGACTGCTAAGCGATTAATTATTATTATTATTATTATTATTATTATTAATATTATTACTATTATTATTACTGTTATTATTATTATTATTACTGTTATTATTATTACTATTATTATTATTATTATTATTATTTTAGCATTATTATCAACATTATTATGTTATTTGCATGAAAATTAATATCTTACTTATGTAATTAACTGCCACCGGGTTACACCCAATTGCAGTTTAAATAAATTTATCTTTATCTTTATCTTTAAGAGTTACACCACGCAACACGAATAACGTTGGTAGCACCGTAAAGCCTGTGCCTGTCCCTTACGGCGCTTCCTTGCACTACTTTCCCTAACATGTTTGGACAGAGAAGCAGCTGATATGACCGAGACTGGATGAACTGCCAAGGATGAATAGTAATTCATATAATGTGTAGCGAATGTGTATAGAATATAGAATATTACTAAAATGAAAGTGAGTCGGGTTCAGATTGCAAATATTCTTTCAAATATGCAAATTGTGCATAGTGAAGTGACGAGTGCCAAAAATAATGAGGAACAGTGTTTTTGCTTACCTATAGCTAAAGAGTTAATGACTGTCGAATAGCAAGTATTATAATGTGAGATATTTCCAACTCATTTTATTTTATTGGACCTAGGGAAATATTAGTTGATTCACATAACAAATGGGCAAAAATAAGTTAACATATTGGACGGACTTAATTTAAAGGACAAACATCTTGTCGTAGTGTATACAATAAAATATAAAAATATTGTGGCACATGGTACGTAATAATGACGAATTATATATTAATGAATCTATAATTTGAACACTGGCAAATCATGATTGATTGGCTGCAGTGAAGTTGTTATCGTACAAAATGGTTGCCATAAAAGCTTGTAGTAGTTCGGATTAGGCCCAGTAGGTTGCAGTTCTATGCATTTCAACCGATAACAACCAATAACAGGATAAACGAAATAACTGTTATTTCGCCTAACAGTTACGAAACGTAAACGGTTAAGAAATAACAGTTTAGCAGTTAAGGGCACATCCCTAGCATGCACCCGCACGTTCTCCACCGCTCGTTGTAAGGTTTCATGTACAGGGATTCGATATAGATGTCTTCGAAACATAGATCTTTCTATTCAAGCATCAGCTTTAAACATTGGTAGATTAAAGCCGATGTTTTTACGTTTTCGATATTTTGCTTGTGAATAACCATTTTCCACGATCAACGTTTTTAAAAAGGTTATAATATGGAATAATAACTGATGACATGACTGTCGGTTCATCCTTTTTCCCGCATTCAGTTTCCTATGGTATACAAACGGAGGTCTGGTCGTTTGAGATAACCCTGATCGCTAAGACTTTCAAACAGTTTTGTTAATTGTTCTTAAAATTCTTTGTTTTGTCAGTTAAAATTTAATTATAAATTAATAAACACGGCCTTTGCCAAATTAAATCTCTCGCGCGCTAACGTTTTGGAGGTTACTAAACCACGTTTATAAATATCGATTGTTTAGGGGCGATGTAAAGTTAACATCCATGTTCTGAAACATCGGCTGGGCACTGGAAGAACATTCAATATTCCGATCAATCCATAGCTGGTATAGACCACTAGGTTTCAAATTCCTAACATCTCATTTACAATTTGCATCGAGTTTCGAGCTTCAGGACCCTGACACACCCTGTGGCTTGGCTTTTAAGCTTGAAGTCTCAGTCACTCCACGTGAAAATGTGTTGGTAAAAACGGGTTCGCAGTACATTTCTTCCAAAAATTTTGTTTTCTTGGGCTGTCATTCCAGTACTGAATCCATTACCATGTAGTTTATTCACCACGTACACCAAACACAACAGGAGTCAGCGGTAGCATACGAGTGATTAATATTCGTAATGATGATTGACAGTGATACACTACTATTACGTAAAAATAAATTTCCAGTGCCCATTACAGAAAATTCTGTGAACAGTCCTATGGTCAAGATGGCCTTTTAATCCCTCCTCAAAGTGCGAAAAAGCAGATAGAAAAATGTCACCGAGTCTCAGCTAACTTAAGACATCTTAGACGTTCACTTCATCTTTCCGAATGCACGAACCTTCTCTTTTTAAACCCCCTACTAGTACGCATGACCCTTGCGCAACACGTGACGGTCAAACTGGTTGACGGTGACCGTCAGGGAGCATACAACAAGAGGACCTTGCACGCACGACGCGTGAGCGGCGGGGTCAAGGCTCAAGCAGGAGCAGCGGGCGAACGTCGCCCACGCACACACACACACACTCGCTCTACCCACTTGGGTGACCACTCGAGTCAGTGTTACAACACACATATAGAAACACGTAACGCAATAGTGGATACAAAACAGTCACATCACCTCTTCAAAAATGTGATTCATCGACAAAGGAATAAGTATATAAATAAATACAAATAAATAAATAAATGCATTTCCAATGCATTATATTTCTGATTCACTCGAATGTGTGAATCAGCGTGAATCGCCCCACTGAATACATTGACAGGCATTAACCACGATTACGTACGCCGTGCTTTTACTTTTAAGTGGCGAGATCTTTCTTGATGGCATTTCTTTCAGTGCTTTGTAACGTTCACATACATTCACGGCTGAAAGCTCTCGAAAACATGGGCGTATTCACGTATTTAACGTCAGTGCTTTGTGGAAAGAACACCATGGCGTTTATTACCTCTGTTTTTCCTAATATGAGTGATGCGGATCACCATTCATCCGACTACACAAATATGATTTAACCTACAAAAATTAGCAGTAGAAAAAAATTTAAACACTGATTTCTTTTTCCAAAAATTACATTACAATACACCTTCCCTAACTTTATTATGATTTCCTGATTGCAATCATTAAATGGACGGAATTCATTTTCATACAGTTCCTGATACATCCTTCTTCGGAGAGCAACGCCCAACGAAGCAGGAACGCGTCTTCTATTCACAAGAGGAAGACAATACAACGCGAGCCTCAGACGCCGCAGCCTCCAGCGAGTGCCGCCAACGCTGCATTCCTGCGTCGTGCATCTCCTGCAGCTGTCCGCGGCAGGGAGGGCTTTAAAAGGACGAGCGCCGGGAGGCAGGCGAGCCTCGAACCGGGCCCGTGACGTCACGACCATGACGTCACGCTGCAGGTACGCGGTGAGAGCTCGGGTGGCCTAGACGCCACATCGCGCCCGCCCACACAGAGGCACACGACCTCCCGGATCCCTCCCTCGCACCTCTGTAAAAGGTCTCACTCGTAGAGGCAGACGCGCATTGGCACCGTACGACACGGCAGCGAGTGCTTTTCTTCTTACGAATATTACCGGTGGAGGCGTTCTCAAGTATCAATCCTACAGAACCTTCGTAAATCCCCAAAAATAACGGATTTTTCCTGAGATTTCATTCCTAGAGACCCCTTTACTCAAATCCCGTTCCTAATAATAATAATAATAATAATAATAATAATAATAATAATAATAATAATAATAATAATAATAATAGAATTATCCTTGCACAAAACAAATGAGAATACACTCATATTTACATTAATTTCTAAACGGCGGAATCGTACTTCAAGGAACCACCCAATTCTCGCCCAGTATTATGATTATTAAATCAGATGATATTCAATCTGGTGAGCTTCTGTTCTTCAGTGTAAATCATCAGCGACATCACCACCCATCGGGCTGTCCACTATTCCAATTTGACCTGACGGTCCCCAGGTCGGTTATTAATATTCTGAACTGGGCAAAAGTAAATAATCGAATGTCAAAACATGTTCAGGGCCGGGGAAAGGAATACAATGATTTGAATACAAAAAAATATGCAACTGTAAAATGCGGACGGGAAAACAAAGTTATTTTAAAAGTTGTATGCATAGGTGAAGAATTTGATTATCTAAGTGACAGGATTCGAATTAATATTTATTTACAATTCACAAAGAAATCCACAATTCGAAATGATAATGAAATATCATTCTCCCCAAGAATTATTCTCCAGAAAATTTGTATTCTATTAAAGTTAATTAGATTTAAAATATTTTAACAAACATTACTTACTAAATCCAATATAATTTGAATGAATTCCCTACAAAAAGAAAGCTAAAGCAAGGCACGATACAGACAAGCACCGAATTTATAAGTATAAAACAGAGACAAAATTTATTTCACGAGTTGAATGATTACATCACACTAGTTGTTCCAAGGCAAATATTCGCTAGAGCACAAATAAACTAGAAATGGAATCCGTCAACTATATTTCTAAGTGCGAAATATCACAAACCTGAAAAATTAACGTAAAACCCTAGATCCATATTCTATCAAAAACTAACTTTCTAGGTGATTTCAAAAACGAAAACCATCATGGTGAACACCCACGTTGCCCTGACGCCAGGTATTCTCGCTGTCGACTTCCTCCGAAGAGGCGCTTGACCTCATCAACAGCTCTCCCTGAGGAGTTTTACGTAAGAGAGCGGCCTGGTGAGAAAGCTCAGTCTGTTCGATTGAAAAATTGAGAAAACGAACGCCCGAAACAACATTATTACAAAATATGTTAATATACTAAATCAGTTTAGTTTTCAGGTGACATTATCAACGGCAAGGCACTTCGATAGCAGTTCTTTTACATCAAATATATATTTAAAAAACATTCTCAAGTCATAAATATAAAGTACACATCCCTTTGAATCAATACTCAAATTATTTGCACAATTTACGTCGCCTTAAGTTCATTACTAACTTTCAAAAATAATAAAGCATTCTGAGTTGCCATAGATTATATAATTTTAATGATCGTGAAGAATACCGCGTTCTCTCATACGTCAACATTGATAAATATTTTCACGAGAATGATGAGAAGTCTTCCCGACAAAATTTCAGCTTATTTGCAGGTTTCGTTTCATAATGTTCCATTTCACAGTAAAAGCACGTTTCTACAGTTCTGGAGGTGGACAGGCCGTCATGTGACGCATTCTCATCCGACACGCAACGAACGTCGATATTCGATCCGGAAGCCTTTGTGCGACCACGCAGATCGATTCTGCATCTAGAAGGACACGCAACCTTCTACCCAGTAGCAATGGGGCATCGAGAACACAGTAAACGACCATTGCAATGTCTACATATAGAGTTGAATTTCCAGAAATGTTTTAAATAGTTCCGAACGCATTAAAATGGCCCTTGTCAGTTCACAGTTTGTTCTCCCTTCACAGTTTCAATTCCTCCATACAGACATTTTTAGGTTCCAATGATAAAATAGTAACTTTCATGCAGAATTAAAATGGTTCCTTAATTTCATTCAACTTATGAAATACGTTCATAACTTCAAGTGTCTTCTTCAGAGGAGAGTATTTTGGAGCATTTGCCTAAGAACCCGAAGTCCAAGGGATGACAGACGAGTCTCAATCTGGTCCTGCGCGTGTCTAGCTAATATTCTGTGTGTTTGTTCCCTGCAACAGTCGCAACCGCCTGGCGTCGCGGCGGAGAGGGGCTGGCAGGCGGCGGAGCAGCAGGTGCTGCAGCCGGGGCCTGGGGCGGGGGGCGGGGGGCGGCCCACAGCTGACGGCGCTTCGCCCGCGGGCTCTCCACGAACCGGGGAGGAAGCGGAAGGGAGGCGCACCCACGCCGCCGTTCATTTGTAACTTCACTCGAGTTATTCAATACAAAGCCCGATTGCCTTCCGGAGTCCTCGCTCCCTTGCCAGATAGCTTGGGAAAACCACAGGGCCCAGACACTCACTCCAGTGAAGGCGTACCCACATGCCTTCGCGCAGAGCTTTCAAACTCACGCTATTCAAAACAATCATCACATATCGAAAAAGCATGGCTCCCACCGAGTATTCCTATTATGATTTTTTGTTTAATTCAAGCTAAAAACTTTGATTTTACTATATTTTTTTAAAGAAAAGGGGAGGTGCACGCTTAAATTGCCTGCGCCTGAAATACTTTTTTGGCCGCCCCTGCCTCGTTTCACCGGTGCCGTCCACCCGAAAAAAAAGACTAGTCACCAAATGGCGTGCCCGCCCTCCAGTGTAGCAACGGTACAACAGAAAACGTCAGAAGCTTCGGAGTTTAGGCTCTCCGGAAAACGACGCGTTCCAAACGGAGTTGCGAATGTTTCAGCCGCAATAATGCGATCTAGTAGGGCACTCGCCCTCAAGACGATGCAGTAAGACAGCCGAGACAGTGGAAACACTGTTCAGAAGGCGCGCAATCTCCTATCTCCAAAACCCCATTGATTCTGGCGGAGGAATTTTTCAGCCACTTCAGAAGCTTTCTCTCTTTAAATGCAAACATTGAAAAGAAGACAAGTCCATTTGGCAAAAACTGAGTTCTTCTGTTGTTTCTACCCAGAATTTATTTCCATAAAAAACCTGAGATGTCTTTCAATACATTAAGTAGTACTTAACTGTTAAGGGACAGCAACGAGCAGAAATTATTCAGGTGAGAGCAGTGGCTACAGGAATTACCCATACAATTCATCAAAGTATTGCCAATCAACTCATATCTTAACTGTAACGGTTTATACAGAAACATTCGCGGTAATATCAGTTTGAAGAATACGTATACGGACTATCTTCTGAAGAACTGTCTCCCTAAAACATCAAAACACACAGGAGATAACACAGGATTTCGCCGGTAAGATCGACAAGTGACACTTTCTTTTCTCGATCAATCACTGCTACGTTCTCAGGTAAAAGAAGTGTAATCTTGAAAGCAACATTGGATTACGTGCACATGATGCACAATCTAAACTTGCAAGCGTTATCATATCTCAATTCTTATCCCAGAAAGTGTTAAGTCCTATCATAACTCCTATCATCCTAAATCCTATCATAACTCTCTGCTCTGAAGCCAAACTTATCATTTAATTCTCTCTCTTAACAAAATTCATTGAAATAAAAATGACAGCGAACTGTTCAAAAGGATGTTTCTGATTCTTCGAAAGATAAGGTTCTGGAAAAGGTGAGTAATTTGAGAGCTCTTAAACGAGAAATATGATTGTCGCGTAATTGACAGCATCGCCATACGTATGGGTTCGTAAAACAACTAAGAATTTGTCAATTTACACATTCACTCGAAATGAAATAAAAATTTAAAAATTATCATTAGGCAGAAAATTTAATTGAAAACTATTATAGATATTGGGGCTGAAAAAATTAATGCCTTTTTTAAAAAGTAGTAAACAAGAGTGTGCTTGGAAGATGTGTAATACATTAATCCAGAGAGAATTTCTTTAACCCTTAGTGTATGCAGCACTGCTTGCACACGTAAATGCACTCGAGCCTCGAATCCTACACAAGAGGCGGCGGCAGGGACATAAACACCAACTGCTCGCGGTGCGCGATGCTTTGGGGAGCTCCGCCCGGAAAGAGTCAGGTGACGCGGCCCCGATGAGCCAATTAGAGCAGAGCGGGCGAAGCCCCGCGGGGCGATCGATTCCCTCCCCCTCCCCTCATCACCCCTGCACACGGCGCCGCTCAATGGGCGACCCCCCCCCCACACACACACACGGGTAACCGACGCTTTAACACTTAAGTCATTGCTTCATTTTAAATTATTATTATTATTATTATTATTATTATTATTATTATTATTATTATTATTATTTTCCCTTTCTTACTTTTCTACCTACCAAAAAATGTCGGAGCATTCCTGCTCACGACACTACTTGTCTGCACAAAAATATGGAGTTGCTACAATGAAGAGCTTCCTCATAGAGGGTTCTAACATCTTTCATGTAGTCCTTCATTAATGCTGATTTTGGCGGTCTCTACTTCCTTGGCTCTTCATGCACTTCATTCAAGACTCAAAAACGTTCTGGCGATGCTTGCCGTACCTAATAAAGCGGCTTTTTGCATAGTTCTGAGATGTTTTTTTTGTTGCTTCAGACTTTTTCCAGCCTTCTGCCAATCCTTCGTTATTATTATTATTATTATTATTATTATTATTATTATTATTATTATTATTATTATTATTATTATTATTATTATTATTATTATTATTACAAGCCTGTACATCCCTTTGTAGGGCAGAGGCCTCCTGCTTTGGACAGTGATGTTTCACTTGAACGGTTCTTCAGGTGACGGTGATTGGTGGCCTATGCTTCAATTTTAAATTACAAAATACTAAACTGTACTATAAAACATATACATGGCGAGTTTCTACTACTTAACATGTTAACCTTTATGTTGAAGTTTAAATACTTCACGTGGGTGTTTTCCTGTAGGAATGCAGATCATATTCAGTGAATCTTTCGTATGTTATAGGCTTGCCGGTTGACGTAGCTTTTTGGTGCGCTTTAAATTCGCATAATTATTACATCATTGCTGATAAAAGCACAGGAAAATTGCTGAGTACCTCAAGAAATAACAGAATGAAAATGAAAAATATTTCTCGATCACTTATCAATGAATCACACACATCAATGAAAATTTACTTCCTTCCTCCAAACGAGCACTGTATATAATAATAGAATCTAAATAATGGCAAGAGATCTTGACAGCACACTCCTCTAAATTAAGATTAAGTGTGAAAAAATTTCAAAGAACTGTCATTTTTTAAATAAATACATTTTCTGCTCGAACCTTCGTATTTGCAAGACGTTTATCGAAAGCATTTCCCATCGAGTGTAGCATACCTAGTTGACTGAATCAATTACGAAGGACTCTTCAGCCGTCTCCTAATATTTGCTTAGCTAATGTCACCACCAACTCAACACACCGACCTACGTTCGAATGACAAGTCACTTAGCGCCTCCGCCAACCCTCGCGAAAACGCGAGTGATGCAACTGTACGAGTGGTGCTCTTCGCCTTGGCCACAATTGAAGATGATCCCATATTCGGGGCACGCGCCAGGGCTCGGCTCCCGCCGCCGCTGCCGCCGCCGCCGCCGCCTACAGTGGCTGTGCCACACCTCCGACGCGTCCGAATGCGCCCACAGCCCTCCGCCGACGCCACAACCTTGAATTGAATTGAATTTGCCTTATTTTACGTGGCGAGACTCAGGCCATCAGGCCTGCTCTTCCGTCTGACCACGCAAATTTCGTTACACTCCTTTCAACAATCATGGGAGAAAGAAGGTATTACTTGGGCGACGAAACAGGCGATTTGAATTTAGCTCAGAGGCATCATTTAGGCTTGAGGATCTTTTACATGCAGTAAATGTACTAACATGGGACAGCCGGCTTTACTTCCCCTCCGAAGGAAGGCGTACGAAGGATTTTTTCGCCCTTAAAAATCCACGGCTTCGATCGGGTTTGAAGCCGCAAACTTGGGTATAGAGGTCCGATACGCTAACCGCTACACCATCGCCGCCACAACCTTCGCTTCTTTCATCGCACCGACGCCAAGGCTACCGCCGCCGCTCCCGTCTTTCACGAGTATTCTGCCATCTCCGCGAGAGAGTTGCCCCTGGCAGCAATCCCACCGCCTCCACCCCAGGCTGTTCCGACGACAATCTATTCGATCCACCCATCGTTGCTACTATCACCCCCTCTGGGCGCGCCGAACATAGTGGCATAGCGAGGGAAGGATAATGCACTCGCAGATAATGTTTTTCTCGAGATTTTTTTTTTTTCGCGAAATTTTTTTTCACGAATCAATCGCCAACCCTCGCAGCCAAGCTCTAGTAAACGTCTTTGTCTCTAGGTTTGAAACAGTGAGTCGTTCTATCTATCCAAAGAGCCAGTCTGCTTGTCCATTTCTGTTTCATAATCACCCTTTCATAATCCATTTTAACCTGCACTAGAAGTCAAAGCAGACGGATAGGAGCAATTCCTTCCGATTCAAATACTTACAATATTCGCCACGTGCTAATTGCATGTCTCTGCACAATGTGGGGTCACCGTGATACGTGATCGAATATATGCGGAAATCGACGAAATAAATAGCATTTCTTACAATTTGTGTAGATAAGGAGCGGTACAGACCACTCTTAAGACTACTGCCAGAAGGAACGAGGCCCGTATACTCTGCTTGTGTGTATTACATTTATTTATTGGGTTTTAGGGGCCCTTCAATTACTAAGGCCCCTGAGTGCTTAATGATTTAATGAGTCTTTGAAAACGATAATGGTGACTGAGAAATACTGAAAAGGGAGAACACCGAGAGGTCGCTTAGCCTACATGGAAAGACCGGAGATCAAAACAAGCTCCCAGCAATGGAAGACTTATGCGCTAGGCATTACCCCACGAGACACGCCCCCGCCCACCCACGCACGCGCGAGTGAACGTGAGTGTTGAGCGCAAAGCCTAGGCCCTCTTTGAGGAGTGGAACCATCGCCCACACCTTCGCCAGGTCCATCTCGGCCAAGTGGCCTGCCAGGTCCATCTGACAGTCCCGGAGCCACTCCCAGAGCAGTCGCACCCACGTCGCCTCTCCGGCAGAGGGGAAGTGCGAGCGGAATGCCAAGCCGCGTTGTGACATCCTCTCGGAACAAGGGCGTGGCGGGGCGGGGCGGGAGCGGCAACGCCCACAGCGACGCGCCAACGGGCGCTCCCACACGCCCCGTCCCGCCCCGCTCGCGAGTATATTTTATACAAGGATTTTCCTAAGGATGAGCCAAAGTGACAGTTCGTGAAAACAAGTGAACATCACAAGTATTTCGGAGAAGTATCCCTCCGCCGCGACAGCTGTTCAGCTACGTCCATTCGTAAAGGGTTTGGTTATGGCTCCTGACAACACCACTATCCAAAAGTCTAAGAGTTTCGCTGAGGTGTATGCACGTACGCGAATCCGGGAAATAATTAAATTTAATTACGTATGTGGAAAATCTCTTAACATGCTCTCACAAACAGTAAAAGAAAACTGCCACGAATGTAAATAGCAAGAAAAATGATTTTAAGCCGAAACACGTGCACCGGTACGCATCTCGCATTCAAGTCTCGGTTTTAAAATAAATATAATATTTATCACACAAAAAGTAAATTTAATGTAATGTTTATAGAAAAAAGAATTTTTACAGAAGAGCTCATAACACTGCACTTCCTAATTTCTATTGTTTCTCGCGGCGCACTATATTTGTCGGAAGAGGACATCACAAAAGGAAGCGACGAAGCCATTTACAAGTTAGCCAACTGCAAACGAACGAATGCGGGAAGGGATTCTAATGGGCTCAACGGCACGACGACCACAGAACCTTCAGTTATGTTGCCAGCACTAGCTGTCACTTTGGCTCAACCTTAGGAAAATCGCTCTATACTAACAGCTAAAACAAATGGCTAAACGTACCACGTGAGGAATCCTTCACTAATACAGACACAGGTACTTTCGTAGTAGTCACTCGTAGAAAGTGAGCCCCGAGAGGTCTTGTATGGAGTTTGATGTAAAATGCATTGGAAATTAGGCGTTGGTTGGACTCAACAACGTGTAACGTTATGTTAAAATCACAACATTCCTTCAGATGAGTTAGCCTCGTGCGCGTGTTTGCGTCGCAGAATAACTACAGGATTATTTTTAGGACAACAGCAGCTCACAATGGAGGTAGAATACTTTTCATGAAGGTTCAGATACCCTGCATCTTCCGTTTTCGACATGCAATATTCGGTAAATTGACTTTAAAATGGCACCTCGCGACGTACTTGAGATCTTACAATCTGAATAGATTCCCGGATATACACTTCATAAACATTGCAACGTTGTCTTCGCTAATTTTTTGAATTCGTTTTTCAATTGTTTTTCGAAGTTGGCCCCGGAAGCCGCATTGTTTTTCTCCAATTTCTCGCGCTACCGTATAAAGAAATCTAGAATGATGCAGTAAGAAATGAATGGTAAATACCCACAATTATATTTTACTTCACTAATGTACCGCCATAAATATTGCTTGCTTTCATACACAACCGTATTCAAGATTAGACTTTAAGTATAACAGTTATGTTCTTAAGAGTATAGAAAGTAACAATTCCATTTCAAGTTGTTCTTGGAATAATGATGGCAATCATTCATTTAACACGCTTTTGCTGCGTGCCGTGTTGCCCCGTAGAGAAACTCAGAAAATAATAATATCCTGTTTTTTAGAAGAAACTACTGCTGACAAGACGGTTTGCCAATACTTCCTCCGGCATCAATGATTAATAGTCTCAAGGCATCAGTAGATAGTTGCGCCATTGGCATAAGCTATTAATATATTAAACTCCTGAAGGAAAACTTAATTATTTGATTGCACACTAGAGACCAGCTATCAGTGAACCCAATAATAGTGCATGAACCCAGACCAGCTAGACATTGCCTCACAAGTCCCGCCTGATCAACCCAACATTTACTCTCAACCACGCCTAGCTCACTTCCCAGTGATTTTTCTCCCAACATCTTTCTTCCACGGAAATTCCATATCATTAGCGTCTGCGCCTGTTAAACATGCGTATCTCTCACGAGCAAAATCACCAGGTGCTCGCGAAGCTCGTTGCCGCCCGCCCCCGCGGTCGCGTGGCGTGCTCATTCCCTCCGGCCACGCCCCCTCGCGGGCGATCGCCTTCACCTGTTCCAGGCGCCACCCCGCAATTACGGGGCACGCCAGGCGCCAGCGGGCGCGCCGCGCACACGTCCACACGCACCGAGCGGGCGGGTAATTAGCAGGACTGCAAACAAATCCGACGACGAACGCCGCACGGGTGGGGCATCGCACTGTCACTCTCCCGCGAAGGATCCGGCAACCAACAGTGGTTGGACGAACAATGTTTGGACGACGAACAATGTTCGGATGACGAACAATCACCGATCGCCGATTAATGTTCGAACGGTGAACAATGTTCGGACGGTGAACAATGTTCGGACGGCGAGCAATGTTCGGACGGCGAGCAATGTTCGACAGGCGACTAGGACGGCGACAATGTTCGGACGGTGAACAATGTTCGGACGGCGAGCAATGTTCGGACGGCGAGCAATGTTCGGACAGTGAGTAATGTTCGAACGACGAGCAATGTTCGGACGACGATCAATGTTCGGACGGCGATCAATGTTCGGACAGTGAGTAATGTTCGGACGGCGATCAATGTTCGGACGGTGAACAACGTTCGGACGGCGAGCAATGTTCGGACGGCGAGCAATGTTCGGACGACGAGCAATGTTCGGACGGCAAATAATATTCGGACAACCAATATCGCTCGGATACCGATTATCTCACAGAAGAATCAGAGAAAGTAAAACTGCTTAAGAAAAACAGGCGAACGAGATGGTTTAGCACAGGGTTGTCCCACTGGCGGCCCGCAGTGCCATTTATTGTGGCCCGCGAAATGCTACTACTGAAACGTAAAAGTTCTTTGAATACATGTGGGGCGAGAGAACATTATGAGACTAGCGCACGTGTCCTGCTGGAGTCAACACCCTCTAGTGTAAAAATAGGTTAAGTTTAGTTTTAAGGAACTTTTTCTATTAAATTCAAAAAAATGTAAGATTATCTGTGTTTCACTGCGTTACGCATGATACGACCTGATATCAGGCACGGTTCTACTCACCCCATTTCAGGGCAGCCGAGCAAATTGCCGGGATCAACACTGCGGAGAAATGTTTGGATCGCCCGAGTAATGAAAATAACCCTCAACCACATTAAAGATTTCAATTGAGGTCCTTGAGGCCTAGCAAGTTGGACACTCCTGGTTTAGCATCTCTAGGCAAGAATTATTCAGGAGATAGAAGGTAGAGTTCGTTGACGGAACATTGTATATTCCGCGACGTAGAGCAGTTATCCATGGGAACCCGATCCGACGAAAGATTTTATAAGGGAGACTGAAAGACAATTTGATACCTCCATGCCCCTTCATGATACCTCCCTCCCATAAGTCATATACAGTTTGTACTTTTTTGACTAAATAAATCAAATTAAATCAGATATTATTTTAGATTTAATTTTTTACTCTGGTAAAAATCAATAAAATGGCTGTAGTAAAAATCAATCAAGAAATCTATGTGATAAGCTAGCAATTCGGGCACCAGCATCCTCTTTCAACAGATTCCGTCCGCTAGCCGATCGCCCACTGTGTGAATGTGGGATTTCAGAGGTGCGCCACCTACTCGCCCCTTCGTGTTTCCCATGGCTTCCTGACGCGAACTGGAGACGCCTCTTACTCCATCACTCGCAAACTGGTTTCGCAACAGACGGACGCAGTCGCCCATTTAGGCATCAACGATAATTCCCACCTTTCCGCAAAAAGGGAGAAGAATGCGTTTCTAAACGGCATGTGTCAGAGAGTAAATCGGTCAGGGACTTTTGCCTCGAGAAAAATGTGTCAATATGCGTTTTATTTTATTTGCGACAAGATCGATGTTCTGTGCCCACTGCCACCCTTAAAGCTACGCGATGAACTTCTCTCCGAATCCTCATGAGGTCCATCCCCATTGTGCTAGGATAGACGCCGATAATTCAGCGAGTCCGCGGATGTCAGACCCCAATTCAAGGAGGGAAATAGGGAAAGAAGAGAACTGCAACGAAACTTGCACACAAGAGAATGGAACGCCTATCTTCCATTGACATATATTTACTCTTACGTTATTTCTCTCGTATTTCAATAGAGAAATGTTCCATTCTAAACGCTGCCTAGTAAGTAATTTTAGAGATCACCAAATACGTAGCATTTTTTTAATGTGTGGCAAAATTGCACGTAGCGATTGGCATTCCTCAAACGTAAGTTCAAAATGAAACTACATACGCATTCATTACCTTTTGACTACGTCATATTGTAACACCATCAGTCTGAGAAAGTAAATCTATCAAAACGAACACTGTCTCCCTTTATATAAACAATTCTTTTCTAAGAATTAATGTACTACATTCACGTGTTCAACTCTACAACGTCGCGTTGGTCTAGCCTATGCAGTGCCTTTGCTAAGGCCTATTTTTAACTCCAACATCCTCCGTCGAACAGACAATCGCTTTCGACCTATCTGGAATTCGTCTACGTCACGCGTTGAAGTCTCCGCCCATGGACGCCGCGACACTAACGCCACGGTGACGCGCCGGGCAAACAGGCGGAGGCGCCATGCAAACAAATGCCGCACGCGACGCGCAGAGCAGCAGCGTCCGAGCGCTGACGGCCTCCGCCCTCCACATAAGGAGCGCTGCGATCGGCACGCATCGCCTGGGGTCTCACCAGCGTCGGCCGTCATCCCTCCACACGAGCAGTCACTTTCCGGCGAAATATGACCCAGAAATACGAAACGTACACGCAGTACTTTTTTCTTTAAAAATGGTCACATGAAAACAATGTATTTCATTCTTAGTTTGCAGTCAATTCCAAAAGAAGGGCTGCTCAAAAATCGAACCTTGTGAAACACCACTCTCATTTGGTACGGGATCCAATGTGTGAATAAATTTGGAAGTTCGTCATTCTCAGATAACAGAATCAGAATCAGACGAAGTATGTTTGTACACATACGCAGAAAATTATCGTGGGGCACTGAGTGTCGCGATAGCGGTAAGGTAATGTCAGCGGTCAGCAGCAGCTGTGTTCGTGGCCACTTTACACGACATATTCCGACGAAATGCGATTTATAAAGGGGGCGAAATACAGACTCATCAGACAAAGAACCTTTGGATTTGAAAATGGGGACACTGAATTGTTTTTAGAGAACACCTTCTTTGCATTTTTTTTTCAATTAAAAACGGAAAGGACAGTCCCAAAATTGAACTTCGCGAAACACTGCACTCTACAAGGAAAGAACCAGACTTACAAGTATAGAAGTACACTTCACTCAACTGATCTAAAAGAACGTCTAACCTGATCTTATATTACGACAAATACATACACTTCATTTGCGACGCTCTCTGTACGTGTATTTTACAAATGACTTACCATGTCAAACAAAAGCATTTGAAATTTAGCAACTTCGCCTTCAATTATATCAATAACATTCACTATTCACCGATCGAATCGGTAGCAAACGGCGAAAGCGCATCTAGTCGTCTACTGTGTCTGCTTACCAGAGGCAAGGCGTGTATATATTAATCATTCTCAAAACACAACTCACATTCCCACATGTGAATTTCAATCAATCATCCCCTAGACATAAGCGACCTACATGTTCCAGGTCACGAATAGAGCCTCCACGCGGGCAGTGGGCGTGGGGGAGGAGGGTGGAGTGGGGTGGGGTGGGGGTGCGTGAGGTGACGAATCGGCCGGGGCAGCGAGGCCGCCGTCACCACGCGGCCACCGCTTATTACTTCCCCTCCAGAATTCACGTGCGAGATCATTCACGCGACCGACAGAGGTGGATATCGCAGCTTCACAATGACAAGGCTCTATCCGCCTTTTACGCAAATGCAGAAGAGAGCATTTGGAAAGTTTGGAGGTGTATAATAATTATTATTTTGTAATAAATAACAAATATGTAATATCAAATTAACCTTTTTTTTCTCATTGGTTTTCTAAATGGCTAATTTAAAAACTGTTTTAATATGTTCTACATTTGACAACAGAGTTCAAACGCGTCAAAACTCATTTCCGCCAAAAACGTCGCAGAGAATTTTGTTGTTTTGAGGACACGATATGTCGACGATGAGAGTCTGCATCTACAGCTTCGAACTCCCGACGGTCCACAGTTCGAGCCCCATCGATTGCATCATGATCTCGAAACACTTAACTCAGAGAATGTGAAACTCAGTTTCGAAATTGATACAAACGCCGAAGGAATAATAGATGCCTGCAGACAAATGCTAGTCACCCACATGTACACAATTCCCATTTGTTCGTTTTAAAACGTTTTCAGCGGTGCCATTTCACAAGGACTCTTCGGTCTGAAAATTCTTACATTAAAATTCACAGTACCCGCCTGTCTTTTTTCTACAAGGGAAGGAGGTGCGTGAGGTCAGCACTTCCAATGCATGACACGAACATTAAAATGAACTCATGTGTTACTAACTCTACAGTTGTAACAAAATTCAAATCGATTTTCATCTTTCCTGCGTCAGAATGGGTATATGGAACTAACAAAATTATCACGATCATCAGAAGTCATTTAGACTTAAATGCACCAAATTTTCGAAATGTCGAACAAGAATAGTAACAAATCTTAAAAAATAGAAATCAAACGGAGTGTTATTTAGTTTCATTGAATAGCACTGTGGATACAGAGCTGCTTCATCACCTAAAGATTTCCCTTCAGAATAATTCAACGAAATGTTAGGATTCAAATAGCAAATTTATCGATTAATTGACGATGAATCATCATCTCAATGTTTAAAAAAAACGTGCAGTCTAACGGCAGAATACGAATATCTTCCAAAAAAAATTTAAAAAAAGTGTAAGTAATCCTTTTAAAAAAAGACTTTCAAAACAAGGCGAATTTAAAAAAATAAATTTGTTAAAGAAACAAGATCACTGTTTATAAAACAAATAGAATGATCGAAAGGAAAATAAACACTTGTGGTTCGATTCTGAAGAACAGCAATAAGACGCTACTTTTGACGTCAGTAAGCAGTAAGAAGTCACGTTTGACGTCACTTCACAAACTTCTACTTAACACGCCATCACAATAAAAATTAGGGCAAATGACTAACGATTTAATGAAAAGTCGCGATGTTGAATTTAGCCACTCTGCGACTAAAAACCGCATCAACCACAGCTACGTCATCGACATCTTATCACAACCTCAGCAGCGTCTTATCCGCTGGAAGACGTTATGAAAAAATACAAATGATACTGATCAACTTTGCAGTGAGTTAATACTTTGTCACCAAAGTGGCCACATATGGTGTCGTAAAGATTTACGGAGCGAAAATAAGCTCCACATTTGGCCACAATCCTGATACATCTACTGCACGATGTAGAATTAACTAGACAAACGAGTTCACTACTCGGAGCATGACGACTTTTTCCTTACATTTACATCAAATGTGATACCCACGTAAAAATGATTATCCCAAGTACCCACAAGAGCAAGAGTCTTCTTACATCGCATACCTCAAGTTCTTAGCAAATTAAGATGAGAGAAACGGCTCCTTAGCAAGTTAATCGTTTGTCAGTTACAATAATTTAATGCTACCCTCGCATTTAATATCTTTTGTGACGTAGTATCTAGTAAAAATATATTTTCTTATAATATTTTAACAACGTAAACCGTGCAATTAAGAATGAAATGCGCTCTCTTCGTTAAAACAATTATCTACAAGGGCGCGCTTACGTTTAATCTGTAAAACACTTATGTGGAAGCTTTTAAACGCATCAATTTACCAAGTACATATTTTGCTCTTTATAACGCTTTTCTCAACACGAAAATCTTTATTTAAACTTGCAGCTTTGTAATTATTCTCACTATTGCATTCAATAACTAACCGCTGTATCTTATTATTTTATACATTATAATTGAAAAGAAATCTCTGGAATGTATTATATTAATATACATTAGAATTTTGTATAACGAGGTGATAAGCCGTGTATTTCAGTTGTCATCGTACGTTTATTTCAGCCTCATTCGAACTGATCCACCACGTAAACAGATAAAACGAAAATCCCATGACACCTCAAACGTATGATCTTCCTTGCGGTGCGCAGTGGGATGACTTACAATTAACACGTATTGTAGGGAGGTTTCCCTGGCATTGCTTTTTCGAATGCGCTTGCGTCACAGTCTTGTCCGCCTGCCTCTCGAAAAGGAAGCGTCGGGGCGCGGCGGGGCGGGGCGGGGCGGGCGGGCGGGGCGGGGCGGGGCGCGGCGGGGTGGGGCGGGGCGGGGCGCGAGGCGAGGTCGGAGTGGGAGGGAGGGGCGATGTCGCCCGCGGGCGCGGCTCCGCCCGTGGGCGTGCGTGGAGGACGATCGGGCCGCGGAGCGTCGCAACGCTTCAGGTGTGGGGAAACACATTAGTCGCCTGGTGGGCGGCGCGCACTCTCCTACTCGTTTTTCATCACGCGATTGGCGAGGGCGTTTCGATTTTAAACACACGTACTCGTAATATGGTTTCCTACACCGGATCGACGTATTCAATTTAGAGAGAAGGTCTTGGTCTTGACACAATTCAATGAAATATTATTAACCGTTTTTGCAAAGCGCGAAAGATTAAGAAATGTTGTGAAAACGACTTTCTAGTTTTGATGAATACAGAACGTTGCCAATGCGTTAATGTCAGTACACATTACTATTCTCCGTCGCAAATACCTGATTTAAAATCACGCGATTAAAGTGATATGATCATGTGACCGCCTCCTTCCTCCCCGATTCGAACCTTGCTCTTCGTAGAATCTCTACCTAGGAAGACTTTCAAGTCTAACGTGCTAAAGTGCTTAGGAATTGTAAACTTTGCACAAATAAACATTTTCTGAACACCATTATGATGGCCGAACGTCTTCGACATCAATTATCTTCAAATATTTTTGGTAACTCAACCCTCCAGTATTTTGCCCCCTCACGTATGAGATATCCACATTTTTGCGTCTTATCTAGGTAACAAAGACTAACAACATACATCAAGATTCCACTCATACTATTAATTTACCATAATTCATTCCTCTTGAGGAATGACCATAAGACAGTTTGCTAAGTAAAACATTTTGGTCCACGCACAAGCAAGAACTTCATACAAAATCAAAAGAATTAGAAATTTGCCACTGGTGAATATCAGCACATCGAGAACCCATACACTACTGTACATGAATAATTTATACTTACTTGTCATGCTCATTCATGCCAACAAGTAGCATAACAATGTGATAATCTCACTAAATTATTAATAATTCTTTAATATTTTACGAGGTCTAATATCTCAGCCGTAGTTTTAGAAACCATCTACTCAACCTTTTATAACACAACAGTTTATATATCAAGTTTCCCTCGACAACAGATGCAATCATGCACTCAAAACAGAAAGACATCAAGAGAAACAACACTGAAAAGAGGAACCGATTTCAAATTTGTGTCTTCAATAGAATGAGAAGGTTCAAGAGTACACCATGACATCATTATAAGAAACATTGTAATATACATAATTCAGTATGTATTTTGCTAGCAGGATGACCCCATTCTCAACATACATTACTATACGAGCTACTAGACAACACTTTTTATTTAAACCCCTCTATACTGTTTCTAAACATGATCCATTATTACATCAAATTTATCTTGTATTGCTAATTAACCAAGTAAGGTTTTATGCCAGTCATAATAAACATGCATCGAGCACAATTTAGTACATCCATGAATTTTATTTGATTTTGGTTATTTAAAATTTTGCTGATTTTTTCAATTAAACTAGTTCATTACATTAAATTTACTTTCATTGGTCTATTTCCTGTAGTCAGTAGTACAGGGCATTAATAGTAATTTGTTAGACAAGACTATAAAGTGATATTTTATTTCCTAAAGGAAAGTATTTCCCTATTCGCAAACAACAAGAGTATTCAAAGTATCTTTTTCACTGTTTTTCTATTTTTTTTTATAACCTTTTCTTTAATGAAATACAAATTTTTAAAATGTCTTTTAAAATTCAATTTTCAAAATATTCAAATGAAGTAAAATAATCTTTGAAATCAAGTGTTAAAAATTATCAACAATTGTAATACATTGCATTGTATTGTAAAATAGGAAAAAAAAACTAACAAATATACTCAATGCATAAATTATCATAAAATTTTACAATCGACCAATGTTAATTACACACGCATTGCAATTATAATCGATTTTAATTAGTAACTAAGTGAAATTCGAAAAATATAATGAACAAAACTGTCTAAAGCTTATCAAATCTGAATGAGACCCTGGTTAGTAAGAGTATCCGCTGAGAATCTCGAACGCCTGTGCCATCTGGCGGCAAATCACAAAACTGCCTTGCGAGTTTCAACCGCGCTGCTCCAAGCGGTGGTATTGAGAACTAACAACGCCTTTCCAAGTGTTTAGTCTTCCCCATGCGTTTTGGCAGGATATTAATCATCCATGAATTGACAATAAGAATGAACATATACAACTCTTCCTGTAAACCACAACACAGAACGTAACACACGTTTGCAAGCAATACAACAATCAAAATAGCACAATAAAAACATCTGAATGAATAAATACAATTAGCCACAAACTTCACAACATTTTCAACTACATTTAATATTATCGATATACTGTATCTTTTCAGTAATTGAAACAGATTCAGTTAATTTATTTAAATTAAGGACACACAACAAACTTGCTTATATGCAACACTACACATGACAATTGTGTCAGAATTCCTACACACAACTTGGCAAATTAGCCTACTCCAGCAATGTTCTTTTTCTACAAGTTAGCTATAAGTTTTAAAAAAGATTGCAGAGCTGATAAATGGGACACAGGTATAAAATAAATTTCTGACAGAAAATGCATAAGCACATTATAATGCATGCATTCAGAAAAAAATAACTCTTATACACAGAATTTGCGAGTTATTTAAAATTGGAAGAACGTGGATTTTGATGAGGATTACAAAAATACTCTGGAGAGTTCTTTGCGTGGAAATGAAAGAAGAAAGCTTAAAATACGGAAGCAATATGTTTCCATTTCATTGTTTACATTGGAAACAAGACAATTACATAAATGCCTTACCTTGCGTCCTTGCTGTTGCAAGAAGTAATTTCGCAGCAAAATGAGCAAAGCACAAAAACAATGAATGTATTCTCATTATACAACCCTCACAGAAAGTAACTGATCAATTTTAGAAGATTCATTAAGAAACTACATTTTGCAGTTTATTTAAATCCAAATTCACGTCCAATATTTCAAACACAAAATTAACTAAGGTAAATAATATTCATGTAAAAGAATTCAAATTAACTTTTGACATATTATTTTATGTTCACAAAGAACCTAGATATTAAAAAAAAAAGTGAAAATTTCAATAATAAACAGACCTATCATGACCAGTATATTTGTTATTTTTTCTGCTATAACAGGCAAAATGTAGCAAAGAGTATAAAAACTGCAACCACACAAAGAACTGTCCATGAACCTTAGGTGAGGAACTCTTGAACTCAACTAATCTAGCAGTTGAAGTGCATTAAGTAATAATAAGTAATAAGCAAGTTCATTAAAATAACCTACCAATTTGATCATGTCTGTTCTTTGCATAGTTACTGTGCAAAAATTAAGTGCACTGAAGCACGTTAGTGCATTTGTGCAAGTTCTGTGCTTTGAATTTTCCTCAACAAATTATTTAATGAACTTTAGAATGAAATGCAAAAACACAATGTAGATGAAAATGAGAAAAAAGGAAAAACATTTTTATTTTCTTTATTTTTGAAAAATTTGTTGAGACATTACAAATATGACTTGGCAAACTGTGTTTACTTTTGTAGAACAATTTAAAATTGAATCAAATTAACTTTTCTTTTTATCAGTAATGAACTTAAATACACATTAAAAATGTAAATACTATATTTTGTCAAAACATGTATGAGTAAAAAAATAATTTATTAAAACAAAAAGTATGTTAAACACTATGAATGCCAATGGTCATGAAAAAGTCTGGTAGGAATTAAAAATAAATCCAAAAATGTCTTGAATAAATGATGGTAAGGTGCACTTACCTGGAAGTGCAGGATGATTGTCCAGATGAGACCAAGAATAAGTTTTGGGTTGCCATCGACGATGTCTTCAGCACGAATGTTTACGAGTTTAATCTGGAAAATAATAAATCAGTAATTAAATAAATAATTCAAGGCATTTTAATATTGAATATTCAAAACCATAAAATATACACAAACATTTTTTAAGATGTACAATGTACATAAACCTTAAACAATGAAATTTAAAAAGTTGATATCTGAAAATATTATATTGTTCAGTCATGGATTCAATTACGGTACTGACAGGTGTGTAGCATGAAACAACTAGACCAAGTTACCCATGAATCAAGTACATAGTAATTAATGATACTACACAAATTTTGAATTGATTTCAACTTCTGAATAATACTAGAAGATTGTAAAGACATGTCTACTTGTTATTAATAAAGACCTTGTCATACAACCTCCATGGAACCCTATGTTTCTTTCAAAATTTTCATTCATAACATTCTCAACATATGCATTCATTTACTTTGTGAAGCAAAGAAAAACAAACAAGAACATTCTGTAAAAGAGAAGTATAACAATTTAAGCAACATCAATTTATTTGTCAAAAAATACTTAATTTAGCAAGACTTGACTTCAAACAAACACTTTAAGTAGAAATAAATAAGAATGTGACATTGTATCCATTCAGAATATAATGTATCACCAGGGCTAGGATTTCAATACAAAAAACCAATTATTTGTAATTTTGAGACAATAAAATTTTCAACATGTGTTTATGATTTAGACTTTTGGAATTCATTTGAAACACATTTGATTATTCTTATTTATCCAAATTTCCAGATACAGAACACATTTACACCAGAAAATTCAACTCTCGTTGCATATTTCAACATTTTATTTGAAATACGTTCCATATTATACTTTTCACAATTATTCTTGCAAGATTGTTGAGCAACTTTTAAGGGGTAAATTGGGTTTTACAGTATATTTAGATTTAACTCCACAGGACAATGTAAGGGTGAAGAGAGTCACCATTATCTCCTATGATGTGTAGCAAAGTTTTAGCCAAGCAAAGGAACATTAAGAGAAGAAAGGAACAGTTTCATATGTGCACTTAAAAGTGCTTTGTTACTTCTCCTTCACAAATGGCCAATTTTAAGAAAAGGGTTAAGTTACATACTTCCAGAAAAACAAATTTAAAATGTATTATAGTACAAGAACTGAATGAAGAATGGCATTTTCCTCTAAGACTAATATTAACACTAAATAAGTTCTTTGATCATTCTACTGATGTAGCAACTTAAGCATTGAGATAACAACATTATTGTCACTATTTCTTTTAACTATTCATTCAATTTTAGTCCTCATTTTACTCTTTTTATATTTATTTTGAACATTTTAAGTTCATAAATAAGTACACATAATTCCATATTAAGTCAAACCCAATTTTTCATACCTAACTTAAACCGAGTAAAGCAAAATAAGTGTAATATAATTCAATCACAGTTTATTTAAAAGCATCCATAGTATTTAAATACTTAATTTTATAATATTTTAAATACGTTATGATTAAGCCTATATATGTATATCCAACAGTTTTGGGAACTGAATACTGGAGATAAATGACAGAATGTACAGTAACACTAGACATTGGATGTTTAGGCACTAAAAAATCGCCTTTTAGATGCCTAAAATGGCACTGAAAATGTCATGAATAAGGAGAAAAAAAGCACTGTCATAAGTTACAAGTACAATAAAATGAAAAATTGTTTGTAATTTTTGTCTATATTATTTTGTAAACTTAAATGCACAAAACAAGTTTGTACATTTTAATGTCAAACTAGATTTACATATTCACAACTCTTCTACATTTTATTCTTATTAGTTTGCATTGCAATATATTACTAGCAACTTGTCAAGGACCACAATTTCAAATATGTGACGATTGTGAGACAAAATCAGTTTGAATGAGGAAACGGATCTCTCAACATCTACTGATATGACTGGCATACATGTTAAAAATCGAACATCAGCAAAAGTGAAACCTTCTGGGAATTTACATTTAATTCCAATGACAATTTCAGTGGACTTGGTGCAATGTCAACCAACAATGTTCTCAGAACATGGCTGGTATTTATGAAAAAGGAAAATGGACAAAAATCTTTTGGTATACTTTTAGGAATTCTCTCGCATTTTAAAATTCAAAGATATGAATTGTAGATTTTGTAATGAATGGTCTGATTGGACCATGGGTGCTTTTCTTATATTCTAGCACTGTGTATAAAAATAATAGATACATTACAAACAAACAAACAAACAAACAAACAAACAAAATATTTAAAAAAAGCAAATATAAGCATTATAAAACTTTGTCATATGCCAGCATTTGCCACGGTTTGTGCAAAAACTAACAACCTTCAAATAAGTTTGCTACAAGAAAATAGGCATTTCCCTAAACATCCGATGTCAAGTGATCACGATTTATTGTAATGCCAAAGAGTCCTTTAGGTCATGTTGACACAAATTACTATCCGAGTACACTATTTCCTTTGTACATCAACATTTACTTATTATGCAATTTGTATAATTTTATTACAAAAATAATTATACTTAGATTTAAACACATGAGTCCACTGATGTTTAATCAGCTGTTATGGTGTCATCCAATCAGGAGCTTAAACATCACCACTCTACAGTGAAAAGGATCCTCGTCTACTCTAGAAGAGCAAAACATCATCAACGAGAGCAAAATGTCACTGTCTATTTTAGGGGAGCAAGATGTCCAATGACCATATGGAAGGACATTGTTGCTGACACTATACATTGACCCATTGCCATTACATTAAATCATTTCCAATCACGTCATTCTAAAATGACCATAACAATGTAATCCCCCAAACACTAATTCTACCCCTGACCTCTCTTGTCATTTAACCAACGTGCAAGTTAGACTTCTTCATGGTGAATCTTTTATACTTACATTTTTCTAATACTCATATTCATAACCAATGTAAATATTATTTTGACATATAAATATTAGTTTTGAACGTCCAAGTACATTTGTCCATTTCAAATTCAATTATTGCACATTAATTACTCAGAAAAGAAGTTGGTATCCAAAAATAAATTATTTCTAATTTTATCTGCTCACTTCAGTAACTGATAAACATGGCACTTCAGCAATGTGAAAAGGATTATTAAATATGAAAATATAAATTAAATGCATTGGAGAATGTTGTATGTTTGTGTAGGTAAAATAATCAGTAATCATTACCTTTCGGTAACGAAGGAAATCCAATGCTATCTGCACGTTCTGCAGCATGTGAAATCGCATCCGCCCACGCTCTCGAGGCTGTAACAGAACAACAAACATTCATTAGTCAAGTTGACAAAAATACAACTGCATCAATTTATGTTTTCTAAATTCCTGAATGTTACTCACAATTACTTTTAATTATCATAATGAAAAAGGTACAAGTGCTTTCACTTGTTAAACAAATTTAGCCTTTCAAAAGTCTAATATGATACCCTAGAAAAGACTGATAACATTATTTATATTAGTTTTAAAAAAATTATACATTAAATTTTTTTTCTAAAATTTTTAAATTTAGTTAAAAACCATACTCCAAACTTGATATTCCAAAGTAGATAAGATTTCTACCATAATTCTTATTTTGCTAAGATACGAAAAATTTTCTAGCAATTTCAGACACTAAAGTGATCTGAGTTAAATTCGAAATTATAGTTAACATATTTTCAGCAGAGTTGCTACATTTACTATAATTTCAACCCTTCTGATTTCCTGCTTATTTAAGTTTTTTTATATTGCTTGAAGTTGTTACTGTTTCTGATTCAATATGCAAAATTTCGAAGAAAAAAAATACAAGGAAAAAAAAATACTTTAGGAAAACTAAAAGATGAAACTACTTTGAACTGTTCTAACACAAATTTTGTGTTTTGTTAAACTTTGTGCCTAAATTTAACACACTTTGAAAAATTTGAATACTCTAATAGCTTGAAATTTCAGAATACAACTCTAACATACATAACAAATTTTGTCTTATTTGGCTACCTCTTCTCCTTTAATCATTCGCTGACCAACTTTTTTCTTTTATTCTTCTTTTGCTACCTTTCCTTTTTTTCAGTTTCGCTGTTTGTCTTCAATACGTCTACAAAAAGCGAGTTTCTCTTTCTTTATTGAATTTTGAGATGTATTCAGTTCTGTTTCAATGTGTTAACTTTATTTATTATTTCGTAACTATGTATTTGAAGCGTATTGAATCAAAAACAGCTATAATAGATCAATTTTTGTGCGGAATTGAGATTATTATATTTTCTGGTAGATTTTACCTCGAAACCGCAACCATGATATTGATTCAATGACGAATAGACTGTATAAAGATAGGTAGTCATAAACGGGGCTGTCGCAACAACCGCCGAATTCATCACTTGCTGTGACATTGTTAGTATCAACATCCGCCAAATCAATGTTTTAATTTGCAATTTACCGAAACTTTTTATGAACGGATTTGGCGGCTTTTAATACTACGAGCGTCATTTCTTAATTGTAGTTAATACATAACAACTATCGTCGATAAGGGGGTTTGCGAAAAAGCGTCATTTGGGGAACCCATTCCAAGGAGCCAGCCGCGCCGCTCGATCCCACAGCAGAGACGGACGCTGCCCCAAAAGCGCGCAGCCAACGTCTGTCTCGAGTGGGCTCGGAGGCGCCGGCAGCTGGCGCATTCCGCGCTCGCCGCCAGAGCGCATTTGCATGCAAACGGCCGCCCGCCCCGCCCCGCCCACCGCCCACGCTCCAGATGACCCTCCTCCACTCGCCTACACTCGCGAATCGCCTACCGCCTACGTAAGCGGATTAAGCCCTTCCTTAGGGATCCTAATAATTTTACAATTCAAAAATTGCTAACAGTTCCTAAATATGTAACATATTATTATTATTATTATTATTATTATTATTATTATTTACTATTATTATTACTATTATTATTACTATTATTATTATTATTATTATTATTATTATTACTATTACTATTATTATTTGTTTTCTTTTCACTACAAAAGGTGTCGAAGGACAAATCTCAAGACGCAATTTGTCAGTACGAAGTCATGGAGCTTCCGTGAAGAAATACTTATACTTCTGGTTTTGTGTTAGTACAGTTCTCAAAACTTGTAGTCTTTTACATTTTGATGGATACAATGATGTCTTCATATTCTAAGTACGCTTTCTTCCCTAATTGAGACTTAAAAATTTCCTGGCTATATTTGCTGTGCCCAGTAAAGCGGCTTTTTGCATTGTTTGCATTATTATTATTATTATTATTATTATTATTATTATTATTATTATTATTATTTCTAAGGTAATAATTCTTCATATTAATTTTAATTACATATACGGTCGACTCCGATTATAGTGAACTCGGATCTAGTGAACCCTCGGTTATAGTGAACATATGTCATTAGTCCCGTTTCACTTACATTACAAATAAGCATACGAAGATTCTGTTATATTGAACCTGAATCTAGGCTATAGTGAACTTAGGAAATACGTCCTGGAAATGAATTGGATCTCGCATGCTATTAGGAGAGGAGAAGGGCCTTCGGAGGGTGGGACGGTGTTCCAACAATGCAAGAGGCATTGAAAGAAGTCCATACTGCATTGAGATACTTAGAGACAGAGGACAATGCAGAATCGAGTATGAAGTGAGCACGGATTCTCGAGAAGGACCTAGAGTAATTACTAATGAAATAGTACAAAGTGAACAATTGAAAATAATTGACTGTTTAAGTTCAAATAAAGGTATTCAAATTTTCCGTTCGTGGTGTTACTGTATTTTACTGTACATGTATATTAATAGAATCAATAGTTATGGAGAAATTCTATTTAATTTTGACATCATCGGATATAGCGAACCTCGGATATAGAGAACCAAAAATGTTAGTCCCCTGAAGTTCACTATAACCGGAGTCGACTGTACTTCAGTTTCCGTATTATAAACAAATCCCGTAGTTTTAACGATCGTTCGGTCCCTATAGAAAGATATTAATAATCTCGTCCTGTTTCCATCACATTACTTTCTGGAGATGGAGCATTGCGGGATTTTGAGCCTTGAGGGGAAACCTCGCTGAAGAGAGGAGCGAGGTTTCCCCTCAAACCGGATCAATGGGTAATCGTAACGATCAAAAAACTGTAAGATTATGTTCACTACGAGAAGTATTAAACAACAGAACAACGTTCCGTCATGCTTTCTCTGCTAATTTAATAGGTTCGACCAAGAGACCCCACAAACCCAAAAATATATATTTTTAATTTTATTTATTTAATTATATATATATATATATATATATATATATATATACTCCCTCTCTCTCTCTCTCTCTCTCTCTCTCTCGGATTTTCTTCAGTTATTTTTTCTGATTCTGTGGTATTAATGTCCAATGTCAGTTACTTTTCTTTTGCGTTTTGTTGAGAAGGTTTTTCGTTTTCGGGATACCAAAATCTTCCGCGAAAAAACTTAATTGCCTGATTTGTTCGCAAACGGACTTGATGGTTAATCGAGATTAACCACTGTATTATTTTTCTTTCAATACGTCGGTATAGTGATAACCAAATTGTTTTCATATTTTGTGACATATTATGATGTTGCATGTTCATTGCTAATAATTCCTCTTCTTTATTATCACCGCCACTCTCCAGAAATAATTATAATTTCGTGATATCTTAAAAACTACGATTCAATTCAAAACTTATAGATAGAGTACGCGGTGCAAACATTAATTTTATCTTCATTCACTTTGTGGCATTACACTTGTAAGCAGACTTCATGATTGCGTTTTATTTTCTTCTTGAGGTTCATCAGTTTGAAAATAAAATAATCACATTCTACACCGCCAAAATTTCAAGGAAAAAAATCACATAGCATTAAATCTACGAGCATAAAGTACACATTATTGTGCACACATTGCATCCAGATAACAAATAAAAGGTAGCATTCGAAAGATCAACAATAAAAATCTTGTCTCGCTCACCGAAGATTAAATTTCGAAGAGCATAAAGACAAAACCAAACTAATAATACAAATCCGCTTACTGTCAGCTTCGTAGACACATAATAAGGTTTTCTAACAGATGCGATTTAAACATAAAGGCAACGACTAACTTTTTACTAGTAATAGCGTAGGCATCATTCAAATGCAAATCATACTCTGGTATTGTAAATTACCAATAAGTAAACTCGTTCACATCACCTCAGTGTTGACTCACGCCTGTTTTTCCACTTGTATAAAGCAAGGTCAACAAATAACTTTATTTATAATTATAACCTTCACATTAGTTACTTTTCAGCTGCAACAGTAGAGTGCCTCGAACATACTTGCACGAGACGTATGAAATACAAATTACAAAGCTGGATGAGAAATGCTTCATCACCAGACGAAATAAATGTCTCGGGTGCGCTTCTATCGGCCGTGCTCCTTTCTTGGCACGCACAATGACACGCACAACGACACCGCGGGGGGGAAGCACGCGCCGCACTAGCGTAGTACATAAACGCCCTCCCACACTGCACCATCATTGCATTTCAACACCGCGAGGCGACTGTTCGCGATGTACTACAGCTTTACAGTGAGACATACTACCCCACTGCTCCGTCATGCAAATAATCCTTTCCAGGTAGTACTTTCACCGAAATACAGCGACCGTAACTAACGCAATTCGAAGCTATTTGCAGAAAATACCCAAATGCGATTAATGATTAACAAATATTTCTGTAGCAAAACGTTTACATGAAGTTTTCTTTATAATAAAGAGAACAGCGAAAGTGACGTAAACTATTATCTCCACATTAAACATTCAGAACATATATTTATTAGGAATTTCGCAATATGCATGTTACTTTTCTGAATAGCTTACAGAAAGATACTTCTTGATGTTTGTTTCGCCAACACACGAGTACACCTGGTCATTATCGGGTTTCGAAGTTGCTAAAATTATTTTTGGAAATCTCAATGTTGCAAGTAATGAGTAAAAGATAGGTTCTAACGCGCTAAGCTAATTTCACGTGTCGAAAAACAAGCTCGTTTCTACGGACGACGTTTAAATGTAAAGAACCTTGAATGTATAATATAAATTACACAAAATTACACATTCAATTCGTGGGTTAACTGCAACATTAGTAATTTCCTGATATGCATACATTGTCACTTCGTGAACAGTTCGTGCGACGAGATAGTTTATTACAGAGGCATTTTCACAAAAAATAAATTGATCTTTTCTATGACAATGAAGTTACAGAGAAAATCAAATAACCAAATTTAAGGGACAGAATATTACATGATAAAAAGACACCTCGAAGTGAAATAGAAGGGCTAGGCTGCAATTTCTTTCCCACTGAATTTCCCGAATGATGATTGAAAAACACAAACCTATTGATTGAAAAACAAAAGCGATACGACTAGAGTATAGCTAACGTAGTATTATTTTAAAAATACGATATTACTCTACGAATAATTCATACGAATAGAAGAGTTTATGCATCAAAAGACCTCATCTCCCACAATACTACGACATGATCCAACCAGTAAAAACACTTGAGGTCAGATTTATCTCGCAAGTCTTGCGCGAAAAACATTAAGACGAGCGTAAACCTACCCCGCCCGAAAGAAACTTTCTACCCAACACACGTCATCCGAACAGATAGTTGAAGATCATCGGCTCTTCGCACGCCAAGCACACCCCTCGCTCCTCCTGGTCGTTCCGGCCCGCCTCTCGGCCGCGCTTTCGCTCTCTCGGGCAGGGTTGCCACCGCTCCGCCACTCACCCACGCCGCGAGTCCGGGTTTGAGAAATAATATGAGGCATCCAGGTTAACATGTTAACAAAAGGGGATCCTGGTTAACAAAAATGTAAGGATAAAAACTATTTAATTTGCCAGAAAGTGCTATAGTAGAGACAATTCATTTAGGGCTGTGAATGGTCGTTGTCAAGGGGAAGAGACGCAGTAGAGAGGGGGCCGAGTCACAGGCGCCAAGCGGAAAACGACAGAAGACAAATGACAGAGAAGCGCAGACCTCGAAAATGACCTTCCAACTGCTTCAATTAAATTTCTAGTAAAACTCTTGAAGTCCACAGAAAAACACAATCACGTTTTGTTATTATATAATAAAATAATTCATAAAATATTACATTGAAAACAATATAAATATACAAAATAGTATATTTTTATAATTTTCAAAAAATAAATATAATTCGCACATTATTATTTTTATGATGAAGAGTAGAAAATCAGACTCTTAAAAATGTGGCTGAGGACTTAATGGAGTTGGCTTCTTCACTTCACTAATAAGTCATCGGAAACATGAAGTTGCGAGTTCACTACTGAGGGTTTGTGTCCTCGAAGAATGCAAGTTCCATTCCTGACGGTGATGAAATCTCAAAATACGCAGGTATCTGCCTGGATAAGAATTCTAGATGGCACGATTCTCTATAAATCTCAGTTCGAGACCCGACACTTTGAACAAACAAAATCACTATATAATAATTGTTTTACAAAATGTACTGGGAAATTCGAGATCTAAGATTAAATTAACTCAAATATTTGGGCGAGAAACTCCAAATCTGACGATCAAGAAAAACACCATTTTCCCCATACGCTATGTACAGTCAACAAAAGTATCTTCAGGCAAACCGATCGTCACAAAATGACGCAATATTTCAATACAAAACCCATTCTGTATTAACAGCCACACAAATTTCATCAGGCCTCCATTCGATTACACAGTGGCGATGCAAATCAGCCCCAAAAGGTCACGCCAAACGACCGTTGGTTCCAATTCGACAGCGCCCACGGGGCCAAACGAAACAAACGACTTTATTTCGTGCGAGGGCACTACTTAAATTAAAAACAAATTACTGGCCTAGACCCTAAAGCACATGTTTGAATGGTCAATCGGTCGCGATGGACACGAGGAAACACACGAGTCTACTTTTCTTTTCCTTTCGAAATTACCACAACCGACTTTCGGGGCGGCGGCGGATCCCCGCAGCGGTTGACACGTGATTGTTCCGCGTTGACGCTGTCGTTTTCTTGCCCTTGGCTGCCCATTAGTTAAGGGATCCGGAGCAACCCGGCGTTTACTGCCTCTCCCAAAGGCGCACCTACTTTTACTTCCTTGCAATTACGCCCCACGGGGACGATGCGTGGCCTTCTCTCGGCGAGACGGACGTTTTTATTGGCAGAAAAAGCGAACCGATCTAGAGGTATAATAGATAATGCATACAGCAGTATTATACCTTCCGTTCCAACGTCGATTTATGAAGCGAAGTGCATCAATGAGTTTGTTCGCGGGAAAGTAATAAATTGATACATTCGTTGTTTGCAACACAAAGGCTTCACTAGAGCTTAGCGAGGGAACTGATTTATTTTGCTTCAGATAATTTTCAGAGGACTTTGGAAGAGCCTGGTAGATTGCATTAGTTTTATTTAACACAAGGTAATGAAAACTATTTTTTATGTAAGCTTTTCATGTCGTCCTCTTTTTAGACTATAAAACCCATCAAATGAAACACTCCTTCCTCACAGTATCAAAGTACGAGGAAACGAACTAATTTGTGCAATAGGAAAGTTGCACCAGTAAATAAAATAATGCACATCTTAGCGAGAGGGAATACGTCGCTAAGATGTGAAGTGAATGACATATCCTCGACACACGACCCCGTATCCTCAACATCCCGCCACTTGCACCGGCCGGTCAAGTAGGCACGGTTCTGAGAGCACCTTCATTACTTCCTCGTCCTCTTGGAGCTGACGGCTGACGGACAGCGGGCCGCCCTTTCCGGTCCATTTCGGAGGCGCAGGAAGAAGCGAAATGACACCCAGTGAGAAGTCGAGGACGGTTTTTCAGCGACCGCGCCCTCATTCCCCCTTCTCCCTTTTAAGTCATGCCTCACGCGTTATGAGGAGGGTGTTAAATGGGGACGGTGCCCTTGAAAGACTTAAAATATCAAGGAAAACCGTCACATATCACTTCTGCTCGTTAATACGATTTTTAGCAGGGGCGGTTCTCATTTTACATTGAATAGACCTCTTCTCCAGAGATTTTGTTTGCTCCTCCAATTACAAGCGCTCTTCGAATGCCAGGTGAGGAGGGTCCCTTTTGTAAATAACTCATCCAATTGCAACCGCGATTGTATCCGCGCATTAAACTCATCCATGACGAATCCGTAGTTGAATTGAATTTGCCTTATTTTACGTGGCGAGACTCAGGCCATGAGGCCTGCTCTTCCGTCTGACCACGCAAATTTCGTTACACTCCTTTCACCAATCATGGGAGAAAGAAGGTATTACTTGGGTGACGAAACAGGCAATTTGAATTTAGCTCAGAGGCGTCATTTAGGCTTGAGGATCTTTTACATGCAGTAAATGTACTAACATGGGACAGCCGGCTTTACTTCCCCTCCGAAGGAAGGCGTACGAAGGATTTTTTCGCTCTTAAAAATCCACGGCTTCGATCGGGTTTGAACCCAGCAGTATAGCAGTCCGATACGCTAACCGCTACACCATCGCCGCCGCCGTGGTTCGAATTCCACTCTCACAAGAAACTTTATCAACCCATTTCCACACTGAATTAAAGGAGATTACTGAATTAAATATTTAGGAGACTCAAACAGCAGCCCCAGAAGCAGCAGGGCCTTCAGGAACTGGTCGTGTCGGGGGAGGGGGGGGGAGCTGAAAGGCGAAGCGGCGCCTTTCAAGTCAGGGCACCGGCAGCCGACGCCCGGAGGCTGGTGGCGGCGCCAGCTCCGGGCTGTCATTCCGCTCTGCGCCGCCCGCCGCGCCACGCTCGCCCCGCCCCACAGGCCCAACCCCTCAGCCAGCTAAAGCGTTACATCAGTCCCTTAAGGGGGAAATACCTCCATCGCAACATGGCGTTCAGGAAAACCATTTTCCATCCCTCGCTTTTATTTTAAGACTAAACGCGTGGAGTGTTTATCGAGATTCAATCTGACGCTTTACACGATAATTTAATGTCAATTCAATGTCACGATAATTCAATTCAATTCAATTCAATTCAATGCCATGATCATTTCTAACTACTCCCATTTCAAGATCCCAGTGTATTTTACAAATAAGCGAAGGAAACTCACCGTTAACGTTTGGCAGACTATTTTTAGGAACATTTCCGTGGAAAGAATCGAGAGGAGAGAGTTCAGAATGTAATAACCGTAAGGAATCACCAATCAAATCACTAAAGAAATCCATGAGTTAACTTTCATAAATATCAAATTACTAAACGTGGAATGGAATTCAACTCGCAGTTTCCTTTCCAAATTACATTTTTCTAAAAGGATATCTTCGACTCCACTAAACCAACCATCACCACCTCCGCAGATGGAGTGGAAACCTCGCTGAACATAAACTGTTGATCTTGAAACGGAGCCAGACTGCGGAGCACACGGGTCTCCTTTACTTCGGGAGCGACGGCGCGGACTACCCGGCCCTAACCCGCGCTCCCGCTTCAACGTAGCCCGCCGGAATCTCCGTTCCATAAACTTCGCCCACTCCGCCCTTCCCTTCCTGCGGCTGCGGCCACTCCAGCGCGGAGCGGCGAAGTCCCCAACCTCACGACGCGCGAACAGGCTCAACGTGCATGCGCGAGTTCGCACCGCAAACTTCAACCGAACCCTACATCTAGGAAAAGCTCGTGCGAAGTCAGAAAAAGTTTGTTCGAATTTTTTTACACGTTGGAGGTGAAAAGGATGGTTAAAAAAACATGGAAAGTTGGAAAAATCTTAGGTGCTCGCTGCTCCATGCATTTATTTCGCCAAAGAAGCCAGGAGGTCGAGAATCACAGATCAACAAAATATTTTTACAAAGGCAAAAATACAAATACCCACATCACAAAATTATCACATAGAAAAGAGGGAGAAGAGAGTGAGAGGAGGGTAAAAGAGGAGAAGAGAGAATATGAGAGGAGGAAAAGGTTTTGTGCGAAGAGGGATTGAGGAAGGGAAGAGAAGATGAGAAGAGAAATAAGAGATGAACTAAGGAGAGGGGTTTAAAGTTCGTAAACATTTTGACGGTGGCTAAGGAGCTAATAGAAGTTGAACTTAGGGAAATTTTCGGTTTACCTGAGTGCACCATGGGGAACTATTCGGCCTCCTGCGGAACATCTGCCATTAGGTCACTTCTTTCAAATATTCCTGCACTAGCTGCTCCCTCTAGTGTCGCGGCGAGTTGTCCTCAGACCCATTGTCGGCTTTCAATTTCTTTATTGCGTAGGTAGGCTCTCTTTAACCTGAGACGTTTTAACTACCTCCTGGGAAAGCTAACTGTGACCCTTCGCGACGAGGCGATTAGGCGGCTTCAGCAAGAATGAATATTAACGATAATAAATACGAAAAGAAAATCGTAAATAAAGTCCTCGATCAATAATATAATACGAAAACGTTTGGCAACACTGGTACCCGAAAAAAAGAAAGAATAAAAAGAAAAGAGGAAGAAAAAGAAAGAAAAAGAAGAAAAAAGAAGAGAGAAATAGATGGCGAGCGAGCTGCGTGAGGTCCCACGGAAGCCGAGTTCCGTCCATCGGCGACGCCACATCCTCCTCCTGGTGGCGGAACCCCGAATCGCCGACCTCCGATGTGATTTCTCCGCCGCTACGCGCGTTCGCATTCCAGGCGCGGGAGCTAATCGCGAGGCACCCGAACGCCCTCCGTGGGTGGTCGGAGAACCTCCAATGAAGACGTTCCTACAAGTTGCGTCAATAATCAATTCTCCTCCCTCCAGCTGTAAAAAAGGTGGGCCTCTTTTTCGGTATGTGGAATAAAACGCAATTTCAAAATACGTGTAAATGCTCCAAAAATACAAGTGACACTTAGTTACATTCATAGAACACAGGATTAACGTTCCTATAGCACACAAAGAAAACCCGAAGAAAACATGTGCTATTGCAACGTTGTCTACCACTTAAAATAGCGCACACGTGTGAATAAAGATTCCATAACAAGTACATTATTTTCCTGAGTATGAACAAAATTAAACCTCTCAGATTATGAACCCCAATATCATGAACGAGATTACTGCAAATCTACTGTCGCAAGTTACACAACGGAGTTCACACAGAAGCACATAATTCTCTTTTTCTGCAAACCTGGGGGAAACATTCACCTCCACTGAGGCACATGAGAACTTACGAATCCAAGAATTTACTATCTATCCATTAATCTGAGTCCTTACGAAACATTTAGCAATAAAAGAGGGAATCTGGTTCTCCCGCGGCTACAACCGAACCTTACTCCGAACGACTCGAGGCCTCGTTTCCAGAGCACGCATCCGTTGCGTCAAAAGGAAATATCGACGTGGGAAGAAGTGGGGAAGGCAGGTGGGATGGCGGAAGAGCGGCGAATTCGCACGGCCAATGAACACTGGCTTCGCTCCGCGAAGCGCCAATAAGGAAGCTGTAACTGAAATATTGCCGCCAGGTGAAGATGCATTTCCGCATCTTACGGAGCAACAAGCAATTCGCTTATGAGATGCGCAAAACCAAAAACACTGCGCGATCGGTCAATGAACGGTTTGAGCTCTGAAGAATCCAAATAACGAACATTTAGCGACAACCAAACAGCATTTATCATCGCATGACAATCAATGTTTGGTTAAAGAACTACATTCCGGAACGTTTTACAACAATAACCATCTATGACCGAACTCTGGAGAACTGAATTCATAGCGGAGACAAAAGCAAGCAATATAGTTCGATTTTTTATTACTTTGATTAGTTGATGAGGTACCCAGAACGCTCTAATTATAATTCCATTAAAAATCAATAGAGAAGAAATGATAGGTTAAAAAATAATTCTATTATCGAGAATCATGTTTGAAGAGATCATATTCTTGACTCGATCATCCAGTGAAACAGCATTCACGATATGTGACAACCACAACTGCAACGATATGCAGTGTTATAAACCTCAAAATTTATGAAAACTCGCATAATGAAAACAGTTTTAATGGATTCCCCGCGCATGAAAAACGCCTGCAACACATTTGCATTGGAGACCCCGAAAGCGGAAAATAATAAAAGTGAACACAAGCAATACACTTAAGCTGACACCGTACAGGCACTCGTGGCCCCAAGTATCAAAACTTGACGCAGCAGACAACCTGGAGAAGCGAAAGCCAAACTAAAACGACGCCCGTAGAGATCTATAATTAGCTGTCAGAGCGCGCCGAGTGGCTGGCGATTTGCGCGGCCTTGCGCGCGCCCCAGCCGTGCGCGGCCCGCGGCGGCCGGGGAACAAAGCCAGGAGCGCGGCCAGGCAGGAAACGCTCCAATTAAAACTTCTCCCGCACGCCCGCGCCGGCGGCGGCGGCGACGCTTAAGAGACAGATACAGAAACAGAGACAGAGAGAGAGAGACAGAGAGAGGCATACGGGGAGAGGGAGTAAGAGACAGACATACGGAGAGGGAGAGAGAGAGAGAGATACGAAGAGAGAGACAGAGAGAGGAGGACAGAAAGAGACCGAGAGAGAGAAGGGCAGAGAAAGAGACCGAGAGAGAAGCAGAGAGAGACACACACAGAGACAAAGAGAGAGAGAGAGAGACCGAGAGAGAGGAGGACAGAGAAAGAGACCGAGAGAGAGAAGGGCAGAGAAAGAAAGAGAGAGAGAGAGAGAGAGAGAGAGAGATTTCGGAGTCGCAGATGATATGGGATGTGGAAGAGGAAGTGGCAGATTAGGTGCTGGACTCTAAGAAGGCAGAGGAGGAGGAGGCTGCTTAGGTTTTGAGAGATAATTCTAAGAAGGGGCTGCTTTGACAGCTACTGCTTGGATACCATTGGCAGCAAAACGCCAGATTAAGCCCATGCGCTCAATTCGTCAATTCTTTCGTCAGCAATTGTCTCACTTGTCAGTGGCTTCGACACTACCTCTCGCAATGTCCTCGTCCGACCTGACGCTAATTTGTTTCGCGACCTGTCAAACTGGTCCCTTCTTATAGTAACTGGACTATAGATGCAGACGCAGATTTAAAGGTAAAGGAAGATACAGTAACAGATAGAAGTGGAGGCAAAGGTAGAGTTCAGGTAATAATAAGGGGGATCAGCTGGGGCAGGAACGGTGCGGCGTTGATATCACTAGTAGAGACAGGGTGGAGGTGTTAGGTTTGTTGGAGTGATAAAACCCGGGGGTAGAAGCGAAACGGGGGTGGAGCAGGGCATAGAAACGACGGTAAGGCGGTAGGATGATGCGAGACCCGTACGGTCACAACGGTAGAGCGGGAGGGGGAAGGGACAGACTGCATCAACGTCAATCACAAGTGAAGTATCACTGCGGCTGGAGCGGGCAGAAAGAGCTTTTCTTAGCAAACAGCAAAAGCAAATGGATAAAACAAAACGCGTGAGGAATGCGCTGTGTGAATGCGCGGAGTGATTCGAAAGAGTGTTACGTTTAAGGAAATTTGGTTAATTCAACGGTGAGGATCTGGCCTTCGAGCCCGACGATTAGCACAGAACATATTTGAAATTAATATAGAACATATTACGCAAACTTTCCAACGCATACGCTATGCACAGGACTTATTTTGAATCAGTAGATTCGCACAACAACTACTGAAGTATGTCTACTTAATTAAATACTCGCATTCCACACATGTTACATTTCTAACCCTTTAGCTATTTGTCAAAGGAGAAAGAAGGAAAGAAAATCTCGCGAGCAAATTCTGCGGTACTAGAGGCAGAAACGAGATAGCAGAAGAGATGAAGGTGGAGAGAGGCGGCAGCAAAGCAGCTAGCGTGGGAGGCAGCGCGGTGGCAGAAGCGAGACAGGGGCAGAGGAAGCCGGCAGCAAAGTCACCTGCGTGGGCGGACTGGCGAGTATCCTGCGTGGGCAGAAAGTAGCCTACGTAAGGGACTGGTGAGTCTCCTGCGTGGGCAGAAAGCATACGTAAGGGACTGGTGAGTCGCCTGCGTGGGCAGAAAGTAGCCTACGTAAGGGACTGGTGAGTCTCCTGCGTGGGCAGAAAGTAGCCTACGCAAGGGACTGGTGAGTCGCCTGCGTGTGCGAAAGTAGCCTACGTGGCTGAAGGTAACTGCGTGGGCGGGCAGGTAGCCTCGTGGGCAGAAAGTAGCCTACGTAAGGGACTGGTGAGTCGCCTGAGTGAGCGGGAAGTAGACTGCGTGGGCAGTGGATCCGCTGTGGGGGGGGGGCCGGGGGGGGGGGCGAGCGAGTCCTTGTCACTGAGGCCTCGTCGAACTCAACTTTTAATTCCGCAGGTCCCGAGGCAGTCGCAATTAGAGGTCCTCGCCCAGCGACGCGACTTCGATCGCGTTAATCACACTCTGGCAGATCGCGATTAACGGCCTTCCAAGCGTGCCCGCGGCTCCGGGGACCAAAGGCAGCGGGAACAAATGACGGTCTGCCGATTTGTGGCCGCTACGTCGTGTGGTGCAAGCGAGAGAACGTAGGGCTACGTCAGCAAACTTTCGCGATAACTGTAATTCAAGTAGCAAAACGAATGACCGCAGTCGTCATAGCAATAAAAGATCTACTAACGTTTGATGTTACTTCTCATAATCTCAAAAAAATAAAGAATTGTAATAGAGTCTGTTGTTGGTGTTACTTTCTGCAATAGAATAAACAATAGTTGTTAATCATATATCAGTCCTTTTGTAATAGTTTCTCCTGATGCTGGTAAATTACGACACTTGCCTGGATTGTCCCTGTCAATAGATATTGGCAATCAGCTGTATTTGCGAATCGTTACTCCAAAAATAATGAGATTATGATTATGAAAAGAGTGTAAGTAAGTCTCAGAACAGTGTAGTTCGTCTTCTAATATTTTTTTTAATATTGAATGCCTCTACAATAGACTTCGACGCACAATGACCGTGCAAAAAGCATACAGGGGAGGCGAGTGACCGCACTTTCCGTTACACAATGAAGCAGGCGGTGCTCAGACCGGCAGATCGGGCAATCGAAAGCCACAACCAAACTGATAGATCACGATAGTTGCTTCTACACGCACCGGATTCAAATCAGTGAAAGGCAGATATTTCGTAAATAGAACGGATTGATTTAATCGAAGGACGTTCAATCTTGTCAGTCGGAAAGAATTAGTGCAGAGATAATACAAAAAAGATTTCATACGTTACTATAAATGAAAGGCTGGAATTTCAAACCGATAAACCTATTTATATGAGCAAATGAAATAAAACCTCAAAACATTTCATTACGGTATAATTAAAACAGCGAAACATCAGTAAAAGCAATAGAAAAATCCTTGTACTACGAGTATTTAAAGCAATTAGTCACGACAGTAAAAAAATTAATCCTCGTATAGAGTAACAATTTCAAGTAAGTTCTAAATTCTCAGAACCGAGAATCCCACGAGATCGTAATGTTTTTACGTGCTTCTTTCCTGACCTAATATAATTAAAACATTATATTTGAGAAAACTAAATGCATTTATACATCATGGAAGGCAACCACGCCCATACAAAAACGTTCTGTCACAGAGTAATCCGAGGTCCACATCAGAAAGAACCAGCACTCCGATGAGGGAGGGCCTACTCCAACTCGATCTTTCGATTTTGCACAGACGCGAGAACGATCGCTCGAAATGGAAGTGGTTTACCGCAACCGCCAACGAGTTCTCGGAATAACGAATAATCTCTCTCCTTACTGGGTCAACGCGGACCGCCAGGCAGCAAATCCCATTAGCAGTCTATTTGCGGCTCCAAAAGGACCGGTCCTGCCTCTCCCTCGCCCCAACACTTAACTTTTCGTTGTACTTCCCCACTCCGTTAATCCGCCCCGAATGGACCTAACCTACTTAGAGAAGTTTCGGATCGACGTTAAAAGATAAAGGAACGTGGAGTTTAAAGTGATAGGAGCAAAAAAGGTAGTTTAAATTCAGGATTGGATTACGACTCTGTAGGTCAAGAAACATCGAATTACCAGTGAACCTCTTATATAATGAATGTCGTGTTTTCTTTCTACTCGCCTTTTTCGGTTTTTTTTTCTTATTTTAACAATTTCTTACTTTTGGTCAAAGATGAGTACCGGTCTCAACGGCAGTTGACTTCATTATAATGACTGAATATCGCTAGCTTGACAACTCTTAAGTCATTGTTGACATCCTGCAAAAGCGATTTCTGCTCCAGCTTAACTAATAGTAAATCTCAAGATCATGCCTAGAACCATCTAGAAATAAAGATCAATATGAATAAAATGAAAATTATTTCAATTATGTTGTTTTAATATTTAAATATCTAACATTTACTTCTGAATGAAGTACATGCGATGGTCCATCTGCGAAAGTCTAGAGACAAAACCATCACAACTAAGTTATTTTTATATTGTAGCGATTGTGTCTGATATTGCAATTGCATTAACAGATAACAATCTATTATCATAAAAATAATAATGAAAATAAGGGTATGTTTCACACTAGAGTAATAAAATAATAGCTAGAGCTTTTAAAGGGGGTAGATTGACTATTACTTCAAGTGGACCCAATTCCAATTTATAGGAAAGAAGAAGATATACACCTCCTGAAAATAAAATTAACCGACCTTAAACGGATGTTAAACGAAGAGAAACTATGGTAGAAAACAAAGCATAGTCAGGTCACGGCACTTGCGAAAAAGGCACTAACTTTTCTACAAAGAGGAGTTCTTCAGCAACCACTTATCACTCGTAAAAATATTGAGAACAAATTGCAACGAAGAGTTTTCAAAGTAATAACGCAGTTCTACTAGAAGAATAAAATATCTACCGCACAGAAAAAAAGAAGAAAAGCCACCGGTTGACCACCAACGTCGCTGGAAAGTTGCCGGTACACCAAATGTCAGGCCCTCTCATCCCGCTATTAGGAAGCGATTAAGCCTCGCAACAGTCGAGAGCTGCAAGGGTGACGTCGCGCACCGCCTTAACGGCAGTTCATTCAGCCGCGCCGCGCGCACCTTTCACTTCTGCCCAGGCAGCGACGGACACGTGCGCGATACACATCGCGCCATGACGTCACGACACGTGTGACGTCACACGTGACATCACCGCCGCAACGGTCGAGTCGAGTCTCTCAGGGCAATGTTCGCGCGAGCAGGCACGACGCCGATTTTCAAAAGTGCACACGACCGCAGGACGGCGGTGGTGATTCACGCTTTGTATTTGGCCGTGACTTCCAGCGGGCCTTGCATCGGGAGGCTTGGCGAAAAGATGGACACGTACGAAAACCAGTGACACACTAAGCGAGTGATGTGGTTTCGTAAACAAATCTAAGAATGATGATTCGTGAGTCCGTGATGGAACTCCAAGCTACTATCCTCTACGTCACATGATGGTCTCTTATAACATCATCCATAAAAGGCCATGATAAAGCTCAATATAAGTTAGTTTATCAAAAGTAATTTTCAACTGTATTGTTTTTTACTGATACTCAGTTATTTCATTAGTCCTAGAAACATAGTAGTGACTTATTTTCTAGGAATAAACTAATTAATCGCTGCCAATATTACATAAATAATAATGTAATATATGCATTTCAAAATATATATTTGTTTGTGAATTCTGAAAACCTTAATAAAACAATTGAAGATGGTTCGCTTCAACATAAAATATCCAGGAATTTAATTTAGCATATACATATAAAATCAATAAAATAATTTATGTAACACAATGTTAAATGAAGTTTATTCGCCCGTTGATTGATTGATGATTTCGGACATGTCAACCGCAGTTGACATTACTCCCGTTACTGACATGGTCACTAGACCCTTCATCTTTGCCGCTCGATAATGAGATCCGGCGCTCACCTACACGTCGGCTAGCGGTGAATCCTCCTCCCCAAGGTATTACCCCCAGCGAGGCACCGCCATAGCCGGGATACGCTGTAAGCTACCGACCGGTCCCTGACAAGTGTGGCAGTGAAGTGCATGGAAGTGTGTGTGTGTGTGTATATAAGGGAAAGAACAGAACAAGGAAGTTAGGAAACTTCGTGCGCATTTCGTGGTCCAATTTGGAGGATATTGTTCTGGCTTTCGCTGGGTATTGATCAAAGAAACCACCAAAAACTACCGATCAGATCAGCCAAGCGCTAAAATTCTCATGACAGCGGCTAAAATCGACCTAAGTAGCTAGTACCAAAAATCTGCCATCGCCGGGACTCGAACCCGAGGGCTTTCAGGAAAGATCCGCTGCAGAGACCGCAGCTCTGAGCTAAACTCAGCCTGTTTATTCACCTCTGGAAATCAGACTCTTTCACTCACGCTATCTCCTTAGAGCTTAACTTTTTTCACTCTTAAAAAGGATCCCGTTTTGCTCTATTGTACCAAACTTACTAATACAAAAGCATACGTGTAATGAGTATCATCACTTTTTCAGGAACATTTTGTCTTCTTTCAAACGAAAACTACTGATTCAAATATCAGCAAAATCATACAAGAATAAATAAGGATACCGTTATAAAGATCGTAATCACTAAGAAAGGTTTTTCAAATGTTAAGAGGCATTGAGAATATCTCAAAAGAGAAAGGAATAATTAGAATCCAAAGGCAAAGAAACAAAAGAACTTCCAAGTCGTGACACCAGACTACAAGCACGCTTTTAGCAGATGCATGAAGCATGTTGTTGCATAGCGGTCAAAGTGAAAGCTGAAACTATCAACGGATTTGCGCAGCCAATAAGAGACAATAATCGCACAATCACGTCATCGGGTCACGAACTATACTCCCTATCTTGAAGGGGCTAGTCTGAATAAATCTACCTGCACTCTTAAAACAATATCACATCCAGCAATCTTTCAGTTCAGGAAATCAACCAATACCTGTTATTAAAGGTAAATACACGAAAATTAAGTAAATATTAAAGTTCTGTTCTCAAAAGAGAAAAGAAACGACTTATTTAACAGTACAATTCTGTCATCCGTGCATCAATCCAGAATATATTATACATAAGCGAAAAGAAGACGAACAGAAAACCATAAACTCCAAAAGTATATATTTTTATTGTAAATTATTGACTTTATAGAAGTTTTTAAGGAATATAATATCAAAACTCGCTTGCTATTATATTGTCCGGGTTACAGTTTTATGCTGTTACGATTTTTTTCTTAAATCAAGAAAAAGTTGCAATCACTTTACTATTATGAATGATATTTAAATGCATTAAAGAGCAAAAACTTGTAAACGTTTTCCCGTTCAGACCCACAAGCGCCGTATTTAAAAGAAGAGGTATCAGGTCGCGAAAACACTACGAGTGGTATCCCAAAGGCAGATCAGACCAGAGGCCCCAGCCAAGCGACCCTGAGAAACACCGCTCTACAGCTCTGTCGAATGAGTTGCCTAATTTCAGGGGCTTCCCGCGCAACATTTCAAAGCATCGCTGGTGAAAATTTGAATGAATTAAAAGGAGCAAATTTTCTTCTTGGATTTCTGAAATCACATTTCAAAGCTTTCAATGATCATCTGCCAATGAAAATCATTACATAATCGTTTTCTTGTTTTTCTTCAGTAGCTTTAATTATTTTCTTAGTTCTTAATGCAAATGCACAAAAATACAAAATATTTAATGGTTCAAAATTTCGGTCATCAAAAATCAACGCCTCAAATATCATCGTCCGATAGCAAAATCAGCCTTTACACCAAAAATATTACACAGTTCATACGTAAAAAACTATTTTAAAAATATAACATCGTTTTACAAGATATTCGTGCTAAAGGGTTTCGTGCTTCCTCTTCCATAATACCCGCATTAAAACATGCTTCTTTTTCGGAACCGCCCGATAAGAGAGCAGCCGGTCTATCGGGTGACTGATGCAATTACTCCAGAATCCTTCAGTAATTGAGCGAAATTCCCTTAATGAATCGGCGTAACGCCGACCTGTTCTGCCGCTTTCCGAGCCAGGGGCACTCTTCACCTCCCACTGCTGCCGCCACGACGGCCATTTAAATAACCAGCCGCCGTTCGCCGCCCCCGCGCCGCGAGCAGTCCGCGTTATCTTTTTTTTTTTTTCGCGACACGATTAATTACCCTGCTCGACGCCAGAGCTTGCACAGCTGCACGCCAGATCGTGGACAAGGAGTCCCCACAGAGCTGGAGACCAATACACGAGGTGAACTGATTGGAAAAAAGGAAAGGAAAATAAAATAAAAACTGAGATACAGAAATCAATAAAGATGCGAAATCGTTCGAGCAGATTTTTAACGTAACGATCTGCAAGTCAAGTACCGAACGAAATAATTCATTTCCTTTAGGACGCATGTAAAGCTCCTCGTTTCTGCTGCTGATGAGCATAATAATCGGTAGAAATATCTACACATCTTAATCAAATATTGAACAAATATCTCCGAAACTTTTTTCTCACATGTGCTTACCGCTCGCGCGTAGCGTTCTGAACATGGGTTATCTTTCCAGCATCGCGATAAATTACCTTGTTCCACATCTCGCGCAACTGCACACGAAAGTCAGGACAAGCGATCGCCGAGAAGCTTTTGAAGAATACACGAGATGAATCGTATTTTCTTTTAAAAAACAAACTCGATATCCCTGTTTAATTGCTGAAAAAAAATCCCTATGACAACTATCGAATAAAATGTTTCATATCTTTTTATACACAATGTTAATTTTTTCAATCTTTTTACAGATGAAGTTACAGTTGGCTGAAGTTATTATATACCTGTATTTATTGTAGTAATGAAAAATGATTTGCGGAACTGCATTATTTTGCAGTAATTACTACTAGTGTTTAAACATAATATGTGAAATATTAGCAAACTATTTGTACGAAATTTAAACCCTTTCTTGCTGAAATATGCTCTTCACACATAATACTTAATGAAATTAAAAAAAAAAACAGATGGAAAATGAATGAAAATTACATTGTAAGAGGTAGTAGCCTTTGTATTCAATTCGAATCATTCAAAACAGTCTCATGGGAACACTACTTGAAAATATTTCTTCCCAAATAAATACTCTTCATCGAAAAAGAATGAAACAAACAAAAAGTCAAACATTGAGTAATATTTATGCACACTCAAGATATTGGAAACAGCTTACGAGGGCACAATAAATGTACATTATAACATATATACTACAGGGAGGGGTCGGGTCGGGTCGGGTCGGGTCGGGTCGGGTCGGGTCGGGTCGGGTCGGGTCGGGTCGGGGCGGGGCGGGGCGGGGCGGGGCGGGGAAGGCAGAGTCGACATTGGACTGCGGCGACGGCGGCACACACGGACAAGGCGCGCTCTGCCGGCCACGGAGCGGGGTGCAGCGGGGAGCGCGCGCCTCAGGCTGGCGGGATCGGCCTCGCTGCACACGCGCGCGCTCTGCCGGTGGGGAAATGCGAATACTCAGCCGCCGCCGTCTCCGTGATTTACGAGCGGTGTCTGCGATTTTAATTAGCGTTCTATTGGCAGCAGACTCCATAAACCCTTCTTAGAGCGCCGCTCAATGAAGGCTGCCTCAAAGGTCATCCGCAATTTTATCTACCTTTTACCAACTAGGTTTTTGGCGAATTCTCAAATTTGAAACTACGAATAGTATTCCCCAGTTCCAGGCATAATTTCGAATGCAACAGAAATGGAAGATTCAAATGAAATACGCAAGGAAGAGAATTTAATAAAAAATAAAATATTTTTTTAAACTTTCATTTAATTTTTGAACTTGTGGGCTTTACGTACTAAACTAATATATATATGTATGTTTGTAGTTTGACCAAGGTAGATTGTAATGTACATATTTTGTGTCTAAACTAATATAGCAATTTATTTATTTAGTACTATGGCGCAATAACGACACAGCTTCGAAATCTATTCGAATGTGCAGATAATGGTCGGAAAAGTTGGAATAATTTAAAAAACGATTTAGAATAAACTCTGTGGCCACTCATTTCCTGGAAGAAATTTTCCTTATTTTTTTCCAATTTTCCAGTACATTTTATATTTTCCCTAATAAGATTTGTATTCGCAGTACTTAAAGAAAATATTAAAACTACCATGAAACTAATTATACAAAGACAAAGTAGATATTAACAATATTTTCTTACCGCATAAAAACCCGAGCAAAAATATTTGTTCTTTTAGTGTTGCTGTACTAAAGAATAATACGCGCATGTACTTTTATAGCACTGAAAATTTTCCCATTGATTGTGGTGATTTCCTGTGTACGTGAATAAAGAGGCGTGTGTGGGGACACGCGTAAGCCAATATGTATTTAAACAGTTCTAGCCAGTGTACTACAATTGCGAAAGACTTGAATATCTGAAACCGCCTTGATTCCAACAAGAACATTCCACGAGGCGCTTTATCACTAGTTTTTTTCTTGAGACCACGAGTCGATTACTCCCAGACCGACCGCGCAGGCATTTCCTCCGTGGCGTCGTGTGCGGGCGTCGGCGTAAGGACCGTCGCCGATGCTGCCCTCTTGCGACAGCCCTGCAACGTGAGCCGCCGTCGGCCTCAAGGCAGCGCTTATCGCCCAAACGGGCCGCAAGTGGGCGCGGGACGCCGATGGATGAGGACGAATGGGCGCGGGCGGTGGCGGTGACGCAGGAAGCGGTAGCAGACGACGGCGAGAAGGGCAGGATGGAGGCGGAGGGGGGGAGTAGGAAGGAGGGCGAGGGGAAGGGGCGGCAGAGGCCTTCAGCGGTGGCCGTGGAGGTGGAGGGCGACGGCGATGGCGTGTGCCCAGTGGAGGCATAGACTAAAGAGGTATTCATCTTTACTCTATGGTGGAGGTGCGGTGAGGACGAGGCGAGGGGCGGATGTGCAGATACGAAGCACAGGCGAGAAGGCGGAGCGGGGGAAAGGGGGGGGCGGAGCGAAAGGGAGTGGCGAGGCTGAGTATTGGCGAGTGGTGGTTGGCGGGACGATTTGGCAGCGCACGCGAAGAAGTGGCGAGGAAATAGTGGCGGGGACTGCGGGAAGTAGTAGTGGAAAGGAAGAAGGGGAGGGAGGCGGGGAGAGAGGGGGGGTGTAGAGACGGGGAGGTGTCGTGGCGAGTGGTGTTGACGGGGGAGGAGCGATGGCGGGTAGTGGCGGCTGGGGACGATGGGGAGACGTAGTGGCGGGGAGGAGAAGAGGCGTGGTATCGTACAGAGGACGTGGGACAGTGAAGCGGACAACGCGCGCTCTGTCGGCAGCGGACAGAGCCACTCGTCTGCGGGTTTCCGGGGGCGGGGCGGGGGAGGGGCGGGGCGGGCGGCGCTCCATTTGAAAAGTGAGTCCGGCCGGCTGCGGTTACAGCGCTGATGGGGCGCGTCGCGGGTGTTGCTTCGTCGGCTGCGACGCTCTTTAAGATAACCCGCACGCCGGAATCTGTCTTGGATGTAAATGGTCGACCTTAAGCGCAGCAGGCCGCCCAGGCATTGCCTTGCTTCGTTTTATTTCCCATTTACATAAAATTCAAATTCGATTCCAATTCAATTTGTACATGTCGGTGCGTTTCCCAATCTCTAACGCGGTTAGTGTCAAGATGACGATTGCGGCCAATATCCATTTCCGAGAGCCATTTCAGGGCGTAAAAAATACGTCTCAGTGTTTTTCTCGGTTAATGAACAAATATTTTCTGAGCCATTTCGCTGAGAAATGCTTCGTTTCTCTATAGCACCTTCTTGATGATTTATCTTTTCTGTAACCTCCAGAAGGTTGTGCTTGTAGTGAATCGAAACTCTGAAAATAGTTCTGAGTATTGTCGATGAAAGAAATTTTTTTATGTAAACGAAGAAAAACAAAAATTTGTGAATTGCCGGAACGGGGGAGCAAATTATGATATTCCTGTGTCGCTGACGGCCCTGCGATCCGGTACAATTTTGTCGTCAGAATTCTAATGCACCTCGCTTACAAATGACGTAAATGCAGTGACGGCGGCGACAGGGAGTCAGTAGGAAAACTACCCCCGGACTTCGTATTGCAGTTTCATCCTTGCATTCTTTAAAATAAGGTCGATGTAGATGACATATCCATACACTCCCCCTAGGAGACGGGCCAATCACCGCTAAAAATTATAAAAATATTTGACCGTGTGCAATACACTTGTTTTATGATTTCTATCATACAACTTTCAATGTATGTACATTAGATAAAACTGGTGTTAGACAAAAATCAGACCGTGCGCAACAGGCATAACTTTGGACGCCCTCCAAGCTTTCCCTTAGAGCCGTCAATGCACCTCGTAAGTCTACAACAGTTCTTAGAAACGCGCGTTATGATGCGGTGATGTTGAACAGGCTGTGACGAAATCAAAATGTAACTTCCAGAAGGTTCTTACTAAAAATGCACACACACACACTCTGTGAGAATCAAACCTTGAACCGAAAATAGTAAAGAAATTATTTACTGCTAATCTTATCACACATTGGTGTGTTTTCACCTAAAATAACTCTCCCTGTAGTACGCTTCCTCCACAACTAGCAAGTACCTTAGTTACATGTAGCAAGAGATGGAAATGTAATATCTGTAGTTCACATTCGAAATCCCGAAATAGTATGTTCTCAATAGCAAAACCATACGTCAACACATCAACTAAAATCCTTCAAGAATTAGGTAATCAGACTATAAATGATTTACAAGTACTCGTTAAATATTAATGAACAATCAGCTTTTCAATTTTATTACAAGACTCGTGACAACTAACTGATGAATAACTAGAGTCATTATTTCAAAATATTGCCGTATTATCGTTCTTTACCCCCCATTTCTGTACTCAAAAAAACTCCAAAGTCTGATGAGCCCATCAGAAAAAGAGTTGTGAACTCAGTGCAGAGAGAGAGGAGGCGTAACTCACCAGGTGTTCGCCGGAGAGCACCTCCAGCAGCGAGATGAGGTTGTGGCCGTCGCGCAGGTCCTCGAAGAGGTCCCCGACATGGCGGCTGGCCTGCGACAGAGAACATCCGATGAGCACTCGGCGCACACACACACACAGCGAAGCGCTCGCAGCTCAAGCACAAGCGGCGCGCCACGCACTTACACACTCCAGCTTTACAATAAATACATCACGCGAGTCACGCATTACGAACAGCAAATGGTGTTTTCTGTTAAGGCATGTGTTTTCGTACAAACAGGGAAAAAACCACGTCATTCAAATATGTACTGACCCAAAGAAACTCCATGCAACCATGAGACCCACCGAAAATACTAATATTACGACAGCGTTCATGACAAATTGGCTGATATCATATGACATTATGAAAAGTAAGACACACGACAAGATTGTATTGTACGAACGCACATATACTAGTGTATGATAATGTTACAGAAAAATTGCACTGATAGTTGCATTCATGTAGACACGAGAAAAACATTTTAGGTGTAGCTCACAAGACAAAGTGCACAGGACATTAATTAATTCCGAACTTTGTGAAAAATATTTGTCTTCCAGCTGCCTTTTACGTCGAACAACACCGACGAAAAGAATAGAAAGAAACGAAAACCAATGTTGTGAAAGCATTTTGCCAACCCCATGCAACGTTTTCAGGGTCTTCCAATAAAATTAACCCCGAGTTCCAGTTGTCATTGTACATTTATTGCATGTGTCCAATTAAGAAGAAGCTAGCGAAAGGTATTGAAGACGCAAAAATAAAACGACAGAGGAACAAATTAATTAACCATGTAGTTGATTTAAATAGTGGGCAAAACAAAGACAAGAAAATACCAATGTGTTCATTCCGCTCTGAAAGCACACGTTAATAAAAATGCAAGCGAAGGCGCAACATTAAATTAAACCAAGACAGGCTGCTCAGCGCGTTCCCATCAAATCCATGAACGCGAATAAAAAAACCACCGCGGCCTCCGCGTGTGTCAATTAGGGTGCGACGTATGAATGCTAATGGGGGCGCAGCCTGGGCCAGCGGAGGAAGCACTGCAGAGCAGAGCAGAGCAGAGCAGAAGCGCATCGCGGGCGACAGGTGAAGCGCATGATGTCAGCGCAGTGCGAAAGGGCACGTTCCCACGGGAGGCACTCCCGAAGGCAACGGCGCCGGTGGTGGTGGTGGCGGTGATGGCGGTGGTGGTGGTGGTGGTGATGGTAGTGGCGGTGGTGGCAGTGGTGGTGGTGGTGGTGGTGGCGGTGGTGGTGGTGATGGCGGTGGTGGTGGTGATGGCGGTGGTGGTGGTGATGGCGGTGGTGGTGGTGATGGCGGTGGTGGTGGTGGTGGTGATGGTGGTGGTGGTGGCGATGGCGCCGGTGGTGGTGGTGGTGGCGGTGGTGGCGGTGGTGGCAGCGGTGGTGGTGGTGGTGGTGGTGATGGCGGTGGTGGTGGTGATGGCGGTGGTGGTGGTGATGGTAGTGGCGGTGGTGGCAGTGGTGGTGGGGGGGGGGGGGCGGTGGTGGTGGTGGTGGTGGTGGTGGTGGTGGCGGTGGTGGTGGCGGTGGTGGTGGCAGTGGTAGTGGTGGCGGTGGCTTGATTAATTTTTCGTGTTTCCGGGCGCGTCAACTGCTATGGTAATTAGTCCCGTCAGTGTAGTGCATGTTTTTGTCTCGGGAGATGGCGGTGATCTTCCCCCGCTGGATGGCGAGATCAACTGGTGGCGGGAGTGGTGGTGGTGGTGGTGGTGGTGGTGGTGGTGGTGGTGGTGGTGGTGGTGGTGGTGGTGGCGGCGGCGTGGTGGTGGCGGCGTGGTGCGGTGGTGGTGGTGGCGGTAGTGGCGGCGGTGGAGTCGGTGTCGGTGGTGGTGGCGGCGGCGGCGTTGGCAGGTGCGGGGGTGGCGGTGACCGTGTGACAGTGGCTGAGCCCGTGCCAGCGGGCTCTGTTATTCATGAGCCAATTGAGAACTGCGAGGAGCAGTGTGGGCGCGCTGTGTGCGGGGGCGAACAAGGATGGGGGCCGCTCCACTCCACCGAACGCTTCGCACGGTGCGAAGGGGAACACGGCAAGAGTGGGAGTTTCAAAGACTAAGCGATAAGAGGAGAGTGGGCGAGATTTTAAAAGAGTGACGTGAGTTTGAAAGAGTGCGAGTGAGATTAAGAAAGTGAACCAGAGCGGAGAGAGAGAGAGAGAGAGAGAGAGAGAGAGAGAGAGAAACTAGAAACTGGGAGGGGCAGTCAAAATGAAAAGGGACGGAGGGATGGTTAAAGAAGATACGCCATCCGAAAAGTTTTGTTTCCGATTTTGAAGATTAACCTGAGGGCGTCAATTTTCAACACAATTTTGATCGATAATACATTTCTTTCCTAGACAAATAGGTCTATTTCTCGTCCATTGAACTTTAATCATAATCTGAACAAGTTTACTTTGAAAATATTCAGAGCACAATTCGAACTTTTCCCCGGTTATGTTTCAGAAGGTCAAGTCAATATCAAAACTTCCATTGAAATGCAGAAATCCCAACTACGTCACCAAATTATACACTTGCGTATTATCCTACAGCTAAGCCTGAGAATATACCTGGAATCATAACATTCGTATTCATGCATCGTCCGCAACAGAAAGACTGCGGCCATGGCAAGCAGGGAACATATAGGACGCAATCACAAACCGGCTGAACAGTCTAAATCCGAGGCTCCCCGTAGTGTACGCCAATGAAGCAACGCGGCGACCCCAGCGGGAAGGACCAGCCAGTGGGGCGGGCGGGGCTGGGGACGGGGAGGGCCTGGCTGCGAGTGCCAGCACGCGCCGTCGCATCGCTCACGCGGTGCGGCCGGTGCAGCGGGGCTGCGGCCCCAAGGCCGACGGAGATGGCGTCCGCGGCGGCGGCGGCGAGGGCGGGCGGGGCGGGGACGAGCAAGGCGGCCGGGATGTGGGCAGGTGGCTGAGGGATAGCGAGGGCGAACGGGCAGGGCATAGAGTAAAGAATTATACGGGGGTCAGGGGTGCGGAGAAGAGGAGGGGTCGGAAGTGGTCGGGACAGCAGGAGGAGAGGTGGAGGGGGAGAGGGGAACGGAGGTCGGGTAAGGAGACGGAAGTACGTCACAGAAGAGAGTTCCGAATCAAAATTTTAAAAAATGTGGATGCCGGTGATGGTTTGAAGAAAAAACGTTCTATTTTACAATGTAAAAGATCGTTGTGGAAAAAAGTTCGCATTCAAAAAAATAATATTTTTCTGGAGAGTTGAATAGGAGTAATGAGATCAAGTAGAGACAAATGAATTGATAAAAAATACCCGAAGATCAATAAAATGATGTAGTACACTACAGATGTACGATTCCAAGTTCTGAAGATATTTTCTAAGGGAAGTAAGAATGTCAGAAGGTATAAGTGAGATTTAAAACATGCATTGTAGAAACCAATACTCGAGAATTGTAAAACACAAAATTCGAATATTTACAGTATGATTTTAGTATTCAGACAAGAAAAACGTTTTCATTATCCCTGAAAATGTTAATCCCTTAATCAATGAGTCCCTTCTCAATAATCCTTTTATTTTCAACAGTTTAATCGTTAAAATATGTTTGATATAAAAATCCAGTATGGATAAATAATGGTCTCGTTTTATGCTCTTCAGTCATATTACATAATAATTTCGAAATACATTAAGTGATACAAAAACAACAAATGAAACCCATAATATTTTAATTAAAATAAATAATGCATAGAAAACATCCACAAACCACATTCTGTCCGCTCCTTCTGTCGCCATCCCACCCGCATTGCGAGGACGAAATTAAAGCCCCTCGATTGGTAACGATAAGCAGGGAGTGATTGGCTGAGGGTGAGAAAAGAGGAGAAGGGACTTCCGGTTTTATTGATTATGCGGCATATACAAAAGCATTATCCGCGTGGGGTGAGCTTGAGAACATGGGGACGTGTTATTGTTGAAACTCCTGTTTTCCCCCATATATATGGTGACCGAACAGGAGGGGTAGGAAGGGATTGGCAATGGAAGGATGGGAAACATATTATTGTGTGATTTGAATCGGAATTGGAGGAGGTTAATATGAAGAATGAGAAATTGGGCTTCATTATATTTCCTGTATTTTATGGTTGGGGTTTTATTTATGGGGGCACAAAGAAGAGGCACGGGATGCGAGTGGCGCAGGATCCTCCCTCAGACGACGCCGTGGAGGGGGGGGGGGCACGAGATAGCACAGCGCGATAGCGAGCCGAAGCAGACCTTTCCTCAATGGTTTATTTTTTTGCGCCGAACAAGCCATTCATTTGCCCGTAGCCCGGTGTGGCACAGTGCGAGAGTTGTTCTCTGGCTATCATTCCAGAAAGGGCAGTCCTTGAAGCTGGGTAGGGTGCTGCTTGCAGTAAATAATGTTTACAGTAGATGGCGTGGGTGATATATCAACCGACGTTATTACCACACAATCGCACACGAAGAGTTTTCTCAGCCAAGCGATTCGTAAAGACGCAATTGAAGAAGGAAGTTGGAAGAACAGACGTGGTGAAGATATCAGAGCGCTTCGGTGTCATAACTAACGTCAAATTAAAAAAAGAGAGCGTTCAAGTCGTTAGAAGTGTATCACATTGTCTCCAGCAATCATCGCCTCTTTACATGGTAAGTGAACCTACGTATTATTTTCGAATCAAAATATTCAGAATACTTTTTTCTTCATTTTGTTACGTCGAATTGATTTACTTTATGGCTGCTTTAAATATACTGATTAAGCGGGGAAACGGTCAAATGCTGGCTAACAGTTAATGAAAATGTCATAACTAATGAATGTTGACTACTCTGTGTATTATTTCATCAGAACTTTCTATAGTCAATTATGCCGCATCAAAATGGCCACAAAACAATATTTTTGTTGAATGGTGTTTTGTCGTATACCCGTAACCCAGAAGACATACTTTAAATTTAAGTAAACTACTTTCAAATAATCGAATTCCAAACTAAGCAATCTACAAAAGTATGTCGTTCTCACTCTAATCTAGATAAAAGCTTCATTCAATTGGAGAAAGATGCAAACACATCTTTAAGCGCTTACTAACGCAGTGCTTGAGTGAGCGAATACGTGATTCTTGAGCTAAATTCTACGGTCTCCAATTGTAGAAACGAAATGGCCTAAATTTAAACCAAATATGAAAACACTATTAGCATTGAACAATTTTCCTTGTTAGCATTCACAATATGGATTTTGAAATAGCTTTCTACAACCACATCGTCCCACGTGGATACGATATCAGCTAGTTCTTCATTTATTAATTCAAGGGTAATGAGGGCGAAAAAAAACACACACCAAGACCACGATGAACACTGTCACCTTTCTTTCTTCGAGCAATCATGTAAAAAATATTTGAAAAGAAAGCTACACTGCAAATGAGTACCGTGCTCGTCGGAATCTGACTTGACCCACCCGGTGGGCGCGGAATCCGGGCGAGCGGATATTGTTGGGGTGAGAAACGGCCTCCTCGTGGACGCAGCTCATAAAGCCTGACGGTGAAAAACACAACCCCTCTCCCCCCGTGCAGAAAAAGAAAGGTCATCTAGAAATGAGTAGCCGCGCGGATATTGTTGCTCCGAGGGACGACCTCCCGTGCCGTGACGGGCAGTGCAGACCGATTCCCGGCGCCCGCGCCGCCGCCAGCGGGTAACTTACGGCAGCGCCGTCTCCCGCGCCTTCCGAGAACCCCAACCGCGAACGCTTCCCCGAAAGGCCCCCGCCAAGGCCTCCGCAATAACCCTCCACCCCCACCCCCAAGCCAACACGGCCGCCATCCACGGAGGCATCGCCAGGCGGCCCCACCTACACCTTCACGGCGACACACATGCGGATCTGGGGGAATGAACGATGCACCACTGGGTAAATCGATTGCTACATCCGAATAGTGATGTTTCTAAACCAGTATTTCCATTCATACCCGTAAATTGACATCATTATCTCTAACGTTTGTTCCGTATATATCAATTCATTGTGAAAGGTTATCCGTTTTCTTCGGCAAGAAATACTATTCAACAGTATCATGTCTGATCAAATCATTTCAATTAGAACTTAGAACATTAATGTGAGGATTCATTAAAGGAATCCTGCTGACCCATAAAAATGTTAAGCCGGGGAGTGATGAAAATGTGAAAGGGTGGAAATCATTAAAGATTTTTGCCACCCTCTTCCGCAAAAAAGATCGATTGTGTTTCTGTTTGAAGATGTACAATATTTACATTAGCAGTAACTATATACAAGGCACATAATTAGTTTTTTCCAAAATGTATTACTTCAAACGAAAATCTAAGTTTTATCAGCCATCACCATAATTGTCTTTTTATAATAAGTACAAAAAACTCAATATTTCAATAGGTAATTCTGATTTATTTATTTACTTTTTTTATACAAAGTCAAAAAAGTCCTATCTCTAGCGAAAAAGATATTTTCAGAACACCTGAATTGATAATTACGGAAATGTTCCGTAACCGGAGTAAATCGAAAAATATTCCTGATACTTCTATTGCCACCAAAGTGAAATGCGCCTAGCGCGCATAAGCACTTTCTCCGAAATCCACAGAGTGTTGTTTGGAATGAGTATTAAACCGCCCCGTGTTCTCGCGAAAGACGTTAAGAGATTGCTGCGTCTGCACCAATGAAAGCGCAAGTGCACACATCTACTTAGCACACACGGGAACAAAACATCGATGCACTAAGCAATCTACAGTGCTGTCAATATTATCGATGTGAGAGCTATGAAAGAAAACACACAAGTACTCACGACTCAATACTCACACGAAGATTAAATATGTACACACCGATCATGCAAGAGGTAGCACGCCAGAGGCGTTCCATAATACCACTGGAACTTAACAAGGAAAAGTGCAGGGCGAATAATTAAATATTTTGTATCAAAAGGATTCATTTAACACCAAACTACATTCAACAGCCTCAAATAAAGTTTTTTTCTGTGCTTTTGGTGTACTGAAAAGGAATATTCACCAATGTGCCAGATATATTGCCTCAATTCTATAGGTTTATCACCCATGACAATTGAAGAACGTCCTCAAAACATGAAATCTCACAAAATTATAATTGCAAAACCGGTCTGGTATTTTGGTGAATATCCAAGTAGCTTGTTTTTCTTTGGAAGCAGAATAAAAACGAGCCAGCTGCAATCAAAGCCACACATTCTTACACATCGAATACGTCACCAAGGTGCTTACACAAGCAGCAAGAAAGAATAACAGCAACACAACACAAAACATACCCAACAAGTGCAGAATAAAAAAAACCTGCAAGCAAGTACAGCAAAACATCCACACTACACACACGGACGACACAAAACACAATAGCAGCGGGTGCAAACAACCAAGCGACGGCCCCGAGGGCCGTTAAGGCAGGCGGACAAACGAAGGACGACTTACGGAGGGCGAGCAGCACTGACCGCCGGCGCCACCGGCCGTGCACACGTGCAGGCACGTGTACGTCTGCAAGAGAACACACACACACCGTCACCAAACACGCCAGCCACCGCACACTGCCCGGCGTCATCCCGCGCCAGCCAGCACAGCCGGGCGTCGAAGCTGCTTCCAACGCCAATGCTCGGAGCCCACTCTACCCTCCCCCTTTTCCTCTTCCTATTGTCGCAAACACTTCCATTGTGGGAGACTTTATTATCACTTTTTTACTGATTTTTTCTTTACTTTTGGTTTTATTGTTTTCGTTTGTAATTGGTTTGTTTTTCCCCCTGATTTTTCAACACGCAAAATTACATTCTTGAAAGTAGATAAGTTTGCGTACACCTTCCGGTATATTGTAGATACATCCCACAACAACATTTTATTTATTAAGCCAAAATATTACCATTTAAGAAAAAATGCTGTCGTTTTCTTCTTAAAAAATTGAAATTAATAAAAACTAGCTTTGTGTTTATCATATTCTCCCAGTTAAACCTCCTCTTTAATATTTTATACGGGAAGTAACATTTGTTCTTTTATTTGACCTCCAAAAATTCGATTTAGAAAAATGTTCAAAGGTTTTCGCATACCTAAAATGTCAACGTCTTCATTTGATATGATTTTTTAAAATTGTATAAAGTTAGTAATTATTAATAAACATATGATTAACATTTTAACCCCACCATTATACTACTTTGCAAACATCTTAATTTCAATCAACACTCTTTTCCTTCACCCGTCATTTTTTAACACTTTGACTTCAATTGATTATTTCATTATTCATTAAGAAAAATAAGAATATGAAAAACTGAAACAAATACATTTAATATTAGTATTAGTGTGGAGATTTTTCCAATACATAAAATAATTTAACAAAAAATTTGTTTTAAAGTGCTTAATAGTGAGAACATGTGAGAAAAACCTTTAAATAAAACTCAAGATTGTTCAATTTGATTGTAGTAATATTACGTCAAATACATATATTGTCGACACACAATGAGGTTCTAAAAATAAAAAAGATTGAAATTGAAAATAAAACTTAGGAAATTATAAAATAGCTTTGCTGCAACATACTCTCGCTGTAGTAAAAAAAAATGCCTTGGGTCTGTGATGCATTTCTCTTCGGAAACATCAAACGTAATGGATGATGTTTGGATATCCTAATATTTCTTTTCCCCTTCCCCACTCAGAAAAAACTATAAATGAAAGGCAATAATTTGATTTTAACTTCAAATCAAGCAGAAGCGAAAAACATTTCACAACTAAAACTATAAAGTAATTTCTGGCAACCCTTATTAACATCTCTGCATCGTGCGAATATTACACAGGAATTTTCATCACAACGACATAACTCTCCCGAACTACGATCGCGTAACGCACGACCCTCCCGTCATATCAACACCTCATTATTCCGCTCTCATCTAGACGCATGTCGACTGCATATTTTTTATGTGACATGCCATTTCGCGGTGGTTTCCCTGCATACCTTCTGCACTTTTATTTCCCTGCTGTCATTTATCCGGCTTTTCCGGTCTTTCCGGATATCGGCCACCCTCGTAATGCAACGGAATGCAGTGGAACGGGCAGAGGAGCCGAGGTGGTGAGTTTGTGCACGCGATTCCGCGAAAGCAACTGGGCCGCCCGTTGCTTCCTCGCGCCGCCGCTGTGCTCCAGCGCTGAAGCGGCGCGCGCCTGCTCCAGATGCCGCCACCCCCTCCCCCATCGTCGATCGTCGAACCCACGACCGAGCCGTTTCATCTTTCCATCTTCCTCCCCGGCTCGTAAATCCTAGACATATGATTCCATTGGATACCTCTTTCCCACATTCAAATACAAACCCGCATTAAAATACGGTTTCCCTGTATCTTCTTGTTTATGAATTATTTATTTACGTACGTACTCGTATTTAGCTTTTTACAGTTATCAGAAACCGCAAACGTTTCCTGAAATAAAAAATTGATGAAAATACTGCCTTTCAAAACATATCTCTTTTTATTTTTATTTTATTTTATTTTATTTTTTTTTTTTTTTTTTTTTTAGAGTTAACCTTCATGATTATCAATCACTGAGGTGTTTCGAGAAAAAGTACCCGTAATTGAAAAACTAGCCACTCCCTCAAGAAAGTTGGAAAGGATGGACTGTTATGAAAATAATGATAGGATGTGCTTCTAGAAAGTAACATCACTTTATTCCAAAGATTTCTATTTCACATAGGCTACCTCCTCAAAAATAGCAAATTCAAAACAGGGAGGGTCAACTTCCATTAATTGTAATAGTTTTAATTGGTTAGCACCACACGAACTACAACTGACCCAGATGTCTTTTGGACGTTCAAAACTTTTCACAAATGTTCGTGAGTACTGAGTCGAATCTATCCTGTATAGGAAGAGAAAATATTATTAAGCCCGTGATCAGAACTTGCCGCATAGCCGTTCTTGTATGTTCAGCACTGTCTTGTATAAAATAATGAGTAAGCTAAACAATCTGATATCCTTCACCCCCCAAAATAATCTGAAACTTAAGATACCAAAATGAGCTCATGGTTATATTTTGAAAGTACAAAATTTAATTAAATGAGCAAATACGCACGAGCTAATAAACAGACACAAAAGGCAACTTTATAATACGCTGAACGCTCAAATTTGCATATCTACTCTAATTCTGGCAACAGGACCAGAGCAGATATCCAGGCGTAACCAAAACCCACCCTTTACAATCATGCAATTACTATATACAAGTTTTTATGACCCCTAGACTTAAACATACACTACTCCAATCTGTTCTACCTCGAACTAACAATTTCTCCCCAAATCAGGCACGTTTCACAGTCCATGCACGACCGCCCCATGCATCCGTACAGCTACTCCCACGATTTCGAGATAGAGCGAGACAGGGGTGAAGAAAGGGAGGTCGTGATACATTGCGCTTGTAGAGTATTCCAAGTGCTACTGCAAATTCCTTGACGTGAGGAGCATCCAAGGGCAAACTACGGGGAAGGGTCCAACGAAGAATGCAACCCTGCATTCCGCGACATCTGCATTCGGATCATGCAACTAATCGTACCCCACGTGCCTCGAGTAGCCAAAATGCAGAGTGGCGCAGTCTTTTTTTTTTTTTTTTTTTTTGGGGAGAAGGTTCCAATATGTGTACAAAACTATATGAAAGCGGCTTTGAGAGCAGTGTGCCTTCCTTAGATACCGCAGATTTGACGCACGAAATCGAAATAAAAAACCTTGATGAGCAACTAGGGTATTCCAAGAAAATAGAATTATTATCCATTTTATTTCAATTGCGTATCAAAGTGCATTTCATCGATTACTTCCCGTTAACTATTGTTCTTATAGAAATTACGAGTATAGTACATTATACTTAGAATGAAACATTGGACAATCAAACTTCGAATCCTTCTCAACAAGCTCAAACGCTTTTCACCTGCATATTATTTATATGTTGATAAACTGACATTTTAAGTAAAACAACCAACAAAGCTCATCTCTTATGTACTAATTGCGTAAATAATATCCTAATTCGCTCCTACATCAAACGTAACGTATTTGTATTTAGATGCATTATCAACATTAATTCACTGAGCTGATGACACGAATTATATTTATCTTGTAATACGGTTTACGTGCGTGTCTTCAAAAGGTTTCCGTAATCGTCTTTCCGTTTATCTTTTCTTTTTCTTTTGAAATTCGCGAATAAAATATTTCACATTCTCGTCTCCTACATTTCAGTTACAGCCGAAAATTTGAGAACTATGTTTTATATCTTGAATAAATGGGTATTTTCATTGTATACAGAGAAATGTTAAGAAGCTGTAATCATTTTCGTATGAAATATTGTATCTCGAATGTTCTAATAATCCGGACATCAAATCGCAACGAATTAACAACTAATACATTCAATACTTTGCAATTTTCAGGCTGTTTAGTCAAATGAAATGAACTTAATTCAATTTTACAGAACAATGAAATTTTGACCAAGAGGATAAAACACTGTACGATATCCGTACCGTCACATCTTTTCTAATACTCAGGCTGGTTTACTTTCTTGTACCCTACATTGGCATTTCAGCGGAATTCTGAGAGCTACGCCACTTTCAACAGTTCCGTGTCAATTAAGCCCGGAGCCACGTTTCGGAAGGGAACGCTCGGGTTTCGTGAAGCGGAGCGGCCGGGGGCAGTGCGCGGAGCGGCGCTCATTTGTCTGCGCTTAGCCTTCATCGCGCGCCATTAGACGGCGCCAGGTACTTTTCCAATTAAACTCAACCGCGCCCCCTCCCCCTCCCTGGCGGCAGCCGACCGAATTAAAACCTCGTCAGCGGCCGCGCCGCCGTCCGCGATCTCTAGCGGGGAGGTGGAGACGCACGCGCTCTGCCTGCAGCGATTTCGCCCAATGCTATAGAGCGATTTTCCTAAGGATGAGCCAAGATGACAGCTAGTGCTGGCAACATAACTGAAGGTTCTGTGGCCGTTGTGCCCATTAGATTCCCTTCCCGCATTCGTTCGTTTGCAGTTGGCTAACTTGTCAATGGCTTCGACACTTCCTTTTGTGGTGTCCTTGTCCGACAAAAATATAGTGCGCTGCCAGAAATAATTGACATTAAGAAATGCAGTGTTATGTGCTCTTCTGTAAAAAATCTTTTTTTTCTATAAACATTACATTGAATTTACTTTCTTCGTGATAAATATTATGTTTATTTTAAAACCGAGACTTGAAAGTGAGATGCGTACTGGTGCACGTGTTTCCGGCTTAAAATCATTTTTCTTTCTATTCACATTCGTGGCAGTTTTCTTTTACTGATTGTGAGAGCATGTTAAGAGGTTTTCTACATACGTAATTAAATTTAAATATTTCCCGGACTCTCGTACGTGCATATACCTAAGCGAAACTCTTAGACTTCATAGGGATGTTTTCACAGAAGCATTACCAAACACTTTACGAAGAGGCGTGGTTGAACAGCTGTCGCGGCGGAGGGACGCTTCTCTGAATTACATGTGATGTTCACTTGTTTTCGCGAACTGTCACTTTGGCTCATCCTTAGGAAAATCGTTGTATAGCGTTGTACTGGCTGAGGAATCAGAAACATGGAAATAGGGGCTTTAGAGGAATGGTGAACCCGCTCGGCCATAAGAATCGCAAAGGAGACACGACGTGAAAAGAATTGTGAGCCCGTTTTAAGGTACTTCTCCGGCATTAGACGTGGAGGGTACCAAGTAAATAAGTAATACAGGAAGCAGCCTGAAGAATTATTGTTCAAGCATTGCTTTTCAGCAGTGGCACGCTTCCAACAACGGACTCACAAAAAGTGACGAAATGTAAATACATGAAGACGTATCGGGGCAAAAAATTTGCAATACGATATCGGATTAAGGAAGAAAAACATACAGAGCATGGTGGTATTTGAAAATGAGAAATTAATTTGAAAAACTTCAATGAAAAAAGGTATGGTGAATGGACAGGACGAGGAAAATGCTGACAGATGATTGAGGTGTAAATCAACCCTTTTATACATCTGCACATACTTTAATTAAGCATTATTATGTGAAAGTGCATTCACATAACAATTCAAGAAATATGGTCTTTGAAATATGAGTTTGTAATTAAATGAAAATATTATGTTTAATTTCTAAATTAAGTTGTGCCTTCTGACAGAATGAGTAATTGCCTCCGTAAATAAGAAATCTACTCGTTTACAACCCAAGCCTAAAAATGAAATGCACAAAAATCATATCATAGGCCCCAAAATCAAAAAAAGAAAACCCCGAAACCACACAAACTCAAATTGAAAAAATGATCACTTAACAAGTGCAAATTCTCAGCCTACTAAAGAAACTTGAGGGAAAAGAGCGAAATTAAAAACAAAAAGGAAGTGATCATTAATTAACACATTCCTTCCAGAAAAGCACTCTTTTGGTGTTTTTCATATTGAAAGCTTACAATAAGTACCCACTTGTTTAATCCCAAGGCGCACGAAGCAAAAGACCAAAAGAATGGCACTTTAAGAAAAAATCCCAATTAAAATTTATGAAGATTCAGACTTGAAATGATACAGCTCGTTACACTCAGCAGCTTCACCACAAGCACACTCTTGTAATACACAGCGAGAAGAGTTTAATCACGCCTTTACGAGATTTTTTCTACTTGTTGGAGGCGTTACAATCTTTTAAGAACTAACCATCGGGTAATTTCCACTATTCATTATGCGGGTAACGAGATGAGCCATGGACAAAAACCCACAAATTTATGGCTGATTTAGAGGAAGTAATGAGACATGATACGACATGAATGAATGCAGAGAATGCAGCATGGGTGCAGACTTGAGAAAGCTTTTGGAAGGAAATGGATTCTGGAGTAATATTTACCGTTTTCTTTGCCTCGCGTGCATTAACGTCTGTTAATGCACGATCCCGTGTGTTCACACCCCGGACTGACATAGGTTGCAAAATGTTTGTGTTCCGAAGAGCCGAAACTACTGACATATCGTGCAAGTATATCTTTGGGATGTCTATACATTACAGAATTAAATCCCTAAAAAAGAGATAAAAGTCTGAACGACTTTCCTAATTAAATGAACTTCAAGACAAATGTCAATATAAAGATTGGGATGATATCTTTCTTAAAAGTGTATTTTCATTATAAAAAGATATCAAAAATATGTGTATGTGATGTTTGTATCATAAAAAACATTTGAAACTCCTTTATTTTACACAATGTTTTCAAGTATGAAATTTCCATTCACTGGAGCTTATCCCTGTATGAATTAACCCTACCCCAGAATTGATTGTATTCCTATAATTCCTTAGAATTTATCATTTTTTATAAACTGACCACGTTCATAATTTATCATTTTATATAGATGTACAAAGAAGTCGAAATATTCGAGATCGAAGGACTTCAGAATCGAACTGATTCGAGAAAACCTAAAATTGATCCAACTAGCAAATAACACGCATTTATTGGCATGGTTATGTATCTGTAGCATTGGAGATACTTGCATTTTAAAAGATTTAGAGCGTGGGTGGCGGCCTTCTGGCGTCTGCCATGCCAGCGGAAGCCCGTGCGAGGAGCACGCCCGGACGCGGCGCGCAATGATTCACCGGCTCGAAGTCGCCTCTCCTCCGGCCAACAGGTTCGGCGCGTGGGGAGCACAAATTTGGGGAAGCGGCCGATCACACCTTCCATGCGTGGAGGTGCTGGCGGAGGGAGGGTGGGTTACACGACAGGAGAAGGTGAGAAGGGGGCGGAGGGAGATGGAGAGAGGATGGGTGGGAGTGACAGAGAGGAAGAATTAACAGAAGGAGGGAAACCGTTTGATTTTCAGAGTAGCTGTCACCGTTCTCACTGTCCGCTGCTGATAGGGTTACCAAAACAATGACGGTCAGTTTAAACTTATCTTGTAAAAAAATCTGACATTTTAGAAGATAGAGAATACGTCTCGTTAGGCAACTTCCTTACAACTGAATTTAAGAACCTGGAGACTAAGTATTTCTCCCTACATTGCTCCCACTCGAGAGACTTCAACGTTTCCGAAATATTGCGATTTCTTTTAATTTAATTATTTTATAATTTTTTTTTCGAATCTGCAGGTGTATCTCAGTGGAGCGGAGTGTGTGAAGGTCAAATCCACACCGCTCGCTTCGCCCGCCCCGCCCCGCCCCCCATCCAGCGACGCCTCCGCCTTCCCACGCGCGCCTATGTGGGCCACCGCGTGGCGACACCGCACGACGCGGCCCTGCCGCGCCACGCCGCGCCGCGCCACGCCCCTCCCCGCCATGCCACGCCACGCCACGCCCCCTTCGCTTCGCGGCCCCGCGCCCTACGGATGGAGGCTTTTCAAAATATGGATAATGTAGAATATTTTATGTTCAACGTCGGTGAACGGTAAATATATATTAAAATTTGGCGATATTTCCATTTACTGGTTTCACTGTTTTACGGATTTACCTACAAACAGAGACGTTAAATAGGCGAAGCATCTTAGGTTTTCAGACTTGATAATACTCGAACAAGTCTGACTGCAAAGTCGCCAGATTCAGAGCCAGTTCGAGTCAAGAGAAGCTTCCTTTGCAATGAAATGCATTAAGGGTCCTGAGATTTCATTAAAGTAGAAATTTCAATAATTTTAATGCCTCCATCTTGAATAGAAACGTGTAAATTTCTTTGTTAATTATCATTAGCTTCACGGATAATGCAGTGGATAATGCACGCGTGTTCCTGAGGGTTCTGATGATCTCACTAACATTCGTTACGTTTGTATCGTAATATTAGAAGTGTCAGGCCTGTCACCAGAATGAAATCTGGCCCCGAAGTATAGTGCCGTATGTCTTGGAGCAGGAAAGTCACATTCATTTATATTATGTCTCACACAAGCACTTAGGAAGTCGAGGTTCTTTTACTTTCCAGAAATGCACAGACATGGGTTATGAAAAGAATAAAAAGGGAAAATGAATCCCCCCTCCCCGCCACACACAAATACAATCTACTTGTATCGATTCTGCTCCCCCTGACCCAACCCCTCCATCGCTTCCTTTCGCTAGCGAAACCCGCAGCGTGGCCCAGCCACGGACGTCGTATAAGTCCATGCGGTTGCTCGCGTCGCCTCACCGACAAATACGGCGAAGCGGCCACCGCTGCGGGGGAAGTTGCGTGCGTTATTTTCAGAAACCTTAATTTACGGGCAGCGGCTGCGATTGGCTTCCCGCTTGGGCAAGGAACCCGGTTATTCGGCCGTAAAGCAGCCAAAGGCTCAAGGCGATTGACGCTTTCACCCCCACGACACGTCATTTTGACTTCACCTCCTTCGAGGTGCGGTTTACAAAAATAGAAGAAAAGTTGCGTAAACGAAACGACAAAAAAGTAACCTTGTTAGTAAATTAAATACATTATGTAGATCGTGGCTCAGATTGTCTAAATTGAAATATTGTATCTGCATAATCACAATCAACTGCTTGTGTAAGACGAACTTTGGAAGTCTGACCAGCAGTTTCGGAAATGTTACCTTTTCATTGATTAATGATATTTTTTATTTTCATAATGACATCAAAATGAGACATTTTACTTGATACAGGTAAATCCGTATATTAAACTCATTACTTAATCACATAAATGACGAATAGCTAAAACACAGAAAGAGAAACAAATCAGATTTACTGGGGAAAGGAAACAAGGTACACGATTGTTCCCAGGCTACTGCAAGATAAAACTAATGTTCTCAATACGCACAGTGTTACATTACAAACCACAACAAGAACACGCCCAGCCTATCACCATATATTTCCCTTCCTTTTATTTCTCTCTTCCATCACACATTCCTTTTCCCGCGCCTCCCACCGCCCGCAAGCGGGTCACCCAAGCATCACAGACACAAGACAACACCAAAGCGAGCAAAGAGAGAATGAAGTATTACCTTACTGACCTTAATATAGTTCCAGTGCTGCAGGGCCAGACATGGAAGCACAAGGGAAAAAGAGCACATGAGCACATGAGCGGCGAGGTCGCCCAAACAGACGCCGACGACGGCGCGACGGCGCGGGGCGCGGCGAAACCTGTGAGCGGCCCTGGCTGCCTCGGCGGGGAGCGCACACCAATCGATCGCGCTTTCTTGCTTTCTCGTATACCTACGTATATTTAGATTATATACGTAGTATGGAGAAAGTTATGTAATGCTACGGGAAATCGATTTCGAAATTTCAACGGAAATACACGTTTTGGGAATCCCATGATACCGAAGTGTTTTTTTCTTCTTCCTTTTTCCTTTCTTCCTTTTTTCTTTTCTTCTTTCTTTAGAACCGTCCGTCCGTCCGTCCGTCCGTCCGTCCGTCCGTCCGTCCGTCCGTCCGTCCGTCCGTCCGTCCGTCCGTCCGTCCGTCCGCCCGTCCGTCCGTCCGCCCGTCCGTCCGTCCGTCCGTCCGTCCGTCCGTCCGTCCGTCCGTCCGTCCGTCCGTGAACACCACTAGCCCCTAAACCATGCGTAGGAAGTTTTCCAAATTGAAGAAGTGCCCTGTCCATCTGACTGTGGTTGAAGCTTTGAAATTTGAAAAAAAAAACTTTAAAATTTGGAGGTACTTTACATGAAGCCCCCCGGACATTTTCGAAATTTTCTCAAAAACTGCTCCAATTTTTTTTTCTTTAAAACGACAAAATTTCTTGTTATTATATTATTTCTTATTGCTCAGTTTACATGATTTTCAAGGATTTTTAAGTAAACAGAGCTTCTATCACATTGACAATGCACCGCTCCGAAGCGGGAGCGCACGCTACGCTGATACTGCTCCAGCGAAATCAGGGTTACGTTTTTCCGGACCAAAAAATAATACTTTCAACGTGATTTACCTATTTTTAACAGCTGTTTGTCAATTTGCATTTATTTTGACATATTCAGTTTGCGAGAGCATGTAGATAGCTAAACTTCTAACAAGTTTCTGACTAGGGTGGCGTAACACTAATCTGTCGATCTAAGAACGTACCATTAATAAGTTTTTGCCAGTGAAGTTCGTCAGATGCCGTAATTTAAGAGAAACAACATTGCCAAAAACTACATTGCAAATAGTATAAACCGAAACCTATATCAACCATATTGTAGGTCAATCAACATTTTATCTTCAGAAATATACAATTAAAAATTTCTATTCTTTTCGTTCTGAAGTACTATCGAAAACATGCAACTGAAACGTTCGTAATCATCTTGCAAGTAACAACACTAATAAGGATTTTTCTTTCAAGCCAGAAAAACCGTCTTCATCAAATTGGAACACAGACGGCCTAGGGATCCGTAGAAAACAATCTGTGATGCTTTGAACAACTGGAGCGGTACTCCAACAGCCATTTTGTTTTTCTTTCTTTCTTTTCTTTCCTTCTTTTTGATTTCCGTTCAGAATCGTGTGCTTCTGCTCCGGAAGTGGTAATGCTCTATCCCACAGAAGCGCAGTCGGAGGAGCTCAGGGCAAAACGACCAGACGGTTGTCTCTGACAGATTGATCAGTTGGCCTGTGGAACATGCCACTCATATTTTGACAAGAAAAAAGAAAATTATTAGAAAAAAGAAATAGTTGATTTAATGTAGATCAATGGTCTTGAAGAAAGTAGATTATACCTTACACTAAAAAGATACTAATAGAATTTTTGTAACACAAACACGAATATTTTTCTCTTTCACAGTTTCGGCAACTTCAATAAAATCTTCACAGAAATTACGTGCCACCTTCTTGTTAAAAATAAAACTATTTTGATTGAATTGATTTCAACTGTTTTTGTAAACATTCATGGCATCGCCAAAAATATTGCACAAAAGATTTATAACTCATACATAGAATGATAATCTGTCAAGGAGTTAACCGCCTGTAAGAAAATAAAACGTATAACAATACTTTGCTGATTGAAGAGTTTTACAAACCGGTACATTCGTTCAGGAATTAAATTACCTGCACGCTACAAGTTTGCGCCACTAACCTTCAACAAAGTACTGCTATAGCTCGACAGGTTTCGCCACACGCAAAAAGCCATTAAAACAAACAAACAAGTATGTGCCACTTAACAAAGATGAAGTGCAGATGACTAAAGTAAAATTATTTGCATCTCCCACTCCGTAACAAAATCTAAAACTAAAATAAGCTGACAATAAAGCGACAAAAAAGGAGATGCACGTCGAATGTGGATGATGCAAGGTTGCCTAAAACCCTCGCAAAACATCACAATAATAAAGGAATAGTTTTATGTTTACACGAATTGATTGTATATTCGTGCACTAAGAAGCATCTACTTACCTTCTGGATTTTCTACAGGTGAAACACACAACTCTTTATGAAAAATGTAAATAAAATGTATGCTAAATTATAAAATTAATTTTGCATTCCATGAGCGCACAGTTGACACACGATAAAATCTTTAATTTCAACTTTTGCCACCGTACAAGATGCGTGTAACCAGACACTGCTCATAAGTGATATTGACAACAATCCGACACAGCTACCCCGCTTTAAATGCAAACAGTCACTACCACTACAGCTGGTTTTAATAAAAAAATGTTGCTTCTTCATAATTTCGGTTAACAAGCAACTTGATAAGCTTGACTTGGCCTGAAATTTCAAGAAAAACGTAAGTTATAAATGATTGTGAATCCTTAAATTACATCTGAGAGGAGGAAAATATGAACTACTGGAGGCAGTGATACAGGTCGAGCATTGTCATTTGTCACCTGATCGAATGGATAACAATGTCCATATTGTTCATGGTCCGTATCTTTTTTTCTTGTCATGACATGCTGGAGAAGAAATATCAGAAATAGTAATCATGTATGTGATTTGAAAGCTTTTTCCTAATCAAATGAATGCTTATTGATTTTTTAAGAAATCGTAAATGGTTCTTCCTTCTCGGAAACAAATCTAAAACTGAACTAAACCGGATTATTTCCGAAAATCATTTAGATATTTGTGAAATGCCTTATAAATTGTATTAAATAAAACATTGTTGATTTCTTGATTATATCTAGTTTTTCAAATAAATTAATCTTTTTACATAATAAACATTTTTTTAAATTTTAATTAAATTCCTCTGCTTTTGCACCGTCATTTCATTGTTTCAAATTTCAAAAATTTTAATGAGGACTTTTTCCCTTTTTTTTTTAGAAACTTTAGACCAATAATAGTAGTTTACGTAACAAGAGCACGAAACACTCAATTCACGAGTCGAGTTTGTAGTCGAGCATAGCGACGACATAGGAGTGCGGGAATCACCCCGCACCCGAGTTGCCTGTATTATTTTTTAACATGCTGTGAGCGAAACGCAATGTGTCAAGTAAAGGAATATAAATCAAATATCAAATAAGTAGAAATACCTTAATTGTACAAAAAGTAAATGACGTCCAGTTAGTGTCGTAACACAATTGATTGTAAATAATAAAGAAAGACGTCAAGAAGAAAGACAAATGAGAATCGTTAGATGTTCCGCACATCCTTCGCGATGTTTCGCACACTGAAAAAAAATAGCTATTTCGCACACGGAAAACCGCGTTTTGCGCACGGCGTGTTAAAAATAATTATGTTTTAAATAATGCTTAAGATTTTGTTGTCTTTAATATTAGAGGATACCACTGTTATATAAAAATATTACGATTAACGTCCTTTCGAACCGTCGGTTGGCGATCGCTGGGCCGGTGAAATCATCTCCGATGATTCTCGCCAGGTCTTATTTATTATTATTTATTTATTTTACGTCAAAAAAGCAGTTAAAAACTGCGTATGACGTGCTACGTATGACGTGCTACGTATGACGTCTTTCGGCGAGGTGCCTCGTCTGGCGGGCGGCTAAGTTACGACGCGTTTAACATGCGCCAGGCGGCGGAGGCGGCGGCTTCTTCGCGGCCGCCCGCGCGTTAATAAGCGATTTGAGCACGCGCTCACGTGATGCGCATGCGCGTGCGCTGGGGGCAGGCACGCGTCACCCGCCGACGAGGCGGCACAGCGATCACACGACCGCAGGTGATGGGCGGCGGGCGAGCCGGTTCTGTTCGTCAGGTACAAGTGGTGCGTTTCGGGGATCTCCGAATGTGTCTTCAGTCCCTGATACTGCCTGCGGCCCGCAAGCCTATGCTTTCAGATGGCTCGGACTTTTTTTTTCCTAACTAGCCGCGCCGAATTGGGTTGACAATTCTTGACGGTAACATATTTGAACATTCTGTATTTTCAAATATTTAGTGTTTTGTACACAAAAAAATGTAGTACATTAAAACTATTATGTATAATTATATGAACAGAAATATCAAAAATCAAATATAATATTATATTTTATTGAACTACGCATGTAATAGTAAATATGAAAACAAGGTATCTACATGAAGACTACATGAATTCTTCCAATTTCATCATTACACTATTAAATATTGTCAAAATTGGTAATGAATAAACGAATGAGATTCATACAGAACATTAAATCTATCATTCCAGTTGACGAGTAAACTAAACAACGGGAACTTCCTAACAGCAGGCAGGCATTCTCTTCGTTTCAGACTACGCGATAAAAATCGCAATCTTGCGTATCTGAGAATCAGCTGACCTCCCGTGCCCTCGAGCAGATGGGCAGTGTTGTCTTCGCCGGTGCAAACGGATGGGGCGAAGGGGGAGGGGGAGGGGGAGGGGAAGGGGGAGGGGGAGGAGGTGGAGGCGTGAGAACGCCCCTCGCCCGCGTTTGCCCGCGGGGGCGGGGTGGGGGCGGCTACACCCTGTAGTTGATGGACCACGACCTGGATTTCTCCCGAGTCCCGTCCGAGACTTCGCTGCTTCGCGAGAAACATCGCGGCAGCGTTCAAACTCCATCGTCGTCTGCACAGATTTGCTTCGAAGGATGAAACGGAAATATGACATTAAGGTGTTTATAAACCACAGAATTATAGGTTCGTTTTTACAATGAAATCTACATTGTGACATTTCTCTATATTACTTAATTATTATGTAATATTATAGAGTTCTTACGGGCCAGTACCAGTTCTCATACACGTTTTCCCTCCAGATTTATAAAGCAAATGCAGAGTTCATCTTTTACATTAATCTGGACAATACAGTTTTCTGCCTGGATTCCCTACCTCGCATCAAGGTTCATACAGATGTTTGACGTCACTATATAAATAAATCGATTCAAGTCTATAACACAAATTACATCACCGCTTTAAAACCAAGTCAGGATATTCATTTTTAACCAACTTATTGGGTTATTGGTTTAGCCTTCAAGAACACAAAATACGAAGTTTCATGTTCAAGACGCTTTATTAAATCCTTCTGATCTGTGTGAGAAAGAAGCTACTTTTGACTGTATCACAAACAAAATAATAATCACGAACTCATGTTAGACTCCAAGAATTTAGGAAAAATACCACAAATTTGAAATAATCCTTTTTTTTAATTGGTTTATTTAAGGTCGCTTCAACATCTAAGGTTATTAGCGACCACTATTGCTGTTAACGGTATGGTAACTATGTGGATGAAACGATATGGTGATTGATGATAAGGGGTGAAAGGACGAACACAAATACAACCATGCCCGAGGCGGGACTCGAACCCGCGACCCTTCGGTCCGAGATCACTACGACACTATTGGTTTAGCGATCCCGGCCACCGGGCCGGCGAAATAATCCTTTCTTTCTAGCAATTTCATTTTTCTTTCGAAAAATCAGGATGTACACGCGATCCAATGTTACAAATATGTACACAGTATAACGGTGAATTAGCAATCGCGTGCGCATTCGTGCCTGTTGCGGTCAATGATTCTTTTCGATTCGATTGGCGCCCGAGAAAGCGATCTCGAGAAAGCGTCTCGCAGGAAAAGGTCGATCCGCGCGCCCCTGTGGTCGGCTCCAAGAACCCAAGCTACTTCCTTCGCGGACGGTTCAGGAAGTGGAGGTGCATTCCGCCCGTGCGTTCTTCAGCGTAATCAGTTTCTGCGGTTTCCTCCTCTCTAAGCTGTGTTTTCCAATTTTCTTCATTTCCTCTAATGTAACTTTTATAGTCTCAGAAAGTCAATATCGGAGTGCACTACGTGTTTCTGCTTGTTACGCCAAAACTGTTTGCATTGGATCTAAGTGTAATGTTTTAAAAGAAAACAAACTTCCTGGAGCCTTAAAATATAAACCTTACATCAAAAATTCACAAATATCTTCTTAATAAACCAGAATCTACTCAAAGAAAAACGAATGTATTTATCAAAAGGAAATGAATCACCCTCAAACTTGTATCGAAAATCGTGTCACTAATTCTCCAGAAACCCGAAAGAGGAAGCGAACATTAGAGGCAGAATCAGATCTAACACTTTCTATTCTTTTCATTTTTTCTTCATCCACCAACGAGATTAACCTTTTGACTTATGTTCATTTCATTGGTTTTTTATCCCGACGTCTATTGGATCGAACTGCTTTAGGGACCCTTCAATCTGGCATCTTCGACGTGTGTTACCTTCCACGATGCTTAATTAAATTCAATTTCCAAACTTAGGTGAACGCCCAAACGGGCAGGAGTCAGGGATGCGACATCGATGTTGATGTTTTAAAACATTGATGTTTCTATAAAAATATCGAGTTTTAAACTGATGTATTGAGCCATTTTTTGAACATTGATGTTTTTTTTTTAAAAAAAATTCCCATAATCACAATTTTGTAAAAGTTAACATATGAAATAATAACTTACAATACCACTGTTTCTTTATTTTCTAAGCACACGAACGTGACAAGTACTACCTTCATTAAAGAGACTTTATCCTCGCCCGAGATGATCATGATGCCCTGATATTTCCTACGTCTATCCTTCCTTTTCGCAAAAAGAAAGACGTTTTTTAACTTCGTTTTCAGTTAAATTTTAATTATAAAATAAGATGCACGACAATTGTCATAATAAATTTCGTTGCACACGAATTTAATGTTAGAGGTTACTAAACATACTATAAAATATCGATGTTCGAAAACATCAATGGTTTTTGGTCGATGTGTTATTAACACCGATGTTTAAATTTTGAACATCGATGCTACGCAACATCGATATTTTGTGGTCGATGTCGCATGACGTCCAGCTGCAATTTCATCATCGTCCAACATCCCCTCACACAAGACGTAACAGACCCGCCTTTCCCACAGTGCATTGCGACCACATCCAGACGCGAATCGTTCACACGCACGCGATTTCCGTGCTATCTCTTTCGATTTATCGACGCGAGCCAACCGAGTTCGCTTCGGCGCACGCAAAAAACGTCAGAACAGGTTTGAGTTAGACTTTTTATTCGCGTTGCCGATCGCTGTCCGCTAATAAAGATGTCATTAATATGAAGCAATATTTTGCGTTTAATTCCTGCGTGCGTCTTTCAGCTTGCTCGCTTCCTCGTCTGGAAGAGAGTTGCTTTTTTTTTAATGTTGCAGTTTTCGACGCTGGAAATGATTTGTTGCGCATTCAACTGTGTTGTCGGCGCCGACTTATTATTTCGATGACCCATGTAGATGTGAAGCAACATGTTTAGCAATGCTTAAAATTAATATAAAAAATTGTAAGGGAAATTAGGAAACTCGTTACCAATTAGTATCTTGTCTGTCTGTCGCCTAATCAAGTATGATATATTTCATCACTTGGGAGGATCTACGCCCGTACAAGGTAAATGCTTACTTCAAATATTAGAGAAATTTGCCGACGTGATGTTTTCGTGGTAAAAATAAATACCTGTACATGGCTTCTACATAGAATATTCACTAGGATTATAAATCAAATTTACTGTACATTTTTCAAAAATTATAATTTAATAAACAATACTTTTTTCTGCAGCAACCTTCTGCTGCTATTCTGTTAACAGGGTTGGCCCTACTGGCGAACTAATTCTCACAATAGCAAGGATGTAGAATGACATATACTTATTTTAACACGCGGTTTAAGAAGAATGCGACATTGCAATGGAGATCAAATGCTGTCAACACTTCAAAACTGTATCGAACTTCATCGTTAATCGAAATGTCGAATCAGTATTTCGTGACTACTTATGATCGATTTTTTCGTCATCTCATGTAATTTATTTGTAGAATACATCACAAAATGTGACACAAATTTTGTTTCCTTCTTGTGAAAAACACGACACTCCAATTTCAAGTGCGAGGCTGAAGTTTCTTGATTCACAATCTATTCTATGTTTTTCAGTTTTGAATGTAATTGATTTTGACGTTAGGATGTCTTCATGTCAGTTAACTCTTAATCAAAGAACGGTAATTTTTTCCATATATTGTAATATCTCGCTCCGATTTCCTAAATCTATTCACAGATTTATTAACGGAAAACCTCCAGTATTTAGAAAAAGACAAAATCGCACCAGCACCGGGAGAAGGCACGTGTAGCCCAGAAACATGAAGAAAACACACTGTAGGAAGGACTTAAATAATGACCGAGATTGCAACGCGTTACTCACTAACCAAGTTGCGCAGTATGCTAGCAAGTGGGCAATGTTCCAGAAAAATATATCTAGCGAAGAAGTAGTCTCACTGTTTTCCTCTGCTAAAAAACTTAAGTTTGCGTGTTTCGGGTAATTACAACGCTGGGGATGTACTGACACATATTTCCATATCCTACGGCGCCATCGTTTACGCGTCTGAAGGAGTAATACTTCATTCACGCCCTGGCTATGATCAAGACCCACTTTTATATTATCCCTAAAAGGATGCAAAGTACAATGTAGTCTAGATATGATGTTACAGTGGTTCTGATGCCAAATAAGACACTTCCTTTACAGTTCGCGTTATTTGCCAAAGTGTGCCAATCATCAACAACTTTTATTTTTAAAAGAGGATTTCGATTACCAGTCCTTGGCTGTTCAAGAACATTTAACCGTAGCGTTAGATAACTCCTATGATGGTTGACGCTCTTTAAATAATCAAGATTATTATTTTCTGCATTGGCACGTAGCGGAGACAACTTATAAAACTGATTTACTGCTGAGATGTTGGCATTGCAATAGTAGTCATGTCAGCCTTGAAATTCATTAAGCCCTTTTCGCAGTGATTGTAACATGTCAAAAGGCGCATATCCATCTAGTAGCAAAGACTATATTACTGTTGGGAAGAACAATTTTAGAATTAAGTTTAGAGATTTTATTTAGGATTTACTCTAAAAACACAAGTCAAATAATACAAAGAGTTCCTTCGACCATCAAAATACGTAGAGTGGGTAAATAGATATGTCGGTAGAAATTGACGAATTCCACATTCAGAAACAATTATTCTTCCTTCATTCAATAATATTTTCAAATCAATAATAATTCGTTCATTCAATCGTGTAATAACACCACATTCGGGAAACGCAGAGTTATTTAAACTTTCATAATTCCCAACCGGAACGAATTCCAGACCGCCGTCTCCCCCGCAGGGCCTCCACTCCAAATATAGCCAAGCGGCCGGCCGGGCAGGGGCGATTATTCCGTCTCATTTGCCGGTCACTTGCGCGATGTGCGTTTATAGAGAAAGTCACGCGATAGCCGTCTCGACTCGCCGGGAGCGGATCCCAAAAAATCGATATTTATGAGACGGCGAAAACGAGACGGTCAGCGGGCGTCGCCAGCGGCAGGAGGGGGGCGGGAGTCCTCGGAGTGAGGAGTGAGGAGGGCGGAGGGCGCAGCGGCGAAAGCCGAGCGCAGCGCGGCGGCGCCCCGCCGGCATCGCCATCGCTCATCTCGACGCCCGGCCGCCGCCACGCCTGCCAACCCCCGCCCCGCCGACGCCCTGACAGGGAGGCGGATTCGCTCCATACTACATACCATCACTCTAAACAAGAAGGGAAAGAAGAAGAACAGGAAGGAAAATAAAGAGGAAGGAGAAGTGGAAAAACGATTAGAGGAGGAGCAGGTGAAGGAACAAGAAGAAATGGTCAATGAGCAGGAAATCTCATCAGGTTTTTCCCATCTCGATCAGGTTTTTCGTCCAGTTTCCCTGATCCATTGAGCAAATGCTCACATGGCCCCTTGTTTTGCTTCTGGACATAAATGTAACTTCATTACCTGTGCACGTCTTCTAGAATTCAGTGGGAAATACAATTATTCAAATTACCGTTTCCATGTTGTCGCGGCAGGAAGTATTATTCCGAAGGACAACATGGGTAAGAGCCAAAATTTATTGCCTTTTTATCCTTAAAAATAGATTTTATTACATGGGAGCATTTTTTTAGTAGTATATGACTCAATGTAGGGATCACAGAATTTTGAAAATGTGCCCATAATTCACTTTTCCCCATAGCACGTCAGTTATTAACTTTTTTGACGTAAAATAAATAATAAAATAAAAAATAAATAAATAGAAGCCGACGGAAAAGAATAACAAGATCAAGAAAAATGCAAATCAAAGCATCTTGTACGATGGCCAACAGTACATTCAAACATAGAAATTCCCTACTTTTATCCTAACATTTGCTGACGAAACTTAAATCACTGAAATTTATTTTAATTCATCTACTTCTTACATAAATTTGCTCGAATCTGCGACGGCTGAGACTTCAACAATAAAATTATTACGGACGCTGCATATGAAGAATCCCTGCGCATTACGAAGTCGTCTGAATTGTACATTGATACTTATTCCCAAAACTTGTAAAATTAACGCATAACTGTAAACGCGTTTACATAATAGTTCCCAGCACTTTCTGCCGGTAGCGCAAGTGTATCTAGAGCTATGATTAATGTGAAAGTGTACAAATATTCCGTGATTCAAAATAAATAATCACCTGCACAATCACACATACTTCACCTGCAAAGAGAAACATTTTAACCTTACTGTAATTAACAGAATAGTTATAATATAACTATGTTCATATGAGACTTGTAATAATTAAAATTTAGAAAAGGAAAATCTTTATTCGGCGTAGTTATAAAATCAAATGACTGCTGTCCTCCTTTTAAGATCCAAATTTAAGTAAAGTCAAACACATTAACGAAAAATATATTCGTCCGGCGCACTTCAAACATTTGTTCCTGGAGCTCAACTTCACAAGTTGGCAATGACGAGCACTTGAGTATTCGGCGCTTCTACAGATACATCGCTGCTTAACGGATAATTACTTCCAAATACGGACGGGCAGTAATTAATGAATCCGTGTTTTAATTACGTTATATCGCCGACCTCATCGCTGCCTTCACGCGCGTTTTCGTGTTTCCTCACGAGGGAGGGGGGGGGGGCTCCAGACGCCTGCAGGAAAAGGAGGAGGGAACAACTTTTGCCCAATTTTGAGGTGACGATAAAATGGTTGCCGCCGAAGGCAACAGGGCACGTGTTGGACGCTCGTTTCGACAGACGCCAATCCGCTAATGAATCGTTCAGAAACGACGTAGCGGTAAAAAGCGATGATGAAGTAACAAACAACGATTTTGGAGGCAGTAAATTTTAATTTACGGTGGAGTTCTGACAGAACACCTTAGCATGCAATGGTGGTCTTCAATCCCAACTGCTCACGGGAGAGAAACGATCTGCAATATAAGAACGGAGCAATTGGTTCTAATGATGTCGGAAGTAAAAAAAAATCTCGATATTGACGTATTACAAGGCAAACATAGGTATGTCGAATATATTGTACGGACTTTTATCTGAGGGCGACACATTTTATTTTTAAGAAAACAGTTTCATAACAGGTAAGATCAAAGATCCCCCATTGCAGGTCTGGTGCTGACGTACACATATTTACATACTGCGTGGACGACAAACTCACTTGCAAAATGCAATTAATTAGTGTCCTGCGATTTTACTTGATTTAATGATTTTTCAATGAGTTTGCAATTGATTTTCTTAAAATGACACATCATTCAACATCGATAAATTGTTTAAAATATTACAACACACGGAATCTCGTTGTGATATCAATAAAAGGATAGATAAAAAAATATAATTTTGCCATCCCCCTTTTGCCAGAAAGGATATCAATAGGGAGAATAATTAAATATTACATGAATGTGGCAATTCATATTAAGATTTTTTAATTTTCATTTTAGAAGACGGTAAGTCCATACAGAGTTCTGTTGACGGTACCAAGAAAAGGGTTCTCGTATAGAAACTGGAAAGGACCGTACAAATTTCCTGAGTGAGAATTCCCAAAAGACAAATAATGGAAACGAAAACATTGGCGCAGCTACTTCTAATGTCACGCTCCCTTTTTGGTTGCCAAACCGCACCTGACCAAATAGGCTCAACCCACAGCGGCTTGGAATCGAAAGTTCGCCTCACTTCACAAATCCTTCAGAGATCTTCCGCAGTTAAGACGCAGTAGAGATGCACTCTGACCCAGCCCAAAAAGACAAGGAGAAAAGTTTCCAGCATGAAAAAACTAATGATAATATTACAACCACCTTTTCCTGCACGGTATGCTCGTATCTGATGAAAGTTCAACAAAAACGCCTCATCCAAAAGAGCATGATCAAGATTAATTCCGCGTTCTACAACTACGTAGTACTTGAGTAACACTCATTACGCCAAGAAGCTGTGGACGCGTGTACTAACATGGCCAACGCCTTCTCGAACAGCTTAAAAGCGCTCGCCGAACTGCAGGAAATCGACAGTTAAAAGGCGCATAAAGTAAACTAAGAAGCCCATAATATAAGGTGCGGGGCCCATTTACGGGCGCCTGGTGCCTTGTACGGATATCGGCCCGCGAGGAGGTCTCGATTCGACGACCCGAGACCGCGGCGCGTCAGAATGCGCGCGAAAACACGCGGCGACGGAATTCGCGTTCCATATCGGGGCACGGGGGCGCGCGCGTTTGCGTAACGCACGGCCACGCAATGGCACGGCACGGCACGGCACGCAGGTGGCTGAGGCGGCGGAGGTGGCCATGGCGGGCGCGACGGTGGCGGTAATAGTGGGAGGCGCAGGCAGTGGTGCTGCTGTTAATATTGTTGTTGTTGATGGTGGTGGTGACGGTGATGGTGGTAATAATGGTAGTGGTAAATAAGTTGAAAAGTCAACATTAATTATAATTTCACTTGACCGAACCGTGAGTACAAGAAAAAACGAAAATATTATTTATTTTATAGTAACAATAATGCGTTGTGAATACCTGTATAATACTAACAGAATGAAAACGTCATTAACAACTATTGTGGAGTTCTTTTAACCTTTATACACTCCCATCTTGGTTGGGTTTTTGATTCAGTTTTCCTGGACAACTGAGCAAACACATCGTTGAGATGTCATGCTTTACTTCTAGGGCTTCCCTTCCTTCAAACGTCATACACAGATTTTACTGCCCTCCAGATTTAATTCATTAAATAAATGATTCTAAGAGTGACTGTGGTATTAGTGGAGGTGGCTTTGGTAGTGGTAATGATTATTTTACTGATCTTGGCTACGGAAAGGGTAGTAATTACGATTATTGTGGAGGTGGAGGCCGCTGTGCCGATGCCCCGCCCTCGGCCGTTGGCGATGCAGCCCACGCCTGCCAACGCCCCCTCCACACAACGCACCAGGTGGCCGCGGCGAATGTCGGCAGGAATGCGGGAAAAGGCGGGCGCGCCGGCCGACCGCGCACTTCTTCGTCGCCCGTAGCAAGACACACGCACGATCCACGTAAAGAGATACGAGGAGCAGTGAAACTTCACGTTACAGCTAGCGAAGCAATTTGATATTGGAAGATTTCGGATGACTTTCTTCTCATGTGAAAATAAGTAAAACGGTAAAATCACATTTGTTAAAACAAAAGGAAAAGCAACACAGATTGCACAAAAATTAAATAAAAAATAATCAAAATTGAGATGCTGTTTCGAAGAGAATAGGAATTGGAGGAAAATTTATGTTCGCCCCTTCAATGTTGGCTTTTCATCTACGGTGTATAAGCAATGATATGTTGAACGTTCATAATACTTCTACTATCTATTTAAGAGTTCACTTGAATCTACAGTAAAGAATAGTGTTCGCTTTTATGTTACTAGAGAAACGTTGCATTCTCATCTCTCCTTGTACTTTGGCTTAATCATTACAGACGACAAAATTAAACAAGTACCCAATGAATTTCACATTTCCCACGATATGAACCTACAACAATATCAGCAGTTTCTACAAAATTACTATCAAGAAGTTCAACTGATCGACATAGAAAATGTATTTTTTCATAACACTGTATCGATTTATATGGAGGACTTGGGGTGATCGGAAAACCATACATTCCTGCACTAAACGCACACAACTCTCTCGCCACCTCCAAATCTAGCGAAATCCTTCAGGATCTTTCTGCGAGTTTAAATGCCCAGAAGCGAGCGGGACTTCACGAGTCGGCGAGAAAGCGCCGCATTGTCACCGGCCTTGCAACGCGGCCCACGCGCGCGGCCGTAGGAATGGAGCAGTGGCGGTATTGGCGGTGGCGGTAGCAGTGGTAGCGGTGGTGACGACAGCGAGCGGCCGGCTGCTCTGATCGGTAGTTTTCCGTGGTTTCTCCGATCAACACCAGGCGAATGCCACCGGGACCGGCAGCTCTGTGTATCAACTGATGTCACTGCAGCGCCTCTGAATGGGAGGTCCTAGGTTCGGCAGGGTTTTTGACACTAGCTTTTCAGCTAGGTCGAATTCAGTCGCTGCTTGGAGGAGAATTCTAGCGGCCGGCTGCTCTGATCGGTAGTTTTCCGTGGTTTCTCCGATCAACACCAGGCGAATGCCGGAGCAGTACTCTACCAAACGGGCCACGGACCACGCGCGATCTCTCCTTCCCATTCCTTGTCCTATCCTCCCCCCTTAAACACACACTTACACTAACATGCACTACACTACCACATATTCCGGGAGAGCGGTCGGGAGCTTAGAGCTTGTCCCGGCTGGGGCGGTGCCCCGCTGGTGGGAGAGTCCTGGTTAGCCCCACTAGCCGACGGTAGGTCGGCGCCGGATCTCGCCATCCAGCGGGGGAAGATCACCGCCATCTCCCGAGAAAAAACATGCACTACACTAACGGTACTAATGACCAAAGCAGTTGACGCGCCCGGAAATTCTAAATTCTACAGCGGTTGTGGGGGATACGGATGGTTGCGAAGTGCAGGTGGGTACAGATTGGGGTGGTGTTGGAAGTACGGTGAAGGGAATGCCAGCGGCTACGGCGATGGCGATTGCGGCGGTGGCGGAGGTAGCGAAATGGCTGTTGGTGGGCAGGAATGACATTGGTACTGGCAGGAGGTGCTGTATTGATTATGTCGACGGTGAAGACGGATGAGGCTACGGTAGCCGTTGTGCCACCAGCGACGCGCTACGAAGGCAACGGCCACAGCGGCAGAATTGGCTGCGGAGGTGGCTACTAGTGAGGGGAAAAAAGAGGTAGAAGGTGATGCGGCATCGTCGTCGGGTGACGCAGCGCGAGGAATCACCGCGTTGGAATCAGGCTGGACCAGCGCGCGTAGCCCACGCGCTCCCCGCGTCACGCGGCCACGCCCCCCGCGCCCACGCCCAGGCCAGGCCTCTCCTCTCCTCTCCTCTGGCACTGACACATAAGGAATACGTTCCGTAGCCAGTGCGAACCTGTCTCACATACGCACGAAACCCTGAAACGTTCGATTACCCCGTTCTTTTTTCTTCTCGCAATGATGGATATTTTTAACAATATTTACACAACCAATTCCAGATGTGATAAGTTGGTCTAAGTAAAAGAAGAAAGCATATATTATTATATTCCGATTCAAACAACTGTTGATTATTAATTTGGGTTGTTTAAGTAAGTGAACGAAGGATAATTTATTATATTCCAATTCACAAGATCAATTATGATAGCACAAGTAAAATCGCACTTGCGTTTCAATGTATAGCATTTTAGATGACCTAATGGTTGAAGTCTCGAGTTGACGTTTCTATTATTATCAAAGCCGTGGGCTTTTCATTCCTAAAGCCCTCTTCTGGGAGGTCATAATACCGATTTACAGACTGGAAAGTATCTCTACCACTAACCTCAACTGTAAAAACGTTTATCGCCTCGGTCAAATCACCCTTCTCCAGGAGAGAGCATTGTAGCGATAGGCTTGCCCCATTAATATTACAACAAAAGGAGCGTAACCAAATCGCCGACATAGAGATTGTGAGATTTCCAACAGTAAACGACTTTGCTTGTAAAACATCTCAGAACACAACACAACAGTTTCACTGCGCAGTTTACGTTCTACTCTTTCTCAGCCTACAATCTTTTCCAGGTGCACTCCAACCACTATGAGCTGTCCACTGATGTATTTGCTCGGAATTTAAATACGCAACAGGCGTCAGCAAATTTTCCTCCCGCCTACACGAACTTCCCCGCCCAGCTCGTTCGCTGCGACCCAGACCAGCGTTGGTTGTTTACGCGAAGCCATCGCGCGCTGCCCTGCGGCACTCCCTACTCGGCCGAGACAAAGTGCCAACCACCTTCCTCGCGTCGGCGCTAAGCAGAGGGTTCCGCGCGCCCAAATGGATTCACACGGCGCATAAGGAGCGGCGGCGTCGACGAATAAGGCCGCACGCGGGAAATCGCCGCGCGCGTAATAAATTTTCGACATCGCGGAACGAAAATTGAAATGACGAATGACGTCACGCAACACCCACAGCGCCGCTCGGGGAATTCGACCCTAGTATTTGCGGACCTTGACTCTGGAATGAACGAGGTGCTGGTTGCAGCATTATCGTTATCCCACTTGACAGATTCCAATAATTCTTGTCAATGGAAAGAAATAAAATCTAACCTACGAGATGTATGTAAATCATATGGATTTCAGCCCATCACACATAGTAACTTACGTGAACGTATGTTTCATCGACTTCTCAATTAATTTCAAAGTAAATAAGAACGTACACTAACGTATTCTGTAATTATGTTTAATGCTTCAAATAGTAACATTACGGAGTTTGAAAACAATGAATTGCTATGAAGCCCCCTCTTTCATTGGCGGAATAATCAAGAACGATCTAAGTATGGTTTTTGAACGTTTTGAAATCTGAAAGACATTATTTGTAATCGAAATATAGTAAACTGCTTTTCAAAAATTAATTCAGATTAAAAACACGATTCGAAATAAAAAAAATAGTAAATTCGTTTACCTAAAGATTTCTTGACTTATGGGTATTCACAGGAGTTATAAATATGTTATCCTCATCTCCATGAGCAAAATCCTTGTCTTTATTGGCTACATAAAAACACACATATACCATCACATCTCACACACAAAGTAGATGTTCCGAACGTCCACCTGCATCGACATCCTTTTGATTCACAGCGATAACTGATTTTGCAAACCTCCAGCGCAGAAAATGTATCCGTACATCACGATAGGTCGATTACGGGAGAGCCACGCCGATCATATCATACGTACACGTTACACAGGTGAGCACAAAATATCGCTTAGTACTGACGAAATTCGAAAACAAGCAGCGCGGAGGTGGCGATGGCAATGTGAACGGCGGAGACGGTTAAGGTAACAGCGGCTTCAGACGTGACGGCTGATGAAGGGGTGGTGGTGGCCGCGGAAGTGAATTCATGTCTTTCAAAGCTGCAACGATTCACCGCAAATCAAACGTTTTCTCTGAAAAAAGAAAAAACTGTGGTCCTGCAAGGGTATTTTGATAACGATCTGCATTCACGCTTGCATGTAGCAGACGACGGCGGTGGTGATGTTAGATGTGAAGTCCGTGAGGTAAAGGAGACGGATGTGGAAGCTGTGGTGGTGTCAGTGGCGGTTGCAGAGGCTGTGGGCTCGGCGCGTCGAGAGGCCGAGCGGTCAGCGACTCCGGCGCTTTCTCGTCCGAGGACGGCGCCTCCCGTCCCACCGCCGCCCCGACGACCCCCGTGGGCGCCGCCCCCGACCCCACCCTTGCGCAACTCTCGGTGCCCGGCGCACATCGCCCATCGTCAGAGGCCAACGGGGCGCAACGCCCGTCGTTCGCCCTACAGAGCGTCGGGGGCTCTTCGTCCGGCCCATCCACGGGCAAGCCTAGGTTGACGCTCCTGAGACGCGACAGTTGTAGAACTATCGCCATTCATTGTGTGAGAATGAACCAAGTGCTGATGGCGAAAAGTTTTAAAACTGGCACGAACCAGACTCGTCAAGACTGGCTTGCCTGTGCATAGCCCGCTTAAGTACTCCACACACGTTCCAAGAGCGACTTGCAAACTTGGTTTCCGCCGATTTTCAATGCCGACGAGGTCCAAGTCTACCCACAACTTGTGAGAACACTGCATAGGTGAAATTTTACAACTAGATTGATTGATTGATTGATTTTATCGTGTTTCCGAGCGCGTCAACAGCTTCGGTCATTAGTCCCGTTCGTGTAGTGCATGTTTTTTTCTCGGGAGATGGCAATGATCCTCCCCCGCTTGATGGTGAGATCCGGCGCCGACCTACCGTCGGCTAGTGGGGTTTCCCCCTTACCAGAACTCTCCCACCACCGGGGCACCGCCCCTGCCGGGACAAGCTCTAAGCTCCCGACCGGTCTCCCGGAATATGTGATAGTGTGATGCATGTCAGTGTAAGAGTTAGTGTGTAAGGGTAGGATAAGGAAGAGGAAGGACAGATCGCGCGCGGTCCGTGGCCCGTTTGGTAGGGTACTGCTCCGGCATTCGCCTGGTGTTGATCATAGAAACCACGGAAAACTACCGATCAGAGCAGCCGGCCGCTAGAATTCTCCTCCAGACAGCGACTGTTACAACCAGAAAAGCAAGATATTGGCGAATATCACCTTCGATGATGCCAGTTTCAACATCTCCTAACACGAGGTCGGAGCAACTTAGCACTTCAAAGCTCATCCCCCCGGGTTCGAGCATCTTGGCTTCCCTCTAAGGAGAGACAAGCTATCCATCGTTATGGACGTCTCCCACACGTTTCTGCTTGCGTATTCCACTCCGAACGAAGGCGATGCTAATGAGACATACAAATCACATCCGCCCTGCACATTAACACAATGATGTCCTACGCAGTTCGGCTTCAGGGTCTGAATCATGAGCGTCCAATGGATTGCGAATTACATTGAATTATAGTTTCGCCAATGAGACCGTAGCAACGTTTTGAATATTAAGTTTATTTTATCTTGTTAAGTATATGTTCCTCAAAACATTACTTCGGTACGGTACAATTACATGTTACTCGACAAGACATTTCACGAAAAATACTTGAGCAATAACTCTACATAAAAATTTCATTTGCTAGCAATTCGATAAATATATTCGTAAGAGACATTAACATATCACAAAATTAACTTTCTTGGATAAATAAACAAACAGACCTATACAACAAGTGTACCGCATTTAGTTGTACGAAATCATTTGTCTAAAACAATCGTTATTTAACGGTATTTACCCCAAAGAATTAAAAAAAAAACATTAAAATGCTCACTCCAATTAATGTATTCCTAAAGTCAAAATATGACCCTTCTACGCCATGACATCTCCAACTGTTCGGAGAAAAGCGACGCGAAAGGAGGGACGTTCGCGTCAAAGGTAAAGAGATAAGCTATCCGCCGCAGTTCGCCCACAGTTTGGTTCGGCCACTCTCCGCTCTGCTCAGCTGCGCTCGATCACTCCCACAGCGCTTCGCCCCACATAACTCTCTTTTTCTCTCTTTTCTTTTTTGGTCTTTTTTTGACAAACAAAAGCATGCGAATAAAAGGAACACACGTGGATTGCGCGTACTTAATTAAATGGAAATACTTGAATAATAATTATCCCCAGAAAGCAAGTCAAGACAAGCCTTATCTACATTTTGGTTCAAAGTACTTGGAAAATTTGCGTTTGTTGGAGTCAAGGATGTTTTATATTAAACGCAGAGTCCACGAAGTCACGCCGGCGACTTGAAAATGCGCGAGTGAAGAAAGTTAAATTGTGCTTAATTTAATTTGCAATGTTTGGACTGAGCTCACTTAACCCAACTGCCTTAAACATTATCCATTACACAGCACATTTCACAAGTATACTACTTATTGTGTCAGCTGTAAGTCAATAATAATAATAATAATAATAATTATTATTATTATTATTATTATTATTATTAATATTATTATAATAATAGCCAGCCCGGTGGCCGATATCGCTAAGGCAGCAGTGTCGTAGTGATCTTGAGCCGAAGAGTGGCGGGTTCGAGTCCCGCCTCGGACATGGTTGTATTTGTATTCTTCCGTTTGTGTGTGCCGTCCATTCATCCTTCATTCCATCATTCATCTTCCATCCCCCCCCAGGACTAACAACCCTAGGGTATAAAAATCGGATTCAGCGTAATGCTGATCCCCTTGATTACTTACATGAAAGACTTGCAACTCGATAAAAGTGATACTGAGCTCGTGTAAGTGCAGGTCCTGCGTGGTCCAAGACGGCCTATTCGCGAGCACAAAATAAATAAATAAATGATACGCCACCGCGTTCGCCTCCGCGGCGCTAAGAATACCTCTGACGCCGTCGCCGTCGCCGCCGCCACCCTCGGGCGCCATTGTGAGCCGCCATTGTGCTGTCCCACAAATCTCAGAGCGCGCAGACGCTTTCCCATTATCCGCGGCGACCTCCGCGCGAAACAAGGCACTGGCACCACCCGCCCGCCAACACGCTTCCTCGCGCAGCAGTTGAGGACGGGAATTGGGGAAACTAGAGGCCGATACACTGCCCAGCATACTGTTGTAACAATTGTAAGGTGACATAACTTCCGCAATGCGTATACAATATTCATAATTTTAAGAAAAAGCTCAATCAAAAACAAAATGTTCATATATATGAACATTTATGTGTGTGTGTGTGTGTGTGTGTGTGTGTGTGTTGTTTGTGTAATCATTCTAGAACAACGTATTAAAGAAGTGTTTGTGCAGTGAAAATCTTATAAAAATGATTTCTCACGTATTAAACAATTCAGCTTTTTGGTAAAAACATTAACGGGGTGTAATATCCACAATAAAGTAAATTGTGTATTGATCGAATTTCTTTCTCATTAATTCACTTCTATGTCGAATGAGGGACATAAGCAGCTAATTTGAACGAAATTCGTTTTATCCTGGATTCGACGCAGCCGTCTTAATGCTGCGCGCGCTCCACAGATGGCGCGCGGTCTGCAACGCGACATCTTAGACCGGCAGCAGGAGCGGCGTTTACATATGTGACATCAGTCAACGTTTTCCAAAGCCCTTTGGATTTATAAAACCACGAATTTTAAACATGAATTCGTTGAAATCGACGTTCTTTTAATGTGAGTAATTTGTGCTCATAATGGTTTTTTTTACGTCGCAATGTTTTATTTGTGACGAAAATAAACGAACTTTTTTCTTTACAAAGGCATTAATAATTTTCATGAATCAGTAAACCGAACCTTATCTTGTTTCTCACAAAATTGAAGGGTCTCAAAAGCGGAAGGAACGTGTGTATTCTAGAAATTTTCAGCCATGTCAGTTAAATCTTGATAACAAAGTAATACAAATGGCGACTGTCAACACCGCCCCCACGTGGTTTCCATTCCACTTGCAAAAGAAAACGGTGGCTTTGAAATGGCGCATCATTAAAGTAACGTTCTAATTCTGCGCATCGATCTCTTTGGCGATGTCGCATCCCTGGAGACTCCAACGCGCGATCAAACGACGAACGCCTTGCGGCCGCGTCGTCGCGAGGCGTGCATGGGAGTGCCCCGGCGGCGGTGGCGGGCGCAGAGTTGAAGACTCCAACGCGCGATCGAGCGACGAACGCGCGGCCCGCGGCCGCGTCGCCGCGGGGCGCGCGTGGGAGTGCAGCGGCGGAGGCTGCGGGAGCGCGTGGGAAGCCCGCGGAGGACGCCGTGCGACGAGGCGGCAGCACGGCCGTGGCCCCGATCCCGCAAGGGGGCGGGGGGGGGGAGAGGGAGACGGCGCGCACGCGCCGCGGGGCACGCGAACGCTTCCGTCCCACGCGCACCCGGGAGGGGGTTCCCCGGGCCACGAAACACCAGTGGTCGCCGCAGGCGCGCAAATGAGGCCGGGTCAACAACGTGCGGACGATGTGGTCGGCACAGGGCCACGAAATTATCGGATTGTCTTCGGTACACACGACGCGCGATACTCAAAAATTGAAAGGCCGGGTTGTGAATACGCAAGAACTATTAATTTTATTTCCGTCTGTCACCTCTGAGTGGAAAAAAATAGATTACTTATGGCAACTCTTGTTACTCTTACTATGTTATTAATACTTCATATTAAAAAGATGGAAAATATGTAGTTCATAAACCTCAAATTGAAAATTGTAAACATATCATCACTATACTATCTGGGAACATTTTGATTTTCTTTCGAATTTCGTATTTTCTCGCCCTCGGACGGCTGAGGAACCGTCCTCGTGGAAGCAGCAGCCATGGTCCGCGCCGTCTGCCGGCCGTCGAATGGTGGGTGCGTGGGCGGGCGACGGGCGGCTCCCGTGTTTGCCGTGAGCTCACCACCGGCTGCGCACTGGGCCCCGCCCACGCGCCGCTTCCTGGCGCCACCGCGCCCACACGGCGGCCGTCTTCGCGAAAGTCCAGCCCCAGCTTTCTTAATTTTTTAGTTTTTTAACTTTTCGAACCTTCTTTGTGGGATTTAGCTCGGAGGCAGTGACAACTGCGTCATGCCTTCGTGAATTAACATCTTCCAATATTCATTATCGATTGAGAATTGACGAACTGAAAGTATGTAGTGTGTAGTGGTTTAACGTTATATCAAATGCCATAAAAATCCATATCGAATTAGATAGTAGTCTTACATTTTCGCATTTTTCTTGAAGCCAACTTTTGCTTCATAATTACTTTAAATTTTCTAACCTTCTTCTCTGGCTTATTTCTACAACTTCATATACTTTTCGTCCCTTCGAAATATACCGTTCTTAACAGTACAAATAATAATCCTGTTAGGTACCCAGGTACTAATATAGTATATTGGGCGTGATCATATGTTAATACATTAACTGATAAACAAAAATAACCATGTTCGGTATCAATTAAATTTAATACGTTCAAAATATTCAAATCTTACTAGCTAAAATACACCAGTACTGAACGTAGATAAAGGAAGTGTGTTTAATTTTTTAACAAAGAAGGAAGATTTCACACATCACATATAAGAAAATTAAATCCATGTTATCTCGCCTCGAGAAAAATCCTTTTCTGTCACCATTGCCTCACGGTCGTCGCCAAGCAGGTTCGTGCAATCGGAGTTGTCACCTGGGTTCCGGCGCAGCTCTGGCCACTTGAAAAACAGTGGGCGCGCGCGGGGCGTAGCCCCAGGGGAGGGGTGGGGGAAGATGGGGGCGGTAGTTGCGCAACGCGTGCACGCGGCGGCGGAAGTGACGCAAGTGGGGAGACCCTCAGTGCCGTCCCCAGGCGCAAGAGATGATTCAGCTTGCTCTACAAGTCGCCGCCGCCTTTGGAACGCCACGGACACAGCGAAATCTGCACAGGGATCGACAAATGCTGCCAGCAGGGATGAGAGTTCGAATTAAAGTGGAATGTCGATGAGACGGTTTCATATTAGTGTTGTGAATTAGCTCCAATTTTTGTTTACGCCTGTTCAATAAGCGAACGAAATATTTTGCCTTTCGATGTCACAACGTGGACGAAATTTCAGTCACAAAGTACCCGACAACTGTACTACGAAGGAATACAGAAATAAGGAACTTATTATAATACGAAGGCTTTGCAGTCTAACCCGTGGGTCTGGCGTAAATATTCATGTCTCTGGTTTAAAAATGAAAATCCATGACGATTTGAGAAATGGTAGAAGGTTTTAGCGCTTGCCTGTAGGAAAGTACATGCTATTCAACATGCTATTCAGTCCGGACGCCAAATAAGGTTTTATCCAAATAAAAGTGTAAATGAAACATTTAGGCGATTCAGAATTCATGATAACAGTGAATTACAGCGCTCAAATAGGTGCGAAGTTGCGTGTTGTGTAGATTGATAATTGCCGCACACGTTCCCCATGTGTAATTCTCTGTATAATATTACGTGTAAAGCACACCAATACTTATTGTGCCGTGAGCTAAGCACAGTTGCCAACGTTTCGACGTCAAACCGCGACGAACTTAGACGAAAGCGATTAGATTGGCTTTTGCTCCGAAGAGGGTCGCGCCACAAAGGCCGAAACGTTGGCGCCTTCCTGGAACGCGACTCCCCTAGTCAGCCAAGCTTGCTGACTGCGGCTTCGGCAGATTTCATCAACAGCCCTTCCTTTGAAAACTCCATTCCCGAGGACCAGACACTTGCCTCCCAACCACCGGCCAGCAACGCCAGCCCCAGCGAGCACCCGGCGGAAGGCGCCACGACGCAAGAGGGAGCTCGCGGCGACCACGCCCATCTGCCCCGCGCTAGGAGCAAAAAGACGACGGCTGCGGCGGCGGCGGTGCGGCAGAATGCTCGGCGTAGTAACGAACAGCCGCCCGCTCACCGTCCTGCCCCGCCCCGCCCCGCCCCGCCCCGCCGGCGCCGCGCGACGCTAAATCACCGCGGCGACGCTAAATCACCGCGGCGACCGGACGTTGCTCAAGCGCTCCCCGCGGCGCAGCGGGCCGCGCCGCCTGCCTCTGGACGGCTCGGGTTCGATTCCCACAGAGAATGATGCATGCAGTTGTGGTCCCTAGCGACGGCCGCAGCCATCAATAAAGGTAACGCGAGAATACTGCACTGAACCCAAGGATCTCGAACTGAAACATTCATACCGATTATGATGATGATGATGATAAGAGGAAGAAGATGAAGAAGAAGAGGAAGAGGAGGAGGATGATGATGAAGAAGAAGAAGAAGAAGAAAGAGGAGGAAAAACCGGGGGTCGCTAAGATGGGAACGTCATCTTTCGGGATCTAAAGAGACCGTAGGTAAAAACACAACAATAACAAAACGAAAAGGGTGTTATGAAACAGAAAAGTGTACGTTTTAAAAAGAACTACTGCGAAGTTCTGCAAGTTCACTGACTAAAAGACATCACAAGTCACTTGCTCGAGGAACGCGAATGAAAGGAAAAGGTAATGTAACCAGAAAATTCATCATCCTAAACACTCTAAGTACTGTTCTCTTAGTTAGCACTTGTAAGGAGGTCGCTTCATGGAAAATAATCAGAGGTCAAGGACAAATACCAGTCCTTCGTGCACGAGAACACGCAGAGAAACAACGGCGAATTGTGTAAAACGTGGGAACGCAGAATCTCCGTACTGTTATCGTACACAAGTTCGCAGAGAAATTTCCACGAGTACTCTTTGAAGTGACTCTAAACAGGTTAAGGCCACATAGGGAACCGAAATGCAGCAGATACAATTCCTCGAGTCGAGAGAAGCAATGTATAGAATTCAGCGTGTACGAAGCCACGAAAGAAAATGGTATTATTACTACTCCAGACTTCGCACCAGGGTTTTTTTCTTGAGAACTTAGGCCCCCAAAAATGGGGTGGGTGCCGATGTGGGCGAGTAAAGCTATGCGTGGAGTGTGGAATATCGAGGCAGAGGTGTGGCTTGGCATGAACGGAGCAAGGAGCAAAAACCAAAAAGCTGAACGATGAAAAAAAAAGGAACAGATTGACTCAGCTGAGAAGTGAAAGGAAGACTGGGAGAGGATCGAAAACGAGGTAGAGTCGGCGACGTCGGGAAGCGAATATGGAAAGTGAGAGTTGGAATGAAGCTGGATAGAGTGGGCGGTGTCAAGGAAGTGGATCTGGATAGTGTAAGCGAGATCGGTATCGTGAATCTGTATATAGTGAGAGGGGTCGGCGGAGTGAATCTGTATAGATTCATGTGAGTAAGAGGGGTCGGAGGAGTGAATCTGGATAGAGTGCGCGGGGTCGGAGGAGTGAATATGGATAGAGTGGGTGGAGTCGGAGGAGTGAATCTGAATAGAGTGGGGGGTTGTAAGGGGGAAGTGGTTTGGGGGGGAGGAAGAAGGGGAAGTAATAAGAATTAAGGATGGAATAGTTGAACGAGGTAGAGTCGACGAGGTCGGGAGAGTAGATATGGAGAGTGAGAGTGGAAATGAATCACGTGAGGGTGGGGGATAGGGGTTCGAGATGAACTGAGACCGGAAGCGGTAGCTCAGTGCATCAACTGATGCCACTGCAGCGCCTCTGCCCGGGAGGTCCTAGGTTCCCACTCCCCACAGCGGCAGGATTTTCGACACTAGCTTTTCAGCTAGGTCTAATTCAGTCGCTGTCTAGAGGAAAATTCTAGCGGCCGGCTGCTCTGATCGGTAGTTTTCAGTGGTTTCTCCGATCAACACCAGGCGCATGCCGGATCACTACCCTAATACACGGGCTTTCTTTCCTTCCTCTTCCTTGTCCTATCCTCTCCCCCTTACACACACACGTAGACTAACATGCACTACACTACCACATATTCCGGGAGACCGGTCGGAAGCTTAGACCTTGTCCCGTCTGGGGCGGTGCCCCGCTGGTGGGAGAGTTCTGGTTAGGGGGAAACCCCACTAGCCGACGGTAGGTCGGCGCCGGATCTCGCCATCCAAAGGGGGGAGATCACTGCCATCTCCCGAGAAAAACACGCACTACACTAACGGGACTAATGACCAAAGCAGTTGACGTCCCCGGAATCACGAAAAAATCAAATCAAATGAACTGAGCAAGGGCTGGGGGTTGGCGGGCCGGGAGCGGTTGGGAATAGAGCGTACGAGACAGCGGGGGAGCGAACCGGGGCGAGCCAGGACCATACGAGGAATCGGCGCATCGCCGCGCAGCACGTGCGTCGCCGCCGCCGTCGCCCGGGGTCAACGCTTGCGGCCGCGTCGCCACGCGTCCCGAGGGGCGTCGTCGCCGCCGCCGCGGCCTCTAGGAATAGACGAGGGGCGGCGCTGCAGCGGTCAACGGTCAGGTTCAGCTGCAGCAACCCGAGCGCTCAAACGAAAGGCCCCGCGAGGCACATAAATCCTGCCCCATTAGAGGTCTCTCGAGAGACTCTACCGAGAATATAATGATGCATCCGAGATACATATAGAACGAAATATTAATTTAAAAATAGAATACCCAGATTCATCTCCACAATTAATTTCATAATTGGTTTTGATACTAATGATTTAGTACGCTCTTGGGCGTTTGAAAAGAGAATATTAAAGCAATGTCGTAAAATGAACTTCCAATTATAGAATTCGAGAAGTGGTCGCACAGCAAACGTAGTCTTAAAGAAAGTCCCAGTACGACGCCCCAACCGTTGGCACGCGATGTCTCTTGGACGCAAGATTCAATTCATTCAGACCGCGGAAGAATTTGTATAAATTTAACATTAAAAAATGTTTTTTTTTTCAATTGGCTCTCGAAAATAAATTATTTATCTGAAAACCAGTTCAATTGTATTCTACACAAGAGTGTGTGATCTGAACTCAATGAAGGGTGTTTTTAAGACCCCTTTTAAGTCCGAGACAATAAACTGCAGAGACCAACTTAAACAGCAAAACTAGCGGCATAGACTAAAGAGGTAATTCTTTTCTCTATGCTAGCACAATATTCAAACATGATGACCTCATATGTCGCTTCCACCAACAACCAGAAGCCACGTCGCGCGGCCCGCAGTGCCATTAGAGGAAAGCGCCCCAGGCGGGCGGGTGGGCGTTGCCGTGACAAAAACGCGTTCTGTCAGCCAGCGCCCGGGGACAGCGTGAACGTCACGCGTTATTAGCACAAGGCGCACGCCCGTGCCGGGCACGGCCTGCACGCGTGCGAGCGGCTGACTACGCGGCCCAGAAGGCTGTGCCCTCGCCACCTCCGCCTGGACACGAGTTGGCGTTGCTAGCGCTTCCGACTGACGAGGGTGGCTGGTAGAGTTCCTGTCAATGACGAGAGATAGAACGTACAAACTTAATAACTCAAATTCTGACACATCTCCCGTAACACTCCATATACTTCGATAACTTCAACAGCATAGAATCTCTAATGCTGTTCGTTCCATCTCGATAATTCGAATTTAACGAGAAAAAAAATACTATCATAGCCTCATTTCGAAAGTAACGTTATATATCGAATCGAATAATGCATATTTAGCCTTTCACCCCTTCATATTCGAGATATTGTCCACAGGAAGACTCTTCACTTCGAATGGAACGATTTAAACAAAAGGCTCAATTCATTGGACGTCCTGAGTTACGTAGGGGAAAGACAAAAGACGCAATAAAATTATTCTCTTCCTAGGGAAAAATTGACATTATGAGCACGTACAAATCCGAACAAGCTGGCTACAAATTTTTACATCTCAGGTAATGACGTCTACCAAAAGCGATGAAGTTTTATCTGCTATAAAATATAATATGATTCAACAAGAAAATAAAAAAGATTTCTAAGAAATTTATTCTGCCCGGATTCAAGGTTAACAATACAAACCTGTACAAGCTTGCAGCATTAACGCGCGTATCCGAATGACACTTGCGAACATAAACGACTTGGCATTACGACAGCATTACCGATTACACTGGCCGGTCTATCATTTGTTACCAGGAGCCTTCTGGAATTACAGTAGGCGAGGATCGTTCCAAGTGCCGCGTTTGTTTATGCCCCTGTGACGAAACCATCTCTTTCAAGTGGCGCGGGCCGCAATTACGAGCAATGCTATAAAATGCAAATGCAATCGCAAGGACGGCGCGAGGTCTATTTTATTTTATGGCTCTTGCTCCTCTCTGTGCTTTAAGGCAATGCAAGTTCAGTTCTTTCGTAACTACGACTGAAAGTATTTGATAATCAAAACAAAGGATTGTGTTGATTACCATTCAACTGACTAGAATTCTAAAATTGCAAACAACTCTGAAAGTAAACGGTTGCAAATATCCGTCTTACATACAATTTTGACCTAAATAAAACATACTTTATCATGTTATATTGCGAAAAGGATAGAGTAGTTCCGAGCAACAGAGTAAAATAGTATATTCCCTCGAAAATGATGCCCGAGGTGCAAATATCAACAGACCTCCATATGTCAGTTATTCTAATGTCAAACTACTCAGTGATGAAATGTGCTTAAAGCCACACGACGCGTTAAACTTGTAGAAGTACTGCAAAAGACGCTGAAGTGTCTCGCAGAGGTTCGTGAAATTTAAAAGAAACACCACTTAAGGAAATAGTCTACTCTTTTCATATATGTTTACACATTTAACAGTTTTACAAGAGGTCAGACGTTCAAGATGGTAAGCACTAACTTCAACCGAGTTGAAGTGCGTAATTTACTTCACTTCACCTTCAACAAACAACACGAAAGAACAACGGGCTGCTTAAGTTTATTTTTCTCAGCATCATTGAAACATCACAAAACATGACAAAGCTAAATTCTCCAACCACTGCACTTCAGAGAAATACGTTAAAATCTGCCTAAGCCAGAAAATCAGCCTACGCAAGATTTGATGCACGGACTAACAAACGCAACAGATATAATGATTTGGTAGATTTATACAGGTTTCAAAAAATGAAATCTATCACTTACAATTAATTATTTTAAAATTATTTTTGATGCCATTCATTATGCCGTATCATACATTAGTTCTTAAATCATAATGGTGAAGCATCACTCATCGATACACAACGGTTGGTATACGGCAGTTTACACAGAAAAAGGCAAGCAGCGAACAAGTGCAATTCATTCAATTATGAAGAATACTTTACGACCATAAATTATTATTTGAAAGCAGGTTAACAGGGCTTGGTAAGAAAAATTTTCACTAGTTGTTTGCCAACGTTTCGGAAACTTTTATTTCTATCCTCAGGGCTTGCAACATCAAGAACAAATCAACCCATTCACTGCACCATCCTCCATCTCCGGCACCTCACATGCAATGAGGGACACATCACCCTCACCACACCAACACACAGCATGACTGATACTAGCCCCAACTTCCCAACCCCAGTTTCCGAAACGTTGGCAAAAAACTAGTGAAAATTTTTCTGACCAAGCCCTGTTAACCTGCTTTCAAATAATTCATTCAATGAGAATTGTATCATGGCGATCTCAAAAATCGATCGACGGAAGGCGATGGAATGAAGCAGCACAGAAGGCCGCGCGTGGGGAAGCAGGCCGCCGCGTCCCACTCGCGCGCGTATTAGCGGAGCGGGTTTAACCACACATAGCGCGCGTCGGCCGCCCCGTGCCACGCACGCCGGACGCGTAATTTCAGGGTTCGAAGCGTTCTCTTGACGAGGCGGCCGCGGAGGTAGGAGGAACAGACGTGGGAGGCGCCAAACAACGCGAGACAAGAATGGAGGAACGACGCACATTTAAAGGAGGCGCAGAAAAAAAAAGAAAGAAAAATGTTCACCGAAGCGTAGTGAAATGAGGGGGGAGAGATTCGGCGTGCAGTTGACTGAAGGTAAAACGAACGGGTGTATGACGGTAGATTTAGTGGTAGCGGGGGGCGGTTGGGCGGGGGGAAAGGGAAAAAGCAGCAGGCGGCAGAAGGAGGTTGCAGGCAGCACGGGAGCGTGCGAGCGTGGGCGGGGGCGGGGGCGGGGGCGCCGGGGGCGGCAGCGCTGCGCGTGGGCGAAATACCAAGGCTCCGCCCTCGAGCGCACCCACGCACCAGACGCCACCGCCGTCAAAGGACGGCTCCGGGGCCAGCGCCTTGCACAAGGCCTTTCCTCACAGCTGATGCCACAGCGCTACATTTCCCGCGAAAGTAGGCGACGGCAGAGATCACAACTCGTGATTCCGAGTCCAGTAGACAGTGGCGGTGGGTCGGTTCAAACTTAAAGAAAAAAATTCAGAACGGGTTACCGACTTGACAGTCCCCTCAGAAAGTAATAAATTGTCAGATTATGTTTACTTCAATTTTAGATTTTTCAGACGAGCTTCATGATCATCTGCTTTTTTGAAATTTAGAATTGGAAGTTTTAATTTGATTCATTCTCAAAACCTAGAGATCCGGTATGGTGCAAAGGACATGTGTGGCAAGCAAGTGCTACTTCGAAGCGCGATATGCTGACAATATGGGAACGATCAGTTATGGGGTTATTTGTACCCATAAGGGGGTGGATGTCGCGTCCTGCTCCGTTTTCGTTGCTTCGAAAATGAGAACACCAATGTTGCCACATCGGTACTTCAATTAAAAATATCTGCTTAGAAAGCTAAAATATTAATAAAAAGCACAATATAACATATAATGTAAAGACCCTTTAATGAGAAGCTACTAACTAAAAATTTATGCAATTTCAGAACCCTCATTTTGTCAGCCTTTACAGTGCATATCAACGGACGAACGGAAGTAAAAAACTAAAATGGCATCAGGTGCTATTTAAAATTATATTTGGAAATACCAGTAAACGTTCCTACAATAATAAACGGCTTGGCCAACGCAATTATGAAGAGTTGAGAAAAAAAATACTACGTACGCTCGTTACTCAAGCACTTGCAGCCAGTTCATCAAGGATGAGTTGTTCAAATTATGAGAAGTACTTTCACGAATGAATTATGGTTTGTTCATTTACTTCTCGCTCTGGCTTTGGTTGTAAATCATTCGCGAGTACTTGTTACCTATCAAGAAATTACGAAACATGCATTGCTGCCAAACAAGACGTCATCTGCTTACGAAGATGCATACGGCAATCCCCTTTTGGATGCTCAAAATGAAACATCTCCGGTGTTTTACTGGAAGTAATAAGGTGTGAATCACACAGAAAAATGTGAATAATCCGTGAAGACGTATTGAGGTCAGGGATTTCAACATGCTACGAAATCATTTCCAAATATCTGCGAGGAGAAACACTGAACTTTACTGAATACAACCCTGCTCCCATAATCACAGACTAGCATGAAGATTTATTAAAACGGGTTACGTCCTGACAAGAGGCATTGTATTCAAACACTGTTACCAACAGAAACAAACAAAATCTTAGAAATAGTCCTTTTCGCCTCACGGTTTTTCAGAAAGATTCAACCAGAGCATTTATGAGAAAATTGTTAATTCAAACACCTATATGGTTGACTTAACAATGAGTATTACAAAAATGCACTGGATGGAGTGAAGAAAGTCGGGATGGAATGAATTGTGGCGATGCAAGATAAAGTATAGAATAGGGTATAGTAAAGTGAGGCGAGTTAAGGGCTGGTGAAGGGAGAAAATGGGGTAAAGAGTGGTGAGGTGGAGTGAAGTGTGGGTGGGGAGAAGTGGGTTCGGTTGGGTGAGTGTAACGAGGCGGAGTGAGTGGCGAAACGGGTTGAAGTGGAGAGGCGATGGTGTGGTGGGGGGAAGTGCGGTCAGGTGAAGTATGGTGAACGGCGGTGGGATGTGGTGAAGTGTCGTGAGGTGCGCGAGGGGTTGGGTGCGGGATGGGGTGAAGTGTAGTGCGGCATGTGGAACGAGTACAAAACAAGCGAAACCGTCCTCAACCCACGCTGCGGCACGCCTTCAGCGGAGGCGTCCCGCAGGGCTCGGGCGCGCGGCGAGCTGGGCTGGCGGGGGCTGCTTGCACCGGGCGTCGCAAATCTAACAGGGACGCGTTGCGGCGGCGTTTAATTAAACGCGGCGCAGAGGGCGCCGTGAGGCGTCGCACGCGTCTCGTGCGAAGCGCGCGTTAGTCGGCGGAAGTGGCGCCCGCGATGCAACTTCGCCGCACGCTTCCGGTCGAGTTTCGCTTGCGTAAGAGTTCTGCTCGTGCGGCGCGGAAAGGACATTTCCTCTCTCCCAAACAGCAGGAGGCAACCGATTTAAAACGCACTCGTATATAATAGTAATTCATTACACAGGATGGTAAAGAAATACTTTATATACGAGAGGAAAATATTACCGTACGAGCGTAAATGGAGAAAGAGAAGTATTTTACTCGTGAAGATAATGTAAGCTTCTTGTCGCCAACAATATTTTATTGTATTTCATGCAATTTGCGATAGTGAAATATAAAATTAAATTTAGTGATATTATATTACGTTACGTTAAACACTACGCAGCACCATCCCATAAAATTTGGGTTTAACCTTACGCGATAAACGTGAAACGTTAGGAATGTACTGTTAATAATGATTATAAGAATTATCTACTTGCGCTACCAGGCTCATGAATAATCAACGAACATGAACACAGAGATATCTCTTAGCCACTTTTAAGGCAAATAACTATTATGTTTCATAAATTCTCAGACATTGAAATCATTCCAATGTTTCATTTTTCTAATGACTTGTTTAGAGTAAAGAGTTACAAGTGACAGAGATTCAAGTGACCTTCACAAACTACAAAATTACATTCTCAAAGTTAAGTACGAAATCATTCTTGGCTCCGGAATTATCTTGCATAAAAAAATTACTCAAAAGTGTAAACCTATTTACCACAGCATCCTAAATAATCCTATTACAATATCAAATAACCACGATCATAAAAATCCTCGAAGAATTAGATAAAATTTCTTTATAAAAACAGTTTTTGTACATCGTATATTTTAGCGTGGTCCAACGTCACCTTGCTAGATGAATGAATGAAAACGACTCGTAGCAAATGACCCACTTTCTCTATTGGATGAATGATACGATTTCAGAATAATCTTAAAACCTGAAATAACGGTTAACTTAATTTCCAAGAAACTGAGCATTTGGACTCCGTAAACGGTAAAAATCTGCGTAAAACATGCGTCTCATTAACAACGTTCTAATTTGTGAAGCAAGGAATTTAAATACGCGATAAACCTTACCAGACTGGCCAGCGGAGGCAAACTAGTCCGCATGGTTTGGTGTAGGCTGCGGTTCGGGACGTGGGCGGGCGGGGAAGGCAAGCGAAACGCGAAGAGCTGGGCGGGGGCAAAGTAGGGGCAACACGGAGCAAAGCGTCAAAGCGGCTGGAGGGGGGGGGCAGGATAGGAGAAGGGGCAGCGCAAAACAGGGTAGAGCGAGTGAGGCAGGATGTGTCGGAAAGGGTGGCGAGGCAGGGTAGGGTAGGGCAGCGCGGGACAGGGTAGAGCAGGGAGGCAGGATATGTCGGACAGGGTAAAGGGGGGAGGGAGGACGACCACAGCAGGTAAGGCAAGGCAGGGACGGGGGCGGTGTGGAGTAGGGCTGGATGAAGTGGAGCAGGGCAGGGCAGGGCGGGGCAAGGAGAGGGCGGAGCGAGGCCGGGTCTGGGGGCGGCGACCGGGGGAAGGTGTGCCCGCGCGCGCCCCTCGCCCCCCGCCCGGCGACCCTGGGCCCACCTCCGCAGGGACGCGTTCCTAACCACGCCGCCGGCCGGGGGCAAAGCTCCTTGGAGCGCTTCGCCTCACACCTAATCACCATAAATCAATCCTTACATATTCCTACGACGAGCCTCTACCACTATATCACCCTGGCATCCAAATTCCTTCACTTTTGATGGTAAGTTCGAATATTCGCAACAACTCAGAAAACAAGCGCACATTCAAAAAACAAATATCCCTTTCTGATTTTGTCTTACCAGAAGAACAGGAGTCGAACCTCTTCTAATACCCGACGATTTAGTTGCCGGCTCAAACTTCGATAATAATCATATTTATTCCTGTATCAAGATCCATTATCTTCAAAGTATGCGAATGGAAAAGGTATAGTGTTTTTCTTAGTCTTCTATAACAGCACAGTAACTTTCCGTGAACACTCATTACTTTTTGACAATTGATGCAGTTTAAAAAACACAAAATGCATACACATGGGCGGCCATGTGCGTCATGTACAAAGCTGTATTGCATTCTTTTGACATATTTTTAGCATGTTTATCATTCAAAACCGGCTCCTACCGTTGAACTCCATACACTATTTCACCCGTTCCTCCCCCACATCTGCCTCCCAAGCCATCTCCCTTCGTCACGCCCCAATGCCTCCCGCTTGCTCCCTCGCCCTGCTGCACTCCGAGCCGCTCGGATTAATTAAAGGCCCGCCCGCCCCGCACGTTCGTCGTGCTGCCGTCCGCAGCGCGCGTGTTGCAGCGAGCGACGGACGCGGAGAGCGCCCCACCCCCACCTCCGCGCGAGGCAATGAGCGCTCGAGTGGAAAACAAAACGGTAGCGCCGGAGCGGAGGAATTAATAGAAGCAAATGCTAATTACTGGGAGCTGTGAACACGTGGAAGGCTCCTCGACAAATCAACACTTTCTCTCTGGGAAGCAAACAGGTGTTGATCTCGCGGAGCGACTACTCAAGTGAATAATTGGATTACGTAAGAGCACAACTGAAGTGTTTGCCATTATGTTGTAGCTATTCATTGACTCCAATTCAGAAATTCTATTGCGTTGGAAATGTTGCTGTATCATTTGACACCATTAAAAAAAATTAGAATTTGTCCAAAAAAGTATGCATTTCGTGAAGTGCCGTTGGTTTTTCAAAATGAAAGCTTTATGCAACTTGTTCAGACTGCAAAAGTTAACTTCGATGCTATCGATTTGTACTGACCGTTAGTTCTATTAGTCTTTCTCCATGTAGTTTTATAATTCATTTGGACACAAATACTTGTAGTGTCCGCCATAAATGGAAATGCTGTCAATTCGCGCGTACGGAAATGAAAATGTTTTACGTTAAAGTGCACACTTCCCTTCAAACCCATTCAACATTAACTGAATCAGACTTCACACTTGCTACCATGCGAAGCGGAAACAACACCCCCGGATGCCCCCACACTGAGATAATATCGCACATTCTGTACATATTATACTTAAAAAGTGTGCGTTCAACATTCCAACATAGAACTACCTACATGCAGTTATATTTCTGGAAACCACAAAATTATAATGTTGCAATTGCAGATAATATTTCTTGCGAACGCAAATCAATACCCAGTGAGTGTAAGGAAGGGCTTATAGGACGCTACAATCGTCATGAGGATTGATCTGATGTCTCGACAACATATGATTCGAAACTAACCGATATTTCAAACATTTCCTCAAATCTCGTGATAATCTACAGTTTCAGTTAGTTTTAAGACTCGTGGTGGGATTCTACATTAATATACAGGTACCATATTTTACAATCGGGTATGAATATCCAGAGGATGCAGATGAGTAAATGTCGGATCCTCTCATTCATCAAGCCTCTTCGAAACAAACACTCGATCCTCCTAACTCGTCAACAATCTCCAGTTCCAGACACATTCATTTGGTCACAGCCACCACTTCTATTAAAGCTGCCTGTTTATCAGTTCACACGTACCAACGTTGACACGCTTCCTCGTGCGTTAAAAGCAATTCCGTTACCACGCACGTACTCGCACGGCCCGATATCAAGCTGACCCGACCCCACACAAGCGACCTCGCAACTCGAAACCGACTCCTCGCTCAATCCCCCGAGATCATCTCGCGTCCATTGTCCCTCTGAATGCCAGCAGCGCGCATTCAACTCCCCACACGCCAATTGGCGTCTTTCATCGCCGGACCACCCGCAGGCGGGCACACGCGCGCGCGGCGATAACCCCGTATTCCACGCGCGACCTCCGCCCGCCCACGCACCCACATCCATCACGCGCACGCGCACGGCACGCGAGCACCGGCAGCGCGGAGAGGCGAGGCGCATTTCAATCAGCGGATGGAACGCAGACACCGGGCTGCGTCGGGCGCAAGGTGTATACAAGGTGTTTTCACACAGTTGGACTTGACGTTTCGTCAGCTGTTCGGCAAGCTGTGACAGTTCTCCAGTTGGGAGCTTACACATCACTCTATGTAGTGTCGTGTAAGCTCCCGATTGGAGAAGTTACAGCTGGGCGAACAGCTGACGAAACGTCAGGTCCAAGTCACTACATATTGTGTCGTGGAAGTTCCCGATTGGAGAACTGTCCCAGCTGGCCGAACAGCTGACGAAACGTCAGGTCCAAGTCTGTGAAAACCGCAGAATAGTCCGGAGGTAGCAAGCGATACATAGGTGCAGGACGTACAAGGGGACATTCGCAATCATTTTGTCATCGCGGTTCCCTAACGTCACTCTTCATCATTAATAACGTCATTCTAGCATCAACGCTTCACAATTATTAATCGGGTGTGGTAAGAAAAAACTGTGGAGGGGGGAGTTCATCTACTTCAAGAAACATCAAATAGGGTGGGCTACATCTGAATACAAGTTTATTACGTTTTTGGATTCATTAAGAATTTTATTACAAATGTCTCAGATAATAGGATTTTTAAAGAAAATCAGTACAATCGGTACATGACAGACATCATCATTCACTATTTCACAATCGCGTGATAAAACAGATAAGTTAAAAACATTAGAACTCGGTCCCTTCAAATGCATATTTAAGCCAATTCACTCAAATTGAAGAGCATACACGACTCTTAACAAACACTACACATAGGAGAAGCCTATCGTCAAAACTCGCATCTCGGCTGTGAATTGCAATCCACGTCTGTTCCAAATCGCAATTTAATAGCCCTCCTTCCCAGCTGGCGGGCGAATCCCGCCCCCACTCGCACGGGACCTCCTGCAGGAGGGAGTGGCGCCCCTGACCTCGCCACGGGGAGCGGCCGCGGCAGGCCACGGGTCAAGCCCAGCCGCTCGTTACGACCCGCTGCCTTAATAGCAGCCTAGAGAAACCCAAACCCACACAAGAATGCAGTTTAAAATTTCATAATGTCCGGGAGAACTACCACTCTCTACCAGCATTTTTGATCCGTCAGGAAACATTTGACTTACTGCAGAAATTATGAAGCAGAGAAAAGCAACGTGCAGGGGGAGAGAAGGGTGGGGTAGAGTGCAGCAAAGCGAGATGCGTCGGGGCGGGCAAATGTCGAGTGTTGAGTGGATGGGTGGAAAATTGTAGGGTTAAGGGGGGTAGAGGGGGTGTGCAGTGAGGTGGGTGCAATGGAATAGTGTGGAGAGCCGTAGGCGGGGTGGGGGCCGTGCAGTGTGTTAGGGTGGGGACGATGGGTGGATGTGCAAGGGGGGCCCCCAAGCTTCCGGGCCCCCACGGCCCCGCCCCGCCTCGCCCCGCCCTGCTCGGGCGACAGCCCAGGGCCCGCTCCGCCCCGCCCCGCAGCCGCACTGCGCCGCGGGCGCGGCGGAGGGGAGGGGAGGCGGCGGTGCGCTGGCAGCGGGCCACGGCGCCCCACGCCTCTGCCACCGCCGGGAATCGAACGGCGCACCCCGCCACGATGAGTCCATTGGGCGAGGGGTGGGCTGCGCGGACCACACACTAGCAGTGACAAAGTGCAAGAAGGAAAGAGTCTAAAAATTGCGATGGAGAATAGAGAAGATGAAGAAGAAAGAGGGACACGGAGAGAGAGGTGGGGGGAGGGCAAGACTGAAAAAAAGGCAATATAATCAAATGATACAAAGAAAAATTAATTGCAATCTTGGCTGAGAAAAAATATTTCACTCCATTGGAAACAGTGCTCGCTTTGCTACAGCTTGTTAATTGCTTTTAATGTTCTTCGCCTTCAGATATTTGCTTAGATCAAGATCGACGCATACACTGCCACAATTACAATCCGGCATTAGGAACGTTTAAGAGGTGTATAACCGGTTTAGATCAGATCGCCGAGTTTGGATTGAAACTACGAAACAGATAAATATTAAGAAGCGAGTTCACAACTTCGCGATTAAACATCTAACCTAGAGTGAAACAATTTACTGCGTCGCTTTTCAAAAGTATTCCTAGAGAGCCGACATTAACGCAAAGAATAAAAACGGCATTTTCGCTCCCTCTTCCTGAAAGTGTACTTGGTTTTCTGTAAGCTGGCCGATGATAGATGATCGGCTGTTACGGTTTCGTCCAATCGGGAACTTAAACGTCACCACAATGACGTCCCCGTGATGAAGTTTTAGCTGTCGATTGGATGACACCGTAACAGCTGATGAAGTGTCATCAGCCAAGTTAGAGAAACCCAGTATAGTCCGCGCTCGTGGGCGGGTCGCATTTTATTTTCCATCCGCAGCCTCCACCGCGCTTGGGCGCATTCCTTTGCGCAGCCAGCCACTCCGCATGCGCGAGGGCGCGCGCGCCCCGTCCTCGGAATACGCGAGCGCGCGGCGGCGCGGGGAGATGGGGGCGGTGCTGAAGGAACAGCGCCGGAAAGCGTGGGAAACAGGACCAAGAAGCCGGTCGGAGGAAGACGACACGAGGGTGCTGTCGGGCGTGGTAGGGTGGGAAGGACGGAGAGGCAGAGATTAACGGGGCGGGGCGTGGAGAGCGAGGCGCAGCAACCGGGTCCAGGCGATGAAGCGAAAGAGGCACGAATGACGGAGAAGGCTCGGCGTGCCGGGTGACCAGGGACGAACGGATTGGAGTAAGTGGCTTGATATAGGATGGACATGATCGAGTGATGAGACTACAAACTATAGACGGTATTGGCAAGAGGAGACGAAGAGGAAAAAGCCGAGCGGGGAAGCAGGAGTGGAGAGTTGAGACGGCGAAGATAAGACGAACCGATTTGGGACGAGGAGCGGCACACACGAGTGAGACGGTTCACAGCAATACGGCGTAACCCAGTATTTTTTCCCCAACCCCAAAGTAAATCGACAGTGTGGAATGCTTTTTACGATGGCTGTCGGTACAAAAACTTGTATTAGGGTAGTTCGGTTAAATTAGCTTTGCAAAACAATCGACAATCCCATATGGTCAATTTGACTTACTTCACTCGAGCTTTTCCACGCCGTCCGCGAAGCTCTGGCCTTTAGCCTAGGTGAATAACGTAAGACATTCTTCAGTCCCGCTAACGCAAAATTTCACATCCATTTCACCGACATAGAGATGTGGCTTATCACAATCCTCTTGTATCTACAACTCAAATGTATTTCTACTTAATTAAATACGCACGCTTCACACCATTCCGTTCATCCTTTTGCTTTAACTGTTTGAAAGAAAAGAAAAATACGATTTCGGAGAAGCGCAGCGCCGCGAGACGAGACGGCGGGGAGGGACCTTGCGGAATGGCGCGGGGTGGGCGATGCGGTGGGCCGTGGGAGGCGGCGGCGGCGGGCGATGGCCATACAAGTGCAGCGCGCGCGGACCCTGGGGAGCGCCCCGCCCCTCGCGGCCCACGCCCCCTCCCCTCCACGAGCCATGTGCAGCCCACGTCGCGACGCGTCGCGCCGGAGCGGCTCTTTAAATCCCCGCCCCACCACACAGGTTGTCACTTCGACGACCAGCGGTCCTCCCACTTTCTATTTCGTGATTGGCGAGCCACGGTCCATTCAAACGTGTTATAACGTAGATTATCTACCAATCACTTTTATTCGATGAATGAGAGTCTGTAGAATAATTTGCATTTGCTTCCGTGCATTCGTAGAGTATGAACTCTAGTCCGCACCCTTGTACACAAGAACTGTAATTCGTACCCGCGATGTTTCAGGGGACATCGCTTGAACACTCATAAGTCTCTGATTTTTATTATTTATTTTTTATTTTCATTTTTTTGGTTGATACACAGTCTAGTTTATGTTTAACTTTACACATGTATTGAGGACTTACGTATGCCTACAACGTAGTTTTATTACATTGGGCGAGGACGCCCTCTGGGATCCTCTAGGGAGATGGAATGACAGATCCACTTGCGTTAGCACTAACAACCAAAGGTCGGTAAGGAAAGTCGGAATGGCGAGTCTCTCGTGATCCAATGTTGGGTAACTAATCTTGTTTCTGAATTGGAGGAAACCACATATCAATCTTTTCAGAATTCAAAATTCCCTAGTGTCACTTTCCAAACTTAGGCCTCAGAATCTACAGACTTTCACCAAATGGTAACGCATGAGTGGAAGAGAAGGAAGGACACACACTTTAGCTATTATACCCTCCTGCAACGCTTTGACGAACTAAATTAGTGCAAATACTAAGATATTTTTTCAGACTGGATTTCAAAAAAAAACCAACATTCATTTAATTTTCTCCTTAACTCATCGCCTCTTTTTACGGCCTGAGTTGCACCCACTGAGTCAAGCGGATTGATAAAATTAATCGATCTTCAAATTTCTTCCATGAGGGAACAGCACAACGTTTTTTTTTTTATTATTATTTTTTCTTTTTCTTTTTTTTTCTTTCAATGAATCATAACGGGCAGTCAGCCAATGTTATGAACACAAACGTCAACTTTTTAACTAAAATATTTTGGTTCATTTATGTTATCAATACAATCGGAGGACCATGCAATTTAATATCGCTTATCTCCAAACCATTTCTACTATATTTTCTTCACAACTAGATATGTCTTACAACTTCCCATAGGCTTTTCACAGGATGAATTTCCCACTAAATTTTAATATTTTTTCCCCAAATTAAAATAGCAGAACACGTTTCTAAATGTATGTACCACCGAATAGTTAAGGAACCAACCATTAATTTAATGAATTACCATTGTTCTAAAGATGGTCAAAACATGCATACATCAAAGTCGTTCGCGGAACCAATGAGCTTCTTTCAAAACGTGTCGATTTCTTATCTTCACGGTGAAGTTATTTCCAATAATCTGATCCGAATGGTGAATTGCATAATGTATGTCCGTTAACTAAACGATCTAGTGAGAGTACGGATCCCGAGACTAGACAACCTCGTTGGGTCGTTGACTTTAAAGATCATGTTTCTCTATTCTTTCCGCTTGAGGGGTCGTACGATCTCCTAGAGTTCAAACGAACACGGAAAGGAGTGAAAGCGAACTGAATATAATGCCTGTGCTTATTGAGCGGACGCGAAACACGGAACAGTGTTCAAACCCCAATACGTTACAGGCTTGCCAAATCGGGTACAAATCCTTTCGAATTCATTATTTTTTCTTTGACAAATATATGTCCCACAGGTTATCAGTTCAATGTGTTTGTTAAGCTCCATTTCCTTGAGTACTGAGAGAGTAATCCTGTCCTATGATCAATCACGAGCCATTGCAATACGCGCTCCACACCCTGTTCCTTACCTCAGTTGACTTTACCATTATAGGAAACACGAGCAAGGCAAGGAGTCCAAGAAACTGAACATGCACCCCAAGCAAACACGATTCTTTGCTATTCAGATTACAAAACACATCGATGCAATCGAACAAAAGAGAAAGAGCAACAACTTACTGTGTTTCTTACGAGCATGTACTATGTTGGAGAACTGGAAAACATCACATTCCTGCAATTATCAGATTGTTTGGTCTTTCCCTTCTGACTAATCAGGGCACCAATCGTAAAAGGAAACAAGAGATTTCATGAAGGGTAATGTAGGTCTTTTCTTTTATTAAATTCGAATTACTCACCTTTTAATTTCTCGTTACGGAGTAGAGGGAAATCTACGAAATGATGCGCGAAAAAAAAACAGCGAATTTTCGGCAGAATACCTCTTATTACAGGGGCATGGTAGGGAAAATGTGGATAAATTCAGTCGCTAGAATTTGGAAAAACAAGTTCTCTCTCACGTGGTGTGGCCAGAATCCATGTTTTGTGGGTCTTTGATACCGAAAAATCGAATGACAGCAAAATCTGTATGTTCGTCCGTCCGTCCGTCCGTCCGTCCGTCCGTCCGTGCGTCCGTCCGCTGACTGTGAACAATGCTAGCGGCTAACCCATTCAGCCGATTTTCTCCAAAATTGATATTCCCCAATCGATCTGGCTGAAAACCCTGATTTTTCGAAAATTGCTTAATTTTCAGGAGTATTCCTACAACTAAAATATTAATGATAGAGATTGTTCTCTTAATGAAATCTGTTCCTTAAAGATGGGTTTTAAAATAAGGTCAGGTACAATTTTTCGAAAATTTGAGTACTTTTCCCGTAATTTTGCGTGAAAATACTGGCGACAAACTACGTGTTGTTTTAGCACCACTCTTTTCATTAATCAATTTATCCAAAGTCGTAACATTATCACCACAAAATGCTTTAATAGTATGGATAGCGAATGAAAACTCATTAAGGGGTACACTCAATAAAAGTTCTTTAGCAATTTACATTTCGATAATACATATCTAAATCCTGCACATCACATTTTATCAGCACAGAGCCACCCAAATGTATGAATTGCTTCACTTATTCTTCCAAGTTATTCACTTCCTCATCGCCTACAAGAACATTCAAGCGAAGTACCAGTAGTTTTTCCTTCGGCCTTCCTGTTATGAGTGATAGGCGGTGTGTGTGTCGAAACACTCGCCCAATATGCAGATCGTTGGAGCGCATGTTAATTCCATAAATGAAAAAAGTATGCTCGTTGGCCTCCACGCCCGCGAGGGACCTTCACGACACTTTTACCCGCTCGCCCACACGCTCCTATTCCGGCAAATTAGCACAATGGAACACGCACCACTTCCTTAATCCTACTTGCGTGCGAACACGCCACCGGAGGAACGAAATCGTGCGTCATGCTGCTACCAATTGTATAACTACATTCGTACTTCACATTCCAAATTATGATTCCAGTACCTAAGCCTTGGGGACATACATCGATTTGAAAGAATATGATCGTGTGATATGACGGATAAATAGTGAAGAGGTAAGGGAAGGAGAAAAATCGAAAATACAAGTCTGATCATCGTATATTTTCAAGTGGAGAGACCATTATTGTAACTCCGGTACCCATATGCGCAAAGCTGTAGTCCTGGCCCCTTCGATAAGTTCTGCTACATAAATTCTACGTAACTAGCAATTGCAATAAACTTCAATTTCTTAAAAGTTTCCTACTGATTCACAATGGCAAATATTAAATTCTGAAAATTAACCGAGTACAATTGAAATACACTTTTTTTTAAAGAATCAAAAAAAAAAAAAATTAATTTTTTAAACGGACACTTATGAGTCAAACTAAACAATTACCTATTGAGAAATCCATAATATTATATTAAATGTGACAGTACAACACACAATGGAGCATCTAAACTGCTGAACAGTGAACACGTAAGCAATGCTTTGACGCCGGTAACTCAAAATAGTATTAAGTGTTTATTTTGGTTCTTGACAAGCAAGATAATTCTTTCATTCGTACGTAAAGCGGGTAACCCTATTTTGGCCAAAGCTATGCACAAAACGACAGCTGCTTCTGTCTTCAACAAAACAGCTTCCCAAATACAGCCACGCCGCGTCCTTCAGACAAGGCACTGACTTCCAACGTTAGCACAGGAACTACGACGGTACATCATCACTCCGCTAACCCCCGAAGGAGAAAAACAAAACGGGAGGCACCAGGTGCTCCGACAGCCGTTTAACGGCTTGGCTCCGCATCTTTTGGCCGCGCGCAGAACTCGTCAACCCACGCGCCCAATCGCCCACGCCCACAGCGCACAGTGGATTCGAACACGCAAACAGAGAACAAACGTCTTCTGCTTTTATTTTTCTTTCCGCAATCTGTGAAATGAACAATATGCACGCACACAAGAAACGAAAAACGTCCAGAGATTCATATTCGATATTATATTTACACATTTTTGTTCACTGTAATGTAGAAGGCTCACAAACAGACATTTTTAGGTGGACGTTCATTAATTCCTCCGATTCTGAGATTTACGTTTCTCTAATTCAAAAGTGTACGTTTCCTTCATTACTACACATTACTTTTTAACTATGTTTTGCAATAAAAATTATATTTAGTATTTAGATTTGTAGTAATTATTTTTGAGTCAAATCGCTTGGATGGAAAAGTAAAACTTAGTTTCTCTATTTAAGACGAATGGTTTGTTTAATATCATGAAAACTGTATTAGTATAACAAAAGTGTGTGGAAAATATATTTATGAAATTTTCTTTTGCAACTCCCAGCGAAGTATGTAACGAATATTAGAAAGTATCGCTTATAGAATATAGGGTTTCGAGTGTACAGGATGAAGATAATGCGCAAAGAAGGAGAGCGTGCGGTGCGTGGCCTGTAAGAGGCTGCTCCGCCCTTCTAACCGGAATTGATTGGATTACCTCACGGAAGGCGACCTGCCAGAGCTGCTGTTCTCCAGAATTCTCATCCACGCATTGATCTGCTGCGACCCGACATAATATAATCATGTTTACACGATTTTAGAAACAAATGAAATGAGGGAGATGAGCTTCTCCTCCCACATACGTCACATACAGTTTTTTGCTGCTTTTGACTAAATAAAAATTTGTTTAATTTTCATGAGTGATAAGATCGTTTCTACATTCATCTTGATTGCGTTGGTTGATATAAAAAAACCTTTCAAGCTAGATCGTGCAAAAAATTAAAATTTCACACACATAATACAATAATCATAATAATAATAATAATAATAATAATAATAATAACGATAATAATATTACAAAATGTCCGCTTTTCCCACAATCCATATCACAAGTGGAGGCAGGCAACTTCCTGCTGGGACGAGCGGGCCCCTCCCCCGTGGCAGCCTTGCGTTTGGGGCCTCCAGGACGAAAGAACGGGGAGCGCGTCGGCGGAAGAGAAATCATGAGTGGTGCCACTGGCCAATGGGCATTCGAGTTGACAGATTGATGCCAGCCTCCGGTGGGCGAATTAGGACGACAGTTGAAGAAATTGAAAATGAGAATGTATTACATGGCCATGATGTCTGTGACTTCGGCTCGTTGAGAATGTCTGGTTCACCTCCAATCACGTTTCATTGATATATCGATTCATAACCACAGCAATCGGTTGTTTCATCGGCCGAGTTGAGTAGCGTAGACATGCACGTATATTTGTAACGTCAAAACTACAAGACGAGCTAGAAATATATTTTGTTTTCTAAGTGTTGTATTCTGTAATACAGAATATAATTATAATCGTATAACCGAATACTTCCTATTCCTATTTCAATAATACACTTTGAAGGAAAAACACGAAAAAAGCCTTATTAACTTTGGATATGGATAAACTTAAATCCACAATGAAATCAAAACCTAGGAAACTTTGATAGCTTTGAGTGAAGATTGCATCTATTTCATTTTGCTTGACACAAATAACACCACGAACGGTTTCGAAATATATTCTTGAAACATTTATTTAGCCAAGTTAAATTATATTTTTCTTAATATTTGCTGGGAAACAATAAGACGCTATCGAAATAAACAAAATCCCTTGAGAAAACTATCTCTAACCTCCAACAGTTCTCCCTGAACAAACCCTTCGGAAGCGCTATCAGCCTACGAGCTGTCGGAAGAACACTACTCGCGGAGCGATGCGATCTTCCAAGCCGCCCGACTGTTAGCACCTGCCTAAGACATCGGCGGCTGCCTGACGCGAGTAGTCGTCCACCTGCGCGCCCCGAGCTGTCCGCGTGCGCCACGCGCGTGACGTCGCAATGGGGCGTGGCGTGGCGTGGCGTGGGGCGAAGGCCGGCGCCATTATCATAATGGGGCGCGCGCGTGGGAGATATTGGTTTTGGCAGAGCGGCACCGCCACCGCCACCGCCGCCGCCGCCGCCGCCGCGTTCGAGTGCGCACGCGACAGGTGTCCCCCCTTTCCGCACTTCGCATTCTAGCACTTCACTTCATGAAGTGTACCGGTAGCGGTGGCTCAGTGCGTCAACTGATGTCAGCGCCTCTGACCGGGAGATCCTAGGTTCCCACTCCCCACGGCGGCAGGGTTTTCGACGCTAGCTCTTCAGCTAGGTCGAATTCAGTCGCTGTCTGGAGGAGAATCCTAGCAGCCGGCTGCTCTGATCGGTAGTTTTCCGTGGTTTCTCCGATCAACACCAGGCGAATGCCGGAGCAGTACCCTACCAAACGGGCCACGGACCGCGCGCGATCTGTCCTTCCTCTTCCTTGTCCTATCCTCTCCCCTTACACACACACACGAACATGCACCAACTACACATATTCCGGGGATAGGTCGAAATTCCCGGGAGTGCGAGCCGTGCTCTGCGGAAACCCCACTAGCCGACGGTAGGTCGGCGCCGGATCTCGCCATCCAGCGGGGGAAGATCACCGCCATCTCCCGAGAAAAAACATGCACTACACTCACGGGACTAATGACCAAAGCAGTTGACGCGCCCGAAAACACGAAAAAATCAATCAATCAATCAATGAAGAAGTGTAGGACAGAAAGTACCGATCTGTTTTGGAAGGAATTGTTTCAAACTGAATATCTGCTATGAAAAATGAAAGTAACGAAGTTTGACGGATAACTACAATACAACGCTATAATTTTAACGATTTCTATGAAAAATGTTAATAAATACCCAACTTATGATCACACCATATGACGATCACATTAATTTAATATTGGCTTGCGATGTTAACCCAGGTTAATTTTCTGGAACCCGCAATGCATTTAATTCACATGCAATATTATGCTTAAGGATAATTATGTTTAAGGAAAAACGAAAATTATGTAATTGAATACACAATTGTGAAGAAAAAACTATGGATGCTGTCAGTTTCATTTATTACCGAAAATCGTGCCGTCAATAAGAAACAATACGTTTGCACGAATTTGGATCGGAGTTGTGACGAGCTATTGCTTAACTCGGACACAAAAACGCCATAAAAACATTAATGCCCCAGACCGCGAACAGCTCAGAAACAAAACCTTTTCAACCTTCCAACCTCTCCGCCTTGCCATTAAGAAAACAACACAAAACATCGACTCTCCAACAATGAAGTTCCACTCTTCGCGAGTCACGCGAAAGCACTAATTAACGAAAATTCCATTACCCGCGTGCTGTACCCGGCCCTCCCAATAAGGACGCTAACGCACGAAACAAACGCCACTTTATCACGACGTTTCCAAGAAAGTTTCTCCTCTTACGCAATGTCAAATGTCCGGCGACCCGATTACACGGTCGATGGCTCGACCTCCCGGGGCCACGAAATCGATTAAGGTCTCTCTCCACTGCATCCCGTGTGCAGTAAAGCGGAAACTGGACGGTAGCTGTGTCGGAAGTTGAACTCGATTTATTCACTACATTACTGGCAGTGGTGAGTTACCGCTGTGCTGCACCGGAAATGATAAAGTACCTGCAAAAGAAGAAAAAAGAAGATTTAGTGTTACAGCCACACATCACAAAATAAATTAAAACTACTATTTTTAGTGGACTATTTCTTTAATTTTAAGAAATAAATGAGCATCTTGATATAATCCATTTACATTTGACCTAACGTAATTGCATGTTAATTGTCATTAATAAATAAACATTATATTATTAAATTTAATTAATTTTAATTATTTATTACATTTTTAAAAAGTCAAAAAATTAAAAAACGTCGGCATGCATGAAATTTCCAGTGGAACACCATACTTTTGTAGCGTTGTTTTCAACCACTCCCGTCAAGAGTATTCCGAGCTTTGTACACTACAACGCAACCAAACGTGAGATTCTGGACTGAGGGATTACCAACACAAACATCCTACAAAATACACTGAACATTCGTGCTTTTCTATTGAAAGATTTTTTGGTGTGGCAAAGTCGCGCTACCTGCATCTTTTTTTATTGTTCTACCTTTATTGTTTTGAACTAAAACGTTTCCTTCATATATTTTGGAAGAAATAATTCATTGCCATTTTTGTTCTTCCTTTTCTGGATTGTTATCAAAAAGGTCCTCTTTTCTTATGTTTTCTTTTTCCAAAACTTTTAAGGCGACGAAATTTTCTTTCCAAATAATTTTCTAGGGCGAAATCAAAATTCACATTTCGATTGCGTATAGTCGTCTGATGTAGATCTGATCCAACCCATAAACTGAGATACGTCTACGTTGAGGCTTTCACTGCGGGCGCACTTCGTTGCACAAGTCTGCGCTGCTTCCTCGGCAGTCCCCAGCGAGAGCGAAAATCCGCTCGGAGCGCTGCCCCGGCCGCACCTTCCGGAGCGCACCGCAACGCGGAAGCTGCGGCCGCCGGCGCCTCCGGGACTCGGCTGACAGGCCTGCATTTGCAACCGGGCGCCGATATGTTTATGAGGCGCGTGTTCCCGAAACGGTTTTCTTCCACAGGAGGAGGAATGTAACACGTTTGCATGCGTCGTGAAATAAGAAAGGTTTGTTTATTGGTTGAAAAAACTGCTTTACAGGTAAATTATACAGGTACATGTGTTGGTGTGTCTTTCTACCCAAGTTTGTAAATCTACACTTAAATACGATGATTTAATATACTACATACCAAAACATCAATCCCTTTAAATTTGTACTCCAAAATGTATATTTGCCATCGTTGTTTACGACTGATGAGGTCAGAAGAACACTGTGACCCAAGATCAAAAACCCTTATTACATTTTAAAAAAGTATATACATTTACAAAAATTATTTAAAGCTTTCTAAAAACAACTAATAGTTGATTGTTACTGACACTATGTGTCCCTGGAAACGAAAAGTACTCCATGAACAATCTAGTTATGAAAACACCGCTTATAACACATCGACGATCACAATTAAAAAGTAAAACCGCCCCCAAATTCGCCACGTCTAAAACAAAAATGTGAGAAAATACAATGTGCCTCGCTTATACTTATTAGTATCATACATTACTCGCAAAAGGAGGATTGCGGCCGCCTACGTCGCCACGAGCGGCGCGAAAAACCATCTGGGAATCCACCAACGCGCGGCGGGACGCGCTCGGCAAAATGGCGGCCGGCGAACGCGTTTCGAAAGCGGCGACGCGCGGCCCACGCGCCTGCGCAGGAGAACTAGTTCACCTCCTCCCCGCCAGGCGCGGCGCCCGCCGCATAAAGTGGAATAGCGAACGGCGCGGAGGGGCAGTTCGTTTAGGCGCGAGATGCAGCGCCGCGATACCGACTGCCCGGCGCCCACACACGCGGCTGTACCTCAGCTCGAAGGGCGAGGCGGGCCTAGAAACCCACGTCCAAGGATCGTCCTTTGCGATGGCGAGAGATCGCTTATCCCTCTACGTAACTAGCCACGTTCAAAAAACAACACGTTCAAAAAAGTCAATGGCATTCCAAGGGAAATATACAGTTAGATGCAACTTAGTGGTTAACAACCAAATCATCGAACAAGTAAGTTCATTCAAGTTCCTAGGTTGTGATCTGTCTTTCAAAGGAGAAATAGATGCTGATAAGAAAATTGAAAAAATTAACAGAATGTGAGGAACTATTAAGAGGACACTGAAAAGTAAAGTCAGGAATCATACACTCATGAAATTTTATAAAACCTTAGCAGTTCGTTGTGGGCTATACGGATGTGAAATTTGGACTATGGACACAAAAATTAGAAGCAGGATTCTGACTGCCGAAATTAAGTTTTAAGAGGTATTGGTGTCACAAGGAAAGACAGGATTCGTAATGAAGAGATACGCAACTACCAAGGAATTTATAATCTAAAATGGAAAGCATGGAGAGACCACATAGACAGAATGGAAAACACGCGAATGCCAAAACAGATTCTGAAATACAAGCCAAGAGGAAAAAGGAGCATAGGAAGACCGAAGAGAAGATGGATGGACCAATAATGAGACGCAACGGAACGAAAGTTCTAATGCTTGAAGAAGAAGAAGAAGAAGAAGAAGAAGAAGAAGAAGAAGAAGAAGTAGTAGTAACTAGCCATGGCAGCTTTATCATGTACTTCAACATCACATATTTATTCCTTTCTATTCACTTATCAACCGAAATCAGACCCACGTGTACACTCGCACCATTATCCTGTTACTAAAAGGAAGAGCCAAACCACCACTTATCTCTTCAGAGAAGGGGAGGATAACAACGTGAACTTCGTTCTTCTTATGCTTAGTAAGGAACAGTGCGGCAATTATTGTTGTATTACTCGGGAACTAAAATTCATTAATAATGACGTAGCAAATGGTGATAAAGAGATTTTGGCAATGTCGTGAGAGGCTTATGTGCTCTAATGAAGGTGTCGAGATCCAGAAAAAAGAACTCCGAAGATTGTCATAAAAACGGTACACACTAGTGTTGCTCGAATTTGAGATAGCATTACCAGTGTCATTTACTACGTCGAGAAATTTCGCAAATTCCATCACATTTTATACGTACCTCCTGGTTTTGCCACGGTCGTAATCATTGATTCATTCCATTTTTTATTGAAACCCGCTAGAACAGCGAGTGCTGTCAGCACAACAACGTATGTACTATTAAAATTACAATGCATGCATCAAAGGCATAAATTCTACAAGTTATTCCAGTTGCGTCACTCGAGATCCTACAAATACCAAGACATCGGCAATAAAATGTAACTTACAACGGTGCGCAAGAATAGTAAATGCAGAGGCGAGATAGACCGCTAAACGTTGTGAGATAGACGATTTCTCAAACGTCTTTCACTTTGTGTGTGTCGTTACGAAAAGGCAAGCACTTTTTTTTTAATGAAAATTCAATTACACATCTCACGAGTTACTGGAATAAATACTAAGACGCGCCAATCAAACTGTCTGGATCAAAAAAAAAAAATTATGGCAACAAAAATAAAGTACCCAAAGCAATGGCAGTACCCATGCTAACTTATGCATGCGAAAACTGGACAATAAATAGAACAGACAGAAGAAAAATAGAAAGCGCCGAAATGAAATTCTTACGTTCAGTAGCAGGTTACAATATCTTGGATAGACAATATAATCATGACATCAGAACCGAACTGAATATATTGAATCTGATGGACAGAATCCAATCATTTAGGAGTAACTGGCATGATCATATCCAACGCATGCCTCCAAACAGAATTCCCAAAATAATGTACACATATAATCCTAAAGGAAGAAGAAATGTTGGCCGCCCCTTAACAAGATGGAGAGACTCACTCTCTTGATGTGGAAACAGGCCTTAAGGCCTAAATCCATGAAGCAGAAGAAGAAGAAGAAAAATAAAGTAGGTAAACAACTCATTGGATCTCCCTCAACAGCCACTTCCTTTCCAGGAAACATTGAGGCAATCAAACGACTGATATATTGACGCATTAATCATATAAAGGCTTAATTAAGAAATGATAAACGTACGAGTATGTGTCAGGCGCTAGTAAAACCTGTTGTTCTCACAAAAGGTTCAAAGAAGAGAAAATAAAAGAAAATAAAGAACCGCACCCATTCTTCTCCTTCGTGAATTGTGAGATATTCTTACGACATCATCGTATCAGATTTATCATCAACTCCGAAACCCGATTTGGAAATCAAAACAATACCTGGAGATGCGACACTGACAGAATAAGCATTGTTATTAATATAACTTCTAACTTCACTAAATGAATTGACTTCTCTTTTTGTAAACGAGAATGCTTATTTTTTGTAGGAAATGTATTATAAACACGAAGTCTAAATAACTAATAATAATACATGAACATAATTTCTAATATAGTTGTTGTCTCATCTTCGTAAAACCTACGTGACATTAAACAACAGGAAATAACGGGCTAAGAATGTACAGAAAAACAGTATGCAAATTACCTGATTATTCTATTGTACCAATATTCACGTAAAATACGCATGAGACTTTCCAAGACAAAAGGAAGAGACATGGTCACCAAGAAGGTAAAAATACTCATGTATAGTGGTGGTTAAGAACGAAGAAAAAACATATTAAAAGGAAAAAAGAAACGAAGAACATGAGACTAATCAAAAGGAACAGAAATATAAAAATTAAGGAAAGACGAGAAAAAAAGAAAAAGAAACAAAAAAGAAAGCGAAAAAGCAAAAAAGAAACAGGAAAAATCTTTGATCCCGGTGAATTAGCTGATAAGTCAAAAACACTTAATTTAAAGGAGAGCAAAAAACAACGTTTAAATGAATTAAATGAGGGATTAATGATATTCAAACGAAGGTGATATTCAAACAAAACTATTGTTGTGTAGGTTTCGTTTGAATATAATTTATTCATTATTAATAGCATTGGTTTAAAGTTGTTTTTGCTCCCCTGTAAAATTAAGTTTTTTTGACTTATCAGCTTATTCACCGGGGCCAAAGAAACAGAGTATGGAAAAGGTGTAGTAGATGGAAGGGCCGAACACGTATTAGTACGAGAAGACGAGTAGCAAAGGACGGCGAACAAGTCCGCGCAGAAAAGAAGACGGCGCAGAGCCTGGGGGGCGCAGCCGACCTTGCACCGCCACCTGCGCGCTGCGCGTGGCTGCGCGGCGCAGCGATTGGGCGCGGGTCGCCGCCCATATACGGCGCCGGCGATAAATACGCGTCTGTTTTCGCGATGAAGACGTCCCCGGTATTTGCACGGCGCCGCCGCAGAGAAAGCGACGGGGCCGCCCGCGGGGCGCGAAATCGCCCCTCCCACTCCCTGCAGCTGCGAACTGCTCTGCGGTCGCCACACTGCTCGGCCGCGCTGGGCGTTACTGCCTCCCAGCTCAACTCCTCGATCTCCCACGCCCTCTTCTCGGAGACAAGTAGTGTTACTGTAGCAACGTTTTCGTCTACATTGTAGATTCTACACGAACAAGTCACTACATTTGGAGAAGCTCAAATACGGTATGTAGAAGAAAAGGTCGAGTCATCGAATATTCGGACTAACGAAAAAATCGAAAAGAACGAAAAAACGATAAAAACACTAGGAAAAAGAGAAATGAGACCAACAAAGATTAAATATGGCGAGACAAATGAGAAGATATAAAAGAGATTTTTTTATAGGGAGTGATATGGCATACAAATTAGAAGTATCCAAGAATTCAATTTTTGGAAGCACGAGTTGACTTCTCACTGCATTAGTTTCAATACTCTTAACTATAACGAACTCTTCCATTGAAAAGGATACATTTTAAAAAATGTTTTATGTTATGGACATAAGCACTCGTAGTGTCTGACGATGAAACCTGAGTATGTAGTTTGGAAGGAGTAGACTCATTCAAACTAACAAAACAGGCTTCACAAGCAACTCTTACAACTTACGTTTATTAAAATTACCCCGCATTCACTTGAAGTTGAATTGAACTTGCATTGAGACACGTGAGCACATATTTTACTGTGTATTCCGCATTGAAGTATTAAAAACGTTGAAGCTCATATTCTTCGTCATTCGTACTCCAAAAATTCAATCGAGCTGCGCAGCACCTCAGCTTCTTCAATTGCTTGCCTATTTATAGTCCACCGACGGTGCAGACGGGAGTCCATGGATGAGCAGAAGATCCGGAGAGGGGGCAGGAGGGGGGGCAGGCCTCCTGGAACGGAACCCCTCAGAACAGAGCGACAGTTCACGCCCCCCTTCCCCGATAAAAAAAAAAAAAAAAAAAAAAAAACGCGCGCCGGAGATATTGAGCGGAAAACGCCTCGCCGGTGGCGCCCCCGCCGATGTAGTCGCATCACCAGATCCCCGGAATCTCTCTTCCCCTCCCCACATCCCCCTCCGCGCCGGCGCCGCTCCCAGCGCATTCTTCCGGCGGCATTCGAAGTGCAATCGCGCAGACTCATGTACATCTTCGCAAGCTGAACGATCCTATTCGCCGACATGGAATACTTCCGATACTTGACATGACGACAAGTTTATTTTCAATAACACCTCTGTCGAATTCCATAAATCCTATAATACTCACACTATTTCTCGTATTTTGGTTGCCTATGAATCTTGAACCAGTGCCAAGACGGCCTTATTCAACGACATTTGTGTGCTGTGAAAGAGGACTTCGGAAGTAATGTGTATTGAGATGTTCTAAATAACATGTATTGTTTTGATAAGAACTGAGTTAGGACTCAGGTTGGACTGGTTTAATTTACACAATGTTAACTACATGGAAGATACTAAATTAACCTTCTGGTCATTAATCAGTTTAAGGAATTTCAAAAATAGTCTCACCATGATGTGAATTTAATTTCACTGTAAGCTTTTGAGGTCGAGTTGCACCTATCTCCATTACAACCATGTGACGTATGGGGGACAGAACAGGTTGTCAGCTATTGCATGAAATACTGATGCTGATGTCCTGTGAAAAACTTGACCTTAGTCAATGAATTTTACAACTTCATTTCACAACTCAACTTCTCTTTTCTTGAGTTTATAATCAGCAGGCAATGTGAATTCATGCAAGTTTAAGGTAGCTACAAAAAACTCAACTAAGCATTGTGAAAATAAACACTTAACACATTGAAAACTTCCGACATGATATTGTACATGTTAGCAACTTAACCACTGGCAGGAAACACGATAAGTGGGCAACGAGGAAAAGTTGCTTCCCTGCAAAATCTATTTTACGGAAATATTCTTCAATATTCCTGCCCACTAGCCAAGAAATTGCAAAACAATAGGGATTCAACGGGGCAAAAACGAGGAGCGTTATTCTGTGACTGAAGGCAGCATACATATTCCCAACCACCGCGACTGCAATTGGCAACAAACAAAAGTGTATGGACACGATACATATGCGCAGATTCACTTGATCTTTGCAACTCACTGGCTTTACAGACGTTGCACTTAACTGAAAACTCACGAAAATTATTTCTGCAGTACTGTTAAGTACCTACTACTGATCGTACCTTCATTTGGCGGCTCTTATACCCAACCAATCTTCACCAAAGAAACGTGTAAACAATTTCAAAGGTAGGAGCAATTGCACTATCACATTGTTGAAGTAGAAGCGTCTCATCTCCGCAGGGTCAAATGCAATTATGCAACACTTACAGTTGTCAGTCCGGGTAACGGTCAGTTTCTTTTACTTTGCTCGTGCGCACCTCGAAGACGGTAAAGTCCTATAACATTGTTCTCCACGCAGCTCGAGTAATGTTCATCACGCCGACTTAACTACAAAAGCAATGGCTCTTCAAGTACCATCACCCGTGGTAAGAGTGGGCGTGCAGAATTTCGAACGCAGTGATCCGCAGTATCTCGAGTTTTATTAAAACCCTTTTTGTTTCACACGGACGTGGGGGAAATGATTGTCAGAGAACGCTACTCGCGAAAAAACACAATCAATTTCACCGAAAATTGAGGATTACTAAACTTCGTTACTTCAGGCGTTCCCGGGTAAGCGAAAGCGAGATCTGATTACGGCGAGGACTGCCATGGGATTTCATTTTACCGGATATTTAATCAGGGTGTATCACAAGCGTGACCCAACTCGGGATGGAACCTGCAAACTCGCATTTTTGGAAGTTAAGTGTGCTAGCGGCCATTATACAGAGGCCGGCCTTTAGAGAGTAATTCTTTTATTTTTTAATTTATAAAAAAAAATCGTTTTACACAACTGTAGTCGTATTTTTGTTACTTCAATGTTATCGTTAGGCAACCCACTTATAACAATTCGCGACGGATGGAGAATGTAATATCGTCAAAGGCCGCACTGTGCTTCCCGTTTATCACCCCCCCCCCCCGATGCTGCTGACGCGCCACCCGCGACGGCCGCGCAGGCGGGCAGGCGCTCGTGCGCCGTCAATTGTCGCGGTGCCCCCTGCCCCAAGCGGCTATTCCGGGCGCTGTGTCAGCCGCCCAGCGCATCGACGGCCTGTGATTCAGGGGTGATGCGACTCGGTCACGACCCGAGGGTAGACGCGGGTTGCAGCGCTCGGAGATGCATCTACAGCCTCGATTAACACACAACCGTTACATACACTCATTTTAGTGAACTTCCAAAACACGTTAAGGCATGTATACATTCTTATTTGCGTCATTTTTACACCACCTCTGTGCATAGGTCTTTCTCCTGGTTGAGGCATAACTGCAGGTGAATCACCTGGATACTTTCCGAGCCTCCTCATCCATCGCGTCGATGGCGTTCGGAAATCCATACCGGCCATTGTACTACATACCACATCGAACAAGGCTATCGTGAGTCCATCGCACTTGGAGGACCAGGCGCAGTATGCATTATGTACTTCTGTTTTACGTCTCGGCACCTGTCTGCGCATACAGACGTTTCTCCCAGGCTGAGGCCGCTTCCTCCTGGCGCAGTGCTCTCCCCATCCATCACACCGATGTCACTTATAAGTCTTTTTGGGGTCAGAGTACTGAACCTAATTTTGCTGCACCAATGTAGGCAATGAGTCCAACATTCCTTGGACCCGTTTAGTGATGGGGATCAGGTTGCACCCAGATGACGCTGGCCGTAATAGGCGTGGTCCTATGGATTCGCAAACCGGTAAACGACACACTCGGACTAATAAGAACTGACCGGGAGCGGTAGCTCAGTGCTTCAACTCATGTTACTGCAGCGCCTCTGACCGGCAGGTCCTGGGTTCCCACTCCCCACGGCGTCAGGATTTTCGACACTAGATTTTCAGCTAGGTCAGCTAATTCAATCGCTGTCTGGAGGAGAATTCTAGCGGCCGGCTGCTCTGATCGGTAGTTTTCCGTGGTTTCTCCGATCAACACCAGGCGAATGCCGGAGCAGTATCCTACCAAGCGGCCCACGGACCGCGCGCGATCTTTCCTTCCTATTCCTTGCCCTATCCTCTCCCCTTACACACACACACACACACACACATACACACACACGAACATGCACTACACTACCACATATTCCGGGAGACCGGTCGGGAGTTTAGAGCTTGTCCCGGCTGGGGCGGTGCCCCGCTGGTGGGAGAGTCCTGGTTAGGGGGAATCCCCACTAGCCGACGATAGGTCGGATCCGGATTTCGCCATCCAGCGGGGGCAGATCAGTTCCATCTCGCGAGAAAAGAACATGCACTACACTAACGGGACTAATGACCAGAGCAGTTGACGCGCTCGGAAACACGAAAAAATCAATCAATCAATAAGAACTGTCAAAGGAAACATATAAGGAATATATTCGGACTAAGGAGTGATACGCGATGCACTGAACATCACACCGCAAAACACCTGTGCACCATCAGGTCACCTAATCTTTAAAGCACTGAATCGCCCCCTTTGTCCTCTCCGCGCCTCAGTTAACCAGTGCCCAGTTTTAAACGGAATCACTACACGAATTCTTTTTCACCGCAACACTTACGAATTAGATCCATCAATCCATCTTCCAGTTCAGAAATGTGACCGACGTTGTCTCGTCTAGTAGGCATTCGAAAAGGCGCATCTCCAAAACATCCTCTCATCCTTGCATTATGCATCCGTCAGCGGCTCGCGCAGTGCGGTGAGCTGAGCAGCGCTGGCACCGCGCCGATCGTAAAGCGCGGCGGCGGGGCCTGCTCGCGAGTCGACGGCGGCGCCGCGCCTCATCTCCCGGGAAGTTACGGCCGCTCCTTTTATGGTCGCGATTCCGCCGCTGGCGCTCTCTCGGAAAGGCTCACGAGGAGAAAAATGTCGCGCGCAAAAATCGTCGATTTGTCGAACAAAAAAGGTACCGCAAAAACGCGTTAGTTCGTCCTCATGTGCGAGATACAGTCGACACCTGTTATAGCGAACTTCTAGGGAGTAACATTTGTAGTTCACTACATCCGAGGTTGACTATATCTTATAATGGCAAAATCAAACAGAATTTATCCATAAAGATTAATTTTATTAACACAGAGAATCAGCAAAACACATTAACATCACGAACTGAAAATTTCTATATAATTTTTGTCCTTAAAAAAATCAATTTCTTTTCAATTGTTTGCTTCGTACATTTTCATTCGTAATTTCCCTAGATCATTCTCCAGAATTCGTGTAATTGATTCTGCATTGACCTCTGGGTCTAAGTATCGTAATGCAGTCCTGACAATGCTGGAATTCAAGCTGCCGAGTGTTGGAATTTGCGGCACAGTGGCGATATATTCTTTTCCAGGAGGGAATTAATTTTCAAGTCATTGTTTTTCTTAGATTCACTATAGTCGAGGTTCAGGTTCACTATAACCGAGGTTTCTTATGCTTAATTGTAATGTAATCGAAACGGGACCTGTAACTCAAGTTCACTATAAACGAAGGTTTATTATATCCATGTTCATTATAACCGAAATCGACTGTACTTTGGAAGCGTTGCGTAATGGTATGATTGTAAACAATGAAAGTTCGGTTGTTTGTCTGTAACTGCAATGAAAAACGAGAGGAACATTGTCATCTTGACTCGATCACATGAACTATTCTTACGTATTTCAATTCACACTACCCAAAATTTAAATTACCAGACAATTATAATGTACAATTGGGAATAACGCACGATTAACAGCTTATTAGTATTACAACATTTGCCATTTTCTGGGTTTGATTTATACACAAAATTTCCGAATTATCAAAAATAGTATCTACTCTATTATGCCAAATTTGAATAAAGAATTTACAATGGTAATTAACCCAAACGATTTTGATAGGGTTCGTACTCAGCACGAATCATTTCTTCACTCTTCAACAAGTCAGTTAATTAATACTAGTCTACTTTTCTCATTCCAGTTTGCCAACATATTTGTCACTTCTAAACCATCTCTGAAAATCCATTTCATGTCAGAAGCAGTGGTCTTTTAAATACTATCCGTCCAACGCTTTTTTTTTCTTCAAGGGATATTTCATGTTAACTGCAATGCAAATGAAGTCCGCTAATAAATTTCTGCAAACTACACAGAATACATCAAAACGTTGCATGTAGTCGAACCGACGTTTTGCTGACCGTCGCAATAAAGAAGCTGCAGGATAAGCAGGGCTACGTAACGAGTTCAGGACGCTGCTGACAGTTCAATTAATTCTATTTGGGCAATACTTCTTGCCAGCACTAGCAAATTATTATCACTGGGGGTTATTAACACTTGAATATCCTTAAGTTATAAAACCTAAGTTTCTATGAATTTGATGTCTTACTGGGAAGCGTTGTTTTGTCAATTTTCAAGCCTTTCGTTCATTACGCCAACTGTTGTGTGCTTCGATGAATTTTTGAAGTCTTAACGATTTAAATCCGTTGATACGATATATAAAACAAATACGCGTAAAATAGATTTTAGGTTATTACGTTGTGCAAAAAATAATCGCTACTAATGACAAACACTGCAGTTTTTTTTTAAGAACAATATGATATTAAATGTATATGTTTTTTTAGTCTGAAAGTAGTGGACTATTTATTGTACTGTCAAAAAAGTCAATCTTTGATTCAAAGGCAAATAAACAGGAACGAATGTTGAAAACTCTTTTAAACGAGAACATCCCAACACGGGAAGGAACAGTTGAGTATTCCTTCCTTAAGGCACAGTTTATATTTGAAGAAGATTTACCATTACGCTCGAATTTGACATTAACTACAGAAATAAAATCAAAACTTTGCGTGTAAGTTCGATAACTCGAAGATGGAAAACAATCAAAAGTATTTGAAAACGAGGTAATTCGAATTTTTAACATCGTGCGGATAAGAAACTCTTAGTGCAAATGTCACCGCTAATGCAAATAACATGGAGTAATTGACTTTTGAGTTACCCAAATCTCACTTTTTCAATGGTGAACTTTTACTAACTCCAGACTTACAGTATCCAAAGCCCGTTTCAGTCATCATACTCAACATAAGGGCCTTCCCCCAGGGGGCCTTGGTCTGCCCCGGACGAGGTGGCGGGGAGAATGTGCCTTCCAACAAGGCAGGGCCTGGTCCCCAGGAGGCCTTGGACTGCCCCGGGCGGGGTGGTCGTCTGGCGGGTGTCTGGGCGCCGCCGCCCGCCCCCCCCTGTGAGGTCAGGCGCCGTCCGACCCACCCACGGCGCCCGCCGCGACGCAAAGCAGACGGCGTCACAGGGCGTCACGCACCGCCACCGGACGAGCGCCGGGGGCGAAAAACGCGGCACCTCCACTTACCACTTCACTTCTAGGCGCCGAGCGGGGCGAACGAACCAGCCTTCAGCAGCATTTACAACTTCTCAGGCGGCAAGCAAGGTTAAGTGGAAAGCCTCTCCCCAAACAATGATTCTTGAAATTTCTTTATAATGAAACGGAGGAGACCTAATATTTTTTGTCATCATGGATAGTTTTTTGTTATACGGAGAGAGTTCAAAATTAATATCAGCATTTGTGCCTCTTGAAACATATTTACAAGCGCATTTAATCAGAGTGTGCACTATTTTTCCTATTACACGTTATTTGCTGCTGAACGATTTATGTTACTAATTCTTTACAGCTAAATTCACGACTTACGTCTGAAATGTAATAACCAAAGGTAAGAGTTTTTAAAAATTTCGATTCTATTACTGTCTGATTTGAAGTTAATTATTCACCTATAAACAACTTTTGTTTTGTTTTGGACACAGTTTTAATCATCTCAAATAGCTTTCCTTCATCCAGCACTTCCTTCTCCAAACGTGAAAGTGTGAGCACAATCTCAAACAATAGTACCAGCGAAATCATTTCCAGTCCTCGATTTTTTTAACATATAAGTTCTCTTCGCTCGTTTTCAGTACCATTAACATTCTGACGCAATAGGTTTCCGATGCCTTAAAAGGGAAGCCATTGTTCAATGACGTTCACAATTTTTCTGCTTCTCGCGAGGAAATTTATTACGGAAGAAACAAAACGAGTGCGCTCCAAAAATGGTCAACATGGGGCAAAAAATGGCGCCAGGCGCGGATAAGGTTCTTTTAACGTTACAATGACAGATGGCGAGAGGGTCGCACGAACCAAGGCAGCATCTGCGCCGCTGTAGCTTCGGCGCCACGCCAAACTCAAAATAATGAGAACACTTTTCTTTTCGTTGCGTTTTTTGTGCCGAAGATTACCAAATGAGAGACACCTCAAACGCATCTGTTTCAATACAAGGTGCTCGTCTCTGTTTCACAATATTATTCACTTTTCTCGGTTCCAAATGTAGCTGTGGTACCCAAGAAAGAGTTAAGATCGTTTATCACTATAAAATTGGTTTTAATTTAAATGAACTAATGATTATAGTATTATTTGTAACCATATAGCCATAACTGAGAGACGAAACTTCATGCAGGGCGATCCGTAATAATTTGCTTCTTTGTGTTGTCTCTTTCTCTACTATCATTTTAATCACAGTTAAACAAACATAACCTACTAAAATATTTCTTTGAGATCTTTACTTTCCAAAGCCAGTTTTTTTCTGGATGTTGAAAAACGGTGATAACACAATCAAGGAAATACGGTGAATCTAAAGCAAATCATTTTTTGGTCATAACCGTTAGGTTATTTCCTCTCTAGCGGAGTGTTGAGAAGATGTCCACATCCACAGTTTTCAACTCAAAGGATCTTGGCTTTCAACTTTCGTACCTTAGCGTGAACCGTCTACAGAACCTTAGCATAGTAACCGTCTATAGAACCTTAGCACAGTATCCATCTATAGAACCAGTAGCGCGTGTTGGGTTTTCTGTGCCGCGTGACGTGAGTCTGCACTCGTCTGCTTAGTGACGTTTCGCGAGGCTGCATTTGATTTTTTGCGCGGTTTCCCGTCTGGCGTGTGCCAGATGCGCCTGGACTTTTATTCGAGTGACAGGAGAACAAGAAATGTGGCGGAGAGAGCGCAAAGAAGAAGTCGGGGCTTGTGCGGGCTGTCAAATCTCATCAGCTGTTTGACGCTTTTGACGCCTGCACAGTGCAATAGTAAAATGTGCACCAAATGATTAAGTACTTTTGAATGAGAGCTGTAAAGGAAAAGTTTCTTCTAGTTTTTAGAAAGTTTTTATTATTCTTATTAACGTATCACTGAAGTTAATATTGTCTGTATTATTGATGCAATTACGTCTAACACCTTCCAAATCACACAGTTTAGTCTGAAAATTTCGCACGAAGAAAGGAAACCACATCGATAAGAAAAGAAGATAAACGGAATTTCCACTCCTTAATTAACTCTTCGCGGACGTTAAAACTCAATATAAGGTAACATCCGCAATCATGTTGAAAATACATTGAGAAACGGCAGCAATCGCACGCAATTAATACGAAAACAAACAGTGAAAGTGATGGAACTTGTCCAGAGTGGAATCCATCACAATTCACAGAGCGATTCTGGCAATGTCTGAGCTAAAAGAGATCCCAGGATAGCGAAAGAAATTCGACAAGCCTATGTCGGCGGTTGCAGACTATAGAGAAATTAATGTAAGATGGGACCAGTCTGACAGATGGGGAAACAAATACAAATCATGTCGGTCAAGTGGTAATGTCGAGGTCATTTGCAAGAGAGCTAATTGCAAACGAGACACTGACGAGTTGAGCGCATGGGCATAATCTGCCGTTTTGCTGCCAGCAGTAGCTGTCAAAGCTATCCCTTTGTAGAGTTATCTCTCTATATAAATACACGGTCCATTGGTCTGTGAGAAAATATCGGTACACACCAGAAAAATTTGGACATCTGGCCTCCACCCACCACCACCACCAACAAAAGCCCCTCATATAAACGACCCGCAGTCTTTTAATTTAGGAATCGAGCGTTCCGAGCGGTTGTCGACCGCTGGCCGCGTGTGATGAAACGACCATCTGCGCGCGCGAGGCCTCGCGTGGGCCGGTGCGTCCTCCGGTTCCGAGAGGCGCGCCCGCGCAGGCACCGTTAGCCGCCGCCGCCGGAAGGGAAAAGGGGGCGGGGCCCGCGCCGCGCCGCGAGAGGTCGCGCGTGTTTGTCCGGCCGCTCGCGCGCCGCCCACGCGCCCAACCGCCAGACGCACCACTCACGAGGGCGTGCAAGAAACGGTGGATAACCTGGATTTATTCGTTTTTTTTTCTATCCCCCTCCCCCGAGCCAGTTCCCCTGCGAGGCGGGAATTTATTCAAAATACGGAATACAATTCATGCTCCAGCATTTCTGCTTGTGGAGCTAAGGGGAGGGCAATTGTCTTAAATCGACTATCTTAAATTTAACTTAAATCTAATTACATTATGTCACTTTGGGCGAACGTTATGATTTATTATAAATAATTGACTATATTCTTTGAGAAGTTTTTATTATTGTTTCAATTTTCTTCTTTTCATTTTTCACTTTTTCACTGAAACATTCATACTTAGTCTATATTTACAAACACATTCATTCTAACCTTCACTACAATATACATTTTATACAACACTTTACCGGGAGCGGCAGTGCATCAACTGATGTCACTGCGGCACCTCTGACCGGGAGGTCCTAGGTTCGAGTCCTGACGGCGGCAGGATTTTCGACACTAGCTTTTCAGCTAGGTCGAATTCAATCGCTGTCTGGAGGAGAATTCTAGCGGCCGGCTGCTCTGATCAGTAGTTTTCCGTGGTTTCTCCGATCAACACCAGGCGAATGCCGGAGCAGTACCCTATCAAACGGGCCACGGACCGCGCGCGATCTTTCCTTCCTCTTCCTTGTCCTATCCTCTCCTCTTACACTAACATGCACTACACTACCATATATTCCAGGAGACCGGTCGGGAGCTTACAGCTTGTCCCGGCAGGGGCGGTGCCCCGCTGGTGAGGGCGAAACCCCACTAGCCGACGGTAGGTCGGCGCCGGATCTCGCCATTCAGCGGGAGATCACCGCCATCTCCCGAGAAAAAACGTGCACTACACTAACGGACTAATGACCAAAGCAGTTGACGCGCCCGGAAACATGAATCAATCAATCAATATACAACACTTAATTCGCCACGTCGCCGACTTCACTCAAGCGTCCGTGGCGCCGCGACGTCTTCGTCACTAGGATTGATTCAGAGCTGCCTTGAAGTAAATCAGCTGCTACGGTGCCATCCAATCGGAAGTTGAATGCCACCAGTGACATCACTGTAGTGACGTGTAAGGTCCTGGTTGGATGGCACCGTAACAGCTGATGAATTGTCACAGGCAGCTATGAAAAAATCGCGGTAAAAGAGTCGCAGCTATGGATTCGGAGTTAAAAGGAATTTAATGTCAATGTTGAAACCCAAATTTAGCGGGCAATGGATCTCGAATATATTTCTCAATTCACAAAAGTGATTTTAACTACAACCACAACGGGTTTTTTTTTTCTTTCATTCATAAAATCTAATGACGAAACAGTGATATATAATCCGTACTGGGGAGATGTAATATGTGATATGTCATATCACAGGTGAACTACTTATGCAAAGTGTCTGAAATCGTGCTTGCATGTCACTTTGCTTCCGCTCAAATAAACTCTCCGTTACTAGGTAAATCACCAACGTGAATTGTTCAAGAACATTTTTCTGTTTGTTTTTCATGTTTTAATTGTTTCATTTTTTTCTTCAGAAATTGATTAGCTTGATTAAACATTCTTAATCCGCGTCATGCGAAATCGTTCTTTCTTTTTATCGCCCACCACTCGTGATGGCATACGGTCGAGGCGGTCACTCGCCGCCCGTGCAGGGGAGTTGCGTCCGAGGACTGGACCTGGTCGTGACTGGGCGCCGCAGGGGGCTGCAGACCCGAGCAAGGAGCTTCACGCAGAAGCATGAACGCGACCTCTGACAGCCCCGCCGCCCCACCCCAAACGGACTCGTTCCCTGGGAACCGCCACCCCCAACAGCTGTCCCGACCGATGCGTGTGCACTACGCGAGGATGGCAATCATCGGCGCCGGTCGCACCTTTCTACCTATTCAGGGTTCCGACGATGTGGAGATGATCGAAACAGACACACGGGCGTTCGGAAGAAATGTTACAAACTTATAGGGCGTTTAAAATCGATGGTTTTCGATTCTCTTAAATGCCTTTGTGTTCATGAACATGTCCTGGGAAATCGCCTAACGAAATTATACATTCGCAATCTTGAACAACGGGCTCCTCATTGGAAGTTACCTCAACCTGCACTGGTATTAGGTAGGTCTATGAGCTCTCATGGGAGGACATGCGTGAGGGACATGGCGAGTGAATGCAGTGCAGTGTAACTACAGTCGTTTCCAAAACATATTTTTTAAAATCATTTTATTAATATTCTACGTTTCAAACGTAAAAGAAAGACTGATAGAAAAGCAAAGAAAGAAATACACATGTTTTCGGAGACGTATTTTCCTGGAAGACTTTGTCGTCCATGGGCAATTTGCGAGTTTCGCTTCAAGCATGTGTAAACTCCTTTTCCATTTTCCGCCAGCGCGGTTCGCAGAGCCTCTAGTCTAGACGCCGAGAGATGAATGGAGCAGGCCGCCGCCGCCGCTCCGTTAGAAAAACCTGACCACAGGCGGGCGCATTGCGTAACGCACAAAAAGAGCGCACGGCCGACCGTGACCCGCCAGGCGGCGACGCGAAACAATGGGAGGGCACCCCAGGCCGCGGGCACCGGAGACCGGCAGACGCAAGCCAACACGACCCGACACTCACCAAGCGGTGGGGATCTATAGGAGTCTGGAAGGTGGAGAGTAATGCAACAACGCATGTGTGACTAGCTCAGAAGTATTTGTTGTCATATCCCATGGGGAAGATGTGTAGAGAGCATAAGATTAAGCGTCTCCTAGTACCTTGAAACGCTGGGCTACGCACGACCAGACCGATCGGCTCGCTGCCAGTCGGTACGGCTCGCTTGCCAAAGGAATAGAATTTAAGTCACACCAGAACTCTATGAAATCGTATTGTAGTGTTTTGTCTCTACATCCAAATTGCTTATTGAAGTCGTAGGCATCCGCGGTCAGTCATGCAAATGATCTTATGTCCACGTTGCTGTGCCAACGTTTCAACCATCTTGTCGTGGTCTTCCACGCTGGCACTCCAGTCCTAAATGACATATTGTTCCCATTAACATTGTTCAAGAACATCCTATACGGAGATGTTGGGAGGATCTGAAATTTGAGGAGCGGAATAAACTTGAGTCACGTGAATAACAGTAATTTCAAATTATAAAAAGAATTATAAATGGATGAGAACAAAAAGGAGATTGCCCAAAGTTTCCTATTGCACGAGACAGTAAACGTTTGAATCGCCCGATTTGCTTTTTGATTTCCACGAATCAGACACGTACCATTTAGAACAGCCCAAACGACAGGACTTTTAACACCTGCACCCAACCACAACCCAAACGCCCACTCAAAACGCCACGTGTCAATTCGCATAGACCGCTCCTCAGCCACCTGCCGCCTGACACGACTCACGAGCACGTCGCCGCTGCGTGCGAGCAGTCCAACGAGCGAGGACCGCGCGTGACAGCCCGTGGCGCGCGCACGGCCTATATGGCGATGGCGCGAGGGTGTGGGCGCGTCTCCAGACAGACAGACAGACACGAGTGCGGGCGGCGAACACGGCACGCGACCCTCCCCACCCACGACCCGCGCGTACAACACCGTTCCACGGAGTTGCATTTACAGAATGTTTGAGAATAAATGTAATAATCTTCTAGCGGAACAATAACTACATACGAGACCGTTTTGACATCGCGCCCAGTCGGAATGCTGGCCAGCCAATCATAATCAGCCAACACGGGGCGCGAGTCTGAGCGCAGACCATTACAACGTATTCCACCCTGAAGAAGGACACGTCCTTCAGAATAAAAGTCGGCAGCCGGCTTCGAAGCGGCGGCACATGGACAGCCAAGAGGATTCTAATGACTGGCCGCGAAAGCCAACGGCTTCACGAGAATTTAGAAACGAATGTATTACGTGATCAATTAATCTCCGACCCGCACATTAGGCGATTTAATTATTGGCAACATTATCGTAGAAGTAGACACGTCGTAAACTCTTTCTTTCGACTCGCGAAAGAAATTAGTTGGTCAGGGAGATTCGAACTTAACAAATGACTGACGCACAGAGTTCGCATTAAGACAGACGGCCTCCTGGACACAGCTCATTGATCTCCATCGACCCACCTCCAGCAGATGAAGACGAGTCCTTCGGAGGGCAGCCGATCCATTTGCAGTCGACCTGCCTGTTGCTCAGCGATACAGCTTCGGTTAGCCAAACCGTTCACATGAATGAAGTCGAAATAAAAAAAAAAAATTATTGAAAAAAATTATTATTGTCTTCCTTGTAATTACCTAATACATTAATTTGTAAATTACGTATCAAAAAAGAACATAAGAGAATTAAGAATTGTTTCGAATAAATTGTTCAAAATGTTAAACAAAGGACAAGATTTCGATGTAACAACTTTATTATTTTTAGAGACGAATGCACAGGAAAGGTTACAAAATGTTTTTTTTTCCTTTCGCAAACAAAAATATATCCTAAAAAGTAGTATACTAGTTCATAAATAAATAATATTATAAAGCACTTGATATGTATTTAAAGGTGTAATAAAGAACACGTTGCAATAAACACAAAGAAATTAGGGAACTGGCGCTGAATCTAGCTATACTTTCTTCTTGACCGTTTTACACTCTAAACCTATTACCTTCTACACCACAGAGGGGTATTTTTAGTAAGGACCCTGAATTCGATACTTCATTGCAACCACCTCGGGTGTGTCAGTAGAATGTAAGGGATTTCGTGACATTAACACGCACATACGTCATGGCACGAACACCTACGTCTAGGGAGGATTCGCACCCATAGCCCTCTACAATTGACCAAAATTCCTTATTACTTTGAGAATTCTTTCTCTCTCGCGGACTACGTGTGTCATGTGAGTACTGGATGAAGTGCAGCATCCAAATCGTCCTCCACTGTAAAACAAATGTCGTTCTTAAGATAAATATTTGGACCCGTCCAATATCTAAATTTGTGAATACATTTTCATAAAAATGAATAACTTGCACACCTTATTGCGGTCTAGAATGTCTCTTTATCAACAAGTCAATCTTGTTTCTGCTAATAAAAATAGAGCATCAAAATCATATCAGCACGAAAATAGTAATAAAGTGATTTGTTGGTCTTTCTGGGTCATACGTAATATATAAAACTACGGCTAAAGTAATAAAAAACCTAGAACAGATTTTTCATCCCCATCTCGATTCGAGTTAACGAACACTACAGGTACGTGGGTCGAAGATGAGCACTTTTATGTCAACAAAACGTGGTGGGAAACTTCACACAACGGAACGACCCATCTGACAGTTTTGAGATCGCGCCCAGCTGGGATGCCCAACCAAACACGATCAACCAACACCAAACGATTACCCAACCACCCGAAAATTGTAACAATCCAAACGCGTTCGAACGAAAGTAACAGAAACGGGAAGAAAACAATACTATCGCAATCAATGAATCAATTGAATGACGGCGATTGAAAATAAATGCATTCTCTTGATATTTAAAATGATTTCTCAAAATTAACGTAACGGTCATAAAACAGTCATCCAAAGTAAAGAGAAGCATCTCAGAACACTTTCAAAATTCACCTTTGAATCCTTCACCCACTCCACTTTCAATTACTTAGGGTCTACGCGTGTCATTTGATTTAAAAAAATGCTTCTTGCGTGCACGTTTGGGAGATCTGCAACGCCACACACTTCTACTTCTACAAAAGCAGACTCCGTAGTCTCTCCCATGTCGCCCGATCTTACGATCGACTCGAAAGCCATCGCCACTTCATTCGGCAATTACCCGCCCGTCGATTACGGCGCCTTGTCACGGCCCCTCGCAACGCCGTGCGTACCTCCTGCAGGAGGCCTTGGCGGGCGTGGCGTGGCGTGGCGTGGCGTGGCGGGATGGGGTGGGATGGGATGGGGCGGGATGGGGCGGGACGGGGCGGGACGGGGCGGGACGGGACGGGGCGGGACGGGGCGGGGCGGGATGGGGCGGGCGGGGCGGGACGGGACGGACGGGCGGGCAGGACAGGACGACGGGACGGACGGATGGGACGGACGGGACGGGCGGGGCGGGCGGGCGGGCGGGGCGTGGCGTGGCGGGTGGGGCGGGGCGGGGCGGGGCGGGGCGGCGCGGCGCGGGGCGCGGAAGAGTAAAGCGGGCGATAAGTGAGCAGCGAGTTAAGGCGCGCGATAAGGAGAGATTTATGCGGAGCAGCAGCCGAGCGCGGCGGGTCGTCGCGACGCACGCACACTGGCGCCGCAACAGCTGCGGCCGCGCGACGCCCAAGCTATCGCTTCCCTGACACAACATCCGCTCTCAGGGCGCTGCGGAGGCGCTTAAAGCGGCCGCTCCAACGCTCATCCCGTCGAAAGCAGACAAATAAAGTAGCGACAAAAAGGGTTCTGTAAACCAATTTATCTACATTAAACAAACGCAATCGAACAGTAAAGATAACCGAAATCGTAAGGAATTAATTTTCGGAATTAAAACTATGGAAATTCAGTGAAAAAGTTGACAACATAGAAAAAAAGCCAGTATCCGCCAAATGACCGATTTCCTGTACTTACTCGTCGTAATGCCTGCTGTGAATAAATTGATCTGTAATAAAAGAACTCAAATGATCAGAAAAGAGAGCCAAATTTAAACAAAAAAAAAAAAAAAAATGCCAAAGTCCGCTGAGTTACCATATCCACATATTTCCCCTACTTATTCGTTATTAATATTATTTCCGCGTTTCCGTATTACATTAATGAACGTAAGGAATGATGAATTCTCTAAAGTTCTCCGATAGCGCTGTAGCCCATTCACGCCATGCATAAACCTGACATCCATGTACTCGCGTTACTGCCCGAGTTTTAACGCCCTTTACAAACCACTGCGTGTGTGGAGGATCAAAGGATTATAAACTCACGTTTGTTGACACAACGCACGCACGTAAGTTGTGGTTTGAGAAGTTTGTCAACCTGCAACTCACCTGCAAAACAGAAGGAAAAGAAAACAAATTATTACTACAATATGAGCACTGAAGAAGTAATAATACATAGAAAATATTATATGTACACAGTAATTAGGAAGTAGTAGAGGCCGGAAAAATATGTAGTATGAAATGACAAAATGCATACGTAAATATGTAAAGAACGGAAAAAAAAAATGCATACCATTAGACACAATAGGCGAGATGAAAGTACACTAAAAAAACATTGAATATTTATATAACACAAGAAGTCTCAAAATATTTTCAAACAAAAGAAATGTTGGTAATCTAAATTACATTACTTCTTTTTTAAACCAATTTTTAAAATAAAACTTCCTTTGAGATACTGGATTTATGTTATTTTTAAAGAGTACATATTTCACCACATTCGCCACATAAATAAAGTCATTATTATTATTATTATTATTATTATTATTATTATTATTATTATTATTATTATTATTATTATAGTACATATTTCCCTTTGGTAACAATGAGAGTAATGGTACAATCGTGGGAACTCATTAACAATAATAGCCGCGAATCACTGCAGCATTATTTTTGTTGAAGTGCTACACGTCTGCGACAACCAATATTTCTGGGAAATTGCGATTTAAGTTCAAAGAACACGACGTCACAGATACTTTCCATGTCTATAGGAAATACTCTCAGAGCAGTTGAGCGCTTGACGCAGTTTATTTCTACGGCAGTACAGACGGAAGTTAACACAGACCGTGTATAGCAGAAAGCGCCTTCACCTTGGCACCTCGGGTTGTCAGCACGCAATTCTGAATTAGTATAAGAAAAATAAGCCGAAATAACCGCGAAGTAACCATCATAAGAGAATGAGATGGAACTTTCAAGCGAGCCTTCAAAAGAAACCAATGAGTTTTATAGCAATGTTTTGAGCATTACATCCAAATAAATAAGTCGAAGTTAAATGGCAATAAAAATCCCAGAAGAATGTAGTCGTTTGCGTCCAAGTGGAAGAGCATCACACGGCAGAAACCAACCGCTATGAGAAGGACATTTCAGAGAAGAGCAGCCCAGAGAAGCTGGAAAGTATTCGGAGAAAACTCCGTAACGGTCTTCGGAGCTCTTCAAGAAGACTTACGTCTCGAAATGCACGATTTTGTCTTTCTTTTTCGTGTTCACGATTCTCTCCCAATTCCCAGAAGAAAAAAACAGCTGGCAGCTGCAAGGCCAACATAACCAACGGAGGAGGTTGGGTTGGTGGCAGCAGTAACGCTGACAGAGGGGATAGGGGAAAAGGTTGATGGCAGAGGTGCAGATGGCGGCGAGGGATGCAGTAGAAACGGATGTAGGTGGCATCAACCGAAAAAGCAGAAGCGGAGTGAAGAGGACGGGGGGAGCAGGGGCGAAGGCGGAGCGGGACGGGCGTGATGTGGCCAGGGTCGAGGCAGGGCCGCGGCAGGGCAGGGCAGGGGCGGGGCGGGGCGGGCGGGACGGGACGGGGCGGGGCAGGGCAGGGCAGGGCAGGGCAGGGCAGGGCAGGGCAGGGCAGGGCAGGGCAGGGCAGGGGGGCGGGCGGGGGGGGGGGGGGGGGGCCCCGGGTCGGGCAGGGCAGGGGGGCAGCGCTGGGGCGGGGCCGGGGCAAGACGGGGGCTGGGGCAGGGATGGGACACAGCGGGGCCGGCAGGGGTGGGAGAGTAGCGGGAATGGCAAAATAGGCGGCTGCGAGGTGATGGTGAAGTGGGCGTGGCAGCGAGCGGGGGGGGTGGGGGCGGTGGAAGCGGCGGCGGCGAGTGCTTGCAGAGGACGGGGTCTCCGAGCGCCGGGCGTCGCGTCGTTAAGGCGCTGCGCCGCCCGCAACCTTTGCGCCGCCTCGAGCGCGCAGGCGCAGGCGCAGTCAACGCCCCCGCGCGATGCCCCGGCCCAAGCAGGAGAGCGCCGGGCGCGCGCTCGAGAGGCGGAGAGGCCTCTCCCTCCACAAATCACTCCATATTTCATATTTTCATATTAAAGCTATTATTATCAATTACGGTCTCATGTCCATAAGACCGGCCTCAGAAACATCGATCATAGATAATCATTTTCGTTTCGTGAGAAACAGAATTATTAAATATATAAAAAAATAAAATGTATAAAAGAAATATACGTTTCTTACTAACCGAATAACAATAAATTAAAAAGAAATACATCATTAGCTTATACAACAGCTCTATAATTCCTCGTGCAACCTTTGAAACAATTTTTTGTTTTGTTTTGGAGAGAACAATGCTTACTGGAATTCTACAGTTGCAAACTCAAAATTCAGCCATAAATTAAAATCTAGCATCCTACACGGATAGTAATCGAACGCGCTTCCGCTTGAACATCTATCTGCAGAATTGTTGGAATACACAGGGAAAATTTCGTAAGTATCGATTATCATTCCGTGTTGGTATCGCCAATGAACGGACACAAGCACACTTGCACGAACCGACATACCAATCCTTCAAACAGGCAAACATAACGTGGCCAGACATCATATATAGAGGAAACTTCCTTACGCGGAGACGTATTCGAACGCGATCGCGCACGCGTCGTGCGGACACCCACTCAACGCTTCGCGGAACACTTGGGCGAGGCGCTTACGCTTCCGATGGGGCAACCGTGCGCTGTGCAGGCAGCGAACTTCAATTGCGCGGCGGCGACGAGCTCAACTGCGTGGCAGGGTGGCAGCGCCCGCCCAGCGAGAAACAACTTTTATGAACGTTGATATGTACACACAACACAACACATAACATCGCATCCCTTAGCACGCAGACGACACAACACATGCACACAGACGAAAAAAACACACGCGCCACAACACAAAAACGCATCAAACAGCACGAACACAAGCACGCATAATAACATGCACGAACCTATGTACACCTACAAACATAAGCACACAATCAAACATTCAGGACATGACGCATACGAGAATACACGAAGACCCAAAAACGAACAGGCACGCACACGAACAAGTGCTTAGAAACTTCACTCAAAAGCCATCCTACCTAACCCCACACGTACAGAAATCGAGAGCACTGCCATCGAACGCCTTCGTGCGCGTGTCGTGCGTCGCCCACACGCCGCTTCGCGGAACCCGCGGGCGAGGCGCGTTCGCGCTCCCGATGAGGCAACCGCCTCCTCGGGACGGCGGGGAGGGCGGGGCGAGGCGGGGTTGCAGCGCAGCGCGAGAAACCGGCGCGAGGACGCCACGCCGCCCCACGCTGCACGCGCCTCTTGCCCAACACACACAAGCACATGCCTACGCACAGCGCCCAGGGGAGCCGAATACTTCATAACCCTATGTAATTTGTTGTTGTAGTAGTAGTTATTTAAGGTCGCATCAACATCTAGGTCATTAGCGACCACTAGTGGAGTTATCGTTATGGTAACTGTGGAGATGAAACGATATGATGATAAGGGGGGAAGGACAAACACATATACAACCATGCCCGAGGCGGGACTCGAACCCGCGATCGCTACAAAAGTACTGCTTTAACGATCTCGGCCACCGGATCGGCAATAAAAAATTTTATTTCCATACATATAACCAATTCCTGATATCCGTCCCTTTAACGCTGACATCCGGGGAATGGATACGTGTCACATTTGGGGAAGAACTCTCCCAAACCATCTAGCAACTCTGAAAGTGGTTCAAAATAAAATGAATTGCATTCATTAATTGTATTATTAAAATGATAATGTCTTCCACCTTGAAGTATATATAATTTTCTAGAAAAATGTCGTACGTAACAAAAGGTTTAATCTAAAAGGGGCCAGAGATGAACCAGCCGATCGTTGTGTATGTGTGCATGTATGTGGGGGCCTTATCACAGATTTTTGTTAAATAATAAACATATTTCTTTTATATTGTGTTTTATTTTTGTATACACGATGATAAATGATATTATTTTTAAACAATAACATAATTCTAATATAAGAAGTATTTAAATTTTTTTTGTCAAATAAAGGAAGGTAACAATCGAAAACTCTACTTTGGGTATGGCTAGGGCCGCAATGCCCTCCCCCCCGATTCGCCATTGGCTAGGTGGCCCCCCTCTAGTTTTAGGCTGCGCTGGCCTGTGGATAGAAGGCTCTACGCTCCCCACCGTTCTGTCGCGCGCCGGCACAATCGCTCCAAGTGGAGTCCTGCAGATACCTGTACTAAGGACTGTACCAGCAAGGGGCGCTGCGACCAATTTCGCAGCAAAGAGATTCGCAACGAAAAACTACTCATGCCTTTCCCCCAAAATACAAATTTCGCCTAACAAGCATTACGCCTAAAAAACAATTAGCGTTAAAATCATTACGAATCTGTATGCCAGCACTGCTGCAATGCTGACGTGTCTCTCAAACATTCAGGGCATGGGAGGGAAACTCCTTTATGGTGGAGTATGGCAGAGTGTACCTTCTTTCCTTCTTCGATCGCGTAAATTTGCAAGGTCAGAAAATTGCAGTGTAAGTATAAATATACCGAAAATATTAATGGTACAGTATTTATTTTCATTTTATGGACTTGTATGTGTTTAATTCCATTTTGGGCTCTAATAACAAGGCTATTGCTGAACGAAAATTTAAAAAAGTTATTTACCAATTCAATAATGATGTGAGACGGTTTTTCACGTTTCTCTTATTGATAAAACGTTGTCTGTTAATTATCGTATCATTAACAACTAGGACCCAAGCTGTTAGAAAACGTTCTACATAGAAAAAGATAACAATAGTTTTCAACTATTTTCATGACTAAACAGGTATCAAGGTGTTTGTCAATTATTTCAGCTTCATATATCGGTAGAAGCCACTAGATTCATATACTCAACTCTTCAGAATGCATCTTATTAAAACGAGTCTCTACCATGTACACACAGGTACAAATGTATAAATAATGTATGCGAGGCGCAGGCATGCATCGCAGAATAAATGCAATTTATTTTACCTCACAGCATTCATCACTGTGATTTATGGGAGCGCATTTATCGTCAACAATTCGTTATTTACCTCGTCAGCTCCATGCACCCCATCCAACTTGGGTTTTTCAACATTCAAAGCCAGCCACTTGTCCCACCTACGCTCGCCCGTGCAGAGCAGGGCGGGCTGGCATCTTTCGACAGCGCACGTGAAGTAAGACATAGCAAATCACGACGGCGGAAGATGCAGAACGTGAACTGCAATCTCAAGCGGGAAACCCGATTTAACCCACACCTGAGCGGAATATTCTCGAGACGCTCTGTCGAATGCTTGCTTGCGGTGAATAAGTAAGCAGCACAGTGGGTGATCGGTTTAACGCACTATTGGGATTGCGAAGACGTGGAAAGAGGACGCTCTTGCAAAATATCTCAACGGTATAATGCAAACTTCACAAAAACAAACTCAAGATAAAACCACGCCGTATAAAGGTTTGTAGAACTATTCCACTGACATACGCAAACGGTTTGAAAGAACTGTACACAACCGCTTCTCCAAAAAATCCAGGAGAATAGGAGAGAGGAGTGGAGAGAGAAGAGGGGGGAATAATTGAAGGGGAAGGAGAAAGACAGTTATGGAGGATAGAAATTGAAATATGAGGGAAATCTACAGAGAAATAGAAATAGACTTATTTTTAATGTACCATAAACGGAGGAAATGACTAAAATGGAAAATGTGTGAGAATGCATGAACTTTTTATTGTTAATTAATTATGCATTTTTATTAGTTTTTCTAACGTAAATGTCTCCATTGCAAATAGTCGAAGTACAAAGTTAAGTTTCTTATTTTTTGGAATTCTCCCCAAATTAATAAGTAATCTTGAAACTTTCATACCAGTGGTAGAATATCGTACAACAGCAAACCTCGTCATTGAAAGGATTATGGTAGTTCACCGATCACCCACTATAGTCGGGAGATGGTTTGTCGGACACATACTTGTTGCGAATAACTAAACACCGCAAGTTGATATTCCTTACGCGTACCGGTAAGAGACAAGCAGGCGCTCAGAGAAGCAGCGTTTACAATCCCACTTGCAACGACCGTAAAATTAAAATAACGAAGAACAGCAGCACTTCTCACGCAATAGGATTAACAGCTGTAATAAGGTGTTAAAAGTAAAGTTTGACGCAATATTATGACTCCGGTCCTAGTAGCCTCAATAGGACGTAGTAAACTCACACAATTTCTGGAAACCCTTCGACGACTTTCAATTTTTTCAACAAAACTCTGTTGATATAATTTCATGTATTAGTAACTTTTTAAATTATGTCGAAGGAAGGAATTTTCAAGGAAAATATACTTATCGGAATTAATGCAACTTCGTAAAGGAGCTATGTTTTAACAAAACTGAACTTGGGAGAGATTCCAATATGACTCATCGTCCTATATTGGGGCAGAACTACAAACAAAAATTTTAATTAAAAAGTATAATTAAACAATCATTTGGAATTATTCAAACTACATGACAAATAACCAAGTGCCAAAATGGAAAAAATTAAACACACAAGAAATACCTACTAGCAAATTTCACGGCCCGAAACATACATAGTTGTTGAACTTGAACTGCTATCTACAGCAAACGTCAAGTTCAAAGAAAATATAGTATTTTTCCCATACGGTCAGAACATTTAAGAGAAATAAAAAAACCATAAACATACAATAAGCATGTAACTCCCAACAAATTTCCATATACAGTCGACTCCGGTTACAGTGAACTTTTGGAGACTAATATGTTTAGTTCACTATATCAGAGGTTCACTATATCCGAAGTCAAATAGAATTTCTCCTCAATGATTGATTATATTAAAATAGAGATTCAGCAAAATTCATTAACAGCACGAACTGAGAATTTCAAGAGATTCTGCATTATCCACTGTCTCTAAGTATCGTAATGCAGTCTTGACACCTTTCAATGTCTCTTGCACTGTTGAAACACTGCCACACTCTCCGAAGTCCCTTCTATTTACCTAATCCAATTAATTTCCAGGATTTATTTCCTACGTTCACTACAGCCGAGGTTTAGTTCGCTATAACCCAATCTCCAAATGCTTATTTGTAATGTAAGGGAAACGGGACCAGTGACTTACGTTCACTATACGCGAGGGTTCACTATATCCGAGTTCACTATAACCGAAGCCGGCTGAAATATCCTCCCACTACGTTAGGAAGTGCCTGCATGGCCCCACAACAACTCTACCGAATCAGCAGCGAGCGCAAACCACGGCGCGATGACACAAAATCGATTCGCACGTGGATATCGACTGCGACCGCTGCATCTACCGGGCGAGAGGTCGTCGGGGCAGAAGGTCGAGACATTTGTCTCCGTCGCAGTTTATCTTCATTGCGCGGAGTCGAACACGGTCATCTCGAGCGGCTGGACGGCCATACAGTGCGTCTGGCCAGGAACAGACATGTGCACGCCGTAACTCTCCTGTCAAGCCGGCGACCGTTATATATGATGAACACTCCCCCTCAAACACATTCACTTCGTTTAGCGGCGCTGGCAGATCTGTCATGTTCAATACAGCGGAGTCATTTTCTTCTCTCCGTCCCGGCCATGGCTGGCAGAGAACGAGAGTTACACACTATCTTTTCAAACTGTAATAAGATAGTATTTTAACTTTCGAAACCGTGAAAAAGAAGACCGTTACGGCAGACCTACCGAAGTTTCGAAGTAATTGAATGTTTACTATGGTACTCCACTTCAAGGACCGGGAGAGGTGGCGCAGGGCGTCCCTGCAGTGCCTCTGACCGAGAGGTCCTAGTAGTTTCGAGTCCTAGTAGTTTCGAGTCCTAGTAGTTTCGAGTCCTAGTCGTTTCGAGTCCTAGTCGTTTCGAGTCCTAGTCGTTTCGAGTCCTAGTCGTTTCGAGTCCTAGTCGTTTCGAGTCCTAGTCGTTTCGAGTCCTAGTCGTTTCGAGTCCTAGTCGTTTCGAGTCCTAGTCGTTTCGAGTCCTAGTCGTTTCGAGTCCTAGTCGTTTCGAGTCCTAGTCGTTTCGAGTCCTAGTAGTTTCGAGTCCTTCATGACAGGATTTTCGACACGAGCTACATTATCCATGGCAAGATCAAATTCAGCCTCTCTCTGGAGGAAAATTCTAGTGGCCCGCTAATCTGATCGGCAAAGCCACATGGTTTCTCCGATCAATACCAGACGAATGCTTGATCAGTAACGTAAGAAAAGGGCCACGGACCGCTTCCTTGTCCTATTCTCATCTCTTACTTGCACGCACGCACACACCTCACATGCACTACACTAACACACTGCCGGTAGGCCGGTCGGGAGCTCAGAGCGTGTCCCGGTGGGGGCGAGGCCCCGCTTGATACCTGGTTGAGGGAACCCCCGCTTGATCTAGCCGAGGATAGGTCGGCGCCGGATCTCGGCATTCAGCGGCAGAAAATCACAGCCACATCCTAACGAAAAAACCTGCACTACATTTACGGGACCAGTGACATTAGCAGTTGACGCGCCAAGAATCACTACTCAATCAAAATCCACTTCAAGGCGATCCCTCACATTCGGCAATCGGCGAGTAGCGAGCGACTGCTCGCCCAACCCCGAATAGCCGAGGTGCTCGGCGAATATTCACCTCCTTTGATGTTCCCGAAAAGCCAACATTTTGCGGGTAGCGTCGTCATTTGAAGCACGGCAAATACCATGCGCCCTATCCACAGTGCTCGATTTTCGAGAAGCAGTCGCTCGCTATTCGCGGAATACAGATTAGTTGGAGACGCAAATTCAAGGTGAATACCACAAACAAATTCATAACTGGAAGAACCTTTATTTATCTCACACAGTTAAAAAACAGTTCCTCATTATCGTCGCAGATTGAAAAGTTACTAAGAATGACTTTACAAGTTTAGCTAAATCCCGTATGATTAATTCAGCAGAAACTGACATAGAAAAATTTCTCTGGAGATGGAAAGTTTATCTTATCTTGTTATTAGATATTTATAAATTATGATTTACGACTCGGCTAAGGTATTTATACGAATGTCTGATCTTTATAACTCAACCTTCAAGAGCCTATTGTTTCAAATGGTGATTTCATTTAGAGGACGATGCTGAACGGCTAACGAAATCTTGCTTTTCGAATTAGGTTTCACTGTAATTACACATGATATCTCATTTACCTTCTCAAACCTAAGAAGAAATAAAGGAAAATTAAATTTCTACACAAGTACAAGTTACTATTTCTCACTTCATGTTGAAATATAGATATTTCTATCTCCGTGATCAAGTATATAAGATGTCATGCATTTTACAATATTAGAAAAAACTTGAAACATTAGAGCAGGTGGAATATGTTATGAAATATATAATTCAAATGTCCCATTCCACTAATAAGAGTGCCAACTGTAATGCCAATAAATATTACACTTGATGATAGTTGAGAAACGCTCTATTAGCCGAGAATAACACGTATCAGCCGAGCGGTCTGCGGGACCGCTCGCACGTGCGCTCCGTTCGCACGTGCGCTCACTCGCCCACCGCTGGAGCAGCCCGTTCTCGGTGGCAGCGCGGCGCGGCCGCGGTCCATCACACCTTTCCGCTCCCGGAAATTCCGGGGCGCGAAACTATCCGGAGGCCGCTACTTTCACCGGCGCGGGGCGGGGCAGGCCGGGCCGCGCGGAATGGAGCGAGGAGGGGTGAGCAGGGCGGGGTGGGGGGTGGGCAGTACGAGGAGATTCAGAGCAAACCGGGATGAGGCGGGGCAAGGCACGGCACGGCACGGCACGGCACGGCACGGCACGGCAAGTCAAGTCAAGTCAAGTCAAGTCAAGTCAAGTCAAGTCAAGTCAAGTCAAGTCAAGTCAAGTCAAGTCAAGTCAAGTCAAGTCAAGTCAAGTCAAGTCAAGTCAAGTCAAGTCAAGTCAAGTCAAGTCAAGTCAAGTCAAGTCAAGTCAAGTCAAGTCAAGTCAAGTCAAGTCAAGTCAAGGCACGGCAAGGCAAGGCACGGCAGGACATGGCAAGGCAAGACAGCGCAAGGCAGGGCGAGGAGGGGAGACGCGAGGCGGGGCAGGCCGGGGCGGTGCGGGGCGGTGCGGTGCGGTGCGGGTCGGGGCGGGTCGGGGCGGGGCGGGGCGGGGTGGGGTGGGGCGGGGCGGGACGGGGCGGGGCGGGGTGGGACCGAGCAGGATAGGACGGAAAAGAACATGTTGGGGCGAAGCAGTGCAGGGTGAAACAAAACAAGTGCAAAAGGGAGAGCCGGACGGTGCTAAGTAAATGTAGGAGGAACCCAGGAAGTACGGAGTGGATCTGGGAGGAACGGAGTGGTGCTGGCCACAGCGAGGCAGCTCAGAGCGGGACTCAGAGCGGACGCGGTCGGTCTGAGCAGGGTGGCGTGGGTAGGGAGTACCCTTTCTCAATGCGACACGCAGGAAGAATGCACAGCTCGATTTCCATAGTTGCACGATTATCGTTGGATTAGAAAATACAGACTCATCACAATAACGCACTGTAAACAAAAAACGCTCATGTCACGACTTGCGTTTGTACTTTCTAGGCCCGCCAGCCGGCAAGCATTCTCCCGACCACCAAGTAACTTGCCTGTCTCTCTCCACACGCTGTCTCGCTGGAGGGTCCGACTAAAGGCGTTTACCCTATATGGGCGCAGATAATCAGCGTCGACATTCCCCGAACACGCAAAGGTTGATGAATGGAAGGAAAAGACGCTTCAGCCGGTGCGGACAACTCGGCTTTGTAACTCGGAGGTATTCTGGTGTCGCTGGTGACGTCACGAGCGCCGTGCCGAGATCTTCGCCAACACTCGCGTGCTGACAATGGGTCACTGACAGTGGCCCCAGAAGAGGCAGGGTTGTAAGGGGGAGGCGGTAGGAGAAGCGAAAGTAAAAGGGAACTTAAATGATGATGAATGCCGTACTCAATATGAGGTAGACGGTGAAGAAGGCTACACATCTCTATCCTCATGTCCCTGGGGAGCTGACTGGTGTGGTGGTTTACGTTTGCCTTCCACTGAATGAGCGTGGTTGGATGATCTTGACGGGTGAATGATGATGGAGTTGACAACATTCAGGTGAGAAGGGTGAGGCCAATTACTCCACCACTCATAGTAAAATTGCCCATGTAGCGATCCAACCTACCACTCCACATCCTTGAATGCTTCTAAGAGCTCCTGCCCCCCGAGGCCGACATGAAACGATATTTCCCGAAAAGTTGGACCCCCTACGAACATTCTACGCTTTCAAATAATTATTTTAACATATCCTGAACCAGGAAACCATTTTCGAACGCTTCTTACAGCCCGTACCCCGAGAGGGGATATCCTCAAAACTGTAATTGTACAAAAGGGCTTCATTTTCTAGGTTGCGGCATAAGAAACACAATTCTAAATTAAATAAGGAACTAGGGGGCATCCTTCCCTAGTTATGCACAATGGTAACGTGTATTCATGGTTGCATGAACACCTGCTGTTTTGCATCAATCAAATACTGGGAACTTCTATTTTTTTCGTCTTGGATTTATTTGATGCTCTCTAGGGGGCTAATTCGCGTTCCAGAAGTATCATACTTACATGGGTTTTGTGTCAATGTCTTAAAAATGGTACAAAAAGTCATCTTGCATTAGCTTCTTATGTACAAATTAATATTTTTGCCTTTTGTTATTATCATCCTCCTCTCCTCCCAGTCTTCTTCCTTTCCGATTTCCATCTTGGGCGAAGTCACGAGCACCGTGACGCGATCTTTGCCAACAGTCGCGTGCGGAGAATGGGTCACCGACTGCGGCATGCGAAGGGGAAAGGCAGAGGGGGAAGTTAGGAGACTCGCGTTCAACGACGAGCATTGCGCAACAGCGGCCGAAGGGGCGGTGAAGTGCGCAGGTGAAGTGCGGATGACGGGCCGCCCCTTCACCTGCCCCTCGCGTCACTTCGTGCTTCCGAGAGGACTCCGTTGCACAAAATGCTACTGCGTTGGGGAACAGCTAACGATTTAAACAACCTGTAACAACTATTGTACTACAGCTTCCGGGTCAATGACCCCCATCTCGATCAGGTTTTTCGTCCAGTTTCCCTGATCCATTGAGCAAATGCTGAGATGGCCCCTTGTTTTGCTTCTGGACATAAATGTAACTTCATTTTCTGTGCACGTCTTCTAGAATTCAGAGGGAAATACAATTCTTCAAATTATCGTTTCCATGTTGTCGCGGCAGGAAGTAATAAGAGCCAAAATTTATTGCTTATTTATCCTTGAAAATAGATTTTATTACATGGGAGTTTTTTGTTGTTTTTCTCCCTTTCAAAATTCAAAATTTATTGCTTATTTATCCTTGAAAATAGATTTTATTACATGGGAGTTTTTGTTTTTTTTCTCCCTTTCAAAATTCAAAATTTAAGTAGTATATGACTTAGTGTAGGGATCACAGAATTTTGAAAATGTGCACACAATTCACTTTTCCCCATAGCACGTCATACGCAGTTTTTAACTGTTTTTTTGACGTAAAATAAATAAATAAATAAATAAATAAATTTACAGCTACATCATCCCCCTTTTCGCTTTACTACACCATCATCTTAATTTTCCATTTTCGTCTCAATCGTAACGACGTTTACGAGAAAATGTACTTTGATTTTTGGATGAGGCATTTAAGATGGCGCTTTTCCCATTAATTATCCTGATATCGAAACGATTCCATCACAATGGCTTTCAGAAACCACACTTGTTATCCTAAAACCCTTGTCCAATTATAAACAAAATACTTGTTTTTATTTCCATTGAATCAAAATTCCTTGATACCAGGAACTACGTTGAGCAATTCAAAGATCTTTGTAGAAGCAACGCTTGTGACCTCATTTCTCAGTCAGAGTGAAATTCCATCCGCGACTTCATTTCGTTTTATTTCCTTTTGCGAGATTCCAACGTCTGAACAGAACTCAAGCAAGGACACGAAAAGCTGAAAGACGAAGTTCCTTGAATTGCACAGATCTCCAAACATCACGGAGGATAGACGAAACCCAAACGGTGTCTCCCCAGAGACACAACGGCAATGAGGAAGAGATGATGTATTTTATGCTCCACCACTTAAATCATTTATGTTTTGACGGCAGTAAAACGAAAAAATGGATAATGTTATGATAAAAGTATTGTGTCCAGACTAATATTTATGACACGCCAATACATGTCAACGATTTCCAATTGCATCGTTTAGAAACTCACAAGTGAAGAGTAATCATCCTTTTAGTATAGCAAAAGCTTTCTCATCAAAATAAAATGAAATAAACTTTGGGAGCAATGACTGGCACAAGACGTGAAGCAGGAGAGATCGCACGACAACTAAATAGTCAGTCACGAAAGTAAACTCACGGAAGATATTAGCTGTCGGCGTTTGAAGCTCTTGGAACGCGACTGAACCTCATGACAGCAAACGCTTCAAGAAGCACTACTTACAACAGTGCGCAAGTGAAAAGAAGACAAGTCGAGTATCTTCGTTCGAGACGTGGGACTTCTCGCCGTAAAAGAGACCTCACAAACACGATAAAGCAACACGCAGCGGTCTCCCACATGGCGTGCGTCGATCCATCTGTCAAACACGTTCGCGAACGGTGGGAAAATGGAAATACTAATTCGGGAAAAAATGCACTTTCCGGTCAACGAGGATGCTGCATCAGTTCAGGGTATCTGCTCCACTTTTGAAGTGAGACGGTCTGTTGGCTTAACGAACCTGCGTTATTACGATCATAAACAACTGCGAAGAATTCTCGCAATTAAAAAAATAAAAAAAAAGTAAATAAACACTGCCATACAGCCCATGATTATAATCAACAAATTTGTTATCAGACTATTTGCAAAAATTATTATGCAGCTTGTAAGTCAGTATCAACGTAAATGATTTTATGAATCAAAACTTACATAACATTCACAAAATACACACGGCGAAATGAGCCCTACGATAACTACCAGTCACTTACTAAAATCCAATATCATCAACTCGGATCTTTTATCAAGTTTATTTTCCCAATTTCCATCTCGTCAACAAGAATGCACACCACTTGCGAATCCGATTCGTGAATCACGTTTCACGACCACACGGCACTCATTCTACGGCCGTGAATTAAAAACTCATCCGAGCAATAACTCTGCAAGCCGAATCCATTAAGGAAGAAAAAATACTGTTCTAAATGTAATTACGAGATAGAAAAATTAATATCAATCATTCTGATTGTAATATGATGCATAAACACAAGACTCTCCTAGTAATTTACATCAAATTATTCCCACTTCTGCCTATATCATTTACCGAATTCAAGTTATATTCGTGTTAGGTATATCTCATAGCTCCTTTGTTTGCGTCGCGTAAAACAAGATCTACTTCTTAGGAATCTATCTTGCACAAGAATCACTCTCACACGATCTTTACAGTTAACCATCAACTCAGCGATCAATAGTCTAAGATCGCAAATAAATAATATACGTTACCAAAATTACGTAGGACGAATCCTCAACACACGACATAATCCTAATGTTTAAATGAAATTGAGTGGTACATTTCTACAAAAATATTATTCAAACGCAGTATCTTCTTTTAAGAACGACGAAATTGATTCGAATGACTCCCACAATTGGCAACGACACGTCATTTACTGAACTCCGACTAGATCGACCCAGATCTTCCCACACTTTCACTGAGCAGTCTCAACCATGTGAAACAAAGAGTACAACTCTTTTAAGCATCTCGTTCGTGAACCAAACATCACGCGAACGACCGGCCCAACAGTCGACGATCGCAAAGCACGGCGGGCGCGGCTAATCGGGGCAGAGAGCGGACACGAAGGCCGCAGCCGGCAGCGCGCATGGGAAGGAGAACCACCGGCCGGGAGATAGCGAGATAAACTTTTATCTGCGACCGTCAATTCGCGGGATTTATCGCGTCCCGGGGACCGCTAAATGTCACGCGTGGAAAGCTAGACGGTGGGTGGTAGAGAAGGTGCGCGCTGGCCTCGATTCACGCAGGCCTCAAACGCCCACGCGCCGGAAAGTGGGCTTGACCGGGCGTAGGGAGGGAGGTAAAGACGCTGCCAGGAAAGAAGGGGCAAAAGAAAAAGTGGGAGGAAGAAAACAACATGTTCTTCAGCATGTGATGTTAGATACGCGTTTAGAGAAACCACAAATCTCGGAGATCTGGTGAAGACTACGAGAGAGAAGTCAGGATAGAACGTAATTCGTAATAGATTTTGTCGTATCACACATGTGACTCACGGTTGATTGCATTACTCTAAACATGTCTTCAAGTTTCCGTCTATTGTATTAACACACGACGTACGAACCTCATACCCAGAAGTGCATCAGAATCTAACAGAAAGTAACTACTAACTTAAAAGATTCATTAATTGTCAAAGCACCCCTTGAAAAAGAAAAATCTCTTGGCAAAAAAAAGGTAATGATAATGAGGTTCGCTTTGCCAGATTACTCATAATATACCTAGATCTACGCACTATCTAAAATAATCACCTGTGTGAATTGAAAATTCTCAATATTGCCAAGAATTTTGAGGGAAAAATAATTGAAGGCGTTGGGGGTTGCTTTCTCCAAGGAACCGTGGTCAATTTCGTCACACTTTTCTTTGGGGATTTCCACACGTCGATTTAATGAATTAAAGGAAATACATCTTGCATTAGAATTGCACCATTCCTACACGACCACCAATCATCTCAAATTCCATTCCATCTGCTCAAACACAGAAATATGAACTCTATCCCTCTTTTCCTCCTTCAAACCCACTCACAAACAACCACAATACATATTCAAATACTCGGATAGACGTTGGATACCTTTGCATAACCACAGTACCCCTCGACGTACATGAAGAGCAAAACGCCAAAGCACTCTAGCCACTCGGAAACAGAGTGACACTACAAGTTCTTTGGCCATTAGAAAACGAGAGTGAAAAGGGGGAAAACCCGACCGCCTGATGGCGCCCCAGGCGGTCCGCAGCGGAGCGACCGTTTAGTAAAACGCGTTAAATCTGTTTGCTCTCAGGTGCGACACGTCCGGCGACCGAGCCCTGTGGTCCCGATTGGGAAAGAGCGGTCAAAAATGCGCTAGTTCAGCTAAACGAAATTCGGAATTATAGCTTCGTTGTCCGACAGGTTCTAGGCTAAAATCCCGACAGTGGAAGATTTTAGTCACGAGGCAAAGTAGACGGCTGTCTGTTTCACCTCTTTTCTAGGAGAAAGCGAGAGAATCGGATGGATCAGTTTATCGAGTCCAACCGATGTGGATTATCTTTTGAACTACAATTTTGGCGGGCAGTGGATCGAAGAAGATAACGAACTGAGGGTGTGACGAGACAATAACTTGGTTGCACCTTGGCCATTCCTAGGAAGACAATTTCAATCAGTTCCTCTCATCGCTCGTTTCCTTGCTTCCTCTGGTCTATTTACATAGATGCCGGTGTAGAACCATTAACGGCAGGCCACAGGGAGCATGCTATATTTCTTTCAACCCTAACGCAGAAATTCGTATTAAAAATTATTTAAAGATACAGCACTGGCGAGTTGAACATTAAACCATGAACCGAAACTAGTAACAAGCGTAGCGATACTGTTTTACCCAGGAACAAGGGCATGTTGCTCTTAGCAGATTTGCCTCGTAAAACATTACGCAAGAATATTAAGCCTACTTTTTTATGATAAATATAAGTATAACCTAACGAAAAATAATGAACAAAAATAAAATTAATAAGAATTACTGAGAAATGGAGATCTTACAACCAAATCCAATAACAACTATTGCGCTTCTTAAAAATTGTACCATCCGGAGACCCTCTACAAATGAACAGAAACTACGACAAAAGCCTGGAACATGAAGAGCTGGGCTTTCTAACTTTCCGCATGTGCCTGCTTCTAAATCGCACGTTTGGAAAAATAACAGTTTTGACTGCTGTTTCCGTCTGTCAAACAACCGTGCGGAGGCGGAGGTGGCGGTGGCGGTGGCGGTGGCCGGGCGAAAGCCGAAGGAGCCTGGACGGGGACGGGGACGGCGACGACCGTGTCGCACTTAATCCGATGGCAGCGACGAGATTTCTCCTCTAATTGGAATAAACAGCGACAGCATAATGACTCCTTGACACCTTGTGCAATCGCTGACCGATCGCGACGTCGGTGGTCTACAATGTTGCCACACAAGACTCGAAGCGGGAACGACATCAACGGAACCATATATCGAGAAGTCGAGATTTTGTCCATAGAGCTAATATTTGCGGTTGTATAGATATGTATTTATTCTGCTTTACGTTTCCTGTGGTTTTCACCGTCAAGTTGACTCAGACCAGGGTTGACCTAATCTAAGGAATTGAATGGGGGAAGAGGTAGGCATGGATTCATAGATAAAGAACAAAGACAATGTTTAATTGTTTTAAAAGAATTCTCGAACCTCGATATCGACTTTCACAATATCAAAACACTAGCTTAGTTCTAAAACTACAATATCCCTTCTCTTCACCTTCGGCGACGCACAGAATTTACCAAGGTCTTTTAAACTTTCTCGAACTAAAAGGAATGAAACAATTATTTTGCAGATATCAACATCCATTTTACTGCTTCTGAATACGAACAAGAAAATACTTTAAATTTATAGGCAAATAGCAGAGTACTGGGCAGTACGGAGGATTTTCAGGCAAGGAGAGCAATAACCACTACTTTTATTTCAAAGTGTTTATCCCATCAGTTTTTGCAAATTTTCCAAAATATTATACAATATCGAATCTACGAACTTCTAATTACATATGTATTTGCTTCGTACCCCAAATCACGCACATTTCCTGTTTGAATGTTAAAATTAAGTTTACCAAGCTCAGGACACTAATGTGCTCTTTCAGAATACATGAAATGCCACTTCTCATTTGGATATATTGTTTTCTAACAACTACTTCTGAAAAGATATCGTTCAAGTTATTTATAAATTTAAGGTCACCCAGAAATTGGAACACAGTTGAGTGTTCGGCGACTTCAATTCCCCAACGTCTACATGGTTTACAATATTTCGTTATCTAATCTGTGGATATTTTATGGCAGTTAACTCGGACGTGAAAGGCACTGTATTATAGGATTTTTATCAAGTGAAATACTGATCGTGGGTCGAAGTTCGAAAACATAAAACAAAACAAATATTCTTTCAGAGCCCAAGATGAAAAATTTTAAGTCAAATATCGAGGGTCAGGGATAGTAATTCTCAATTATCAGTAATCCATTACTTTCGGGTTAAATTGATAAACGGTATTTTTTCCTCTTCATATCGCCAGGAGTTCCATCACAATTACTCTCGTAAATGTCAACGGACTCAACACTGCCAGACTCGTAACATTAAAAAAGGTCGTAAACAATTGCATAATTCTAGTCAGTATCAGCCACGCACAACTGCAATGCAATATGATGGGGGTTTCATGACCCATCGGAGAATTTAGAGGAGAAACGAACACTTGCTCTTAATAATGGAGAAGCTACGCGCGACCGACAACTTCTTAAACCACAAAAATCAAATTTCAACTTAAAACACTGAACTCCAAGCCTCATTCGACGGTAAGCAAGAAATGTACGAAGGAATATATTTTATTTTTTCCCAAAGTTCAACAAATAATATTTACTTTTGTATTAATTAGGGATATTTATTTACATATTTCTTATCATATTAATGAACGCCATGTCATCATTTAATGAAAAAACAAAACATCGCTGATAAGTTTATCTTCGACAGATCTAATTCCGATTCCGAGGGATTATTAGCAGACCTGCGGATTCTTTTACAAGGTTCTTTATTACACGCTCGTTTTAATAGCTTCCTTAAAAAAGTATTTGGCGTTGAGAAGAAAAAAAACTGTAATCGAATAATGAACATCGTAATTAACAGCTAAATTAATCAATTAATCTTAATTTATTTCAGCTTCTTTTAATTTCTGCATTAAATAATTAAATAACGAGGAAGAAAGCATTGGTTGTGTAGTTAAATGGTTATTTTGTAATTGTTTAAATCTTCTAAAAAAACTGTCCAGTACAATTGGTTCAGTAATTAATCAGGTAAACGGTAATGAATACGACACTAACGTCCATCTAACATCTGCCCCTACAACCCTCCCTCGGACTCATCGAGACACCCCTACGGGGTAGGCGTACCACAATTTGAAAACGTCTCTTCAACACGAAAGCGAATTCTACGATCAAAAAATGAAAGTCTATTATGGCGAACATTCATCCATCCGCATCTAACATGCTCTACTCTACCACACATGCCGAGAGACTGGTCGGGGACTTAGAACTTGCCCCGGCTAGGGCGGTGCGCCACTGGTGGGATATACCTGATCGGGGAAAACCCCGCTAGTCAACGGTAGGTCGACGCCGGATCTCACCATCCAGTGGAGGAAGAACACCGCCATCTCCCGAAGAAAAAACATGCACTACACTTATGGGTCTACCTATCTCATTAGTTGACGCGCCCGGATTCACTAACAATCAATCCATCCGCGCATCAAGCCCGTCTTCTGTCGCAGCAGCCAGGCACCCGCAAGCTCCAGGCGCAAAGCGCGACGGGCGCCGCCGCGGTGAAAAGCAGCGGGGAATGCGGGCCGCCGGGCGCATCGCGAACGTCCTTTGTCTGCGCGCGGGGCGGGACGCCGCCCGCGGGGATCGACCCACATACCGCAGGTCGAGATTCGCTTCGACCGTGAGCCGGCGGCCATCGAAGGATGCGCCACTACGAAGGCTCTCGTGTTGCCGCGGGTGCTCTCAACGTAGATGCGGGAAACAATTACATTAATGAAATGTTCGATACGTGAATTATCTGCACATTAATATGCCGCAAATCTGTAATCAAATAGATATCCAATGAACAATATTTAAATCGCAGAAAGTAGAACGAGTGCAGCTGATTTTTTGCATGGCGATCAGTCTAGAAACTTTCTTTTCTTTGTTACCAAGAAAATCTGTGAGTACTGAAAAAAGTCACCGAAAGTTGAGTGACGTAAAGGTCTGCTAGATGTGGACCACACCAGAGAAACAATCCGTCTACCTTTACGAAAATGTCTATAATAACATTAAATATATTCGGTGGCCCGGAAAAGGAAATGAATATTGCTACATTATAACAATGTAACGTTAGTCTTTCATCGTCCAGTTTGCCACACCAGAAAGATCCGCCTCGAGCAAAAGGGGCGGAGATATCAAGTTCCAAACCACTAGAATTCCCGTTATTTCGTGTGTTTCATCTCGGAGAAACATGCCATGGATGTTTCGATGAATTGGCATTTGCAGAAAACTGTATCTTCTTTTTCTATCGTCCTCTCCCTTAATTACAAAAATTAAAACTTTAATTATAAAATACACAAAGAAACTAGGATGTCACGTAAATTACAGATAACTTTGTATTTTTTTAATGCACGATATCTTATTCTTGGAAATTATTGCAAATCTAATTTGTGTTATGACCACCCCCAAAAAATTACAAAGTAATTTCATCTTATGAGAAGTGGCTACAAAATAACATGTTTTCCATCTTTTGAATGCTACAATAACAGATAAAAACCCAAATCGTTATACGAGTCTGCTAAAAAGCACAGCACTTTAGAAAAGGTAGGCAGACACCGCAGTGCCTCTCGCGGGCCCAGCAGCTAGGCGAGAACGCCCGGCGTCTAGGCGCTAGGACCAACGACCGGCGCACAGCGATCAACCGCCCGACCGCAAGGCTGCGGGCGGCGGCGGTGGCGGCGGCGGCGGCGGTTTACGACGCCATTGTGCATTGTTCGGTCGCGGTCGCCGCCGGCGCCGGCTGCTCACCCGACGGTAACTCACCAATCGCCGCGCCGCAGAACGCTGTTTGCCCAAGGCAGCTCACCCGCCACCCCTCGAGCGCTCGCCCCGCCCACCCAACTAGCAGAGGACGACCAACGACACGCGCTGCACAAAGTGCGCTCGGAGAGGCGAGACATGCTGTCGGCAGCTGACGAGCTGGTTTGGTTTGTTTTTTCGTGTTTCCGGGCGCGTCAACTGCTTTGGTAATTAGTCCCGTTAGTGGAGTGCATGTTTTTTCTCGGGAGATGGCGTTTATCTTCCCCCGCTGGATGGCGAGATCCGGCGTCGACCTACCGTCGGCTAGTGGGGTTTCCCCCTAACCAGGACTCTCCCACCAGCGGGGCACCGCCCCAGCCGGGACAAGCTCTAAACTCCCGACCGGTAGTGTAGTGCATGTTAGTGTAAGTGTGTGTGTAAGAGGGAGAGAATAGGATAAGGAAGAGGAAGGAAAGATCGCGCGCGGTTCGTGGCCCGTTTGGTAGGGTACTTCTCCGGAATTCGCCTGGTGTTGATCGGAGAAACCACGGAAAACTACCGATCAGAGCAGCCGGCCGCTAGAATTCTCCTCCAGAAAGCGACGAAATTCGACCTAGCTGAAAAGCTAGTGTCGAAAATCCTACCGCCGTCAGGACTCGAACCTAGGACCTCCCGGTCAGAGGCGCTGCAGTGGCATCAGTTGATGCACTGAGCTACCGCTCCCGGTAGCGAGCTGGTGCGCGGTTCAGTTCTCCCCAGGAAAATTATTGGAAGGCGCACGATAATCGCACATTGGGTTCATGTGAGTATGATCTTTGCCCAGCCCTCAACACCAACCTCTTGTCTAGGCGCCACGTAAACGAAACACTGGCCAGCCTATCCACCTAGGAGGAGAACGACATAGCTGCATGAAACATACTCAAAGGAACGGGATACGGAGCGAAACATCATGCCTGCGGTTACCGAGTTGGTACGGAGTCTATCTGGACCAAGAACGCTCCTCCAAAATTACACCCACCTCTCGCCGCACTATCTCGTGGAAGCACGGTCAACAATGCGAACTGCAGAGCAAAACTCTCAGTTCAACCGGGATAAATAAACAATTCATTATCAAGGAAACTTTAGTAGATACCACGTGAAGTTACTATTCTGTCCTAGGTGGTACCGCGTAGGCAGTTTGGTCCAGACAATCCCTTAAGTAGGCGCAGACTAATGAAAAACCGCGCTGCCCATCATCCATTCAGCTCGAGAGCAAACAAACGATACTCCACAAAGCAAGATCGACATGTTATGCAGTGAAACATGGTGTCTCGAGCTTCCGATAGTCGTTACGCTTTCAAGTGAAAGATTATTTGAGACTAGACAGCGACAGCTAGATGGTGGGCGGGTACTGTGTTACTTTACAGGTGCTGCTAACCTTTTGAAAACGTCTAGTGTCCGAAAAAGAAAACATCAATGCTCAGACAAATGAAGATACAGTCCCAGAAACGTACAGTTCCCCACGCAGTCCATTTGCAGTGGGAGTGAAGAAAGGAAAATAAAGTGGGAAGGAGAGGGCGGAAACGAGGGGAGAAGTATTTATCTCTACAGCTGACAAATGCCATGTTTTCGTATTTTTTTCATGACGTTCTTTAAAAATAGTAGAGGAGGACAACGATTATTCGGCGAATCCTGCATATTATTTTTTTGAGATTTTCCCCATATCTTGAGGTACCTCTTTACACCATTTAAAAAAACCGTACGAGAGCAAGTCAACTATCCGCTAAAATATCGGACATTATCTTCGGGTAAAATAAAGGAAAAAATGCTTTTAGAAACGCGTTTTTCTTTACTTCTTCCTTTATGAAATAAACTAGCGACAGTTCATATTCGATCGGACCAGGAAGCCCATCTTGGGAGCGAACCATTCGCGGAAGTGTCAACCTTACGAAAAGCGCCGTAAAGTCTCGTCGAAAATGCGGCACGACACACAAAACTCAAGATGCGTTTATGGACACCCGCATCGTTTGAGACTCGCTGCTGTTTGTTTCCTGCGTTACATGCGTGCGGCCTCCGCGCGTGTCGGAAAGTTACAACCCTCTTCGTCTCAACGCTCTCATCCTCGCTCACTAGGCACGCACTCCCCGCTCCACGCCTGCGCCCAAATCGGAAGTCAAACGAAGTGCGTCGCCCGTCTTCGGAATTAAATTGGACCCCAAGAGCTAAAACCTGTTTGGGTCAAGAAATATTACATGCGCAATGAAATTAATGAACGATTGGAAATTTCATTACAATGTGTTCTTAAAATGTATTGTAGTGTGCTTCTCAATCCATGAATCAAAATTAGTTCCAGGCTAGATGTAATTGTGGCGACGCACAAGGCACCATTATCTAGCATTAATTGTATCTAGTAAATAATTGTGATGAAATTAACTGATTGGTAATTGGTATTGTCACTTCTCTTCGGAACAGGGTAGCAGCCCAAAATCATTAAATATGATGTTCTTTTAATAAAAAACGATCAATTTTTTACAATATACCCAATCACGTTATCGTTTACAATGTATAAAAACACTGAAAGAAAAATACTTTTTAAATTTTTTTTTATTTAACCAGATCAGTGGGATTACCACTTTCGAGGCGAATGTTCGCTTTTATGTGTATAATATAACGGATGGATGGAATACAGTGGCTCGAAGGCACGAGTAATTGCAATTAGCGTACCATACTCCTCTTTTGAGAGAGAACATCCCCAATGGGTACCAAAGAAAAAGACTAGTATTATGGAAATGTAACGAACGACAAGGTGCCATCCATTCACGCTCCTGTCTTGAGGAAACTCGCTTCGGCCGAGAGGTGCGGCTGGATTTATCACGTACATTAAACGCGGGCGGCCTCCGCACGTCTGCGAAGAGATACTACCCTCCCCCCCCCTTCCCGGCACGCGTCCGAGACGCAGGCTTTCGCCCAAATCCGAAGCCAACCGGAGCGCGACGGGGCTCCCCGCCTTTTCGGGAGCTTTGTGCTGTTTACGTCGCGCTGGGCGTTGAATGGCCCTGCCCCGCCGCCGGCCGCGAAGCACCGGGAAAGAGAAGGCTTTCAGAAACAATATGAGGCGCGGCTAAAAAAGAAACAGAGGACGCTAAGTGGAATGTAGGTCGCAGCGCTGGAGCTTGTGGGGAAATCAACGAAACGTTTCTTTCTAGGGAAAGGAAGTAGAATGAAATGCTGATTAAGAGAAATTGGTAAAATGTCACTCGTGCAGAATCAGGCCAAGACGTTGCAGTGATATTGCTACAGAGCGGATTTCATAAGAGTAAAAATTAGAAAATATTCAGGAAGTAATGATCCAAAAGTTCATAAAAATATAAACAATAAATCACACAATGAAAATTGTCATCATTACACTGAATTTCTCTTGATTTGTCAGCAAGTCTTGAAACGACACGTTGAAAGATAGCAAGTTTTGCGACAGATTACAACAAATTAAAGAAACCCCTCCATTTCTGTTATATCTGCTTTTCAAAGCAACGTACTTCCGCTCGAAGAATTCACAGCAAATGCTCAATTATTCAAAGAAAAATAAGTCTCCCCCCCCCCAGATAAATAAGAATAGTTCGCCTAAACCTGTCTTACAATGACGTGATACACTTTACTTCTAATTTTCTAACGTACCTAATTAAAATTCCGAATATGGAAATTCTTCCAATAGTAAACTTAGAAACAACTTCTGATTTCTCACTGCTTTATCTGTGATGTTTTTATAAAAAAATACATCATTAATCCACACATTTGGAACTGCTCTTGGAATACATATTATTTTTATTTTTTTACTAGTATTTTATTTTTCTCGTAATCATTGAAATCTTGCATTTCCTGACTGCTCTAAATATAGTAGTAAAACAGGAAGGAATCATTTCCTTCCTCAAAACAAATTAATGAGGTCTAATTAGATAAATTAAGGGGGGAAGTAACATGCAGGAAAAATGAAATTCCTATAACACGGTTCAAACGTCGTCTTTGCGCCTTCGAATGTTTGAGTTGTAGAAACTAAACGGAGAAACCAGCTTTTCCCGTTTGGTTCTCATTAAAAGGAATGTATGTGGGGCCTGGATCAGGCTAGAAATGATTCATATATTCGCCATTTTTAAAGCCTTCTAACAATGTCAAAACCACATTGGAAGCATAACGTCCTTAAAACTAAAGTCATCGCGGTACCCAGCCAGTTTTCGATTACTACCTAGAACATTCACAGTGTGTCTAGAGCAAAGTAAAACACCAAAAATTTCAATAAAAATGCAATTAATATGAAGTAAACATAAAGAATTATTGACTAACAGTAAGATTCTCCTTTGACATGAAATTTCATTTTAGACAGAAGACTTCACAGTAAATGCAACAATAGGCAATACGAGTCAACTGCCCAGATGGTATTTTATGTGACGGCTCAAAAGAAATTAAATTCGAAAGTTATCTTTGCGACGATTAACTGCATTACTTAAATTTCAGGTCATCAAGCCATGCAGAAAATGCAAACGCGCCGCTATTCGACTTTTATTACTACAGATGCACCGGAGGTCCGCAAACAAAACGATAAATCGTGGTTTTGGCGATTACATGTCGAGTCTTCCGTTGCTTCGGATGAAACCAAATGTATTGCAATGCAACCAAATAACAGCAAGCATGCTTCGGATGAAACCAAATATATTGCAATGCAAGCAATACAAGCAAATAAATTTGACCCTTTTTATACGACTTGATTGCAAATGGAAGCAACAGAAACACATCCATCCATCCCCTTGGGGTCGATCTACGTAAATACCAAGGACAACTGACTTGGCATCTGTGCTAGGATTGTGATCTTGAATCCCAAGAAATACAAGAGTGTTTTCACCTGCAATTACGGTGCGGTCCTCTAATGCATTTTCTATTAGCTCACGACAAGCGTCAAGTTAACTCTACTCCGCTGCCCGCTTCCTGTTGGTGGAATGACACTACAAAAATAAGAATTACTCGTAATAGACAGTTGTCAGTGTAGAAAAGGACGAGGCGAGAGCAGGCCAAGAAGAGGAAGAAAGGAAAAGACAAGAGGTGAGGAGAAGAGAAAAAAAGTAAGCAAACAAAACCGCCGTGCAAGAGACGGAAAGTCTATTGTTGAGTCCCCAACAATCCATTTCGACTACTTGAGAATCCCGCGCCGCCATTGCCTGGTGCAAGGTATTCCGCAGGCGGTGGCTGAGGCAGCGCGACCAAGGGCGCGCGAGCTCCATATTCGGTCTGCGCCGCAGAACGCGCGGGATGGCCGCCCGCCCTCGCGGTGCCCTTGCCAGAGCATTGCCGCCCGCCCGTCGCCCACCCCGTCGCCCGGGGCGTGCCGCCCGCCCACCGCCCGCCACCGCCCGCTCACGACGCCCGCACGCGCCCTAGGTCAGGTTGTGCCCCGCCCCCCCTGCCGGCGAATGGTCCTAAGAACGCTACAGGTTGTACATTACAATATTTCATTTTCAAATTTCGTAGTTCCGTGATCAATTAGTTTTTTTTTTTTTTTTCTCCCTTTCAAAATTCAAAATTTAAGTAGTATATGACTTAGTGTAGGGATCACAGAATTTTGAAAATGTGCACACAATTCACTTTTCCCCATAGCACGTCATACGCAGTTTTTAACTGTTTTTTTTGACGTAAAATAAAATAAATAAATAAATAAATAAATTAACTTATTTAATTTTATTTTAGTTTTCGACGGCCGGAAAATCCGCGTTGGTTATGTCGTACTTACGGCATATAAATAAACCCTGAGTAAATGTCCGGCAAAGTTAAATCCTTCGACAAATCCCGTTCCAATCAAATTCCATATTCGTTTAGACGGGGAACGCTTCAAATAATGTGTCCATCAATATAACTGAGACGGTTGTTGTGGTGCAGGCGGTGGTGTGTGGTGCTGTGGTGGGTTATGAAGGTACTAACTACAAACTTTGCCATTAATTTCGCCGCATTGGGGATGGGCCAGTGCCCGGGCACTTCCAAGAGCAATAAATATCTTAAAAACATATACAGCAAAATGTAATTCATTAAAACACACTGATTTTTTCAATTGCAGTTTTCAACTCGAGTGTTACAATTATACTCTAATGTAATGCACACTGTATGCAATGAACAGCTCTTGTGTTTTATCTGACAAAATTCCTTTTTAAAAAAAAAAATTAATGCAGAAATTAACATCTTTATTAGAATTGAAATTACTTTACGAAAATATTGCTGAGCTTTCAAATGGAAACAAAAAATAAAGTGAAGCCCTCAAATTATATTAATTTGATTGGAATCAAGCAATCTGATATAATATTAATAATTTTAGACAACTTTTAACAGGGTGCACAAACATTTCAACTAACTGTTAAGAAATACCTTACAATCAACTCTGATGAAGATTAATTTGATAAAGTAATCATATCAGAAGTATAAGAAGCAGTGTCATTTTTATTTTTAACTTTTCTATTTTAAATATTTCAGTTCCTAACAACAGTGCTACAAACCAAACCCTCGTTCCTCTACGTCTCAAATACATCACAAGCTCTTGTAATGTATAGACTACATTCGCTCTGGAGAAACGACATAAATCTTATGCAGTAAAGCTTACAGTAAACTAGCGAAAGAAAGAATCAAATGTACTAATTTACTTAAAATACATTATTTGGCTACGTCAAGTAGCAAAACATTTACCAGATAAATGTCACTGTTGGCCAATGTTTCCACTTAATGTGCTCTTTATATACTGGTCCTGTCTTCTCGACACTTTCCAACGAACTTTTTTTTTCTTCAAAATTTAAGTAGTATATGACTTATAGGGATCGATAATTTTGAAAATGTGCACACAATTCACTTTTCCCCATAGCACGTCATACGCAGTTTTAACTGTTTTTTGACGTAAAATGAATAAACAAATAAATAAATTAGCACGTGATGGAATGCTCTATTGTGAGGAAGTGATTGACTAATCGAGTGTGAAGTAGCTGTGAAAGCATACTCGTAGTTCCAGAAACTGTTCATAATTTACAGCAACATACCGTTCTACAGATCTTTCACACTAGGTCACTTTTCTGTATTTCTTCTCCACGGCTACGTTTATCCGAACGTAATAATTCATGAATGTGTATTCGCAGTCAGAATTGTTCATTAACTGATCACCCCCTGCATGCTATCGAGAAGCACTGTCATACAGGATTTGTCTCATATAAGGAACATTTAATTTGAGTCACAGCTTTCTCATTCCCTCGAGAAGCTCCTAGTACGCGACACGAGCACGGAGTTTCGTAAGAGCTGTCTCAAAGTGCCATGCGCTGCCGGGTGGGCCGAGCCCGATTATTACCTCATCCAATTTGACACACTAACGCATTTGGCGAGCCGATAATTTAAAAAGCGGTAACCCACTATTAGTAATGGCTGCAACCCTCCAATTAGTTACCGAAAACGAAAATAAATTATTTTTTGAGATAACGTGTGGCGAGGATGTTGTTTCTTGGCGTGGATCCTCACGCACATCGACAGACTGGTAACTGTTCCTCGCTCCAATCCGCCACCAAAGAAGTTAATCGACGCGAAGATGTTTATCATTTACGCATTTAATGAAGAGGTGCAGTTGCGACATGGGCCACACCTCCCTGAATCCATGAAGAAAGATACACTTGTTGCTTTAAGAAACATGATTTAAAATTTTCCTTTGCGGCAAAAATTAAATTTGCAAAAATTAAATCCCTAAACTTTTCTAGTGATCGTGTATAACGTTTTTTTTAGCTTTTCCTATCTTGAACATACGGAATCAATTACTATTTTTGAATTTAATTTGTTTAGATGTACGAATTTTGATGTTCACTGGTGCATTGTATAGACAAGTTTTTCAGGTGGCAAAATAACACGCCACCGTCTTCTCCACAATTAGATAAACAAATATTTACTTTTCATTTAGCTGAGGATTGTTTCTTTATTGCACAGTAGTTTTTGACTATTTCTCTACTTCTGTGACGTCCAGAAGGTTTTGCTCATCGTGAGTCCAAACGTTGGAGATCGCTCTAAGAAGTTGCCGAAGGAAAAATGAACTTTTTTTTCGAGTACAAAGAAAAATCCAAAAACGACGACTGATGGAATCGGGGTGCATATTACGTCAGCCCTGTATTGGGGGCGCGCGACGCGCGGCAGCGTTTCAGATTACGACAGCACTGGACGGCGCGCTGCCCTCCAATCGCCCCCGACTCTTAACACCAACCCGGCCGACGGAATTGCAGTGCACTCGCTGTTTCCAAATAATGCAAATGACCTCACGGAGTCTACAACAGTGCTTCCAGTCTTGGCAACGAAGACCAAGATCCTGTTACATACAAACCGCGACGAAATTGGAAAATTACAATGAAAACTCTTTCGAATGAAATCTACGTTTCCAGAGCTAAAATGGAAAAGGAATTATTCATTGCTAATATTACGATGAACACGCTGGCATTTTCTTTATTACTTTTGGCTGATCATAAATTTGTAATTTCGTCTTTTGATAGACTGAAGATGGGATTGTATCAAGCCCCGAAACGTCGATAAAATAAATACTGTACGAAGATACAAGAAAGAAGTACTATTTTAATATAATAAATAAATTATCTTTGATTGTTCCTAATTAAGGGGGAGGGGAAGTGACATTATATTGTTTCATTTTTAATCCTTTGATGTTTCCACAAAACAGTAAACTGGAATCGCCCTTGACATTACTCTGACTTAGCACACTTTATTCATGTAATTGGTTAAATTAATCCCTTAAAAAGAAACGTAAAGCGCACTTCGCACTTGATTCCCAGTCGACGTCGATGTTTCTTTTTCCGAGCAATCCATGACCTCCCTTGCGGTGTTCCACCGTGACAGAGGAAAAGGAACCCTGGATCCGGAGAGAGGTTCCGAGGAGGCGACGACATCGGTCAGTGCACTGCAGCCCACGACCCACGCACCGCTCCTCAGCCGCCCCCGCCCCGCCCCGCTCTTCCCCTCTCCCCCCCGCCCCGCTCCGCCCCGTCCCGCTCCGCCCTGCCCCGCTCCGCTCTTCCCCGCTCCGCTCCGCCCCTCTCCGCTCCGCCCCGCCCCGCCCCGCACGCCCCGGCCGGGCCGCTCGGCGCACCACGGCGCGCGCTCCAAATTGGCGGCCTCTACCTTGTCATCAGCGCAGACGACCCCGCGCCCCGCCCCAGGACAGCCAACTGCACGGAAAGAAAAGGCTGCAACTGGAGCAGGCACCTGTGCTAACGCACAGACCTGGAGTCTGACCGCACACAGAGTACACCAAGCGGAATGATGTTCGTTTTATTTGTGAGACCAAAGTGAATTGCTGCTCTCCTTCACTCGAAATTTGCACCACTGAAAAATGTATGAGTACTTCAAGTACTGCAAGTGTTATCCTATAGGTGTTCTTCTCATAACAAACATATCTAACAGGTTGGGACATCAAATTATCATTCGCACAAAATTAAATTTTTGAGAAGTCAATACCAAAAGCAAAAAACCGAGCAGTATGTCTCATAAGATCATTTTGGGATGCATGCATTTTGATTACAGTATAACTGATGCCCACCACAGATATTTCACAGAAACAAAACGTGGCATCTCATTTTCACACACAACCGCATTTAGTCCACTGCTAAACACAAGGAAGTGCACGTGACTGCACACAGGGGCTCATCAGAGAAGACTAACAGATAAGGATCTCGAAGAAAGCTAGAGAAGTCGTTAGGAACCAAAGAGTTTTTCTCGCCCTCGGAATGTGAACGCACGGCTTTATCTCTGAAAATTTCGGAAAAGACTGCCATTAAGAGATAGCCCTCTGGGAAAGGCAAGGCAACACAAAATTCTTGCAACAAAAAACTAGCTTAACACACCTGAGTAAAAAAGAGCTCGATAAGCGAATTCCGGAAACCATTGAGAAATACAAAGCTTAGGAAAAATTGTAAGATCAACGTTAACCCCATCAAGAAATCTGAACACAAAACTTTCGAAACAAAATTTATCTCAGAATGTTAAACGAATTTAGGTAATAAAATATCTCTCGAAACTCAACTAAAGGCAAAGTAATGAAACGCAGGCTAAGAATTCAACAAAAGTAGAACGTTAACAGTGGTCAGGACAGAGAAATCATTTAAACTATTTATTAAAAGATACTGATACTTGAAAGCCACCATCACATAATTACACAAGAAAATTACATTGGTGGCATACTCCAGACCGCCTTCTAACCTACATTTCGCACCAGACAGGCACCGAAATCCTCCAGCACTGGCGCAATAACAGACGGACCACTCTCCAAGTGCTGAAATGTCCCAAGAGAGAAACCCATCAAGTGCAGCCAGGAATCAGCGACGCGTGGAGAGTTGCACGGGCGTTGGCAACGCTGGCGCGGGCGCCGCGGCGCCGCCGCCGCCGCAAATCCAAGGAGCTCTCGGGGCTCAAGACTCCGCCCCCCCCCCAGGGCAGGGGCCACCCACACGACGCCCCCGCCTCCCCAGCACACCCCACAGAGCCTTACACAGCAGGAATATGAGTTATTACCACGGATATGAGGGGCCGTTACTACCAACTTCAGGGTGAATCTTCATATATATATATATATATATATATATATATATATATATATATATATATATATATATAAATCATTGTATGTACGTAGCTCTCTATATTCCACAAAAAGATTAGAAACAAAAGATCGGCTCCTCCCAAATTTTGTATTAACGATTTTGAGGGAGCGAGAAAATACAGAAGAGGGGTTCACCACACCAACACTTTACGTTTGGTCCAAAATTTGTACTTTCGAAATCTTACGAAACCATCGAACTCAGACTTTAATGGCATTGGAAATATTTTTTTAAGTTAACACAAATATGTTGTGTAGCTTTATAAAATACAACACATATTTTGTGTGTGTGTGTGTGTTATTTAAACCAATGGACATTTCACATTCCCAAACGAAAACAAAATATTTATCTCCAGTAAGGACATCAAAGTCATATCTTCTAAAAAACTCTTGTCTTCGAATCAAGAATGCGCATGCATTTAAGAATAACGTTTCGACTATGCACTGATATGCCTTATCCGTCTCTGACAAAAAGCCCACTTCCTTCCACAAAGATAAGAGACCACCACAACCGAAGACAACCCCATTCCTTCGAAGGCACTTTCTTGTGCCTTTTAACACAGCAGCCGGACGGATAGTACATTATAAATCATCACGAAAAAGTTGTTTTTCCCTCTCCTCGCGCTGATGGGCAATATTTCATCCCTGTCACGGTCAAAGGGACAGATCATATGGCAAGATGGCGTGAGCAACTTAACGACACCTTCCGAAGAAGTATATGTTTAAGAAGCAGTTTTCATGCCTCATTTATGCGCTGAACGGCCAATTAGAAAGCAGGAACACAAAAGCACTTTCACTTCCTCCTCCTGCTGATTATCGCCCAAGGAAATGAACGGGAAGGCAGCACATGAGCAAATCATGGTTTATCGCGTACTTCATTGCCAGGACTCGCATCAACACTCGAGCATTGGAACTTCACCAAGTGGGGCGTGCACATATACAACGAATGAGTCATGAAAGATGGGCATCAAGTTGCTGATATCCCACGTAGAGTTTTCACAAAATCAATTTGCTATAGCAATGAATATTTCATTAGTGTAACGTGCAAGGAATCGAACGTACCACAAAATAGTGTTGCCGTGACATACTGTTGATATTCATTTGAATCAACAAACTGCAGATGCGTCATTTCAAATATCTCGGGTTTACTTTCTTTAATATTGTTAATAATATTAAAAAATTAACCTATTACGTACATTGTTCCTCTCGAACTAATTTCAGTAAAATATTAACAATTCTAATACATTTTAATTGAGAATTTTAAAACTCCGAACTTCCAAGTTTATTTTAACCCTAAAGTAATAAAATAAGGAAGTTATCATCGCAGAACATATAAAACATATTCGAACGATTCTTCGTTACTTCGTCTCTCTTCTTATTAGCTTGCATCTATATATTTTAATCCACCCTCTAATTTTATCGTCCACTACCCGAAAGATTTTCATAGTCCAATTCACAGAAGACACCCTCCGCCTAAAGTGACAGCGCTGCTTCACAAAATCGTGGATCAGTCTCTGCCCCAAAATTTCGCGCCGTGCGTGCCGAGGCGAGGCGTTCAGAGGTTAACCCATCTCGATTGGCTTTTTGCCCAGTTTCCCTGATCCATTGAGCAAATGCTGAGATGGCCCCTTGATTTGCTTCTGGACGTAAATGTAGCTTCACTATGCGCACGTTTTGCTTCAGCTTTCATTTTGCTTGTAGAGGTAGTAGAGCTTAGGGTGAGTTTATATTTTATTTGCAATACAGAAAAATCAAATCTGCAGTCCATTGACCGTTACAAATAAGTTTTCTATATCTCGGAAACGAAAATATCTAGTTTTTGCAATGTTAATCTCTCAGTTTTTTAAATTTATTATTATTATTACTATTTTTTCATATTTCAACTATTAATAGTTAAATTGTTGGAAAGGGATTCTGAGACTCAAGAAAGCGTGCGCAGAAGATTTTGTCCCCCATACGTCACATACAGTTTCTTTTATTGTTTTTGACTAAGTAAATATCTAAACTGTAACACCGCGCGGCCAAGCGGAGGGGTAAGATTAAGCGAGATGAGGCGACGTAGTGTGGGTGGCGGGACGCGAAGTGGAAATCCAAGGGTTTAAAACTCCGGGAGAGGGGAGGGGGGAATCAACGAATGAGCAAGTGAAAATAAGACCACCATCGCCCATGCAGCACTATCTAAAAGAATCCCAAAAATACGCTTGGGAAATTTTTCGTTTCCAGTTTGTTCGTCGTGGATTTCAATATTAGAGTATTTTAATGTGTGGACATCATATTGAAGACCCTTACATATGATTTAATAGTGTACATGGATGGGTCCATTAACCCTTTTCCACCAAGGAATATTAAACGCGTTATTACGGGGCTGTCCGCGCAGTGCACCACATCAATCCGCACCATGGAGTGGCGGGGCCGACCTGGATGGCCGAGGTGGCTAAGAGCGAGTACTGACTCAGCGCTTCGGTCCGAAGGGTCGCGGGTTCGAGTCCCGCCTTGGGCATGGTTGTTTGTCCCTTGTCTTTGTATCAATGTGTTGTCGCGGAGAGCCTCGCGTTCTGCTGACCCCAGATCAGAGGAGCCCGCAAGTGTGTTGGTGTCTAGTATATGGTCGAATATGCGTCCCATCGGTACCCTAGAAACCCTAGAAACCCTAGAAAGAAGAAGAATAAGAAGGAGTGGCGGGCCATGAAGAGGCAACCGTTGACGAGGTGTAGCCTAGCAAGGCGTGGGGTGCCATGGCGTGGCGCGGTGTGGCTTGGCCAGTGGAACGAGTAGCTTGGCGAGGCGTGGGGTGTGAGAAGAAGCAGGAGGCAGGCCGGAGGGGCGGCGCCTCCGGGGAGCACTTCCATTAGCGGGCGAACACGCGCCCTGCCGCCCCGCCCCCCCCGCCCCGTCCCATTCATTTCCATGGGGCTCATCTGCTGATGGCCCACCCGTTATCGCCCGGCGCCGACCCTTCCTTCCACGCCCCTGCCCCGCGCCCTTGGAGCGCCCCGGCGGGCTACGCTCGGATCGCGCCCTAACAACAGTTTCTGCGAAAATTCCCAAGAAATCGGATGTCAACGAATATGAAACTAAACTGACGACGTGTACGCCCGTAATATTAAGCGCCTGCTTTGTTTAATACGTGTGTATCAGCTGATCGGTACGTGATGAAAAAAGTATATTAAAAAATATAAAAATCACAATTAAGATCATTTATAGCATCACATTTGCGACATATCTTGTTAACCTGGAGTTGGTTTTCAGAAAGATGAAATGATAGACAATTAATTTATTATTAACGTAATTCTAGCGATATATTTGAAAAACTGAACAAAAAAACTTACTAGATTCTTCCTTTCCTTTTATGCATAGAATGATGTAGTTACAACTTTTCGTAATAAGTAATGAAATTTAGGAGAATATTACTTTTATTGCGACAATCATATTATATCGTCGCGGAAATTCGAGAGCAAAATAAGTTTTTGGTCCAGATTCCCACCTTTTGAAAACAAAATCACACTAATTCAGTTTTCGTTACTTCTATAGTTAACACGAAAAACTTGTAGCTTCAGGCGACCAAGCAAGTTCACGCGATCGCAACGCCTAACCTGCAAATGTCACATAATAACGGCCCACGGATCGGTGTCACCAGATTCTGCCCAGAGCGAAAGCGACTCGGTGCAGCTCGCCGCGGTCCAGAAAGGCCCGGTAAGGGCAACGGCGGCGGACAGGGCGCGATTTATGGGCGCCGTGGCATTTCCCTGAAGGGAGCGACAGCGCCGCGGCGCGGTCGCCCCGGGCGACAAACGCCGGCCATTGGAAGCGGTGCGCTCGATGTGGCACGGACGTTGCACGAAATGATGGCAACGTACTATAAATTACTTCTCTAATAGAATTAAGAGTAGATTTCCTTCCGAAGTGTTCTTGAACATTTTCTCTACTAATTGTTCATAGTAGGGGCTCTTGTAGTTTCCTACACCTATAGTAAGGTAGTTTAGTTTTTAAGATTTTAGTGTTAAGTTTAGTATAAGTTACAATGTAAGCCGACAAATGCACATGAGATAGTACTTTAGTACTGATCTGTGTAATTTCCAATCACTCAATAAATAAATTAAAAAAAAAAATTGATCGCAACGTGGAGTTCCCCGGGCGGTCACCCTGTCGAGTATGAACCGCGCCCGACACGGAGCGACTTCAAAAACTTACTCTTCGATTACTTGATGGGTGAAATTGTGATTCGTGATTTTCAATTGTGTTTTTGACCATTTTAAGGGTGAACAACGTGGTCTCGAATAAATTTCCTAGCAGTTTATGAGCTTCTTTGTCTCTCATTTCATCGTTGCAGCATCGTCTTCAGATCAGTCACTTCATCCCAACTAAGGGCACACGGGTTGAGGTGTAGGAACATAAATAATGTGGCCCGGCCACAGGGGCGGGTCGCCGGTGTGGAACAGTGCACGTCCGCAGGCGTTAAGCCGCAGTACATCTAAATAAGGCTTTAGAATCGATGCAGTGAAAGAGGTGATGTGGAAAGGTGTCGTTTCACCCTTCACACCATCCATGACACCAAAAATAGAAATAAAATAGGTGACCGACGGACGAATGTTATTCTTTCAAAGACGATTTTCACTCCTCGAACATTAACCTATAATTGATTTGCCTTAGATTTTAATGTAAATGCGTATTATGTACTACCCTTTCATTTATGTTATGCAATATCTCAGTTCTTCAGGATTTCTTAGAACTTTGATTGTATAAAAAAAAAAACATTATATTTCGCGAATCAGTTCAAAGTCATCAGAATAAGGTCAAAAATACATTATCCAAAGCTTGAAACTCTTACACGCGACAGTGTACGTTCTTTGAATTATACATACTTTGCACAAACTGTTCATTAACGCCAACGAATTTCGTTTGATGGACGCATGGCTATATGTGAATAATACGTCATACGTCATGTAATGTAGGTATCGTGACAGAAATAGCGCATTGGTATGATCGCCAGTTTCCCTGAACAATAATTCTGTAATAGGAGCAGTTTAATAATTTACTATTCTAAAACAAAGAATTCTTAATAGAAATATTCACAAAAAACAATGAATACCAAGTCAATTAGATCAAAAACACAATTAATTTGACCTTTCATCAAGCTGGTACGAAGGATCTAACAACCTCCGTGGGCATCAAAATCCTCCTATTTCGTACTGTTTTTGTAAAAATATTACAAAAGTCAAACAACTTACGGATTCAGATACTCATCGATTTGACTTATCACAATGACAGACAGAGGCGAAGAAGGCAGCAGGAAGATGAAATATCGCACCTCGTGATAGCATTAGCCAGAGTACTCTGCCTCGGCTTCATTGTCTTCACTGCTTATTACGAGCAATCTCATCGAAATAAAACAACCCTGACACTCAAGGAGTACAGCAAACCTTCGCTAAGAATAACTGTGAGCAACCTTGAGCATGCCTCGCCGTCTGAATAATAAATGGATCGGTCATGTCATACCTTAATAGATCAAGTAGCGAGATGCAGTATCTCTTAATGGGCGACAATGAGTAGTTACATGCAGTAAGCACGCGAATCCTTCATGTTTACAATCCAACTCGTATTATTTTCCATGTTTACTTCTTCTGTCTACTACTTACTCTAGACAAATGTTCACACTACTGTTGCCAGTAGCAAGTTTAATTGCAATCATACCTTCAATATGTCCATTGTTAGCTAATCTTTGTCTTAAAAAGAAAACTTAAATTTAGCATTTTCAAATTACATACGAATGTTAGAAGATAATTTGTATTTTCTTAATCATGTCTCCCAAAAAAATATTTTTAATCAGGTTTTATCGTCATTTATTGTCACACTAAAGCCCTTCGTTTTGACGTTGTTAATACGTTTTACTTCCTTTTTATCTCAGAAAACCATTCCATTATTTTCGCCGGGTTAAAGCATAACATACGAAAATGATAAAACATTTTCGAATTACAATCTTACGTTTCAACAGAAACAACCTTATTAATTGATGGGATGATTTTTTTCTGTTTTGTTTTGTTTTGTTTAACAGATACCACATGGACATACAAACGCATCTAATAAGAAAGCGCGCAGTGAAAATACATGGAAGCAAACACAGAGCAACTGATCATCAATACCAGCCGCAAGATCCCGCCAACACGGGCAGGGCACATCCAGCAGTGAATTCTACAATACACCGCGTATACCCCCGGTATACCTAGTAATTCGAAGTGTATAATAAATATTTCTTAAGTTTAGTAATCTAAAAAATTAGAGATTTTGAAAGCATTAAAATATATGCGAAAAAATAACTCCGTTTTGCTACCGAGAGCCAGTCTTCCGCATCCGTAAGCGCCAAGAAGTACGCTGGAGCGAGAAGTTTCAAACAGTTCTTAATGCTGTCCAAAGAATTCGCTAGCGCAGGCGAAGAAACCGCATGCCGGCTGCGATAACCTATCTCCTCATGTTTCAAGGGTGGGGAGAGGGAAGGATGCGCGTCTGGACGGTCGGTAGGCACCGCAAAATATTGCGGTGGACCCTTCTGATCGTTTGTACGTTCACTTCTCTCAAGTTTTTGTGGAAATGAAGTGTGATAATGATCCAGACGTTAGTGGTTTGTGTAATTGTCTAATAGAGCAATTATTAAGGACGAACTTTCATAGTATTGGGATTTCAGAAAAGCTCATAATAAAAGAACTGTCAGAGGTAGCTTCCATAATGTGCGGTATACTTGAAATAATATTCAGGATTCACCACTGGGCATATGGGGTCCCTTGATACTGCCGCCATGTTGGGAGGGGGGAGAGGTGTGCAGCAAAGACAAACGCATCACGCGACGCACCCCGCGTGCAGCCCCCCCCCGGGACAATGCACTGGTGCACCACGCCCAACACCCGCCACGGCCCAGAGCGGCCGAGTCCGCGAGCGACGACTAGGATGACGTTTGATTGATTGATTGATTTTTCGTGTTTCCGGGCGCGTCAACTGCTTTGGTCTATAGTCCCATTAGTGTAGTGCATGTTTTTTCGCGGGAGATGGCGGTGATCTTCCCCCGCTGGATGGCGGGATCCGGCGCCGACCTACCGTCGGCTAGTGGGGTTTCCCCCTAATCAGGACTCTCCCACCAGCGGGGCACCGCCCCAGTCGGGACAAGCTCTAAGCTTGTAGTGCATGTTAGTGTAAGTGTGTGTGTGTGTGTGTGTGTGTGTGTGTATGTATGTAAGGGGAGAGGATAGGACAAGGAAGAGGAAGGACAGATCGCGCGCGGTCCGTGGCCCGTTTGGTAGGGTACTGCTCCGGCATTCGCATGGTGTTGATCGGAGAAACCACGGAAAACTACCGACCAGAGCAGCCGACCGCTAGAATTCTCCTCCAGGCAGCGACTGAATTTGGACTAGCTGAAAAGCTAGTGTCGAAAATCCTGCCGCCGTCAGGACTCGAACCTAGTAGGATGACGTTTGGCACGACTTGGACCAGCGCATCTGGGTCTGAGGGTCTTTGATGTTTCCCGCGCCTTGGTAAGTCCGCCCTTCGGAAGGGATGGAGAAACGAGGAGGAGAGATGAGAGGCGCTCAAGCGCGATCGGCTCTAGTCCGTTCTAGTGGAGAGGCACCGCGGGCAGCCTGGTCCGAATTCTGGCACGTCAGCAGCCCTGACGCCCTACGTGAAAATGCGAGGTGGAAAAAGCGAGTTCGCTGAAAGATCAACCATTTACCCTCCTTCGTAATGTCCATAATGCTCGCTTTCTTAACCTTCATCTGATCGTTAAGTACGTAGAACTTTTACTAGCATTCAATTCAATATATCATATTTGATTCCAGTTTTGATGAAGGCTAAATAAAGTAAACCAAACTTGGCTTTTGGAATATATTATTGTTTTTTTTATTTACCCAAAATCATCGCATCAATTAAATATAATTTCGAAGGCTAGATACATAGATTAATAATGTTAGGTAAATGACGCACAATAAAAGAAGATTTTGGATCTCACGTACGATGAACAAATCCAACCTAGCTTGACAAAGGAGCACTATCTATTCCCAGTTCCGCAAGGCCAGCACAGGGCGACGCCCAACCTTCGTTCCGCGGTCCACCGCGGGCGCCGCCCCTCGGGGCGGAAGCCAGGCACCTGCCGAAGGGCCGTCCGTCTTCCACTCCCTCGCAGGGTGCCGCGACGGGACCCCTTCTCGGCCCCCACGGCATCCATCACGGGCGGTGGCAGCAGCTTCACCCCACACGCCCCCTCCATCCCTTTGGGCGGGATCCTCATCGACGCCACGGCCCTTCGCGTTCTGGCTCGTTGGAACGTAGGTCGGGTGCACACTAGCTGCCGCACTGGTGGAGAGTGCTACGAGAAATTAACTCCCTTTTTGTAACTGTTTGTTAGTGAATGTAAGTTTAAGGTATGTAAGGTTAAGATATTCTGCCACCAAGTTACTATACTTAATTGCAGAATTAACAATAAAATCTAATCTAATCTAAAATGCACACACATGGCAATATTGCCGCCTGGCTATACGAAGTATTCGGGATAAACAGACGGACGCAGTTGCCGAATCCGTATTTCGCTGCTCTCTAAATCCCTACTCGCGCAGGTCTTTCAATTTTAATTAATTTAACTATGACCTCTTTCTACTGAGATATGAGGTATCTATTTTGTTAGGTACGGGATTCGCTTACTTCCTACTTAAGGTCTCTCCGATCATGTCAGTTGTCTTGTATTGGAATAGACGAAACTTTCCGTAAGAAAACAATCAACAGAAGATTAAAAGTAAATCGCGTTTATTACGAGACTAAAATTCTGAATATGAATATAAACAATATGTATGTCTTCTGTTTTCCTTTATGTCCATTTATTTAGCTTTGCTGGTCATAACTAAATTCTCAACTCATAATACAAGTTCAAATAAGAATGACTCACCATTTATGTAACCAACATTCGTTCAGAAATCCAATTTATGTTTCTAAACGGATTACAATAAATTGTCTTACTGCCACAAAGCTCTTAAACATTCTTTACAAGCGTCACTTCTCACACACAAACCCACATTTCTGAGAAATAAATTTCTTCCCTGCAGGTACTGAAATACCGTTTCATCAAATCTTCCAACTACTCACGAGAAATTACACCTATCTCGCGTTTGACATCAGCCATTCAATGCGTCTTCCTTTAAAAACCAACCGTTCTTCCGAGAAAAACGGGCTGTAATGAGAAAGAACATTAGAAGAAAGAAAGAATCACTTGAACATTCGTTAGCAGCAGAGAACAGACGCCCTAGAATGAAAAGTGTGCAGGGGTGCACAAAACATGAGCCCGGAGGAAGAGAGAAGAAAAAGCTAAGAGTAATGTTTCGTAGGCGTAAAAGTACTCCTCAATGTCTATCGTAAATAGCTCATTCAAGTCACGGTCGCGAGTCAAAACCAATTATTAATTTGAATTTAGAACTTAGAATCAACACGCTCATGCACGAGACGTAAACAAAAAACAAAACAGAGCAACAGTTTTAGATTAAACTTTACTAGCAGTACTCGACCATTTCATAGCATTACCTTCAAATTAGATTCTTTACATGGATTTCTGTACAACTACTTTGGGCTCTCATTTGGATGTAAATGGAAATATTGGTTGTGACATCTTGTTTTCAGATGTGACCTATTAAAAAAGGCTGACAACTACACAACACTATCAAGCAATACAAAACTCCTACGATTTGATTATCACCATTCATGCCCTAATGGCCAATCCGAGAAAAGAAATAAATCGCATCCCAGTTTAGTACGAGTTTCTAGCTCAAAACGATCCACCCTTTTTTCCTAATCTTCCCCTTCTCTCCTTCATCTTCCGTCATGTCTTTCTCCCCTTTTTTGATGTTTTCCTCTCTCATCCGTCAGTGAAATTCTTGGGGAGCTCATGACAGCCCGTTTCCCAGCGCGCCCTTCCGTCCTTTCAAGCCGCTGCCGCCGTTGGGTCCCCGGCGCCGTTTGACGGGCGACGCGCACGTGTCCGCTCTCGTCCCGCGGAGCGCGCGCAGCTGTCAAAGGAACGCTCCCCGCCTGCCTGGTTTCCTTCCGCAGACGGAAATAGGCCTTTCCCTGCGCCCTCCAACGCGTGCGTCGCTCTCGCCTGCCCTGCCCCGCCGTGCCTCGCCCAACGCACGGGACGACACGCCCAGCGACTACTCATGGGCAACGCCCATTCGGCGCGGATGCGCGGTAGATTTTTTTTTTTTTTTCGTTTCCCGGCGCATTAATTGCGGTCAGTTCCGTCAGTGCAGTGAATGTTATTTCGCAGGAGATGCTCCCCGCCACGTGATATACAGCGTCGACATACATGCCTATTTTCTAGGTTTTTCCTGCGAGGTATCCTCCCTATCATGGGCTTCACCCCAGCAAAGACCACTCTGGTCTCCCAATATGAGACGTAGAATTAGACGTGAGATGTATTAATATCTTGTTAAAGTGATGTTTGGGGAGCGTTAAGCAAGCTCTCTCCCATTGACAAGCGATGCTGTTCTGAAAACTCCAAAGAATACTGTATTTTTTACAGATATGATATTATTTATTATTTCCTTCGATGTGGAGTTCGATATACACCACATAACTCACCTAGATCGTGGTTATTAGAGAATGAAAATGGTTAAATGGTGCTACACGTTCTCTTATGGAGAGAATTATGGGAGGGAAATACGAAAAGGCGAACCGCGTCAAGTTAACTAGTTAATTAGTGAATAAGTCAATCAGCTCAGTCAAAGTCGATCTGGGGCTAAAGGCGCTCGGGTGCTTTGTCGCCGCTCGGTTAGAGGAACCCTTATAATGCCCTTGATGCATCAATAACTTTTACAATTATAATGTAGAAAATTAGGAACAAAAAATGCTTTAAATGAAATGTAGATTTTCACTTCCATTATCATAAAGTGACAAAACTTATACTGAAGTAAACAAATAAAGCACAAAGAACGAGAAAATATCAATCAATACACGTATGTTAAAAATTTCTCACTCGACTTAACTACAATCGTGTTTTTTTGTTTTTTCTTTGTTGTTTTTCTTCAAGTAATACCTCGCAGGCATTTCCTCCTTCCTCGATAATTGAGAAAACCCCTTTTCCCCGGTAAATTCCATTTAAGTTCGTAACTCTCCCGAGATTCTCTCCACGTTCTCTTCTCCCCCGTCCGCCGCGGAACAAAGTGCCCGCCGGGCTTCGCTCCCAGGCCCCCGGCGTTAGTGAAGATAGATGGCGCTCCCTACCCGGCATGGCGCTTTGATTACACCCGGAAGCCTCAGAGCGGAAGACGACCGCCATTTTCTTGCGCAATCGCGGATGCAAAATGGCAGACCCTACCCCGGCGCCTGGGGCTTGACTCACGGCGTAATTAATATCCGCCCTTCGACCAGAAAAATCTCCGATTTACGTCCCTTCTTGACAGGATACAAAAGTGGTAGATGTTTCGTGCGGTTTTGAAAGAAAGCGCTGTTGGTGGGTGGGAATATGAAAAATGGAGGTTCTAAATAAATTGCGGTTAGGAGGTCATTACTCTTCTTCATAGTGACAGAAAAAGAATTCCTGAAGTGGTATTTTGTATAGTTAATGTCGACGCGAAAATTGAATTCTTTAGATGTAAATTCTGTGCTACAATGGGACACTTGATGAGTAAGTAGTCTAATAACATTGGGCATTATTCTTAAAGCGATTATGAAATGTGCTCTAAAACTAAGAAACTCTAAGAAACTACCTCGAGAAACTTCGTTTATAGTCAGAAAAAGTACGATCCGTCCAATCGAAAGACACTTGTGACAATTACGTACTTGGCTAGTACATAATATGTCAAGTGAACCGAATTCTGGAGAGATCAACATCAAAAGTCCCAAAAATAGACGCAGCAGACGTCAATGTTTCGGGATGGAAATAAGTAATTGCTTCTCCGTTAAATATATAATTTTACCTTATTACCAGAATACTGGAGTTATAAATCAAATTCTGTAGGTACCAAAACATCGATTTAAAAAAATTAAAACGCATGAGAAACAAAACTTTCGAGAAAATACAGAAAAATAAGAGAATTATATCAGTCAGTAAATACATCACGATAATATTTAAATATCTCGATTAAATCACAGAACCACTGTTAATTTGCAAATATTTCTTCCCTAACCCACACATGTTTTCAAACTTGTCTTTGATTACTGAGTGTCCCAAGTATATTCAAGGCAATGTGTGTTTTACTTATATTCAAGGATGCAGTTGATAGCTAACCGCTCGATTGAATTTATTCATTTCCATAACGTCGCACTTTTAAAAGAAAAATGGTGTATGAAAATATCGTTATATTTTAAACCAAATATATCACATACATGTTATGGGCAGCCAGCGTACCACAACACATCGGCATAAAACACAATGTCACCCCTGCGGCATGTGGTTTCGTGGACCCCGCCCGGCCGCCCGCGCCGACCATTGCCATGCAAATGCCGCCGCGACCCTGCCCACGCGGCCCGCCCCTCGGAGGTAATGGGTTCGAGGCGGCGGATTTAATAAACATGGAATCCGGGCGGCAGCGCCGCTCGGGAAAAACCTACGGCCTCGACACGCGGCGATTCTCGCTCGGGCGGGAGGCACTTGGTTGGCTATGCATCGAATTCCGCGACGTTATGGGCAGAGATTCCGCCTGGGTGGATGCACAAGGACTGCGTACCGAGATGTCAAAAGTTCTTGCAGCGAAGTTGAATTTGGATGACGCGATGTCAGGTCAAACGGATTGGAGACACCATGGCTCGACGAGAAATTATCATCTATACAATCTGCTAAATCGGGTGATTTTTTGAAGCTTTATTGTCGGTAACCTTCGCCTGCATATGTCACTGTACATCATTACCAAGAATTTCCAATAAAAACTTAACTGTAACGATTGTCCCCTAAATAAGGCAAACAAAGCCGTTTACTAAAGCGTTAGTAACTAGAGTCGAAAACGTTCTTTACATGTAAATCTACTAAAATCGGTATTGTAATTTTATAAGAAGATAAAAAAAGTATTTATTTCTGATTTTGAAGTGAAAAGTATCGCCACGCGGTCAATATTACAGATATTGGACTTGGTTATAAACCTCAGGTAACATCGTAAATAAATTACAACCGCGTCCGTTTCTTGTCCTCTGTATTGACTTAATGATGTCAATAAACTACTCCGAGGTCCTGGCATTTAGGGTCACCAGAACATGAAGTTCTCCGCAACACAACCCACCACGCACACCACACTCAATGCACGAGCAGTTAGGAGCAGGACACCACGACCCTTGACAACGATGAATCAAGTCGGAACGCTCTTCAAGACATGGGTCGGTTTCCCCGCCTTTTCTTCGCCTCTTCCCAGCTCCCACGGAGCTCCCCCGGCGTGGGCGAGCGATATTAGCGCTTTCGAGGGCCGCGTCGGGGCCTTTTTCGCAACGAGCGCCTTACACAGCGCGCTGCGTCAGAGGTCGACCACCTGGAGCCCTCCCTCGCACGCGGGCGGGCGCCTGTGATCTCCAGGCCGGAACGCCCTCCCTCCGCGGCGCGGCGAGGCTGGGGCCACGCGTGCTGCCCGCCGGGGCGGACGACGACTTCCGCGCGACACGCGGCTCGAATTAAAGAGCAGGGGTGGCCAGCTGCCACACCCGCAAAAATAATTGAAGGGGTCGGATGAACTCAGTGCAAAACTACATGTCTAGAATTTTTGTCAGCCAGAGGAGAAACAAGGTTATAGTACAATGTGACGTGTCTTCATTTCTGAATACATTTCTGGCTCCTTTCTACACATGTACTGTAGTGTAGTAGTAATGTAGTTCTATAAACACGTTTGTGCAGCGTTTCGATTATGTTTGTTTTAGGACACATTCTAAGACCTTTCGTTTGGATTTATAAAATGAGGGGTAGCTTTTCCTGGTCCCTTCAACTGTTTGCACGAAAGTGCACCTGTGAGGTTGCTGCAAAGCGCTGTTGCGCTGCTATGTGCACCGTTGCACCTGTATGCTACATACAGGAACTTCCAAAGAGGTATTTTAGTTTGTTTTCGTATCGTAAACGATTAAAGTATAACTGTCCACTCGATTCATTTAATCAAGAATCAATTCAATCTAATTTATCTTTGTTTCCATCAAACACTTTCATTCAAGCTAAGCTAACGTTGTTTCGAGTTGAGATTTTTTCTCGGTCCGGGGCGTTGGGAGGCACGATCCTGCCGGAGGAGTTTGGGAAAAGCCGCGCTTTTCCTCTTTCTTTCTTTTTTTCCCCCTTCAAAAATTCGACGTGCTTATTTCTCCGTGGCTGTGCTCACAGTGGATCCGTCTTCGACCGAACGAGCGAAGAAGATGGTAAGGAGGGTCGGAGCGAAGTGAAGGCGCGGCGCGTAGAAATACGAGGTAAAGTGAGAGACGGGGAGGGACAACGCAGGGCGGATGTGTAAATACGAGACATATGGGCATATCGTATGGGCGAGACGGTGAGGAACCCAGCGGATCAGGCAGGAACAAACGTCGCACGAGTACAAAGGTCGAGGTGCGGGTGGTGCTAGGAGGGAAGGGGTAAACCGAGGCGGGATGAGGAGGTTGGGTTTGGGACGGAGCGGGGCGAGAAGAGACCAAAGAGCGGGGCGTGTCAAGGCAAAGCACCACGAGGAAGGGATGCCAGCGTGGAGGGCCGTTCTCTTGAGTTTGCCTTTGATGTGCAGCCGGCGACACCCCCTGGCGCCTCCTCGCGCCGTTGCACTCCCCTCGCTCGTCGCCATTTTGCCCCGTCTACCCTCTGCACAACCACCTTCGTGGAATCACCAAGAGCTTTGCACATTTCCTCTGTACATTGTAATTACTACTCTTCACTCAACCATCGTTAGTGAAGTTCCCTAGGGCTAATATGTAAACTTAATCACATTACAAAATAATTTGCAATTCGATACACAATTTCATAATTTTGATCGATTTCAAATTTTTTGACCATGATAAATAAATAGCTAAATCTCTTTCTTTTACGTCCTGATAATGTCAATTTGACTTCTCTTTACCTACAAGTAAACTACGAGAAAAATAAATATTAGAATTCATTTTATCAAAATAAAATAAGTTTGTATTCATGCAATTTTCCTCTTTATGGTAATACTGCCACGCCTTCAGAAGTGTTCTTACTCATTTGTGGCAGAGAAAAATATTTTAACTAACCTTCAGAGACCATCGAATTTTACTACCATGCAAAATAGGAAAACAAATAAGAAAAAAAGAACAATAATACAAAATTACAGCCCATAAAAACTTGATTCGCAAAACTTTATTTGTACTTTTTTATTACAAAAAAATTAAGAGCCATGAAAACACAAGCAAGGGCACAGGCACAACCCGCGCCGGGCCGTCTGCGTTAAAAACAGCTCCTTTACGGCCGCGGTATTTCCAGCAGGGCCACGCCGAGCCAGGGAGAGGGGCGACGGAGCGTTCTCTCCCTTTAGACGCGCGGTTCCCACAAAGTAAGGCACAAGGACCTCTAAAGTTCTGCGGTCCTCATACAGATGTCATTCGCACCGCCTTGAACGGCACCAGGCGAGGAGCATTTTGCTCGTTAAAAACTGATTTCGTGAATAATGTAAAGACGATTTCGGGGTAAATATAAATATTTCGATGCCAAATATGTATATCTTCTGTCGTGCAAATATAATGTGTTGTTATTAGTGGAATCTATGAAGCAAAAATATCTACGGATATGCTACAATTGCACTCAGCCACGATATTAACCGAATCTCATGATCACTTCCGGCGTCATGACGTATCTATACTTCGACACAAACCTTATTTAAACTGACACCCCAACACAGATGATCATTTGGAATACTTCAATCTTTCGGAACGTTTTTTATATCCGATGCATTTTCAACATGAAATCATTGTGTATTATAATTTTACGGTATGTGTCACAGTCAGAACACGACCACTTAAAAAATTGCAATCGATGACGAGAGAGAAAATGAACACCAGAAATTTGGATATTTGTTGGTGCAGTTCATACCATAAAAATCAAGCAGAAACAGCCAGCATTCGATTATTCCACACGTCATACCCACAAACATTTCACATTTTCATAGCCACTTTTGTTTTAACTCATCTTAAAGGATAGAATGACCTACCTACATATACCTGCAACATCACAATGCATTCGGCTTTGTGTATTTTCCCCTCTCAGGTCATCGACAAGCAATGTTTAATAAATACCACAAAATGTACCGACTGAATACGCGTGATCTCCTTCAAAACGTCAGAAAATGTGTCCAATCTGTTGAAAAGTCGCCCAAATACATCCCCAACACGTGGCAGCCCGACTGCCTGCGACGCGCGCCCCGCGATGAGCGCATCCGCCAACAAGCCCCTTCAGGTGTTGGACGGAGCGGACATACGGACATTTATAGTACTCGGATAACACGAAGTTTAATAACACGAACTCCGATTATTTCAGTCCCTTGGAGTTCGTGTTAATAAGGGGTTACTGTAGCCACAGCAGCAAACATGTCTTAGCTTTATAAACAAAACCCTGGGAGACACGAATCAGCATGGAACGCAAATTATCGGCGACATCCGAGAGTAAAAACGCGTATCTTTCCCTGAATTCCTACTAATTAAAGTACGAAAGTACACTCGTACGAAAGTGCTTTGCCATATTCCGAAGAAATTCGAACACCCATCTTCGCCTCGTTCGGAAACATTTCATTCGTGCACCAAGATAATTAGCAAGGCATAGTATGTTCCAATCTACTTTCAATCTACTCTATAATGGTCCCTATAGCACTAATTTCTAAATCAATCCCTCGCTTTATCAACCCCGAATCAGCAAATTTGCAATTTCCGCACCTACCTTTCTTTTGCATTGCGTCGCCAAACAATTGCGTTAGGAGTATACTCCACCGCACCCAACCGTTTCAATTAATCCCACCGGGAGGCATTAGACTGAAAGCGAGGGCCGTCGGTTGACCAGTGACGTCACTTCCGCCGGGCTATGGTCCTGCCCGCCAGCGCTGCTGCGTGCTGTGTAACGGCTATTCCTGTCCGTGAAGCAGCAGCTTGAACAAATAGTACCTCCGTACGAGGCAACCTGTGCAAAACACTACACGCGCTCTGGAGGCCGTCGGGATGAGTTGCCGCTAACTCTTGTCTAAGAGGCGATGGGGGCCTCCTTTACGACCGTACGCGAAGCTTCGCAAAGACTCTCTACATAGTGAAAGACGAAGTACTGTACTGGTACCCAAGGACGGTGCCCATTGTTCCTCTCCAAAATAAGAATTTCGTCGCAGACGTAAATCCCTTCAAGTGGAAAGTGAAAAACCACGACCACATGGCCAAATGAAAAAGTCAACCACAAACAGTTTCTATAAAGACATATTTTTACAACTGTTGTGCTTAATTTTTGAAAAAAATATTTTGGAGGTACCGAACGGGAAGGTATCCATACTTTACGAAAATAATAATATATGAGAAAATCTTCTTTTATATATTTTTACTTTCAAATATCTTGAGAACAAACATTCTTCGAGGTTCTGTTTTGAATTGTAGAAAGAAAATGGGGTATTCGAAATAATTGATGAACTAAAATAAAACACGAAGCAGTATTAAAAGGATTTTTCGTTTTGAAATGAACCAAATAAAACGAAGTTTTTTTGTTTTTTTTGTCCTCCATAGAAGTCATCGTGAAACATTTCTTGCATGTCCCGCTGTTCCCAAGAAATTGCTTCGAGGAGTACGAACTGAAGTCTAACGCAAGTCTACATGGAACGAGGCGGAAAAGCCTACATGGAACATCCTGTGGAAGTTGCACATTTCACTTTCGAAAGCACAGCTTACTAACGTGCATATTACGATAAAGCAAGGAACTAGAACATTCCTGTCGTAAGAAAAGGCAATTCATCAAACATATCATTTTGAGGTTTTACAAACACTGCAGACATTCTTGAACCCATTTCCTTTTTCTTTCCTTCGTTCGTACTCCTCATGACCTTCTCTTTGGGCGAATTCGGAAAGGGCGCGTGCCAAACGCGTGTCGACAGCGGCTTACCTTCTTGAGATGCTTGTTGACCCATTTCGTGAATGTCTTCTTCTGGATAGCGTCTCGTTCGTCTGAAACAGGCAAACAGAGGGCGTCGGTCAGCCGCGAATACTCATTGGGCGGTCCCCGCACGCTCGGCAAACGCGCGCCGAGCGGCCGCTGTGTGGCGCAGCACTCGGCGCCGTTCGCGCCCGCCGCACGTGGCGAGGCGTCGCGACGCCCAGGGCGCCACACACCGGCTGCGACCCAGCAATCTCGGTAACGGAACAAATCCACTTACTGTTCTTTCAGCCACAACTGCAGCCATACACTGATGTATTGTTTCCAAAGAAGTCCTCTCGGAAAATTGAGTAGTGAGAGAGTAATTGTATGCACACCCGCTTCTGTGAGGTGAATCAAATGACACCATAGTAGTAATAATAATAATAATAATAATAATAATAATAATAATAATAATAATAATAATAATAATAATATATAATAAATAATAATAATTTTCTTCATTTGCATATTAGTTAACAAACACAGCCGATGCACCCGAATCAGTAAATGGTGCAGTTTAAGAATGTTTATAACGAAAACAAAAACAGAGATATGATATAAAGACTACACAACTGATAAACAAGCAACAGTTTAACAAAATAGCATTGTATCATACATACACAAAATTGAGAGCCCAAGAAATTTCATCCACAGATATTATTACTCTCCTTATTTCCAAGGCCTTATTTTCATCCTGTATACAGTAATCGGGTACCCTACGCGTGTCCGTCCCGTTCACATATCTTCCGGGCTACCATTTGGAACAAATGAGGGGTCCGACACACGTGCTGTGATACATTTAGGTTTTCGACGAGATTATGAGGAAATGAAAGGACATCAACAAATAGAGAGAATGACAGACAAACGAGATATTCCACTCTCACGAAGAGAATTATTTGTTGAAGTACAAAATTAAAACCAGATAATGTGTTCCTACTGCCCATAAAACCTGTAGTTGATCTTGAACGCGGAGGCGAAGCGCCGAGTACGTGACGGGCGCCGCTGATCTTCGCCCCGTGACGCTACTCGCATGCGCGGCAACTACGCCGCTGGTTCTTGGACGATTCGAAACGCCAAGTCACAGCCCCGCCTGCCGACGGCCTGCGCTACTCGTACTTCTAGCTGCGAATAGTCTTCAAGTCTAGAGGCAAAACAAGAGGGGAGACGAAGAAACGAAAGAAGGCAAGCGCGAGTGAGAGAAATATGAGACACAAGAAAGTTTTCTCCCCTGTACGTGGTGTAAATTTTAGAGTTAAGAAATTTAAAATACTTCAATGAGTATGAACTTTTTACATAAATTTCTTTTAACTTGGTATTTATCATTGCTTACGTGAATTTGCACCCGTGTTTCAGCCCGAATAAATGCTTGAACTTCCAGAAAATAATAATAATAATAATAATATTAATAATAATATTAATAATAATAATAATAATAATAATAATAATAATAATAATAATAATGATCTCAAGCAACCTCATGTAGACTCAAAAGCCTCAAACACTTGGCTAAAACACGGTAATCTGTTTGGCGAAACAGAGGGGTTCATGGTCGCCATACAGGATCAAGTGATCAACCCTAAAAGTTACAGGAAGCATATCCTCAAACAAACAATAGATGACAAATGTAGAAAATGCCATACAACAGTTGAGAGCATACAGCACATCACATCAGGATGCAAATTAATGGCCCATACAGTTTACACCTATAGGCACAATCAAGTTGCAAATATCATTCACCAGAAACTGGCAGCGAAATCCAACCTACAAGAAATGACCTGCCCATATTACAAATATGTTCCCGTAACTGTACTTGAAAATTCAAAAAGTTGTACTATGCAGGAAATTATTAAAAATTGGCTTTTAATAACGTTCCACAAACAGCTAATCTTCAAACAGCACATGCAGAAAAAATAACAAAGTAAACAGAACTAGCAACTGAAGTCAAGGCACTATGGCATCTCCAAAAAGTTCATATTGTTCCTCTGGTCATTTCGTGGACAGGAGTTATACCAAATAACAACCATAAAAATCTGGAACTTATTCAAATACCAAAATATACCTATAAAATTATGCAAAAATCGATCATCTTAAACACATGCAGGATTGTTCGAAAATTCCTAAATTGCGACGAAACATGAATTGACCTGTGTCTTGGTTATTAACCCGACACAAAGTCAAATAAAAATCCGGTGAACAGCGAGAAAAACAATGTATAATAATAATAATAATAATAATAATAATAATAATAATAAGACTCTCGTAGGCGTTTGGAAGGGGCTGGTGGGGTGGGCGTGGCCGAGAGGCGCTCAGGGCCGTCGGAAGAGCGGCCGCGAGGACGTCCGGTGCCAAGTGCGGCGGCGGACGGCGCGAGGCCGCCTGCATGCAGATGCGCCCCGGCCCAGACGCCCGCCCCGCCAGCGCTTGTCCGCTCCCAGCCGCCCTCGACCGCCCGCGAACTCCCCATTCGTGGTCGTCTCCTCCCGCCCGCATACCCGTCCACTCGAGTCTCGCTCTCGACCCGCCCCGCCTGTTCGCGTACCTACACCCGCTCTCGCTCACCCCGCCTATTTATACCATCTAGCGCACTTGTATTCACTCTCCTGGTCAAATAGTGTATCACTTGATTTAACAAGCATTTACATTGTGAAGACAATGTCCTGTCGGCAATGGGCTTCTCTTAGGAAGAACTTTCAGTTTCCTTCATTAAATTAATTTAATTTATTCCTAGTATCGTTAGTTCAACTTCATGTCTTCTTGAAGAATAGATGTACGATTTTCAATTTCGGCACAATGGAGTTGAAAATACACTGAATAGTAGAGAGTAATTTCCCCTGATAAAATCGTGAAACATTTCACACTATTTAATAAACATACAAAAGAAAAGCAAAACTCGACAAGTGCTATAAGTTCCCAGCTCTGTGATTTCACGTGAAATAGACAAAATTAACAGTATTTGCTTATTAAATAAAAAAATGTGCCGAAAACGTCGTTCACCGATTTTTCAGTTTTCCAGACAGTGGCCACTCTGATCTGCAATCGCCCAGGGCTGCCTCAGCGCGAGCATTCGTCAGCGAAGTCCGCTAATTCTCTGGGCGAACGTGGCAGCCGCGAGCAAGCGCGCCCCAATTTGTCGTCGCCGTCAGCCCAACTGGGCAGGGAGGGGCGGGGCGGGGCGGAATGGGCAGGCCGAGGAGGGGATGGGCGGGGCGGGGCGGGGCGGGGCGGGGCGGGGCGGGGCGGGATGCGAACGGATGGGAATGCGCCAGGAGCAAAACGAGTCGGCGACGGACGGACGCACGGACGGACGTTTAGAAATCTATTAAAGGATTAAACGACCCCGCACACGAGATGAATGAGGGCTCAAACCGATGGGGAATTAGAGAGCAAAACGAAAAGAGCACAAAAAATTATGTGAAGAATGTTAACGTGGTTTTCCTCACGACGTAGGAGATAAAAAACTAAATCGCTTCTACGAGGACACAAGGTAAATAAGCCCAAAATTTATTGCTTTGGAGAAAATAGCGTAGCGTACTTGGGATGAAATTATGTATCAACAAGCTTAACAAATTATTCACTTGAGTCTGCTTGTGTTAAACATTCTTTGAAAAAAGAATACACAAAGTAAAATGTGGTAACAGAAAATAATATCAATAATCAATAATTTTATGACCTTAAATATTAATGTTAAAAACCCCAGCATTATTACACTAATACAAAACAACTATTCTAATTCCCAAAATCTGTTGGAAAGTTGGATAAAATTCAATTTTACCCAACAGTAAATTTCATTCTTTCACGTCACAACCATCCCAGATATCTAATAATACGTTTACAATATAACGAATTCTTCGGAATGCAATACGTTCCTTACTCCGACCGCAAAGCATGAACTCTAACATCAAATTACTTGCATTATCTTCTCAACCTTCTCTCGCGACCTTTCCGGCACCAAATGGCACTTGCTCAGTTGAGGGTCAATAGCCCAACGGAGCATCCGCAACGACTGACGCTGCTCGGCAATGGGCCGAAACGCACTTACCGGACGCGCGCAGCGTGTCGACTAGTTTAAATCTGCTGCTAAAAATGTACACCAAAATATTATATGGTTGTAATTTTGGAATTAATAATTATTGAGAATATAAAATTTCAAACAGCTATTATTTTTAGCAATGTCAAATTTATACCACAAACTTTTTTTTTAAATTAGGAGAAAATGTAAAATTAAAAAAAGTTTAAATGGTTGCCATTTTCGAAGGATAGATCGGGGCAGTTGATCTCGACAGGAACTGTACTATTAATTATTGACAAAAGGAAAAACTGAAAACTTAGACAAATGAAACCAAGAGTGTGGTTTATATTCGAGTGAGCCAGACGTTTCATTCATGGAAAATATTTTACTTTGAAGATTATTTAAATATTTAATTTAATAAAAATGTACTACATTTTTAAAAAATTCTCCTCGTTACTTGAAGTTCTTAGAATTTGATATTTACCATCTAAAAATTGTAGGATTTGGCTATTGATAGTTCTATGCCTCATGGAAGTCGATCTTACTCAATCCTACTAACACACTCGCCATATTGAATATTATATTTTCTATGTTAAGATGATGGTGTACTAATAGAATCTCCAATACGATGTTTATTCTTTGTTCTGTCCCTATTCAGCGCTTCGGTGCGAAGGATCGTTGGTTCGAGTCCCGCCTTGGGCATTGTTGTTAGTCGCTTGTCTCTCAGGTACGTGTTGTTGCGAAGGGCCTCGCGTTCTGTTGCCGTCAAATCAACGGAGTTCGCATTGTGTGTTGGTGTCTAGTGTTTGGTCGAATACGCGTCCCATCAGGACGAAAGGGGTAACGGAACGTGCTGGAAGAGCCCGAAGAAAACCAATCGTAATTCTCAGAATGGACTGGACTGTCCTCTACAAGAAGCAAGCCCTTCCATTTTTGACCAGTGCGAGCCTTTGTCGTCGACGCAGTCGACTGTGCGGCGGGGGCGGGCCTGGGTTCGCGGCCCGACCGCCTTTCGGCTGCGCCGTAGCGCATGAGTCACGCGTTCAGCCGGCGTCTGGAGGAGGCCCTCCTTCCCACCCGGCGCGCCGCCTTACGCGTCGCGGGCCCCGCGCCCACGCCGACACCACGTGCTACTATGAAACATCCACCAACTTCCATTGCTTGTATTCAATTTCAAATTTTAACATCACCAACATACAATTATTGGATATCATGACAGAGTTGAAATAGTTGTTAAATAATATTAGTGATAGTATGATTGGCTTGTACTTATTATTTTTATTTTATTATAATTGTAATTATTGTTATTTAACCACCGGGATACCCAATTGCAGTTCAAATAAATGTATGTATGTGTAATATATTAAAAACGATGTTTTGTGCTCGATTTTTGATTATGAATGAAAAGTTTCCGTTAATTAGAATTGTGTAAAAGTTAAAATACGAAATAATAACTGGATATAGTTTGTGTGTTGCAACTAAAAAACGAAAGTTGTTTCTACTGTCTTCATCGAGTGTCCGTTGTTCTTATTATTTTTTAAATTTGTTTTCTGTTAAATCTTAATTATAAATTAATAAAGACGGGCAATGTGAAGCAAAATTTTGTTGATCCCGAATGTAATGTGAAAGGTTATTAAATTACCTTTAAGACATCGGCGTTTAAAAACATCGATGGATTTTGGTTAACGAATTATTAACACTGGGAGTTGTTTCAATTTTCCACATTCACGTTTAGTAACATGTTTTGTTATTGATATAGCATCGCTACTTCTGAAGTTTCGCAGCGAAGACATTTCTAATCAAAGCTGTGTCGTTACAGAAATAATATTAATCACGGGTTGGGCTATAAAACTGTCAGAAGGCATCTGACGAACCGTGTAATTTATTAATTTCGTCATGACCCTCCCGTACTACCAAGTACTACTACTTTCGAACAACCAGAACCTGCAGGTCTGTCGCAACAGCATCTATTCTGCGATTTTACTTTTCTGCGCCTGACATTTGATCAGCCGTCCAATCGAGACCTAATACGTCACTATATTGACGTCATAATGGTGGTGTTCAGCCTTCCGATTGCATGACACTGTAACAGCTGATTTACTTCAAACGCAGCTCTGTAAAAGCCGCAGTATACTCACGAACCAAAGTATAAAATCAGGGGCAGTTTGGATAATAATAGAAGAAAAGCAGAATGGGTAAAAGCAAAATCAATCAATCGCTGGATCTTCAAGGAGACAACGAGATGCACTTTCTAAAACCTGATTATTCATCAAAACTCAAACGTTGTAGGCATCCTTTATAATAACGGGCCCCCGGCCTGACGGAGCGTCTTGATGGGTTAAAGACCTCTGAACATGCTTGGGTTCGCGCTGAGAGAGTGCTTTACTTGAAAAAGAAATTTAAGTGGAACTTTGCAACACTCGAAAGTGCTGCATGTGCCACTTCTTCGAAAATTATTCCTAAATTAAAATTTTGGTGGATTTATATGTCATTCGATTACACTTGACCGCGAATTGTGCATTCGATGTTTGGGAAACGTGTATGGGTATGTCACCTGACAGATGTATGGTTCCAAAATATACACCCTGAGTGTTTAACTGTCAATATGTTTATGCGTAGTAACATTCAAATCTAATAGTTTTTTTTAACAGCAACCATTACTATCACAGGAAACATCGAAATGAAAACAGGAAACATCGAAAAACAAAATTAGCCATTACACCAACTCTCGCAGGAAGAATGAAGCAATACTTCATTGCACTTTCAGTTACCGTGACACAACAATGTTTCACGCTTATTTTCATTCAACTGGTTACGTGGCCAGATGATCGATTGTTTCTCTTGTTACCGGATTTAATAAAGTATTATGGATGACATCCTTTCAGGATACATACGTACCTCGCCAGTCGGAATGTCCCTCTTCTTTCACCCTTTTCTTTCTTTCATCATCAATCTTTCTCCCTGTGAATATTTACGGACACTTAGATGTGCAAAGTTGATCACAGCCGACGTAAATTATCGAAATTTAATAAAATGAATCGACATTTGGCAGCCAAAGAAGCAGAAATGAGAGAATTAAATCGGTAGACATTACGTGAGGCCAAGAATCAAAATAAGACGTACAGCTGTTAGAAGATTCAAATTTGATCGTCCTTGGAGTCAGACATGGTAACAGCAGTGTTATTATACCACTTCTCGCCAGAAATAGAAAGATAATCGTCAATAAAGAAGGCAACCCATCTCCAAGGCGAGCTGCACCAATAAAATATGCTCCGAAAAAACTTAACAACTCCTGATGGCACAGAAGCTCAGAAAAACAAAGAGCAAGAACGTCCATCCACCAGAAAAAAAAGGCGCCCGCTCAATTACGCCGCTTAGCCGGTGGTGTGTCAACATCCCAGGCGGCGCCGGTGCATCAAACGGAGGCCCATCGCCCCGTAACGAATGGGGCTCCTCCGATTTAATATGCATTAACGGGCGAATTACAGCAGATCCTCTTCACGTCGTTGGGGATTAGAATTTCCAAACAGTCGCCGGTGCGACCCGCGCAAGTGAATTCCGACGCGGCGCCCTTAATGCATGCAAAGTGGCCCACAATAATTTAAACGAGGGGTTCCACGCAGGGGATCTGTCGCCTCGACGCCAGGCGGTATTCACGACTCTGGCGTGCAAGCCGCCGCACGCAGTAAAATTTCTAGACGCTGCAAATTCGGTTGAAAGGTGAAGATGAAATTAAATGTGATGAATCACATTGAGTTGGCTAATAAAGAATCATACAAGGTTTGCCATCAGAAACTGCTGTTTCCAAGACGGTCTAAACATGCTTATGCAAGCTGAAAATGAAGTGTTTTATCTTCACCCTTCATCCTGGCGGTGCCCGGGAGTTGGCTGAGGATATATAAGAGCGGTGAATTCTCACGAATTTAATGTTGGCTTCCGTAGCTCACCTGGCTAAGGCATGTGCCTGGATAACAGAATGATCGAAGTTCCGATGACGAAATCAAATATTTACATTTCGTGACAATACATTTTCTTAGACCCTCTTGTGTGATTCAAAAGGTATAAAGAATATTCTAAGAACTGATATTTGATCATTTGAGAACAAATATTTCAATATGCAAATCGGCTTTTCAGTAGTTTAAGGAGGAACCGAGCAAGGGATCTGGTACCTCCACACGCGGCGATATTCAGAACCCCAACGCGCAAATCGACAGTGACGTACGGCAAAGAAATACCTCCATCGCTCTTCAATTGCGTGACTACAAAGACCAGGACGATCCACAGAGTGGCCCTCAACGACGTGCCCTCCATCCTTAGGCTCCAGGGTTCAAATCTTGACCAATACACGTGGTATTGCGCGTGGACAAAGCGAATGCATGTGTGGCAAATATTTAAACGGTGGGTATATAATTACAAAAGTAAAGAAGTCACTAACCTCTTATTCAAGAGATCTAAACAATATCCGATACACTGCTTTGTGAACCAACACATCGAACATTTCTAAATGCAAAGAGAATATAACAATTTGAAGGTTCTGGGAAAAATTAGGCACCACGGAACACAGCGAAATTCGCAACTCCAACGTGTAGGAAGCTCTTTTCGGGCAAGAAACAATGGAACTGCTGAGCCACCATCAAACGTAATCTTGAATGCGCAATGACGTGAAAGATTTACAAATCGAACCTGCATAACTCTTAATTCATACATATTTCTATTTTATCCCAAGTATCACAAACGGGTTCTAAGATGCACAATGACAGACAAAATCAATTGGATACAGAGAGCCCGCCTATTTCCAAAGACAAGGCCATCGGTTTAGGAAGCGCGCTCAACAATACGCGATTTCTTTTCCTAGCCCCAGCTACTCCACTCGTGCCCTGTACATAAGATGGTCGTAAAAGTCTGATGTGGAGGCATCGTCGCCCACAGTCGCGGCAGTGCGAAAGGTTTGTGAAACACGCTGCCCGCCGAGGAGCCGAGAAGGTAGGCGAGGCGTGGCTGGGGTGAGTAATGGCGTGCGTGAAGATGTAAATGACCTCTTTACCATCACACTCCCGCTATCGCGAGGGAGCTGTAGAGGCAAGAGCTTAACAGTGTTTCAAGGAGCGAGCTTGGATATTCAATGTTGCTGGGTGTAGGGACAAGTTCAAGCCGATTTTTCTCTGAAATTGGAACAGCTGTATGTTCACAGATAAGTCGCTTTACTTACATTCTGTAACTACTCCGTATTGCAAGTTATTTCAAAAAAAAAATATTTACAAAATACTCTTTTCCACTTTCTATGTATTTGCGTACGGGTTAACGAAACGATGCATAAAACCTGAAAAGAGTCTAAATATAATAAAATTTATAAGGATCAATGTAAAGCTTTTCTTACTTTTTAAACTTCATTCAACATTCAAATAGCGTTTCTATTATTTGTGAATCTCCACCAAAGTTATTTTTACAACAAATTCGATTCTTCACTATCATTTATTTTGACAAAAAACGTCCAAGTTGCGTACAAATAATTATAAAATATTCCATCGAAAATAGATTTACTTTCTCTGCAGTATCGCAATTTTCTACATTCTACAAAATTTTAAGAACCAAGTTCTAACATCTCTGAATTCATGTGGATACTACTTCAGAACATCTCGATGGCATAGCAATATGGTGAAATCAAGTTCAGATACAAAATCTCTTATTGAAGCTTTCACTATCTCGTTCAGTCCCGTATCCTGTACCAACAATGAACAATTCCAGTAGGCAGGAATATTTAAGTTAATATTCTCAACACGATTTTTGAGATTAAATATACTCCTCTGAATGTTGAGTCACAAAATTATTAGGATTCGCGAGTTCTCAATTAAACAAACTAAACATATTACATGATATAATGGAGCTGATACATGTATGAATCTGAAATACAATAGGAAAGCTCCACTGAATTCAGTGGAGTTTCTCTGAATGGTCAACATTTCTAAAATATTGAATTCAAGAATACACATAAAACAAGAAACAAAGAACAAATCCAGATCGAGGAAAGCACCACTCCGTACACGTATATTCACTACCACAGCAGTAAAATTATTTTATCGTCAGTCGAGTGTTCATTCAACCTCTACCGCTAACTTCATGGAAAAAACACAGCCTCCACCAGCTCCAGGTCCGGTTTGCTCAAGGAAAATGGCCAGTCGGACACTTTGCCAAGAAGCGGCTTGCTGCGAACCTGTTCACAGGGCGATAGGAGCTTTTAGAACGATCGCTTTGTAGTACAGTGGAGAATCCGGTCACCTTGACACCAACCGCTCCAGTTGACAACAATCCCGTTCTCAAAATCGGAAACTGTAATGTAAGTCTATTAAAAAATTGAAGTATAACGCAGAAATTATAAACGTGATTTTATACGTGCAGCCAATTAAACGAGATTTTAAAACGAGTGTTGGCCTGAGAGATACGTCAGAAACACATGTCTGCAGCTTGAAATCAACAAAGCATTTGTCTCCTACCAGTGAGTCACGATAGAATGATGACAGGGCTATGTTGCACGTTTAAAAACGTTTAATCATTTCTACAAATGTTACGTCACAGAATTCTGCTCTATCCTCGAGACATCATCCATATTGTACTTACAACGAAGCTTTCGAAACAAACTACCAAACGGTTTAAGCTCTCAAGACCACTTACGTCAGTATCTTCTTTTTCTTCCCAAGAGCTTCTCTCTCAATATAGCACTCAACGGCAACAAAGCTGAGTAGTGGCGCGAATACAATGATAGCAGTCCCGGGAATAACATTGGACAGTGGGAATATAACAAGATCAAAAGCGCAGGTTTAAACGTGTCGTCAGTTACAGTTGCGCCCCATTACTGCGAAAGATTTCCATTCTTAATAGCTACCCGAATAGAACCAGATGAGTTCAAGGAACTTTGTAAACTAATATTACACTACCGGAGGAAATACCGTGTCTTAACTTGTTTCAACCTGCAGCACCAATCTTCCAGCAATGATTCACAGGCAGGAATTTTGACTATTAAAACGTAATCTAAAATACCTCTTTGGGTTGTATAACAACTTCTCTAATTTGTTAGAATTGGTTAGAATGTATTAAATTAATGTTGCACACTAATCTCCGGACCTTCGAGATAACATCGTACCTTTAGGCACTATGTAGAGTGCCGCCAAATTCCCATTACCCATCCAATGAGATCATCCGAGATATTTCAGGCGGCAGAGGCGGCGGGCAGCGAGCTGCGTCCAACTCGTGTCACACACAACGAGGCAGTCGTCTCTCACGCTTGAGACACGCATCGCGAACCTGCATTACAACGTTATTTCTTGATAATTGAAAATTTTTAAACATTTTACAATAATTTTAAAATCTATTAAATTGAAATGTAAAACCTCCATACAAGCCACGCTTCTAAAATGTGCAGTTGAATTTTACTATCAGGACATTACTGAACGCTCTCTGTGAACATTATTAAACCCTCTCACTTAAGGACCAGTATTGCGGTTCCAAAATAACGGATCTAAAGTTTTTTTGCGAAAATACATTAAAAGTGCTCTCCTGTAACAATGTTATGAGTCAGATAGTATACTATCATTCTGAAACAGCGATTTTTCATATAGCGTTCCTAAAATGTTTAATGAATGTTTCACTCAAAACTCCCCCGAGCACTTAAACCCCTTCTCACTGAAGTTCCTGACCAGACGGACTCAGCACTAAGTTACACCGCGTCAGACATACCTCTATTATCCATTCACCATAATAAAAAAACCCGATGAAAAAAAAAAAAATTGTGTGTTAGGAAGATTCTCATTGGTCTTGCAGAATGTTCTTAAAACAGAGAACTATTTACTTTCCCGTCAGGATCCCGAGAACAACAGAGCTCATACCGCAAAATAACGAGAATCATCCTGACACCTTTGTATCTATTTCCATCAGAATGTTTCTTAGGGTGAACGGATAACGATCCGGCGCCCGCGCTTCGGCCGCGTAAAACCGGCAACAGGGCTACCGGGAGGCCGCCTCGGAGCGCCGGTGGGGACGGGGCATAATCGAGGCATTATTTGAAGGCGAGGGAGGCGTTGGGGCGGCGCGGCGCCGACAGCGCACTCTGGGGTTATCGGCGCCTATCGCGCCGGCCACTCCCCGGCACTCCCGGGCGGGCGCCGCGCCGCGCTCAGAGAGGATCATCGCTTGCCAACAAGCTCCCCCAGCCCCAGCGCCAGCGCCAGTCCCTGCCCCGTGCGTTGCACTAAATGGAGAGGATTCCCCGTTTGCCAGGAACCGGGGCGATGGATCATCGCTACAACACCTGAACCGGCTACTACAGCTACTACACGTTCATCAAAATTACCTTTCTCAGATTTTTTTTTTTAAGTTGGTTATTTAAGGTCGCATCAACATCTTAGGTCATTAGCGACCACTATTGCTGTTAACGGTATGGTAACTATGTGGATGAAACGATGTGGTGGTGATAAGGGGTGAAAGGACGAACACAAATACAACCATGCCCGAGGCGGGACTCGAACCCGCGACCCTTCGGTCCGGGATCACTACGACACTACTGCCTTAGCGATCTCGGCCACCGGGCCGACTTTCTCAGACTTTGAAAATATCTAACGAAACAAAACTCAATGTTTTTGGAGATATATGCAAGGTAACACTCGTTTTGTATCCCATTACGTAGCTATTTCAGTGTTTGTTTGTTGTTGTTTTTTTAACCTATACCGTGCGTATTTCTCACTTCTAATTTTAAACTCCTCATTCAATTTCAATTACAAAAGGCATCCTCCATGGAAATGATATGCAATTCTGATATGCTCTTAGGCAACTCTAGACTTCCCGGAATGCCATATTTACAGTCCTGCGTTTACTCCATAAATGCAACATAAGCAAAGAAGAACTACCGCTCAAACGAAGAAAGAGCTGCAGCCGCTCGCTATCTGCCCGCGCATCCGCTGCCAGATGACGCGGACTGCACAGCTGGTGAACTGACGGAGAGCCAGTTGCACATACTCCGTCTGGAGCATATTTCTACTCTTCCTAGCTAGATCTCTCCAGCCCCGAGTCCCGCTCTGTCCCGCCCCGGCCCGCCCCGCCCCGCCGCGCTCGATCCAACCCAATGCTTGTAGCCTGGCTCTGCCCCGCTCCGCCCATATCGATTTCCCCAACACTATGAGTTTCCCCGCTCCCCTCTTCTCCCACTGTCTGTCTCACAACATCGATTCTCCTGCCCCATAGTGCTTTCTCCGCTTCGCACTGCTGTGTCCCGATCCCTCTGCAACACCCCGTTCGACCCATCCCACTCCGCGCGTCTCATCGACTCGTCGTGCCGTGCCCTGCCCTGCCCCCGGGGTACTTAACCCGAGGGCCGACCTCTGCCCCTGTTAAGGGCCTCGTTGCTCTGCGCCGCGCGATGTGCAGGGGCCGCGGCCCCTGACCCTCTGGAGGACCCCCTTGTCACTGTGCACCGTCTGCCTGCAGAGGCGGGGACGGAGGTGCAGGCGAGCGTCCGGTCGATTAGTATTCACATGCAGCGTTGGCAAAGCGGTGATTTGATTAAACTGCTGTCGCTTCGCAATGCAGAATATATTGCAGTCCATGCTGAATGGGGCGCAGTAGTAATACGATATGACTTTGCTTGCTTTGAAAGTTAGAAACATGAATCAGGATCTTCAGCGGCTCTGCGTCACTTCGCCTGCACACGAAAATATTAACTGCTTTTTTTGACAGGCCAAAATTAATAAACTGTCACTTTCAAATATATAAAGGAAAGTATAGAATTCAAAACTATTAAGGAGAATTTCGAAACTGCAAAATATAATAACATCCAAAAATATAAAATTCATGTTACATCATGGGTATAGACAGTTCGCAATATACTCTGCCATCAAATTCGATATTCGTAGAATGATCGATTACCCTGCGATGTAAGTCGCCTACAGAATATGCCGTTATGCCTACAGCCGCCGATGTATGTCGCCAACAGAATAGCGGGTCCCGCTGTCGCTTCGATTTCGTTTTGGCACTTGCGCAGAGGCTCAAAAATGCAGTCGATCTGTGTGCGCTACGCCGTGCCGAAACTCCGCGTGTCGTTTTTGCCCACCCCCACCTCACCGCCGCAAGCCACGCGCGTCGCCGTGCGTCGCCGCGAGCGGCAGCTGCAACCGGCGGCGGCGGCGGCAGATGCAGCGGGGGGGGGCGTCGCGTCGCGTGGCGGCTGGCCGCGTATCCGGGCAACGAGCTGTGCGCAACGCTGTGCGCAGCGCCGCGCCGCCCACACCGACGCGCGGCTATTTGCGGCGCGCGCGCCCGACTGCCCCCGCAGCAGCCGCGCACTCCACGCCACGCCCCGCCCCGCCTCGCCTCGCCCCACCCCGCCTCACCTCGCTCTGCCCCGCCTCACCTCGCCCCGCCTCACCCCGCGCCGCGTCACCCCACGCCCGCCTTGCCCCGCCCCGCCTCGCCTCGCCCCGCCTTGCCGCCGCCTCGCCTCGCTCTGCCCCGCCTCACCTCGCCCCGCCTCACCCCGCCCCGCCTCACCCAGCCCCGCCTCTCCCCGCCACGCCCCGCCTTACCCCGCCCCGCCTCGCCCCGCCACGCCCCGCCTTGCCCTGCCCCGCCACGCCACGCCCCGCCTTGCCCCGCCACGCCCGCCTCGCCTCGCCTCGCCTCGCTCTGCCCCGCCTCACCTCGCCCCGCCTCACCCCGCCCCGCCTCACCCAGCCCCGCCTCTCCCGCCCCGCCCCGCTTCACCCCGCCTCGCCTCGCCCCGCCCCTCCTTTCCCCGCCTCGCCCCGCCCCGCCCCTCCCCGCTCCGATGCCAGGTGGAAGAAAGACCAGCACACACCACGCCACGAGACGCGCAGTCACAAGCCATCGACTGAACAAGTTCCTTTAGATTTTTCAAATTTTCCCTCAAACTCAATAATCCATATTACTATTTTCCAACTAGCCGACGGTAGGTCGGCGCCGGATCTCGCCATCCAGCTGGGGAAGACCACCGTCATCTCCCGAGAAACAAACATGCACTACACTAACGGGACTAATGACCAAAGCAGTTGAAGAGCCCGGAAACACGAAAAAGAACCAAACCAAACTAATTTCCAATGCGCGCAGAAATGTAAAGAGAACTACGCAACCTAGGTAAAGAGGCACCCTTTGAAAGGTGTCTATGGAACTCGGGAAAATCCAAAACAATGCAACAGTTTCGATTCGTACTGAAAAATTCAAATATTTCATTATGTTATTCGGCTTGTACTCTACTTCACGTATTGACTGAATTCTGATACTCAGTGCGACTTTTTTTAATAGTCTTGGTAAGCAAAGAACAGTGGTGCTGTATACACACATATGTTATTGCAGTATTCTTGAAGACTTATGGTCAAAACATATATAATTTATTGCAGTGTTATTCGAGAGCCGCATTTTTTCCATAGTTCGTCTGACAGAAATTATATAAATCATTTTTTTTTAGTCTGGTTACTGAGCATCTGCTCAAATAGTACGCACAGCTAATTTTCCAATACCTCTGCGCTAGCACTTAATGCGAGTACCGATGAGATATGTTTTCACATTTTCTTAGAAGGGTGGCAAACTAAAATATTTTATTAACACTCACATCTTCGAGCGAAAGCATCATTTCATGAACGACCGGCTAGAACAAAAGTTCTCTATAGTTATCACAACACTTCACGTCAGAGATTGAGCTGCGTCAGTAACTAGGACGGGATTTATAATTCTTGGCTTAAGGACAATTCAATGTTTTCGATCTCCGCTATTGAGATAAGACACTATCTGTGCGATATGTGCGTAGGTATATTTGATGGTTATTAATAAATCTAATATCTTATCACTGGATGAAACTAACGTGATGTGGAACACAACATTTTAAGTCGCGCACCACTACCCCATTGCTCTGAATTGTTCGCCGATACTTCTACAATGTCACTTCGCACCAGCGTGGGTCAATCACAGGCCGGACTGAATTAAAATCCTAAATGACTTTCCTTCACATAAATCTACACTAACTTCACTTTTTTTAAAAAATGCGATGGAAATAGAGACAATAAATTAATTAGACTGAAAAGCTGATTTACAGAAAAAAATTAAAAACCCGGAGAACCACAACTGTCTCACTTCCAGAATGACATCGGACTTTCCCCAGATGTGCAGAATCGTTTCGAGCTTCGAGGCCTTTCGCAATTTCACTTGCTGTCAACACTCGATTTCGCAGAGGCTTCAAAAGAACGATAGCCTTCTGGCCCAGACAGCCACCCGCAACCTGCAATTCCGCCGTGCACGCAGGGGCCCTTCCACGCAACAGCCCAGTTGAACGACGGCGCCGACAGAACAGACAGAAGAGAGGTCACGCACAGCCACGAAAGAAAGGAAACAGCAAAAGAGAGTAAAGGAGCAAAATGAAACCGTAAACTTTAAACCCGTTCGATGTCTCGAACAGAAACCGAAAACGTTATTTTTCACTTAACAAGTTGTTGAATAATCCGTAACGTAATGAAACATATTGTTTTCATTGTTTATAACTTATGGACATGTACAGTGGCGTACGCAATGAGGGAGAGGAGCTCATAGAGTTTAAGCCCTCCTCTCCCGTCAATTCAGCACACATTCACAAATGTAGGTTTTACTATTTTTCCAGTTTACGTACATCCAATAAATTCTATGGAACGTATCTAACAAACGAAGGAATGAATGGAAAAGCGTTCTTCTCACAACCCCTGGTTTACGAGAAACGCCAGATGGGAAACGCCTGCTCGAGCAGGTTCTCCGCCTCGGCGCTTCGTGCCAACTTCCACAAACATCCGACGGCGCTAACTCCCACAGCTTCCTGCCTGACGCGCCGTGCGTTCCGCTTTAAAACGCGCCCGTGCGCGCGCGCACGCACGCACGCACGCACGCACACGCAGCGGCCGGAGACCGCCCCCCAAGGTTTAGTTCAAGGTCCCGCCGAGCGCCGCGCCAGCCGCTCCGCGGCAGACGCTAACGCAGACGGAGGACAGTGGTTCAGGATTACGGCACCGGGGACAAAAATACGTCAGCCGGGTACATGAATAAGATTTCAAATTGTATTTTAGGATTTTGAAAATCACCGCAATTTAAATGTATACGAAACATTAAAATTCAATATGACGGATCTGAAATGTTCGTTACAACAGTGTTTTAATTTATAAAAATTGATCCAACCCACGTTTTTATTCATATGTAATTTGTATATTAAGAAATTTCATTGATTCATATGCATGCATATTTCAGTGAATAGAGGAAAGACAATACAGAAAAATTAATAAGATATCAATGAGATAAATCATTAAGTCCCTTAATATCAGTTAACGTATATTATAATTCATTTCCTATCTTAGACCTATTTATAAATAGCACACTTAAAACAATATGTTGTTGAGTGCGAGATATTTGAATGTGTCTTATCGCTCTTCGTCCAAACATCAATCAAGCTCATAATAGCAATTTGTCCTACAAGCTATTTTCTGCTAACAAATGCACAAGGCTGCAGGGTACTCTTGCGACCTTGGAGGAAAAATTATTAAGAAATTAAATTGGGGTCATTTCCCACAATTATGATATTTGAGGCATTGAGCGAACCAAACAAGGAGTTTAAAATCCTTGTTTACAAGCAGCTATCAATGTCAATGACTCGAAAGTATCATGATTCTGACATATTTACAATCGGCGCCCTCGAGATTGCAATGCGATGTTAAAATTGGCATTTTATTTTGCCAATAAGAAAGTTTGCGGTACAAAATCGGCAGGCCAAGAGGCACTATCCAACGGGCAAAATATAGTCACTTTGACCACGCGAGTCTTACAATATTTTGATGACGGCCTTACCGTCCTACAATTTATTTTAATTCAAGCATACAAATTATGTACACAATTATGTACTTTGTTACATGAACGTCAGTAGCATCTGATGCGGTCTTTTCTTGTCTCCTTCATTTACACCTTTTCTGAACTTTGAGCATCGTCCCACTTTTAGCTCTGTATGCCCTCAAGGCGCTTTCACTAGTGATCGTTTAAAAAATACTTTTCGGAGCGTGCGCTTTTACTGTATGGACCACAGAGTGGCGTCGGCGCCGCGGCGCCCGGCCGAGCCTGGCCCCGGGAGGAATGGACGCTCTTGGCACGCGCCCCGGCGAGGCATCTGCAGCCGCCCTTCACACACCTCGTGCTTCCAAGAGTTGGAACACAGCTTTCAAATTACTGTATTATCTAATATGGTATATTAAAATTGCAAATAAATTCAAGGTTGGCAAATAATATTTCGATTTGTAGGCCAGAGTGTTCTGAATCCAATGCCTTTTATTCTAGAATCCTAGAACAACCCAGAGCTTAAAAAATTTAGAAAAGAGTAAATGTCTACAAACGCGAAAAATGGCGCACGGCGTAGAACAAAAATGGCCGCCATTTGTAAACCAGGCACAATAAAAATAAATCAAAGATTTTTTGAATAGACAAAACATAAGGAAATTTATGTACAGTACATGATTTTTTTTCGAGATCGTCGAGCGACCACAGCTGGACCACTTGAAATGGATTGACCCGGGTGCAATGTAATCCTTTATTGTACTACGTTAGTAGTGCAATGACAGAGAATGTTTATTAGTTAATATTGTTTGGTGTTATATGTTACCTTAATGCGTGCTTTTAATCTAAATTTATTCCTTACTTCTATTGTACTGTCCTTATTTCAAGTATACTTTAATGCAGTAAAATAATGTTCATAAGTAGCTCATTTACAGTTCGAGTATAATTTAATGCAGTAAAATTATGTTCATGAGTAATTCATTTACGATAAAAAACAAACATGTGTTCTGACATGATGTGGTCACAATTGCCCACTCATTGCAGAATAAGGGGTGCTTCTGAATAAGAAACTGTCTCTTCATAAGTACATGAGGAACACTCATTTTAAGTGCCCACTGAGAATTCCACACATGAATTCTACGAATGGCCATTCGTATGTTGCGTGGGGGTGAATCATAAACTGAAAAGAAGTACTGCGTTCACTCCACGCAGAAGTATCAGGCGTTCTATCACGCATACTTCGTTAAGCTGAACAGCATGCAACGCCTTCAGACCATCTTCACTTATGGACACCACACCAAAATGGCTGAGAAACAGGAAACATGCGTATGGAGTTATGAAAAGGCATCAATCGTGCTTTTCAGTCGATTAGTCATCATCTCTCTTCCTTGACAATGTTGGCACCCCGCAACCTTTCTTGTGCGTGCGATCACTCGTTTTACAAAGAGAAACGTCTAAAAGAGGTAAGAATAATTGTAACCACTCGGCTAATACGAACATTTTAAATTTGTCCATAGAACTTGCCAGTTCATGCACCCACACTAGCGCCTCCCGACCCATTGGCATTCACGGCTACGGAGGGGAGGGAAGCTGAAGCAAAAAATTAATTTTCCACCCGTTCACTCCAAAAGAGAGGGGGGGACGGCGCCACCACCTGAACCCCCCGGCCAGGGGCCCCCAGGTACTCAGCTGCGACGCGGCAGCGGTCGCTAAGCCCCCGCGACCGGCGCCATCCATCACAACGCAGCATGAATGGCGCCGCGCCACAATGCCGCTCCGATTTCTCTTTAATGGGGCGGAACGAACTTCAATCAGTGACTCAGCACCGCCCCCCGCCGGCGCCCCGCGCTGCTAAGACTTTCCCACGTGGTCGAGCAGACGAGCCACGAGTCGACACGTGGTGGAGCAGACGAGTCACGAGTCGAGCGGTCGAGACGTGGTCGAGCAGACGAGTCACGAGTCGAGCGGTCGAGACGTGGCCGAGCAGACGAGCCACGAGTCGACACGTGGTGGAGCAGACGAGTCACGAGTCGAGCGGTCGAGACGTGGTCGAGCAGACGAGTCACGAGTCGAGCGGTCGAGACGTGGCCGAGCAGACGAGTCACGAGTCGAGCAGTCGAGTCGAGTCGAGCACACGAGTCACGAGTCGAGCAGTCGAGACGTGGTCGAGCAGACGAGTCACGAATCGAGCAGTCGAGACGTGGTCGAGCAGACGAGACGATCGAGCAGTCGAGACGTGGTGAGCAGACGAGCACGAGTCGAGCAGTCGAGACGTGGTCGAGCAGACGAGTCGCGAGACGAGCCGTCGAGAGGGAAGTGTTTTCTTTCTCGCCGAAAAAAAACTACGACAGATTAAGATGGGAAACGAAAAGAAGAAAACGAGTTTATTCAAGGGAAAATGTCGTCTCCAAGTACTGTAACGGAGGATACGACCACTCAATTGAAGCAAAAGATCATTTTTATTTTATTTTTATTTGTGGTCATAATATCCGGTTTCGTGCTTTCAGTTCAGCTTGCGACCCCGAAACACAAGTTCGTGAAATACACGATGACTAAATTTTAAATTCTAGTCTTAAGGACCAAGACTGCTTTCGGAGAAGTTAACAAAATTGAACTGTCTCACTATTATACACGGCATTGTGGCAACAGACCTGACCTCTAATTATACTGTCCCTAATGCTACGTTAAGAGGCAAAACCAAATTCACAGCTGAAACGAAGATCGCTAGAGCCTCAGCCGTAAAAGCCTACAGTTTACAAAGGATGCATCCAAATATAGGAAATCAGGACTTAAATAAAAATCAGGGGGAAGGTTTATTACTTCGTTTTATTTAGATCTTCATTTGACTGGTCATCAGTTGCTACAGTGTCATCCAATCGGGAGTTTATACGTCACTACAGTGACATCACTATGGAGACGATCAACCTCCTGACACCATAACAGTTGATTTACTTCAACCGCATCTATCTTTAAATCCAAGTATAGTAACACAGAATGGCAACACGTTTCGGAAAGAAACACTTATATCCGTCGCGGGATTTGAAGATGAAACATTTAGCATTGGAGTCGATTGGCTACCAACTACATCACCCGACAACTTGACACGCCCCTTTCGCAACCGATCGTATGCACGAGTTCTGTAACGCGTTTTCTCCTAAACCCAAATTGTGCACCACGAAAACGCAAACGTCAACTGAGCATGGAAGGCTCTCTAAACGCCGCTTCGAGATCAGTTTAATTACTCTTTTCCCCACCTCAAACGCTTCATTGTTAGACCGTCGATAGATACGCAATTGAACGTATTGGATTCGACAGCAGCGATCCACGCGCGAGTGGCCGCGTTCATGAATGGCGAGGGCGTGGAGGGGGGCGGAGGGGGAGGGGGGAGTGGCCGCCGGGGGTCGCTCCCCGGCCCTGGCACAGCGCGCCGCCTATTTCGGTCGCACGCGGCCGGGCGGGCGTTCACTCCACGCGCTCGCCGACGCGTTATTTCGGAAGCCCCCAGCCAGGAGACCCCGAGCGACGGCTGGGGCGGCCGCAGCAGCACACAATGACACGCTGGCGCGACGGAGGCGGCGGCGTTGTCGCCGGAGGCGATGGAGAGATGGAATTTAGCTCCACCGACCAGTAACAGAAGCGCTCGTTCAGAAACGGCTAAGATTCAGCGCATTGGGAAGCCAATATGGTTACGTTTATGGAAAATGGGTGTCCGTTAATTGCAGTTTGTTCCCTACAATTCCAGTACATTATTTCCAAACCCGATTCTTTGAAAAAATATAGTTGTTATTAGTGTGGTTGAAATATCTTCTAAATTTAATGGCTAAAGGAAAATGATATTCCTGGGCCCGACTCTTGATTATACTAGTGCACTTAACTTATTTTCGTTGTTTGGACTTACTGCATCCTTCTGACTAATATATACAACACAAAAGCTAATAAAAACGATTATATGATATGAATGCAACGAAAAGGAGTATTTGGCTGTGGAAAATTTAGTCTACCTTTCGTAAAGTGAAGATGTTCTTATCAAAACTGGATCAATCAAATCTATTTGAATAATTCTCGAAAACGAATTACATCATTCTAAAGCCTGCGAGTGTTGGTGATTATGGCTCTGTCACTCGTCTCATCTCCTTCATTCCACACAGCACCGCCATCTGGGCGTCCTACGGCAAGGCAATGGCGGCGAAGCCCAGATCAGAGGACGGAGGACGAGCTCCTGGAGCGAAGACGAGCGGCAGTCGGCCGGTGACGAGCACCGCGCCTGAAGCGGAGCCAAGGGGAAGCCCCAGGCGCTTGTGTAGGAGTTTGTGTAGGCGTTTGTGTGGGCGCGCGGCCAGGCGCTTCCCGCCCGCAGGAAGCGGGCGCGCGCGACCGGCAGCGCCTGGAGGGCGGTGCGGGCGGAAGCGGGCGACCCCCGGAACAGGCGGTGGTGGGCGGGGGCGCCGGGGGGGGGGCGGAGAAGGGCGGGCGGCAACAAGAAGCAGGGAGGTGGGTGGGGGCGGTTACCGATAAGGGGAGGGGGGCGCCGGGAGGTGGGTGTGACGTTGAGCGAGGGGGAGTGGTCAGACGTGCCAAGCTCGCAAGGAGGGAGGATTGGTGTCAACGTTTAATTGAGGTGGTGGAGGCGGAGGTGATATTGGGAAAAGGAAGCGTAGGCAGGGGCTGGCGGAGGAGACGGCGCGGCCGGTCGGGGACGGGGGCGGGGGCGGGGATGGGGGCGTGGACGTGTACTTGCGAGGAGCACGCGGGGCGAGAGCGGAGGCGGAGGTGGAGCGGTGGCGGAAACGGCGGAGTTCCAGGGCGCCGAAAGCGGGCCAGGATGCGTACTCATTTCCTGGAACCGAATCCCCCGACTTTTCTCGATTTTCCAGAATATTTTTTAATATTTTTTCCTAGTCATATTTATAATTTCACAGTATTTATAAAAAATATTAAAGCTACCCTATTAGTAATTGGTCAGCTAATTTCGCCGTGACAAAGAAAAAATTACCAACATTTACTCCTCCCCAAAAAAACAAAACGCGCAAAAATGTTTGTTGTTGTAATACTAATGCTGTACAAATGTTGTTGATGAATAACTTCTAGTTGCATAACCCCTCTTAAAACTTCCTCTCACTTTAATAATTATTCTACCTGATTTAACCAAACTACCTCACTTTCACACTTGATTTTCCCACTTTTCCACAGCAATGAAATTTCCTGATTTTTCCGTGTTTTCCAGGATTCCACCCAGCGCGGCGATGTCGAGGACTGGGGCTGACGAAAGCGTACGTGCGGAGGAGAGAGAGGAGAAGCAGTCGAGGCGAGTGCGAGGGCGGGAACGCTGTGAGGGTGGGCGTGTTCGACGAGCGTCTTTCGCTTCAAGGCGGTAATGAGACGCCGCAGTCGCTCCACGCCTCCGCCAACAAGCGGCCGGGAGCCCCGGCACCATCCGCCTCTCGGCGAGGAACGTCTCAACTACCCAACTGACAGCACCGCGTCGAGCTGGAAAATTCCTTCCAGGCTGTTAAGTTCTATTTATTCGTCGAAGGAGAATGAATGGGACTGACGTCGCAGACAACAACCGAATTCCAAAATTAAACTACGCGCGGTCTCTTCAGAGTGAATGACAATAATATCACTTTTTCAATAAGATGAAATATGTTTATAGGTCATCATTTTATCAAAGAAAATGTATTAAAGTGAGGAAATAATAATTTAATTTCCTTCGCTCCAATGTTCTTTTTTATTTTTCAAAGATTTCCTGTTATTGTCTCTTTCTTCACATCATTCTACATCTTCATTGCTGAGACGTAATCTCGGCGATCGATACGAACATCAATTTTGTTCAACTACCCTCTGACAGCTCATCCTATCTCCGCTTGTTACTTACAGAGGAACGAATTCATCTCGCATATTCTACCACCTCGCTATTACAGTCTGCTGTCGGAGATGTCATTAGTCTTCCGAGAAAATCACAGACCTTCAGTTGGCTTCTCCAATATGTCACCTTAATCGCTGCTACCTGCTTCCGTCAGCTTTCAGCATCGATGTGGAATTACGCAAACAACATTCTGCCCAAAATTCGTCAACGTCATACCTCCCGTTATATTTAGTCGCTCGGTCCTGCCTTCTTACAGCTCCCATTGGCCAGACCAATTCAACCCATCTAACTGTGTGAACGGTCATATCTTGGTGAACTGATTATCTACGCACTTCTACATTGCTCCCCCTCCCATTGCACTGCACATACCGCGAACGTTCATTAAAGTTCATTTACGCAACCGTTGAGGATCCTCACCACGGTTTCTCCAAGTTTCTCCGCAGCTCCATGTGAAGTCATTCGTTCGGTATTCGCAGATCGGCATGCTAGGTTTCTTAGCCAATTATTACACAGTTAAAATAGTAGAAACTGCGTTGCTGAAAGCACATAGTTTGGCTCTCCAGAACCGAGGACCGCACGTCATGGCAGAGGAAATGCTCTGTTTGTGTCCTGGAACGAAAAGCATAGAGAACGAGAAGCTGGAATGCAGAACTACTCTCTCTAAACGGTTGCACTACATGCGATGCAGTTCCTTGCAGTAGAAACATAGCATTTTCTCTCAAGAGCAACTTTCGACCATATACTAGGTAATTTTCGAGTTAAAAATAATACGAATTTTTAATTATGATTTATTTTATAATTTTTAAATTAACAAATATTAACAGAACTCCTAAGAATCGTCTTAGCAATGCTTACTGAATAATACATTAATTATCAAGCATATGGTACAGGTTTTTCAATAGTCAGCGAAAACTTACAACAGGTATATCTTCAAATTTTCATTTTTCGCTGTTTAGCTGTATATCATCTCATGATCTGAATATAATGAAAAGGGGATAAATTAACACAATAATATTGAATCAAGAATTAAACTGAATTGTGAAAGGAATAAAACAGTTATTCAATTGAAGAATTGAGGAAGATTCTGCCGACTGCCACATACTCGTAGATTCCAGTATTGTTTCAAATGTTCCGCAGATGAATTATCGTGGCCGATTCTCTACAGCTCTTTTACCGACTTCTACAACACTTAATAATCCACATCCACAGACAAAGAAATGCTTATTTCTCCACAAGAAACAAATAACGCTAAAAAGGCACATGTGAATACAATACATCCTTACGCAGTTCGAAATCCCATTTATAACCTGCACTTCCCCTTCGGTTTGCAGACCATATTGGATCGAACCCAGAAAGTAGAAGTCCCCACTGGATAACTAAACCTTCCGGTTTAGAAAGGCTCCTCCATTGGAGAACATCCGCCCTGCGAGTCTGTGGCTCGTCTGTGCCCCAATTACTGTCGCGTGTTATCTGCCTCGTTGCCTCGCGCCGCAACGCGAATCGCAGCGCACCGATTGCGCCACGTTGCAGCTCCGCGCGAATACAAAATGCACGAGCTGCGGTAGCGAACCCCGTCGCACAGACGTGCACCTTCTGCCACGGGAAATGAATGAATGCCTTATTTTACTTGGCGAGAGGCAGCCCATGAGGCCCGCTCTTCCGTGTGACCACGCAAATTTCGTTACGCTCCTTTCACCTACAAGGGGAGAAAGAAGGTGGTATGATGAGCGACGAAACAGGCGATTTGAATTTAGCTCAGAGGCTTCATTTAGGCTTGAGGATCTTTTACATGCAGTAAATCTACTAACATGGGACACCCGGTTTTACTTCCCTTCCGAAGGAAGGCATACGAAGGAGTTTTTCGCCCTTAAAAATTCACGGCTTCGATCGGGTTTCACCACGCAAACTTCGGTATAACAGCCCGAGACGCTAATCGACGTCGCGATGAACGAAAGAACAAAATACAAACGTCACGGAGGAAAAACGGGGAAGCATGAAATCGCAATTTGAAGAGGGATGAAGAAGGCGAAAATTGCCCGTTCGTAATTCGCCCGAAACCGGTCTATTTTACGTTCCTCAGACTGTAACAATGACTTTGATTGGTGGATTAAAGAGTGCAGCACTGCACCATGCAGAATGCACAAGCTGCGGTTTATGCGGAAACCTACCACACAAACGTGCAGACTTATGAAATAGGAATAAAATTACAGTAGTAATGAGAAAAGGAAGTTATTTATGAATTGGGGTGTGGGTTCTTTAAAGCGAGGAAGAAATATAAGGGAAAATCCATACTCGTAATTCACTCTAAAATAGATCTATTGTCTATCTAATATATCTATCTACGTTGTTCACATCATAAAAAATATCAAATGTATCGATGCATTATTTAGCCTACAAGTGAGAAGTAACTGAATCGGGAATTACATATGCAAAGATGTAAAACACGAAACATGCCGAGGTCGTCATCGTGAACAATAGAGAACACGCACAAAAGTAGTCTCTTGAAATTAGTTCATTGAAACTATGAAGAATGTTTTGTTCCGCGCACTATCTCATAAAAGCATTACATTCTACAATTTTAACATTTGTAACTTAAGTATTAGCACATATATCGGAGTTTCCACAGAAGACAAACTCGTTAAAAAGCTGCCTTTACAAACTGAACCATCACATTTCAGTTTAGAATTCAATGTTTTCCAAACAATCATTTACAGAAGAAATGTCAAGAAATCTTTCGTCTACAGTGACAGAACGACAACATCGGCAAACGAACTGACAATCAAACATTTCAAATATCCTCTGAAGCAGAGAAGAAAAATAAACGTCTCTGAAAATAAGAATCCGGAAGGCCCAGGATAGAAGAGTGGGAAAGAAAATGCTGTGCAAAACAGTAATCGGAGGACGAAAAGCATGAGAAAAAGAATGGAGCTATGACAGAGAGAAAAGAATGAAATGGAGAAGAAAAGAAATTGAGAGACAAAGGAAGAGAAAAAAAAAACCAACCAAAAGTAAAAAAAAAAATTTTGGTTACTTGAAAAGAATAACCTGTCAGAAGAAACGTAGGAAAACAGAGGCGAGGCGAGGCAAGGGGCGTTAGGACGTAATATTGGACGAGCCGGAGTCTGAGGGTGCCGCGGTGGCAAGTTGCCCTAGAGCTCCAGGCTTCTCCTGCAGCTGAGTCAACAGCAGGCCTCGCGGCGCCGCGCACTTCTCCACAGGGGAGGGGAGGGGAGGGAGATCGCTGCGAATTGCGACGAAGACAGGAAACCTCTATCGCCACCGCATGACATCATGCACATTTTAATATCGGGGAAAGAGAAAGTGGGGAGAAACAAAGAGTGAAGGGGAAGGAGAAAGTGGGACGGACGAAGAGAACGAAGGACTGACATATAAATGAGAGAGAGAGAGAGAGAGAGAGACAGACAGACAGACAGACAGACAGAAGAAACACACAGAGGGCAAGAGGGATACTAGTCAACGTCTTCCAAGAACTATGAAATTCATATTCAGAAGATTCCAAATCAGCACATACTATCTTGAGTTATTAATCACACTATAGATACCAATACTCCTATTCTCAAAGTCAAGAAAGCCACGACCATTTTAGATGTTGAAGTTTGATGAAGTATGGCACTATTCAAATCTGGTTATGATTCACTAAATTAACGGAACACTTAACATCAATCATGCCCGTGATTTTATCATATCAGTATCTGATTTGCAATGACTAATAAATAACTACGATAATATCACTACTTCAAATACTCTCATCTTTCGAAGGCTATCTTCTTTCAATCCTTCCAACATGAGCTATGTTTTTAAACATTACATGTAGTTTGCACAAACAAGTAGTGAGAAATTTGGAAGAGAAACGAAAACTACTTTCTAAAATCCATTGGCAACATCAAATAAGAATATTCTATCCCGAATTACTAACCACCGAATAACTCACAAGATATCTGACCTCTCATTAGTTCGCTCAATTACATGGACAATAGAAGTAAATTACATGCACAATGTAAGAGAATGTCTTCCAACTGTAAAACGCACACTGCCGATCTTATTATCAAAAATTGGACACTACAACTACACTACAACGACACGACACTACAACGGTGAAAGTTCTAAAATCCCACTTTCCACTCCGCTCACAGAGCATAAGACTCCCTCAAAGCACTCATAATGGGTGTCCCTTCAGAGCGCATCTGTTTTGATGGCGAGCGCATCAGCAATAAACCAGCATTCCGGCAGCAAGGGCGGGCGTTTACGGCGCCTCCCACTCTGCGGGCTGCTCGCGCCAGATTGCCACGGCTGGGGGCGCCACCGACGCGCCAAGGGGGCGGGGCCCACCGCAGGCGCCGGATAATACAGCGCCGCCGAAATACGAGCGCATAAAACCGCCGGCGTCGCCGCGTCCTCAGTCCTCAGCCGCGAGCAGGGTCTCGGCGCAAGAAGGGAGAGTTTAATCTGCGCGAAACAAGCAGGGCTTTTGCACGAGGACAGCAGGGAACACTGGAACAGTGTTTGGGGGCGTTGCGTCCGCCCTCATTCCTCCGACACGAGGACGGGGGGCCCTCGGCGCAAAAGGCGCTTTTATACAAACGAACACGGAAAGAGTCATGCGTGTTAGCGTATGTATACTATTTGCCAGGCCACTTCGTACATCGGGAGGTCCTACGTTGAAGTCCGGTGGCGTATTTTCGACATCAGTGAAGTAGCTGGGTCGGAAGGTGCCACTAGCTGGATGCGAATGCGAGAAGTCGACCGCTCCGATACGTTGTTACCATAAATTTATTCACCCACGGGCATTCGAAAGTACCACATTAAACAATACCTGATGGATGGCGTGCGCTTCCATCCTCATTGTTATACGAGTACACAGGACTTACGGGGCCTTAATTCTCCCATTTCATTACGGACAATTCCCCAAGACATGGAAAGACCCCCCCAAAAGCAGTACCGCGAATGGGTTTGAAAAGGAGCCCGACGTAGTGCGTTCATAAAAAGACGGAGAGAGGTCAGGTGAGAAAAGGCGTGGATGTGGGTGAAAGAGGAGAGAAAGGAGAAAGAAAGAGAGATAATTCGGAATAATGGAGAGATAACCAACGTGTGTCGCAAAAATTGAGAGTTTAATTTGCACAAACGAAAGGACTATTTGAGGGCTGTTCTTCTGAAACACACAGCACAGGATCATTTGCGGCATAGCAATCCGGAATGGTATGGTAGCAAAGAGAAAACAGAGAATATCAAAGCGAGATGAAATAATCATGGATTAATTAAGTTCCGTGATATGATAGAAACTCCGGAACAAGATACTCGCAACAGAATAAGGATGTAGTACGTAACCCATGCAAGGTAACAGGGATTGAGGTATCGTTATGTATAAAAATTAAGATTATCATCAGATCAATTACCTTTTTGTCATTTCTCTCTTAAATTCAAGTATTTTGAAAACGTTAGAACAAATATGGAATATCTACGCCAATCGATTTGTAGAAATATGCTCCGCATTGTAGTGTTCATTCTAAGCACAGTCTCGCCTCTCCATTTCACCAACGATTGTATCTCCAAAACCTGCACATGCAGTGGACGTGGCAAACGAATAAACATTCTTTTACGCCAAAATCGGTTACCTAATATGGTTTAAGAACAATTCACACCCCGCCTCGTTTCAATGCGAGCTCGAAAACGGCTGCCGGGGAAGAGGAGGGATGGTTGTTCTCCTCCACCGATTCACGCAAACGAGTTTCTCCGCAAAATTGTGTAACGCCCAGCGATCGGCGCGTGTCGTGCGAGCGTCCTTGGCAAATATTCCGCGTGAAGCGCCCTCGTCGCCCAAACACGTTAGCACCTCGCGCGCAGCGAGAGCCGAGACAGAGCGACATAGTTGCTCCCTCTCCTCACTTCTTCGGAAGAAACACGGGCGGGGTCATTGCGAAACGTACAGTTGCAGAGGTGTACGTTCTTTCGCTTCCGACATTATCCAATCGCAGTGTACATGCTTGTGAATCCGTAATAATGATATCCATGCCAATATAAAACAACCTTCTAGAAAAAGATAATTCTGCAAAGTATTTCAGTATCTTATGGTCGCGCGACATTTTCGTTATTACACTAATCTATTTGCACTTCCTTGGAAGTTTTCTTACTTCAGTTCCGAGAATATCTAAGAATGTCCGCAATGTCGACGTAAGTTTATAAAACAGGCAGATCGATACTTTATGATCGACAATACCGGCGCGTAGAGGCTTGGCTCGATGCATTGAGAGAAGAGGTCCGCCAATACAGATGTATCAATATTCGTGGTTCATTAATATATACAGAGAGGGTTTTTTGCACACCGTGAAGCATCATAGCTTATACGGCTGAGTCCCCGTGCATGCGCAGTTTCCAGTTGATTCATTACTGATTTTGGGCGCCGCAACAACTTTGCTCATTAGTTCCGTAAGTGTAGTGAATGTTTTCATGGGAAGGTGGCGGTGATCTTCCTCCACTTGGTGGCGAGATCCGGCGCCGACCTACCGTCGACTAGCGGGGTTTTTCCCTAACCAGTTATCTCGCACCAACGGAGCACTGCCCCAGCTAGGGACAAGTTCTAAGCCTCCGACCGGTCTCCCGCCGGCATGTGTAGTAGTGTAGTGCATGTTAGTGTTAAGTGTGTGTGTAAGGAGTGAGGATAGGGCAAGGAAGAGGAAAGAAATATCGCGCGCAGTTTGTTAAGGTACTGTACCGTCATTCGCCTGGTGTTGATCGGAGAAACCACGGAAAACTACCGATCAGAGCAGCCGGCCGCTAGAAATCTACTCCAGACGTTTGGAGTTGAGCAGAGGCCCAATACGCCACGATACTTCTCGCTAAGCAAAATGTTGAACGCATTCTTGAGGTTACATCACTCAACATATCGATTATGGGTTCCAAAATTCCCATCATCTTGTTTTTTCACGCTATCATAAGGATAAAGTTTTGTCAAATCGGACCCTAGAAACTGCCGCAAGCGCGGAAGAGGCGGGCGGGCGGGAGGGTGGGAGGGAGGGAGGGAGGGAGGGTGGGTGGGTGGGTGGTGGGTAGGTGGCTGGGTGGGAGGGAGGGAGGGTGGGTGGGTGGTTGGGTGGTTGGGTAGGTGGCTGGGTGGGAGGGAGGGAGGGAGGGTGGTTGGGTGGGTGGTTGGGTAGGTGGTTGGGTGGGAGGGAGGGAGGGAGAGAGGGAGGGAGGGAGGGAAAGCCAAGAGCGCTGGAGGCGCAACGCCCCTCGAGGGCGCCGCCAGCGCCTCCTGAGCACTTTCAGCGCTCGCGGACGCGCGTCGCGCCGAGCGCCAGCAGCACCGGAAGCCGCGCCTTTCCCTCTCGAGCCCCACGCTCAAGCGCTCTAGCGGCGGCTGGACGCTCGCGTTTGAATAATTTCCCTCCGCGGAAGAGACAAATAGAAATAAAAGGGAATCATCGTTAACATAAAGAGCGCCGTAATGGCAGGTTGGGTAACAATTAAGCTGTCAGTGAAATCTCTCACATCGTCGGACCGTAGGGCAGTCAGCTATGAAGGTATGCGGTGCCACTTATGTGGAAATAATTGAAACTATTTTTATTACTGGTTTCCCGTTCGCGCAGAAATTGAAAGAAACTATGCGTCCTCTAGCCTTTTGGGAGGAGTCTTAATGTTTCGATAAACACCCAGAAAATCCAAAAACCAATTAACAGTTTCGATTTTCATTTAAAAACGCAAATTTTTGATCCTGTTATCCCGCCTATTTTCATATTGTGCATATCGACGGAATTGTCCTCGCTGCTAACAACGCAACTGACGTCATGCTACAAGGCTTTAAGGGTGAAGCCGCCCGCCGTTAAATATTTGCTGTTGAGGTGTTGCATCATGGAACAGCTACTTTTTGATATTCTTGGTAAGAAAACAACTCTTGTACTGTGCATATTCGCAAAGACAGTTTTTTCTTTGTTGTAGTATTCATGAAGACAGTTTTTGTTATTGCAGAGTTTTACAATATTATTTTATTTGTAGTTCTTGAGTAAAATGCGAGGCTGCTGCAGTCCTCTTGTATATTACTTGAGTGCACAGAAAGCATATATTCGTAAAAGAAATGAAAATTGTATAATCGATTAAAATCGTATAATAAAGTAAATTGGAGAGATATAACACCAGTTTAAATAAAAACCACACCCAAACGCAGGTACTGATACATTTATTACAGAATGTTATTTTTATTCCAAGATGAAAATGAAGCAGTTTACATCAAGTAATAAATAATCCCCTGAAAATGGATCTAATCTCAATTCGTTAAAATTTAAACCGATATTCTCTCAGGAAAAATGCATTCGTTCAGTTTTTATCATTTACGAAAAAATATTGTTGATTTCCATATCCATTTTCAAACGTTTCTAACGAACAGGAACGAAGGCAAGTTCCCTCAATTACGCTTTGATACGCGAATAATTTTGATATATTCCATCACATAAATTCGCGTGTAATGTTCTTACAATTCTTTCAACACAGTCACAAAAGCTTTCTTGCTCCAATTGCTGTGGGCAGTTAGGGACAGAAACAACCATTATGCGGTTATGCCATAAACGGATGCCAAACCTGAATTCACTGCCATGATTTCACGCACAGAATGAAAATTAGAGACCAAATACGTAACAGTTTAAAGAGCATTGAATGCAGTCTGCTACCTTATTACAGTTGGCATAAACGCCCACTCTAATTCAATCCAAATGGTTTGTGATGAAAGACCATTCTTCAACAGAACAAGGTGTGTGAACTTCCGTACTCAAATTTCGAAACAAATTCCTGTGTGAACGAGCAAAGAACGAGCTGCTGGGAGTGCTAAGAAACGTATTTATTATTTTTGTTTAACCCAATAATCGGAATAACGCCTCAGGGGCCAATCAAATTGAAGAAATCGCATGCTTTACTTACACCACTTCCTGTAAGCTGCCTCAACTGCTTTTTTGCGTCAATTATTAGAGACAACTAAAGAAAGTAAAAGACATTTGTTCAGTTATTCTGTGTGCAGCCACCAGAGTTGAACTGTCTGCAGTGATTTAGGAAGGAATGAAAAACAAGACCAAAAGGCTGAGAGTATTGAGAGCATTAAACAGGAAACTGTCTGGCACTGGCAGCATTACAACATCAGCTCTGACACTGGCGCACATATGGTAGCACCCGAATTGCAAACATTCCAGCACGAATCTAATTATTTTCTCTCAAGAATGATCACAGAGTTAATCGCTGTCAAAGCTAAGAAAAATAATAAGCCACCTATGATGATACTCCTATCTTAGAACAAAGCGTATCCTCGCGTTTCTTTAAATAGTATCCATAAGCAAAATAGTGTATGTTGCAGGACCAAATAGAAACTATTTATAACGCATTATTAACATGGCGTCAGAATAAAATCATCCGCCTTATGGGACTTGTGAGATTCTTGAATAAAGTTGACGATATCAGGGAGGTTAAAATCAGCAAATTCCCGTGCCAAGTTTATGCTTCCTCATCGCAGTTACAACTGTAATCTTGCGCTAAATGCAGCTTACATAGGGGAAGCTACAACCATTATGTGGATACGCATGTACGGGAGCAGGCGCTAACGTTAGTGTCGCATTTTCACGAAAATGAAACAAAGTAGAATCAAAGTTGGTCAATCAAGACCTAGATAAAATCCACCTTCAACTAGCAACCCCCTATAGTTCCTTCAACCGCGCAATTTAATATACACAAAAATTGTAATTTCAAAAATATATTTTTACAAAATATTCAAGAATATTCAATATACGAAACTGTAAACATTAACCTTAAATCACCATTCTTACCTTACTCTTCACCGTTAAATAAACAAAACAACATACGGAAGATAACATTGATGCATGTGCTACACATTGTGATTTTTCATTTGTACTTTCGCTTTTAGATTCCACGATGAATTTTATGCAAGCAATAAGCAGTGTTTATTAACACAGGTTAACACGTGTCCGGCATTTGAACTCAAAGAACAGGTCGCATGCGAGAGAACGAATGGCGAATTAACGCACCGCACTTACGCTTCCTCCACGCAGTCGTAAGTGCTTTTTTTTGCGCCAATTGCTACGGGCTGTTAGGGGGAGTAACGGCCATTATGCGGTTATGCTATATAAGGGGCGCGCGTTGAAGTCTCCACCGCCACCGCCACCGCCACCGCCCCCGCCACCGCCTCCGCCACCGCCATCGTCACCACCGCCGCCGCCGCCGCCGCCGCCACCGCCACCGCCACCGCCACGGCCACCGCCTCCGCCACCGCCACCGCCTCCGCCACCGCCTCCGCCTCCGCCACCGCCACCGGCACCACCACCGCCACCGCACCGCCCCGCCCCGCCTCCGCCACCGCCCCCCCACCCCCCGCCGCCGCCCCGCCACCGCCCCGCCCCGCCCCCCCGCCCCGCCCCGCCGCCGCCGCCGCCGCCGCCGCCGCCTGTTACGCAAGTGGCCCCGGGCGCGCCCCGGGGCGTCGGCGTCGGCGGCACAGAGCGCCTTTAATCCAATTTGAGAGATCACCTCCCCCCCCCCCCGAGGGGCAGGCGAAAAGTGAATTGCGCGCAGAGGCAGACACAGATCATGCGCAGCCTGTGTCAGTTCCAGGGTGGCCGAGCACTGCCGGGGGAAACGGATGACGCCAAAGAGCTTGCTTAGGAGGGGAGAATGCTGTTATCACGCCGCCACTAGTGAATTCGATCGTTAGAGGTTGAGATGGCGGCGGAGAGGGTATTTGAAGTTGATGTTTCCGCCAGGAAAAAAGGAATAAGCGTGTGAATAGGAGAGAAGGTTGAAAGCACGGCCGAGAAAGGAAAGTGCACACGAGGGAAAGAAAAGGAACGACAAAGACTGGGGAAGAAAAAGAAACAGGAAGAATGATATATATATATGTGTGTGTGTGTGTGTGTGTGTGTGTGTGTGTGTGTGGTGAGAGAGAGAGAGAGAGAGAGAGAGAGAGAGAGAGAGAGAGAGAGAGAGAGAGAGATTTCCAACACATTACGTGTCAACTAACATTCATTACGGGGAGGGGGTGGAAAATGTCATTCCTATATTTGGTCAGCCTCCTTCGTTCCCAGGAATTCCAAACAGACCAACCGGGATGGCCACTGTGCGGCAGGAGGTGCAGGCCGCAGGAGAAACACGACGCGCGTTCGCCGAGGGATGCAAAGCGCATGCGCCGCGCGTCGACGCGTCAGCCGTCATTCACGCACGATTGATCCCCACCCCCTTATGCGGCGTGCGCCACCCACGGCCTCCCGCGAATGCCAACAGCACACGCAGCAGCCGCCGGACCCGCTCGCGAGGCCACGCTGTCACTCTGGCGGGTGAGCGCTGCGCGTCTCTCGACGGTTCAGCAAATCAGCACAGCGTGCGCATGAGGGTTTTTCTTATAAATAGGGAATGGATTTCCATGCAATTACATGTTTTTACAGGAACTAGATACCGGCATTCGATTATATATTTTAGACTTTACAAGACATTCTGATTGAATGATTGATTTTTTCGTGTTTTCTGGCGCGTCAACTGCTCTGGTCATTTGTCCCGTTAGTGTAGTGCATGTTTTTTCTCGGGAGATGGCGGTGATCTTCCCCCCCTGGATGGCGAGATCCGGCGCCGACCTACCGTCGGCTAGTGGGGTTTCCCCCTAAGCAGGACTCTCTCACCAGCGGGGCACCGTCCCAGCCGGGACAAGCTCTAAGCTCCCGACCGGTCCTCCGGAATATGTGGTAGTGTAGTGTATGTGAGTGTAAGTGTGTGTGTAAGGGGGAGAGGATAGGACAAGGAAGGGGAAGGACAGATCGCGCGCGGTCCGTGGCCCGTTTGTTAGGGTACTGCTCTGGCATTCTCCTGGTGTTGAACGGAGAAACCACGGAAAACTACCGATCAGAGCAGCCGGCTGCTAGAATTCTCCTCCAGACAGCGACTGAATTCGACCTAGCTGAAAAGCTAGTATCGAAAATCCTGCCGCCGTCAGGACTCGGCATCAGTTGATGCACTGAGCTACCTCTCCCGGTCATTCTGAATGAATTAGAACAATTTTTAGTTTACATATTTTTACATATTATGGTACAATTACATATTTTTACGTATTTTACCTATGACGACGTATTTTTTTTACATATTTCGCTACATTTTAATATTTTTGTACGTCTAAACGGAACATTCCAGATGCGCGTCTGCAATATTTGTTATGGAATCATCTTTCTTACAAATCAAATTTAATGCTTTTATTACCACCATATCTCAGCCATGATTTATCAAACTTACCTCCCCCACACCCGATTACTGCGTATTTGCGAATTGAAGATAAGCGGATTTTTATGAACGAAAGTAATTTCAACCACGTACTTGCTCATGTTTAAAATAGGAAATTCAATACTCGATCGAAAGCTAACAAGTATTTTAAACAGACAATTGTTATGTGGCTCAATTTGGAGGGTGGGACATATACAATTCCCCACACCCCACCCCGCGGGTTCCATCACTTGCTACATTGTAGTACTGATTTTTTAAAAATAATGTTACATAATTAAAAGCTGTTTGCTCACAGAAACTTGATCAGCACTCCGCCCAGAGTGGTTTTCGTTAAACAAGGGACACAATTTAATTTCCAATAAAATAATTTATTATTTCACAATCAAGACGTAGACAAAATTTTGTAAAATGCATGCTTTTGATGTTCATACTATCGCACGAAGATCTTGGATGCAATGCCCATTAAGTTCACTGAGACTCCCGTGGAGGTTTTACACATTCTTCGACAAATATCAATGTTCCGTGAACGCTGTTCGAGAAGCACTGCTTTGCATTACGAGGCTGCGAAGTGGGTTAAAGTCGACCAACGGGCAACAAAGCACGCTACGCCTCGTATTTCATTCTACGCGAAACCAATCTACAATCTACCGTCGTGCCGTTATTCCAGAGAAGCGATTAACATCGGAAACGAACGCGCCTTGAAGATAGCCGAGTGAAAAGACGTGAAAAATGTGTAGTTGGTGATTCTCGGAGAGTAAACATCCAAATAGTCGAGTCACGACTCCGCGTAGAAATGAGATAACACTACCCTAGTTGTTCATGCAGTTCCTTGAATCAGATACCAGAATCAAGGTCGCAACATTCGCGTGTTTCTGAGTAGCGGAGAATAATACGAAACGCCCCACTTCAGACACACAGTGATACCGCTCCCTGTTTCGTTCGTTAAATACTCAGATTTTTATCAAAACAGAGATGTTCTGATAAACTGATGTTCTATGAATACCAGATGCCAAAAAAAGCTACTGTAATGTGCTTTCGACTAATACTGTCCTGGTGTTTCGTGCTCTTGAAATGACTAATCAAGGCTTTAAGTGGGTAAAAAACATCAACGGATAATGGCGATCAAACAACCCAAACTGCATTCCTTTACAAGTTGTAATTTGATAATGTTTGGAAAAAGCATTCTTTGTCTTTGAAGCGATTATGTCAATATTTATTTTTCTTTTTTCAGGCAAATAGACAAGCCTAAAACGTTTTTCAATCAAAGGACGTCATATGAAAAACGTTTTATTTTACGACACTAGGAAACAATCAGCACGAAATCTCAAAATGGCAGCTCTGAAGGCCGAGGGAGAGAGAAGCCGAGGCCACGCAGCTTCCTTCTCCCCTCGGATGTAAATCACGGAAACGACCCTATAAACCGACAGACGATGACGCTCTGGTCGCCCATTGGCTGCAGCGAGAACTCCCCTACGCTGGCCCATTAGATGGGATCAGCAAAAAGTCGGAAACGACTCCGAGGGCGGGAGAAAGAATATGATTACAGTAGGTTTTCTGGCAGAGAAACCAATATGGTTTTAACACAAGTTATTCTACAAGTGCCATGAATAAGCAACTTCTTGGAAGAGCGAATAATTTAATCTAATGGAACTGAAACACTGAACATGTTTCGAGGTTGAAATTGATAGTATCATCCTTGAGGAGTTGAAACACAATTGTGCGCAGATTTATTACTTCAACACTAAGTTAAGTTGCCTGGAAACTACAACTGTCAGCCATGGGTATCAACGGAATAATAGAGATTATTTTCGAATTTCTCACACAGCCCAAATTCGGCGTAACAGAATAAGTCGTTTAAGAGCGACAGTTGGGTATATTACATAAACTTATTTATTCACGTACATACACGTAAAAACATCGTAAATCAAATTCACTCCATTTCACGCAGATGACAGAAATATTACGTGATGTGTCTTCATCAATTCAGTATTAATGTTCGTTTGTTTACGCTTCTCCCGAGAGAAAAGCCTCGCTATGGAGCTGCTAACAGAGAAATTTGTATACAATTATTTACCCTTTCCCTATTAGTACGGCAAAATCGGTAAATCATGAAATGGAGCTGCTAACAGAGAAATTTGTATACAACTAGTTACCCTTTCCCTATTAGTACGGCAAAATCGGTAAATCATGAAATACGGGTAATTAGGAAAATGCCTTGTTTAGTAGCACGATCTCTTTCGACAAAATAAGAGCTTAAGTTCCTCTCTTCCTTACAGAACACCGGAATATTCTATAGTTTATTGTAGAGTTCATAAAGTTAAACAAAAAGGCTTCTCGGCTTGATTCTCTACAGTCAAATTTTGTCACATTTCCGCAGATATTTCTCCTCCAGGTGCCACATAACTCTCCCTCTCACGGGACTTCGCTCGGCACCGCATCGCCCTCTCCCTCTAAACAGGTAACGCCCAAGTGCGAAACGGCAGCAGCGAAGCAGACGCCTTTGGTGCCAGAGAGCGTCCCACGCGCCGGTCGCCTTGCAGCGCCTTGGGCTTCGTTAGCAGGGCGCCCCCCGCGGGGCGGCTGCGAAGCTACGCGCCTCCTCACCTGCCGCGTGACTCACGCGTATCCCGGGCGCTGCCATCACACGCATGGCGCATGACCCACTTTCCGCCCCCGCCCCCGCACGAAGCCGCAACGCATACAGGGAAGTCACTCTATACCTGGAGGTTTCTAACGTGGCCGATGACATGAGGTCATTTTTACACTTCCTGCATTGTTACATGAATCTTTTTAACAGTGGTCAGCGCATGTCAGAGGCTGTGAGTCCCGTTGAGAAGGGCGTTCACGAATTTATTAAAACTATTCATTCTACAAGGCAGGGGGTGTAAAAATGACCTATGTCCTCGGGCACGGAACAAAAACTCAAATATAGGAAGGGAGCAGTATGACCGCGAAACAAATGAACGTCATGTCGGACGATTGCGTTGCAACAGGTAGAAGTGCCGAAGCCATTTCTAGCGAGCCACCTTGCGAATTAAGGGCATGGGCATAATTTGAAGTTTTATGTCAGGAGTACTCAGGCAGTTCCTGTCAAAGGGGTTCCCTTTTAAATGAATCTCTCTCGAACCAAGTGTGGGGAACTCGAGTCATGAAAAAGATTACACAACAGGAAACTACACAAGGAAATGCATCTAAAACTCCCAACAACGGTAGTATAGATGAAATAAACGGGTTTGATGAAAACTGGGAAATACCAAATTGAACGGATTCCTGATTAAGTTAATGAATGTGCTGTTACTTGATAAACCTCCAAGATGCAAAAGTAAACGGAATACCTGTTTTTCACTAACAGCCTGCAGGCTGCATACAGTACCCTGTTGGCGGCAAAAAAAGTATTTTTCCCAGTACGTTTCCCCGATTTTTGGTCATTCGAATTTCGAATTGCCCCTGCTCTATTCTAAACTTTCATTTACCTTCCAGCGTACACAGCTTCCATGCATATTACATCAAATGAAATATGCTGTCGTATTTCCTTATTAGAACAGTTAATGTAACAAAAAGTTGTGTTTTCCAGGTGAAATATCTCCCGGAATTCGAAAGTTTTCCCCACATATTTCCTTGTAATGGAATTAATTTAATAAATTCAATTTTTTTTATTTTTTTTAGTTACGTTGGCACGCATTTGATACGCGAGGCGGATACTGTTCGTAATCGTTACTCAGAACTTTTGAACTATTTTCTGCCTATTGAAACAGTCTCTCGAGTCTCTTAGTACTTCGAGCTCGTTTGCGTGAGTTCGTCTCATCACGTACTGCAATGGAGAGACGCGTCATTTCTGCAACCAGCTCAACCGACAACGCAACTTGCCCCGTAATCAGAATTTTACATCGAAAAATTAAACGGAATAGGAACTTAATAGCGAAATGATATATATTATTTTCATTAGTATCACTTCTTATAACAATAGATTATTAAAATATGATTTGGAACGGCGGTAAAATGGAAGGAACAACAGCGCTGCCACGTGAAATTCCATAATTTGTTCCAATATGTTCCAACACTATTCCCCACCTGTACCCCGTCCGCTATCCTTTGGGAAGGTGATCCACATCTCCTTCTATTAGCGCATGCAAATGAGCCGACTCCGCAGAAGGATCTCGCTAGGCGGTTGCAGCACCGCATTCAGCACAACGTCACAGCCTGGCGCAGCGCTCGCGACAAAGCCGGTCGCCGCCTCGTGCTGATTGGCTGCCGGACCATTGCGCGGCGGCGCCGTCGTTTGTCTCCCGATCGCAGGCTTCGTTGGCGGCGACGAAAGGACGCGACGGCCGCGATTGGCAGCTATGCGGAAGCGGCCAGCGGGGCGGCGGGCGCTCAGACTGACCACGGGGGGCGTTTCATCTATGCGAGGTTATTCGAAACTGTCTTCTGACGCACAAGTTTGGGCATTCGTTATCCATGGTGATGCGGTTTCTGATTGAAAAATACAGCCAATACGAAGAATCACGTTTATTAAGCAGTACCATACGATACAATGCATTGTCCTCATTGATATACTAAAATTGTATTGTCTCGTAATGTAAGCAACCTTAACGACTCCGAGCGCATAATAATGCGGGTAGGAAATGCTAAGTGTCCACTGAGGGCGAAACGGTCATTTGCTCGTGTCCCTTGATAAGAAAAGTTTGCCCTTCGTAGCGCGGAGCTGCTGGCCAGTAGCAGAGTGTACTGAACTCATTGTCACTACAAGGCGCGTCATTTTCCTGCCCCGGTGGGAACAGGTTTACGATTTCGCAGGAATATTTGGCACTCGACTGATCACATCGGATCGCACTAGTCTTTCAGAGGGACGATGGCAATTTTGACCCAGCTTGTAAAGGTAACGTGTAGAACACGATCCTGAGAGCAACCATTAGGGATGGAGTTTTCAGGGAAAGATTTTCAGGCGTGGATTCTTCGAGCTACGCAAACCACAATTAATAATGAGGAAAGGAAAATTTCCCAGTAGTACCCTATTGTGTTGTCGTGATAGCTAAATGACGACTGGCAGACAAGAGCTCTACGTACAACAGCCTTTTTAAAATGACTTATACGTATGTGCAAACATTGCATTATTTTGCGCTATCTCGGCCACCCGCTACGCTCAGTGCTCCTGTACCCTTAGCTAGTGCCAGTGACGGACACATGAAGGCCATGCTCCCCCTCCGAAAGGACTGGAGTTGATATCTTTTACTTGGCAAAATTGATTTAAATATTTATGTTCATTTATGTAATTATTTAAACAATAATATTGTATAATATATCTACATTACAAATATAACATACAATATAATTAAAATGTTTACTATTTAACCAAAATCTATGATGGCCCCCTCCAAAACGATCAGCTGCATCCGCCCCTGGCTAGTGCACACTTTCCACCACGGCTGTCTATCGCGCCAGTAACTGGACACCCAACGCACCGCTGTGTCCCATGGATGGCACGTTCTTTCCGCCTCCCTGGCCGAGCAGAGCGCCACCACACGCGAGGGGCCAGAGAGGGAAGTCTCGCCCGCATGGGCATCTGCTGGGCTCGCATATTTCTTGGGGGTCACGTGATCACCCTCAGCCCCTCTGACATCACGTTATCGCCCCTGCGCCTTGGGGTCTACCCTCCCTCAACGCTGTATCTTTCTTCCGGCGCCCTTCGATCCCCTGCAGTCGCCTGCATTCCGACGTGTCCGCCGTCACCATCGGAAACATGGCTGCCCACTGACGTTACCTACAGTCATCGTGGGGGAGAAATCGACAGTAAAGTCTTTAGCGCAAACGCGCGGTTCATGACTCACCTACAGTATTGTTTATTTGCATGTCTCACATGATATCAACACTTTATGGAATTAAATCACGATAGCCCCAAGATATATTCTACTTGTCTCAAATATATCGAACTAATGTTTGTATAAGTAAAACTTTTTTGTCATAATTTTAAAATTAAAAAAAATTAAATTGCAGTACATTTATCTTCAAATTCAATGGCATATACTATACAACAGAATAGTTCAATTAATTAAATATGCAAAGTAATTTTGCCTCAGAATTATCTAGAACATTAATTTTATGAAATGTTAAACGTTCTCAAAATACATGTGCCCCTCAGGAGGAAATGAACTACAATTTTCAAACATTTGCGTATTGTAACAGCTGACTTGAAGACCATTATTCAATACATTGAAAAGCTGAAGGGCTGGCATACAACGTAGAAAACTCCTGATGACACTATAGACCCCAATGCTTGTGTTAGCTTGTGCTATGCCCAATGCTAGCTAACCTATCATGCTTGGCCAGCAAAATAAAATACTGTTTTCGTCAATTTTCGCAGTCTTACTTCTATTAAATCTGATTTACAATGGAAAATATTCCCACTCCTGCCGCGCCAAACAGTTAAATGTGTCATTGGTCGAGCAACGTCACTTCAAGAATTGCTGTACAAGAAAGGAGTGAGGTCGCTTCATGAAGTACATTGTACTGGTAGGTTACCCTCGATGTCGCGGCCATAAACGAAAGTGTAAAATCTAACTCACCAAAGGTAGCATATATTTTAAACCAATGTTCACCCTGGACTCACCTGAAACAAAAGATAAAAAAAACATCAGGATGATGTTACGAAACAGCTATTACAAATATTAGTACACAAGTTAAAACCAATAAACGGATTATTTTGCTTTCATAAGGAGATGAGGTAGGCAAAGGAAAACGATCACATAGAAATAAAATCCCCTAAATCATTCAACATTAAATTATGTAGTAAAAATCATTATTCATTAAATAATGTAGAAAAGTCTCGTGCAAGTTTCCCCTAGAGAACTCTAAAGTTCCGTGACACAAGAAAAGCAGAAAAGAGAAGAGGGGGTAGAAGCGAAAAGAGAAAGTAGGAGAAGAAGAAGTGAGAGAGAAGATGAAAATTGAGACCACTGAGGATAAGAACATAGAAGATAAACTAAACAAATCCACATTTTCGATATAAAGGAGACACGTTGGACAAAACAAATACAGTCCAAAATACAGCACTTTTCACTGCCACATTAGAAGAATATCTTTACATTCTCGTCCTGTAACAAGAATGTAAGAGAGTGAAAAGGTGTCCGTGGGGAAGGAAACCGTGTCCCGCGAAAAAAAGATCGGGAAGAAAACTCGCCTTCCACACCACACCGAACTCAACGGCTGGTCATCGACGATCTATCCGAAACGGAGAACAAGAAACAGCTCGCAGCCTCCCACGCATTTCTCAAACACGCTCCGCCCCTCCCCCAACGCACCCGGAAGCACGGGCAGCATTCGCCTCCCACACGCGCCGAGCGGAGCGGAGCGGCGGGCGGAGGAAGCGGTCGTTCGCCCGGGCGCGGCGCGAGGGGGCGTGGTCGCGAGGCGAGGCGAGGCCGCGTGCGCGCGCCCAGCCGCAGCGCGCCACCGCGGGAAGTGGGGCGGCGCGCGACGATTTTTACGACATACAGCTCCAGCAAATGCATACACGCTACGCGCATGGAATGTGCTGCATGGTGGGCGGTGTTTCAAAAATGCTGTGATTGATTGGTTTTATTTTGTCGTGTTTCCGGGCGCGTCAACTGCTTCGGGCATATCCCGTTAGTGTAGGGCATGTTTTTTCTCGGGAGATGGGGTGATCTTCCCCGCTGGATGGCGAGATCCGGCACCGACCTACCGTCGGCTAGTGGGGTTTCCCCCTAACCAAGACTCTCCCACCAGCGGGGCACCGCTCCAGCCGGGACAAGCTCTAAACTCCCGACCGGTCTTCCGGAATATGTGGTAGTGTTGTGCATGTTAGTGTAAGCGAGTGTGTAAGAGAGGATAGGACAAGGGAGAGGAAGAACAGATCGCGCGCGGTCCGTGGCCCGTTTGGTAGGGTACTGCTTCGTCATTCGCGTGGTGTTGATCGGAGAAACCACGGAAAACTACCGATCAGAGCAGCCGGCCGCTAGAATTCTCCGCCATACAGCGACTGAATTCGACATACCTGAAAAGCTAGTGTCGAAAATCCTGCCGCCATGAGGACTCGAACCTAGGACCTCCCGGACAGAAACGAGGCAGTGACATCAGTTGATGCACCGAGCTACCGCTACCGGTCAAAAATGTTGTGTGTAGGACGTTTTTTTTTACTGGTTTCGCTCGCGGTTTTCCAAGTCGATAGTAAATTAAAAATCAAATCAATCGTAGTTCAGTGCTGTATATCTAGCACGAACGTCAACTGTTAAGGTCGCTTGCCCGTAAGCGTAGTGCATTGCTCTATCGCGGGAGGTGGTGATCTTCCTCTACTGCAGGCTGGCCGGCGTTGGCTTGCCGGTTCCCTCCCCCCCCCCCCATATCGGGACACGGCCCCAGTTCTAAGGTCCCGACATGGCAATTTGATCCGTTCCCTTTCATTACCATTATATTTTTTATGTAAAAGTGCGAAGTGTGTATCTATTAACTTTTATTAATTTATTTATACTTCACAATCTATACAGAAACGTCATTTGATTCTCTCATTAACTTTTGATTTCATTTCGATTAACGAGAAATATCCCTTGAGCAAATGTGAATCAAATTTCACGTCTGAACTACTTCGTACTAAAGAATCAGATGAGTAGGGGGACGGATTTTAATGAAATGTCATTTTATCACTTTAGAACAATGCCGTTTAGTATAGAAATCCAATTAATGTTATGACAAAAGCAAATGCCCTATTTTTATAAGCTTTTGTCTTTTTTGCATTTTTCGTCGATTTCGACTTACGTCATTTTTTTTACTTTTGTCCCGTCGTTTTTAAAGCATTTGTCTCTGATTTCATCGATTTTAATGTCACTTTAATGGTACTTGCTTCAGATAAATATTTACGAGATGCAACAAATGTTCTCTACAGAATTCCCGAGTAGCCTATGCGATTTCTTCGCTCATATATTGTATGGTCGATCGTGGCGAGTACTATACAATCTAAGGTTTGTGTAACGCCTATCAGCGCCATTGTCAGTTCCGCCGATTTCGCGATAAATAAAGACAGATTTTCTGGTAAAGAACAATCCAAACCAAACATTTGCAAATTTTGCTTGCTTGAACAACAGAAAGAAGCCTCGATTACATCAATAACCTATCCAAAAGCATGAGTTGTCCATCTGAGATGTTTCAGGTCATCAAAATCTGCCCCCTACTGATGAGGACGCTAGAAAATAATTGTATTCACTTTCAAGAGGAGGTAAGGCTCGGGCTATTGAACAGTCATTCAGCGTTAGAATTAACATTAATTTTGTACAATGAAGAATTCCCGAATTGGAGCCTCCCGGTGTTTTTCACCCTCGCAATGACCACCGCAAGGGAATATGAATGAAAGTGGTATTTCCTACAGTGATTCGTCGAGGTGAGGTACCCAGCCTCCAGCTTCTGCAGAAATTCCCTAGACAGAACTGGTTTTCTCGAGTTTTTGTGCGCTAATCGTTCCAGTTTTCTCAAACGAGTGAAATTTGCAGCCTTGTCACATCTACCAACGTAACGTTTCAAGTTATGCAAAGCGCTCAAGTGAACAGGCATGGCTATACTGGAACGATTATTGATAAATTGGAAAATGCTAAATGTTCAGACTATTCATTCACAAACTGACGAGGTGATACATCTTATTAATTAAGTGACATATTACAGTTTTGCCTACATACATAATGAATTTAGAAACACTTAGCAATAGCTTCACTTCCAATTATTGATCAAATAAGCTCGAAGTTTCCAAGGTCGAAAAATTGTAAGAAACTATTCCACATTTCTAGTACAAATCCACTTGAAAAACAATTTTCTACATTTCTATCACGATGGAACATATACTATTCTAACTAGTTCATGGTGTTAAAAATACCACACGCAGCCCATCAAGTACAAGAAAAATGACTTTATAACGAAACACGTCACGCATACATTTCACAGCATGCCTCGTATATTCCGAACACTTGCGTCTTTCTCACACGAATTAAGCGCACCCGTACACGACCACTTGGAAATGCACGCATGTAAAAGTGCATGTCCTATCTCGGAAGGCGTGCCTCTTGTAAAAGCATGCGCACAGCTTTCACGAGCAAACTGATACGCATCGGTAAAAAACAGGGGCAGCCGGCGCGACAAAAAAGCGGATTCCCGGCGGAGCAATTACGTCCTCTTAAGAGGCAGGAAGCGCAGCCCGAGGCGGCACGCGTTCTGGCTTCTGGGCGCACCGCGCAGCCACCGCCAGCGCTACCGAATTTGGTGACGCCAAGGATGGATGGCTCTTCGCCATCATCGATGTCATTGTAGCGTCGTCATCAGGATCATCACGACCAGAAATATTGATTGGTTGTTTCCTGCTGCGTCAACTGCTAACGTCATTAGTCCCGTAAGTGTAGTGTATGTTTTTGTCACGTGCTGTGGCAGTGAGTTCCCTCCGCTGAATAAGAAGATCCGGCGCCAACCCACACGTCGATTTGCGGTTGTTTTCCGCAACGAGGTGTACCCCACCAGTGGGTCACCGCTACAATCGAGTCAAACTCTATGCTCCAGACGGGCCTCCCGGCATGTGCTGTAGTGTAGTGCATGTAAGTATAAGTAAAGAGTGAGAATAGGACAAGGAAGATGAAGGAAAGATCGCGCGCGGTCCGTGGCCCTTTTGTTAGGGTACTGCTCCGGCATTCGCCTGGTGTTGATTGGAGAAACCACGGAAAACTACCTACCATAGTTGCCAGCTGATACAATCGTCCTCCAGACCGCGGGTGTTTGACCTAGCTATCTAATCTACGGCGTGCCATCGTCAGCACTCGAACCACGCAACCTCCCGGTCAGTAGCACTACAGTGACATCAACTGACAAACCTGCGCCACTAATGCCGGCATGACCACAAAGAGAGACATATACTTCGTTAACATCGTCTTCAATGCCGTCAGTATTGTCTCATTGTCTTCACTATCCTCGTTGTCGTCCTTCACTATCGTAATCATTATTGACACAATTATACTCGTCTCCATTAGTGTGGTCATAAGTATGGGCTATTTGTTTCTCTATTGTCACAACCGCTACAATCTAAGTTACTTTTATCACTACCGTTAACAATATCCTAATCACAAGAATCTCCGGAGTGTAAACCTTTTGTTCCAATCCCACCTTATATCTGTTTCCAAGAGTCGCATTCCAATTGAATAGACGTACGATTTAATTAGCAGCGGTCTGTTTTTAATTGCATGGAGGAGTATTGAACCATTCGGGTTACGCAATTTGAAGTTTATAACTTCTTAAGCGGATTTGTAACTTTTACTTGTATATTTTATTTCTACATCTGCAGGATTCAAGATTTAATTCATATTTGAAGCACAATGTTTCCTCTGCCAGAGACAAATTATTGTTCTACCAAAATATTTAAAACAATACTTATTACGGCAATGACGGCAATTCAGGCAATTACGGCAATTCAAAATTTATTGCTTGTTTATCCTTGAAAATAGATTTTATTACATGAGAGTTTTTGATTTTTTTCTCCCTTTCAAAAATTCAAAATTTAAGCAGTATATGACTTAGTGTAGGGATCACAGAATTTTGAAAATGTGCACACAATTCACTTTTCCCCATAGAACGTCATACGCAGTTTTTAACTGTTTTTTTGACGTAAAATAAATAAATGACGACTCAACTGCACTAAAGGGGATAAAAAATACCACATACTGACACTAGTTCAACCAAAGAAGCACGTCACCAACCAAAGCTACTGACCTCTCGCGCTGCCTTTTGATACTTTCAAGAGGATCCCACCATTATATAATGGACGGAACATAATCCCCGCAGCAATCTCGAGAATGGAATGTCTTTTAGCGTGCTCTCGTCCTTCGTATAATGGATTATATTACTTCAAGTTTCGTTATCTAACAAGCTATCTCCTTTCACCCAAACCTAAGACAATAAACCACACCTTACGACCATTCAAAGAACATATTGCAGCAATGTTTTGTTTTATAAATATTTTTCGAAATGCAAAGCACGTTCTTGTTAGGTCACAACGTTGCCTGATTGAACTTTAACATCTGTTATTAGAAACGATATTCACGAAAATGAAACACAATAATTTGGCTGAAATGCCTAAACAAGGTCTTCTTACGTCCACTGGCAGTTTTTCAAACTCTACCAATAAAGTTTTACAAACAAAACGGAAATTATACTCGTACAATAATACACATTTCATATTAACCTTAACTAAGAATTTACATAATAAGAACACACATTTTCTGTCTTTATTCACTACACTAAGCAACTTCACTAATTTTATTATATTTACCAAATTTTATCATGATTCCTTAGCAAACCATTAATGCTGACTTGTGGACCGATCATGTCATTTTGAGAGCACATTGTCATTAGGGTAACAACAAATTTAAGACCTCTACAATTTGGCAACGACAGAATTCTGAATAGCGTGAGTCGTGCACAGTTGTGAAAAGAACAACACTTTTCCTGAAATTATGTATTGCCTCACTCGGTACTATTTGAAACAAGGTTTTTATTGCTACTCAGCAGCTGATTACATACATTTATTTTTTTCTGGAATTGAGAATTACATTCCAACTTTTCATTAAGTGGCGGAAGTCTTTCTGCGAACTAGAAATGGTCAGGATGTCTAGAATGATGGTTGCCGCGCCTATGCACTCTTCAAATGCACAGGTTCTCCACTCAGCCACAAAAACGAAGTCGAACTTCCGAAGGCTTCTGAATCATCGGAATAAACTCCTAACAGAAATATCATGATACATTATTCGACACATCTGGTATAGATATCCGGAGAAGAAACTGGTGACCATCGAGGGTTTTCAAACTTCAAATATTCAATCCAATATCGAATCACGAGTATACATTTTCGCGTTTGTCATAATTACATGTTGCTCAGAAGCATTCTTTACGATAAAATTTATTTTTCACACCGTAAATGTTCGGCATGGCTCACCCTTGGTTTACTATCCTTCGGAAGGAAGGTGTGTGATATTTAAACAGTTTCCATCCCCAGAAACCTTACGAATTCAGGCAGGTTTACATCTGCAAATACGTTGGTCGAACACTATCATTGTTGCTTCCCTTGAAGCCACAGTTTGAAATATAGTTCGGCATATTTATTACAAATATCCTAGACATTCTTCGAATGTTCAGACCGGTTGGGATTACCTCATTACCCATTGCCGATAGCTCTCGAGCGTCTGTGAGCGAGAGGTCGTAGGGTTACACACGGAGGCGTGTTGTCCTGTCTAAATAGCTAGGTCGAATTCAGCGCTTGTCTGGAGGAGAATTCTAGCGTCCGGATGCTCCGATCGGTAGTTTTCCTTGGCTTCTCCAATGAATATCAGGCGAAGGTTGGAACAGTACCCTAACAAACGGGCTCCAGATCACGCTGATCTTTCCTTCCTTTTCCTTATCAGTGTGCTTTTCCCTTACATACAGAGACACACCTACGTGCTTTACCCTAACACATGGCGGGATACTAGTCGGAAGTTTAGAGCTTGACACGACTGGCGTGGTGATACCTGAAGAAGGAAACCCCCCACCATGTCGACAAGTAAGTCGGCGCAAGATCTCCCCATCCAGCGGGAGGAGGAACGCAGTCACCACCGGGCATTAAAAATCACTACACTGATGACAATAGCAGTCGACGAACCGAGTAACATCAATCACTCAATCAAATAGAGTACCTATCTCGTCATTCCTCTATTTCAAATCGAATACCGTTGAGTCGAATTGATATTCAAGGAACCCTACTCAACAGCCAATAATATCGTGTGGATAGTTGGGTGCTGCCGTTTCTACGACAACCTCCCCGAGCGTGGGAGAGGGCGGGGACCGCGAAGGGGCCGGCCACGCAGGGTTCTCGCCCGCACAAAAAGGCCCCGCCCCCTCCGGCTCGTTAGGTGCCCCGCGGCGCCGCGGGACGCCCGCAACAAAAACGCAGCGGTGGCCGCAGTGGCGGCGGCGACGGCGGCGGCGGCGACGGCGTCGCGGGGCGTGACGAAGGCCCGCAAGGACGCTGCCTGCCACGCCACGCCACTCCGCGCCACGCCGCGCCGCGCCCCGTCGCGCCACCGGCGACGCCGCGGCTCGCACGCGATCGCCAGCGCAAACGTCACTCGCTCTCGAGAACGGAAATATAGAGGAAAATGAAAGCAAAATTAAAGAAAGAAGAAATAAAAACAAATTAAATAAAAGAAAGATGCGAGATAGAATGTAAACGATGAAAAATGAATGAATAAAAACAAAGGAGTATGCCAATGAAAGAGGGTAGCCATAAGAGAAAAAGATGACATGCTCTTACTAATTAACGACAAGACCAAAACATTCTACAAAATAAAAAAAATCACAAAAAATTAGTAAAACCAAAAGATATAAAATACATTTTTTTTGAAAAGTACAATACAAATAATAAAGACAGGTAAGAAAAATTAACATTCAGGAAGAATGATAAAATACCCACAGCGAATATATTTCAACTCGCTGTGACAGTATTAAGAAACATGAGATATGTGAGCGCGATTTTTGATCGCGAGGAAAAAGGGGCGAAAACTGCGAAAAAGAAGTAAAAATAGTCATGCCTTACGCGGATATCCGACGTCTTTGCCGCTTTGAACGATACTGCAAGTACCACCTAGCCTAGCATAAGATATGCACTAAAGATAATTTATAAACAAGAGTTTACATAAAGCTACAATGGAGGAAGCAGGATCGTTACACCTATTGGTTAAGAATCCATCAACGATTTATCGCTTGGTAAAGCATTTTCTTTTAATTGCTAGTTAATGAACGAGCCAGAAAAAACAACGACATTTTTATTTATTATCGTCCTTTAGTAAGTATTCGCGCAAATAGCTTAATGAACTCGTACTTGCAACTCAAATTACCCCAAACTCATTTGCAACGTTTTTAATTCATTTCATTCGTCACGCGCTCATAAGTTAATGAGCTAGAAAATGTTTTCCGAGAGAAAATGATTAATTTGGTTCTGTCAAATGAAACAGTACACTATTGTACGATATGGTGGCAAAGACGGCTTACTTTGAGAGAAGCAAATGAGAGCAGAATGCTTTCAATTCATATTCACAGAACCATAATACTGTAAATATTAATATTGTTAATGTAAATTACTGTAGTAATTTGATGGCTTATAACCTTAATGTTGATGCGACTGAAAAACAACAAAAAAGAGAGTTCAAGAACATAAACGAAATAATATGTGCATTCCGTAGGTGTAGTTATGTGTAGCATTAATACTCAACTCTTATTTCCGTTCAACATGTGAGGCGCAGAGAATTATTAGACAATATTTTGTCACGGTTTTTGAAAGACGTTTAATGAATTTTGATTTATGTGCTATTTAACCAGTAGACTGAAGTATTGATTTAAACTTCGCCAATTCCAGACGTTTATTGGCGAAAATGAATTAAAAATGTTATCCTTGCAATCCTGCCATGAAAGTGCTCTTCTTTAATCAATCAAATTAGCGTTGTTCGTGAACAATTCAGTGAGAACTTGCGTTGTAAGAATGTGAAATACGAATTGTTTTACCGAGATTTTCTTCGATTTACATGATCTTCTTACTCATTTTAGCTAATTATTCGCAATATAGTCACACCAAACATCATTCGAGGTTCTGAACTTCTCAGATGAATTCAGTTCCGCTACACATGAATACCAATGGAGTTGTATCGATAGTCTCATAAAAAACTCGCATAGCAAAACTAATGGCAACATTTTCGACGTTAGGTTGACTTTGTTAATTTCTGTGCATATTCCGCGGACTTACGAGATTCTGAGTTGACTATAAGCGACAGACACAGGCGCATCTTGGTGGGAGTAATTTCTCTTCTCTGTCGAACTATCATCTACCTGAATCAGTATATCTTGCTCTACGCCAAATCGTATGAGCCACTTTAACAAACATATGAATCCGCAAATTAATAAAAACACTTCTAATCCGTAAGATACATTGTGTGCAGTGAGATGGACTGGTGGGAATTTCCTTTCCTTTCACATCTACTTCGTAAGTGAAACCTGCACTAACAGGTTAATATGTTCCGTTCTTAATCCAGCGAATTATGTTTATCATCATATGACGATGTAATTGGTTTAAAAAATAACATGCATTCATACACTGATGTCACACTTTTTTGGTGACAAGAGGTTCCCTCTGCCATCACCTTTTTCCTCAAACAGAGACCACTCATTATTACAAAAACAAAATTTGGCTTCTACGCCTCGTAAAACGCAGCAATAGAAACACTTACGGCAGCCCAGTCGGTCGCAGGGTCGTACAGAATAGTCATCCACTGCGGCGAGGGGGGGGAGGAGGCGGGGTACTAGAAGGACATAAAAAAAGTTGCGAAAAGCTCCGCGGTCGAGGAATCACGTCTGCACCTCGGCCCCGCTCCCGTCCTCTCCCCCTCTATGAATATTCCATTAGGCGGCGACCGTTCTCTTCGCCGCGTCTCCTTGCGCAGCGCGCTTCGTTTGTTCTGCGTCACAGCCCTGCGCTGGCCCCCACGGTGGGCAGAATGCCTGCGTTTTCAAACAGTCGGCCAGGAATTCACATCGTGTGAATCGTCATAATTCTTAAAGGACGTTCGCTTTACGGTACGATCGGAACATGGATCATTCACACTGGAGAATATAATACAGTTGAGGCAATGTAAATGTGTGTGTGTGTGTGTATATATATATATATATATATATATATATATATATATATATATATATATATATGCTTTTGCACCCTGATTTTAATTTTTTTAAATCTTAACAAACCAAGAGAATCAGCAAAGGCAAACATATTCGGTGACAGCTTAAAGAAGCTTATAGCTTCTACTTGCCCTTTAACAATATCAAAAGTGTGATTCAGCCTTCTCGTTAATTTGAATAAATTTATGCTCGGATGAATTTTGCTTGGAATCAACTTTCTTCCCACGAGAAGATATTTCAATTAAACAATGATCACACATTTATTGTACAGTACAAAAATATTACGCATTTTCTATTGTCTTACCTTATGTAATCTCATGAATTCACGTTTTTGTGTCTCGGATTCACCCACATAGAAGAACTATTTACCGTTGCGTTTATACCGAAGCAAATTACTGCAGGTGAAAATTGCACAATTTTATCGCCTTTCATTAAAAGATTTACATTTCAAAGCATCCATTCTCTAGCCGAGAAAACGACCTAAATGGTGTACATCGCTGATGCGGCTGCCTGCCTGAGCCATTGTGAAAACGAATCCCACACAAAACCTGGCCGCAATTGACTTGTAACTGTGAAAGGCAAAGGCAAATCTAGTATCCTATTAGACCATTTAAATCGTCATTACTTTATAATTGCTCGGTAAGGCCTAGTAGCGTTCTCTGAAGGCGTTACTAGTCAGGGATTATCAGAGAGACATTTGAGCAAGGAAGGAGAAGCAGGAGGGGAAGAAAAACGGCGAGAACGGAGAGAGAGAGAGAGAGAAAAGAAGGAGGAGATCAACAAAGAGAAAGAAGAAACAGTCTACCCACTTTTGCCGAAAGCAGCGAGACTGACGATGACGGCAAAGCCGTCGAAAGCTGGCTATCTTAATAAAACTAATATGTTGACGAATGACCTCTTTTATTTCTTCTCATAAGAACGTCAACAACACGACATCACAATTTGCACAACGAGAAAGAAGAAGAACAGATGGAGAAAGAAGAGAAAGGAGAGAAAGAAGAGAAAAAAGAGAAGAGAGAAAGGAAGTGAGGTAAGGGAAGACGATGAAGAGGGAGAGGGGGAAGCGAGAACAGAAGACAGAAGTTTGAGACACTCCACAAGTAGTGACGGAGAAGTACTTCCAGGCTTTCCTTCCCATTCGTTTGCCCCGCCCCTTTCGCCCCACTTCAGCCCTGAGGTTTTGCGCCTGCCGCTGCGCGAGCCCCGGGTGAGGGCGCGAAAAAGTCGAACCTCGCCGGAAACAGCCGGGGCCTTGGGAGGGCTTTTGCAGCACGAGGAAGAGAGCGGCGCTTCTCGCAAAAAGCCCACGAACCAACTTCAATTACAGAATGCATTCCACTCGAAGCACTTTTCAATGCTGAGCACAATTAAACGAATATTTTTAACTGGCCGACGACAATGCTGTTGCCCTTGCTCCAGTCGACGGTGTTGGTTTTGGACAGATGGGATCCACTGAATGGAGACTCCCATAAATACCCTGATTTCAAAAAGACGTACGCTCAATTCATTTTAACGAGAAAGATGTCCTTGGGAATAATGGGTGTGGGAAGAGAGTGTTTGTTCAGATATATTCTTCAGAGTCTATCAAACGCTTTCTCTTCTCTTATTCTCTTTCATTCACAAGGACGACTACTCTCGCAGAACAGTCAGCGAACATGACACAAGCGGTAGATACAATATATGTGAATCGTGTCTTCTGATGAAACTCGTTCATCTAAGGAGCATTTTACGACAAGGAAAAAATGAATTACAACTGCGTTCTTTGCGAGTCAAAACGTAGGACATTGATTTTCGCTCTTTTTAGAGCCTCATCACATTTTTGAAAAACATTCATATTTTCACAGAAGGAGTTCTTATTGATACCAATTATGGAGTTATGGAAATTATTATAAAGTTATCGATTACGGAGTTCAGGAAATGCCTTAGTGACTGATTGATTAATTTACGGTTACGATATTATCGTATTCTTTATGATATATTATTATACTGATCGGCTATTTATATTATTGTGTGGTGAATTTAGTGTTTCTGAGAGCGTCAACTACTATAGTCATTAATACTGTAAGTAGAGCATTTTATATTCCGGTAGTTGCCGCTATACCTCCCCCACAGAAATATGAGATCCGGCGCCGTCCTACACGTCAGATTCCGGGCCCTCCGTCTTCCAGGTATCTCCGCCAGCGGGACGAACTTCGAGGTCCCGACTGGTCTTCCGACACGAGTACGAAGTACATTGAAAACGAGAGTGTAACGACCTAAGACGGGGCAACAATGAGGAAGGAATGGTCGCGCGCCGGTCCGTCATCCTATTTAACGGTTCTGCTCTAACATCTGCCAGCAAATGATTGATGAAACCACGGAAAACTACCCATCAAAGCAGCCGGCCGCTACAATTCTCCTCCAAACAGCGGTTGAGTTCGACCTAGTTATGAAGTTGGTGGTGAAAATCCACCACTGCTGGCAGTTCGGCTGCAGACGCAACGGCAGTGCTACCACTGAACCATCACAGCCCGTTTCCTTTGGTGATCCTGAAACTACATCGGGAGAGTAAACTACTACCCCCTCTTCCGCCAGACTTTTTTTTTTTTTTTTACCTAACCATAATCTTACGCTTATTGCCATTCATCACGACCACCTGGGTCGGCCTGGGGTTGGAGGGGGAGGGCGAACCCCGGGTGGTCGCGTGGGGGAGGGGGGCGTGAGGAACCCCGCGGCGTCCTCCCGCGTGCCTCGCGGGGACGCCAAGGTCGCGGCGAGGGCTTGTCGCAATAAATTTCGCGCGTTTCGCCACGTGTGTGACCTGGTTCCGACCTCTGTGCTGCGCGAAATGCCGGCGACGACGTTTGTGGGCGTGCGGAGAGCGCTCGCTGTTCACGAGCGCAAGCGAAGTCGGATGACGGGAGCCGGTGGATTGGCGACCGGGTTGCGTAGTGAAAGACAAGGACTGAGGAAGATCAGCTGATTCAACTGCCAACAACAAATTTTTGTCGGCCCCGTGGCCGAGATCGCTAAGGCAGTAGTGTCGTAGTGATCTCGGACCGAAGGGTCGCGGGTTCGAGTCCCGCCTCGGGCATGGTTGTATTTGTGTTCGCCCTTTCACCCCTTATCATCACCATATCGTTTCACCCACATAGTTACCATACCGTTAACAGCAATAGTGGTCGCTAATGACCTAAGATGTTGACGCGACCTTAAATAACCAATTTAAAAAAAATTAAAACGAATTGGAATACTCTGAACCTAAAATTAATTTCCACCTACTCAAAAATTAATAAAGTATCTTGATGTAAACATCTTCACCGTGAACATTACTATGTCACAAAATCTGATATTTTTACTACCTACAACTTAATTACAATCGTCGAGAAACTTGTATATACGATATGATTGACCAATTGTGGAAGTTTTCTCCCTACGTTGCAGGTCTGTCCCATATTTAACTTTTTAAACATAATCAAGAGCGGTACTTTGTTCAACATAATAGCGGTACTTTGTTCCTAATACACGTCATTTAACCAATTAGATTTTAGAAACTTCCACATTTTTAATCGCGAACTATGGATAGAAAGGTTATATTAAGGATTCAATGGAGCAAACATAATCGTGAAAGCCGAAT